>BSYO01000022.1:6591946-7791946 GCA_033239525.1 Nepenthes gracilis | reverse complement strand
CTATTTATACTTCTGCATCAACAATTTCCATAACGAAATTATGACTAGGGATGGTGAAATATAATATTAGAATTTATAAATTTTGTTATTGTGGGTAAGGTTTAAGTAGAATTGTGGGTAATGAGTTCTTTTGAGGATTACTTTGAAGTTTTGCCCGAGTTAAGTAATTTCAAAGGCCATTCCTTCAAGGATTTTGACGCAGTCATTGTATTTGTGCTCCTCATTTTATTATTTTTTGAGCTTTCCCAATCTTTTAAAGCTTTTGATATTTGTTGTATTGTTCATAAATATATTTGATGAGCTTTTTAGCTTTGTTAACTTTCTCTTCATCTCGGATTTAATAGTATTAACATTGGAAACAAGTAGAGGTTGATGATGTATTATTTAAAGGCTTTTGTTATTCTTATAGTAATGTATATTTATAAAATTTATGTTCTTATGATATATGCTGTGTCATTTATTACATTAGAATAGTGAGTAAAATTTCGACTGTTGATTTATGATTATTGATAAAGATACATTACTGTATCTCTCATTATTTTGGATATTATATTTATATTTTATGTTATGTATCGGTAATAAAAATACGCATTTAAATTTTGTTGACCTTTGTTCTCTTTCACATTAATTATTTGGGTTAACCTTATTTTTATATGAAGCCTTATAAAAACCAATTCATTGAAGAAAAAGGTGGAAAAAAAAAAAAAAACAAAAAGGAACAGCAAGGCCACTAATTAGCAAATCCCATATATGTTAGACAAATTAATTTCAATTAAATTGCATCATCATTATACACACACACACACACACAATAATGCAATTTAATTAGAATTAGTTTGTCTAACATATATGGGATTTACTAGTTAGTGGCCTTGCCATTTCTTTTTCTTCATCCTATTTTGTCAATGAGTCGGTTACTACCAAGGCTTCACATGATAATAAGCTTAATCTAAATAATTGATGTGAAAGAGAACAAAGGTTTAAAAAATTAATATGCATATTTCTTTCAAGATTAAAATAAAATATAAAATAAAATCATGATACGTCAAATAATAATACTGTACTAATATACCTTTAATCATTTTTTTTTCTCATAGAAGAAATAAGGTAATTACAAGATATACTATAATTATATGTATATTAAAACTCCTAACAACCCATACATTCTATTATTATTTTCAATCAGACATTCCATTAATTCAAGTGGTAGAAGATTATAAATGGATTAATTTTTTTTATTTTCACTGGAGATTAGAAATAGACAATATTTCTATAAGATTCGTTTTATTGACGAAATTCATCATTACTTCAACAACTTTAAATTAAATGTCACTAATGACAATATATTATAGTATCGGTATAAAATAAATGCTTTATTTCATGTTTGCAAAACATTGGTAGTCATTGGATTTCAATCCCGTGGCTGCTTGCTTGTGACGGAGGCATTGCAATATGTGGGTGCAAGGTAGCCACTCGTCCCCTAGAAATTGGGGTAGAAAAGAAGCCAATTTCCTATTGTTCGAGCAGCTTTCATATGTTCAAATAACTTTCTTTTACATTTAGATTTTATTATTGGGGTAAACAACTGTGATTTTCACAATTTTTGTTGCTGATGGTGAGCACGATGATGATAAAAACCGAGCCACCTTCTGAACACATGAATAAGATCAAGTTTCAGAGGTCAATTAAGCTTTACAAATTATTGATTGGTGGATTTTCTAGCCTTTAAGCTTTTTAAAAGAAGGAATTGACTCCAAGGTCCACGATGGATAAGCACAAGCAAGTCTAAGACATTTACCTACCAATAGGGAATTGATTCCCACAAGTGGAAGGTTTCCAAGGACGATGAACTTGGCAACATTTTACCTGAAAGCTGCACTCATATATGTAAATTCGTTGATCTTCTATCAATTTTTAGTTACAGCAGATTCTTCTAAGGCCCAATTCGATCTAAGGCTTGATGGGTAACAATCGTAATTTTTAAAACACAGAACTTTTTCTTTAGACAGTTTTAATTCAATGAAATTAACTTACTTTATTTAAATTGTCCGATCTTCTATAATTCAGTATTATCGCCATAAGGTTAGGACAATAAACTAAGTCTCTTTTTTAGTCTAGGGTTTAAAATCTCTAAAAGGAGTTGTTAATCTTTAAATTTAGTGAGTGATATTAAATTAACTTAGATGGCAAACCTTTAAAAAAATGTGGAGAAATATAACAAAATGTAAAGCACTAGTGTTTTTGGAAAGCGGGGAAGGCATTGCAGCTCTTCCAATATCCTTGGGGCCATCCGATTTGTCCTCGGTCAGCCCCTATTTTTTCAATATATATATATATATATATATTTGTTGCTTTTTTTAGGAAAAACAAGAGCCGTCCGAGGAAAAATCGGACAGCCTAAAAGGCGTCGGAGGAAATGCGACGCCCTCCCGTGTTACAGCCCCCTCATTCTCTATGCAATGGATAATCAGGAAGGCTGCAATACGCAATAGTGTGATGCGACCTCAGTCGTTAGATTTTTTTATATATAATTTAATAATTAATATTTAATATATTAAAATAGTAGAGGATTTAAGAATTTTTAATTTTTTTTATAAGATTTTAATTTTATTAATTTAACTATTTATAATTTTATTTGGTTGGATCAATTACAACCAAATAATTTTACTATTTACTATTTTTTAGAAATTCTATTCATTTAAAAACAAAGTTATCCGTGAAAATAATTTTAAATATTTTCAAATATAATTTTAAAATATTTACTTAGTTATAATTTACAGAAAAAATATATATATTATCAAAGTTATTTTTCTATACTTAATATGAAATGAGTGGTGTAACTAATAGATTTCCCCGTGAGAGTATACTCTGCAAGCATGTGGAGATTCGGAGGGCTACATAAAACATGAAGATGGACCCTTCTATCTTTCAAACTTAACCGTAGATTTTCAAATAAGAAATTATAATTTACCTATTTTAAAATAATTAATTTTTATTTTATTTAAAAATTTTAAATTATAATTATTTATTTAAAAATTTACGATCAATATTAAAAATATAGAAACTCTATCTTTATGAGACATGTAGCCCTTCTCAACTCCATGCATGAGTGTTCTTAATCTTGAGTTAACACAAAATCATCTCCAACATGACTGTTTGAATTCTTGCAAAACTATATTATCTTGAAAATATGACAATTGTTACCTTATAACGGTCCACAAATTGAGATTTAACTATGTACGAGCTACTTTGGAACTTGCTTTAGGACTCGAAGCTTCGAGAAGTTCCAAGCCACCCTTAGATTTTGTGGGGAGCATTGCTTTCTTGGAAATAAATTTTTCTTTAATGCTAGAATTGTAAAATCTTAAAACAATAGATTAAACATAATGTAGCAATTAGTCATTTAATAAAATATTATAATGATAATAATTATTGTTATTATATTTTAAAATTATAATTATAGAAAGTGTAATTCTATCATTAAGTTGCATACATGGCCGGCCCATGTAAATTACGTGTTGCTAAAATTTATTTATAGAAATATATTTTACTCTTCTTCTGGGTTTTTTTATTACATTCCCATTATAAGGCTTCATTGAGCATTGATATCCAGTGTCAATGCCAAAAGTCTCATTTACAAGAACAGGCATATCTACACGATATTTAATAGATTTTTTTAATTAATGTGATTTTCTATTCATATATCCTTCATATAGAGGTTACAAATATAAATAAATTAATAAAATATAATATTATTTAAATTATATCATTGAATTTGCACATTGTTTAATCCGAAAAGATCTGATATAAATATAACACCTTACTTTGGTATCAAAGTTCTCCAATAAAGCAAGATCATGTCAAGGACTAAACACGACTAAAGTTAATCGATAAAATATTTGACACAATCCAATTTTATTTGAGAATGTGTTATTCCTTTTGTTTCTCTTAGATTTGGCTAGGTTGGGTAGGAGAAGTTTGTTTAGTTGGATAGATTAGGAAGCCGTTAGATCTTCTATGTCGGATCGAATTCCGTCTTTATTAACCTAGATTTTGTACACCACAAATAACGAATAAGAGGTCAGTAGATGATGCGATCTCCATGGTGACGCCGGCGTTGATGCTGGAATTCCAACGGGAGGGGAGAACAGCGGAGGTGGGTGACGGGAAGAGTGCGCGAGGGAAGTAGGGAAAAGAGGGAAATAGGGAGAGGGAAAATGGAAACCCGAGGGAGACAGAGGCGAGAGAGAGAGAGAGAGAGAAAAGAGAGTAATAATTCCTTCCTTTCCATTAAACGTGTAACAGCCTATATATACAGGAACGGGGGTCTTGTAATGGAAAACGGGAAACCAGGAACGGCATTCTTCAAGAAAACAAACCAAACAAACCAAGGAGAAAATGAGAAAAGAAAATAATTAAAGGTTTGTAACAGTAGATTTGCGGGATTCACTCCATAATTTATCCTTCGATATTCAAATTAGAAATATTTCCCAACGGATATAAAGATATGAGGATATAAGAAAACGTATCAACACACTTATGAGAGGAAAAATGAGTTTTGTGGAGGATTAGGCTCCGTGAATTTGCTCGATGGAGAGTGGCTTTAAGAGCTGACGAGGGGTTAGGTTCCGATAGTGCATTTGACAGGGAGTGGCTTTGAAGGCTGACAGAGGGCTAGGCTCCAATATTGCGTTCAACGGAAAGCAGCTTTGGGAGCTGATGGAGAATTAGGCTCGGTGGTGTGCTCAATGTGGAGCGACTTTTTAGATTGGAGTGGGTGACAGAGTTGTGTGATCGAAAGAGAGTTTGGTTCTTTCTAAACTCTTATATGCCGATTTGGGATCCACCTTTCTCCTGCAATGGCGCAGGGCATTTGTAATGATTTATAGAGATGGCATTGGCACCAAGGCTCATGATAAGTGTCTGCTAAGATTCGTCGGTTTGTTCTGGCGACGATCATGGCCGACATGTCAATTGTCATCTTATGGTAGTGGTGTGACCGCGAATAGTTATTGCTAACATTGGCCTTACCATACCAACGGGTGATTCGATAGGTTATGCTAGCGGTGACAACAGCTTGGCAGTAACAGCGTCTTTTCTGACCGTTGACTACTGTTACCAATAGTAGGCATCTACATCAGCAGTGTTTGTACTAGCTAGGCTGTCACCGCTAGGTTGGAGGGTTCCTCCATCATAATTGATCAAGTTACAGGAGCTGTATGACGGAACGGGTCATTTTTATCTAATGACATCCATCAATAAACATATTTAATCAAATCGGACAAATATGCAATCAATTTAAAATATCAAATTCTATAGAAAATTTGGTAGAGTTTACTCTATAATATGACAAAAACCATATATACAATCTGTTTAATTAAACCTGTACAGGCATATAAATATTCAAGTTTTAAAATTTACCCTACAACACACACATATGATCAACAAATGCAATATCATACATGACTCCAATATAGTATTCCTTAACTTATACGTTGGATCTAAATAGAAATACCATCTAGGCCTAAACAAATCCAAAGTCAAAATTACGGAAGCAGAATTGGATCCGTAAAAAACTTACGAAAGTATAACAATAATCCATAATAATAACAACATGTCACAATTTAATACACAAAATTAATCTAACTTGACTATTTATATTTTGATATATTAGACATATCTAAAATTTTAAGCTTCCAAAGTCCAGCAAGTCCCTCTTCTTATTTTAACTAATCTGGTATCGACTCGTGAGTCTCATCTGGAAGGAAAAAGAAGTAATAGTGAGCTAATAACTCAATAAGACACATTATAAATCAAACGACATGCGATTTTCATATTCAAGACATAATAATGCATATATGGAAGAATAGGGATACACTTGAGATTGTAAAATATGAATAAGAAAGTAATACTTTCATCGTTCATTCCAAATTTCTTTAATTTATTTCATTTGTCTTATCTTAGTTACCAAATTATACTGAAGATTTATTTAGTTTGGGAGCCAAGTTCAATAGGCCTTATTGACAAAGAAATTGTTGATCGTAACCTGAATTGTATTTACTCCTACACAATTAAAAGCCATATTCTTCTATTCATGACTCAGAGGCGGGCCGTCTACATATGATTCTTATAGACTGAGCCGTCTACCTATAATCCTTATAGACTAGGTCGATCTGCCACGGCAGCCCAGCTGCAAGTAGTTCCAAAACAGATAACGATCGTCCACTATAATGTACTAAGGCATTTCAAGAAATCTCACCCGCTATAAAACACGGCTCGGATATACGGCCAGAATAATCCTTGAGTTTTCACTGTAATATTTTGGCATGTCAAAACTCATTATCCATAATCCTCGGTCCAAATTCTTAATTCCTTATTTCATTAGGAAATTCTATTCTTAAGTACAAAATCCTTCATTCTCACTCTATTAGACAACATTTTATAAGCCAATTAGATTACCGTTCCAAAAAACATTTCATAGGTTCATCACTTAATTATAGAATTTTCTCAATCATCAGATTTCCTTTCCATAAACATAATTCGATATAGATTTTCATATTTCATCATAAGCTTGGGTCATCACGCGATCATGGTTCTTACATAATTTTTCTTTGGAGTATAGGGGATTTAAGAATTCAATCTCATTTTATACCAAATAGAATTATATGGCTTCTGATCGATAATCCATTCAAAATGGATTCAGGATGTGATTTTTGGAACATATTCAATTAACATTTTCATAATATATGCATAACTGTTCATGCGGTTTTGAAAAAATAAGGAACTCTCACCATTGAAAAGCAGATTGATTTGAAAGGCTTTTAGATACGAATTTTCTTCAGAATTGAACATGCCAAAGCATCTAAATTATTCGATTGAACTTATACAAATATACATATCACATAATTATTAGTTAAACATGAAAAAATTATGCAATATACCGTTCAATATCCTCGGGTGAACAGCGCCCGCGTGAACAGTGCACGTGAACAGTATTTGGATACAAATATCGGTTAATTCTTGAAATTTTGATCATCCAACGGGTACCTCATCAAATTCAAGGCATGGATAATTATAATCCTAAATTATTTTATGTATTAAACTCCAAATCAAAGCTTAAAAATGGTCCGGGCACGGGTTAGGGTTTCCTCGAACAAATCTCCACATAAAATTACAAATTTGGATATCCAATTAATAAATTAACGAATTCAAGTCATAAGTAATCATATTCTAGTCCCAAATCAAGCAAAAGCCCAAATATTTGTGGATAAATCGTCTGGGTGCAAGTTAGGGTGGGTTTGCCTTATCTAAAAACCGATCAAATCCATAAATTTGGATACCAAATTTATATATTTGCATACTTAAGTCCTAGGTAATACAAAATATAACTATGATTGGGTATCAAAATAAAGATACCCAACAAAAATAAGACAAAAGTGCAAGAAAATAAAAGAGGTGGGTATGAGTGCACTTACCGTAACCCGATCTATCACCTTTCTAATTAGCTTTCCATGGATTTGGACTCGAACCTTCTCTCTTTTCCCCTTCTCCCTCTCTCTCTCTTATTTCTCTTGAAAAGCCCAAAAAATGACAGAGAAAGCACCCATGGCACTTATATTAGGTGGGCAGGCGCTCGAGCATGCTCCAAGCGTGCATCATGCACCCATATGCTGGAATTAGAGCTCAAGCCTAGGCTCGAGCACAAGTCGAGCGCGGGTTAGGCCCGATGTCGACCTGCAGCGCGAAAACTTCACGTTTTTACCATCCAAGACCCATTTCAATCCTTCTAACCCAATATTTCATATCCTTAGATCCTAATTTTGATTATATTAGCTTAATAAGTCATAATTATCATAATTTAAAATTTAAATTTTATTTACGGATTAACTTTTCACGGTATATAACGTCGGTTCTTGATTTATCAATTTTGGAACCCTGGGCTTTTCAATCTAATTTCTTCCATATCCTTTAACCTCGATTCGATTATTTTGATTTAATTACTCATATTTTTCAAGTTTTGGAAACCGGTATATTACAATCTATTAAGTCTGATTGGTCCCTATCTCCTGCGGCTCACTATGTGTTACCATGTTTGGGCCTTACATTTGGCCCTTTTAGGTTCCGATCCTAGTGGGATTTTACACCGTAGATGGGCCTAGTTTGGACTTAGGTTGGCCCACAATGTAGTTAGACCCATCAGGTTACATGCTCACTCTTTATATTAAATGTAAATCAATAACCCCCAAACCTAGTAACCCTCAACCCCAACATAATTCGTCCATTTATTTTTTGTTCTATTTCAACATTTCTTACAATTTTGTTTCTATCTATACTTAAGCAACAGTAATTTCCAAAACGAAACATAATATGAGTTTATAAATTTTGTAATTGTGGGTAAGCTTTAACTAGAATTGTAGGTAATGAGTTCGTTTGAGGATTGCTCAATGCTTTTCTCAAGTTAAGTAATTTCCGAGGCCATTCCTATGAAGATTTTGACACAATCATCGTATTCTTACCCATCACGTTATTATACTTTGAGCTTCGTCAATCTTTTAAAACTTTTAATATCTATAATATTATTCATGGATGTGTTTGCTGAGCATTTTAGCTTACCCTTATCCTCTTTTCATCTCAAATGTAATGGTATTGACTTAGAAATGTAGTGGAGGTTGATGACATATTATTTAAAGGCTTTTGTTAGTCTTATGGTGATGTATATTTAAAAAATTTATGATCCTATGATTTGTGTTATTTATTTGTTATATCACAATAATGAGTAAAATCTTAATTGTTAATCGATGATTATTGATTAAAAGTATGTTAATCCATCATCATTATCTTTGATATTATACTTATATTTTATGTTACGTATTACCATAAAAAATATACACTTTAATTTTTTTTAAATTCTATTCTTTTTCGTATTAATTATTTAGGTTAACCTTATTTTTATGGAAGGCCTTACAAAAACCGATTGGTTGAAGAAATAGATGGAAAAGAACAAAAAGAGACAGCAAAGACACTAATTAGCAAAACCCATATATGTTAGGCAAACTAACTGTATCGCTGAATTCTAATTAAATTGCATCCATGCCTGCTTGCCCATGATGGAGGAATCGCAATACATGGATGTGATGTAGCCACTCATACCCTAAAAATTGGACTAAAACTAAGGCTAATTTTTCTATTGTTTGAATGATTTTCATAGATTTAAATAATTTTTTATTTAAATTTTATTAATAGAGTAAACAATTTCAATTTTAAAATTTTTTTATCATAAACGATGCGCACGATGATGACAAAGCCTAGCGACTATCTAAACCACCCGAATAAGATCAAGTTTCAAGGATCAGTTAAAGCTTCACAATTATTGATTAGTGGATTATCAACCATTCATACTTTTTAAAAGAAGGAATCAACTCTAAGACCCACAATATGTGAGCCCAGACAAGCCTAAGAGATGTACCGACCTGCAGGGAATTGATTCCCACAAGTGGAAGGTTTCCAAGGATGAAGGAATTGGCAACCTCTTACCTAAAAAGCTTCACTCATACAAGTAAATCCATTGGTCTTTGATAAATAATTAGTTACAGCATATTCTGTCCAAGACCTAATTCAGTCTAAAGTTTGATGGGTTGCAATCGGACGGCTATTTGCTCATGATGTAAGAGTTGTGACATTGGGGGTGTGATACAGTCTAGTTGTGTCCTAACTGCTGAGGTAGAAATTAAGGAGGCCAATTTTCTATTACTGGGGCAATTTTAATGGATATAAATAACCTTTTTTATTATTTATTTAGATTTCATAATCATAGTAATTTATTTTGATTTTTCAATTTTGGATCATTTATTAGCTCTCATAGAATTTACTTGAGTTTATACAATTTCTCTTCGTAGAGTTATTTCTTCTTTTTGTAGATGTTTAGAATTTGAGATATAAATAGTATGACAAGTATAATTGGGGAAATTATTTTTTATTGTTTCAAATGTTAATATTTATTAATAATTGTTGGTATATTTTTAATTATTCAATAAATGATAAAAGATTATTTATTTATTATAATTATTTATAGTTAAAAAATTAATTACATTTATTTTATTATAGATTGACTTATAGTTACCGAGAGTCATAGAAAAACTCATTTATTATATAATAGCAAATTATATATTAAATATGATTCTTAATTATAAGCTATTATATAAAATAATACATGCCTTCATATCTTATAATTTTACCATTTGTATTTAATATTGAACAATTAACTATAACTCCATTAGAGTCCGTGGTTATTTTTATTTGAGAGAAATTTATTAAACTGATGAGTCAAATTCAAATTTAGTTTTATTCATGCAGAATTAATTACTCAAATTTAAATCAACTAATATTTTACTATTTATTTAATTTTAAATAAGTCATTAATATATATCATTGATATATTATTTTTAATAACTGTGGTAGCCCAAGTTATTGTACTACAGTTAGTTTAAATTTATAATAATTAGCAATACATAATATTTTGATAAGTCATAAGAAATAATAAATGGTAGCCTTAATATTATTATTATTGAATAACCTAAATATTAATTAAAAAGACATCATTCTTAATTTTTTCACATTAATATGTATAATTTATTATTTATTAAATATAAATACTTCTATTTTATAAATTTATAAATAATATTTTCATAACTATATACTTTTAAATTTTTTTGTATGAACACTATTTAGAAACTCCAAAGCATTTTACTTTATGGCTGCTGAATAATTTTAGAAAAAATATATATTTTTGATGCATTCTAACTTTTTTAACATTAAAAAATTAACAAATTTCCTTTTTTTTTTTATCAGAACATATTTTTTTTAATTTTTTATTTTTTCATAAACGTAAAAACCTCCTTTTTTTTTTTTTTTTTTTTTTTTTTACTGAACATCTCCTGAGGTTCTTTTAATTCTTTTTAATCTTTCAAGCAAATTTTTTTCTCAACAAGAGATTAAGTATTTGAAGAGCTTGTAATCTCTCATAAACTACAGCAACATCATCCCCTCTATGGACAACTGTTATAATTACGTTAAAATAAATCGCCGATTACAGTTTAATATATGTGTGATTCTTTTAATATTTTAATATGTTTTTAAGACAAAACATGCAGAATTTGTTTATATTTAGAGATATATCATATACTCAATGTAATATTTTTTTTTTTCAAATATTTACTATAATAATATTTAAATATAAATAATAATGATATATTATATATCATAATATGATTTTTTAAGACTAAGACTTGCGTGGCATCTTATATCAACTCTCTTGGAAAAGTTTTCTTCATCGAAGCACTAAAGTAATTCCTCCTGTTAGAAGTTGTTTCTCATCTTCTAAGCGGGCAACTTGGTTCCTCTTTTTCCTATTCTACCATTCTAAAAAATTATAAAATTATTATAAAAATAAAGAAATTTTTTATATGGGATGGACCAGAACCAAGAGGCTCCATCTTTCAGGAAAATGGTAGCCATTTTTTTTTTTAATTTAAACTGTTTATTTTTAAATAAATATTTTAATTTAATAATTAATTTTAACTAATTTTTTATTTTTTAAAATATAATTAAATTATAAATATTTATTTAAAAATAAACAACCAGATTAATAAAAAAAAATGGACTCATTTAAAAAAAAGATGGAGCCCCTTTGGCCCGGGATGGACTAGCAATAGTAATGGGGAGCATCCGCCAACCTCAAACTATGAATCTAGACATTTCAGAAATACAATCGAGGGCAGTAGATGAAATTTCTTTTCCCTGTGAAGGCACTTTTGAGAGATTGAATTCTGTTCAAACTGGGAATAATGTTAAGGAATTTTTCTCCGCTAAGATATGGATCTTTATAACATATTCTAAGACGGATGCAAGCTTATCTGTTTTTTCATATGCACAAAGTCTTGACCAACTGCCGATAAATAGCGGTTTGTAGTGGGCAGACAAAGCAGATCTGACAAACAAATTACCTTTCTATTGTCGAAAGAATTCTAGCCCAGTCAATATGAGCGGAAGTTTCCAGTTCAAACAAGCCAGCTACGCCCTGCAAGAGGGTGTCTGGGACCCCAAAAATGAGAGCCACATCCATTTTCCCGGCATGGATAAGGTGCTTATAAGTCCCCCCTTTATTACTTCCTCAGAGCCCTCGAATCATCAATGGTTTCTGTCGGACATGAATAAGATGCTTAATTCATGCCTTGAATCAGCCGGCCATGGCATGGTGATGTTCGATGGAAGCAGTTCGGTGCTCGAGGATGGCTGGCGAGAGACGCAGCAGAGTTTGCAAGCCACGAAGAACTTGTCGAGGCAGCAGGTGGTGGTCAACGGTGGTTTGAAAGCACGGACAAGCTGGGATAATACGCAAAATAAAAGTGGTTGGTCTGCTGAAAGTGGCGGCGGCGACGACGGTTTCATTGGCGGCATTCAATCAGGTTCTGTTCAAGGGGTGTTTGGCCGAGCAAAATGGGTGACGCCCTCTGGGTCCGCGGTGGAGAGTACGAGTCTTTTCAGAATCTGCGTGCTCCGGCAGTGCTGAAGACGGTGGTGGAGAGCAGGAATAATGTGCAAAAGAGCAGTGGGTGGCGTGCTGAAGGTGGCAACGATTTCACTGGCGGCTTACAATCAGCTGCTGCTCCAGGGGTGTTTGGCCGACCCAAAAAAGGTGATGTCCGATTGGTCAGCAGTGAAGAATATGAGTCTCTTCAGACGCTCCGTGCTCCGGCGGTGGTGAAGACGGTGGTGGAGAGCAGGAATAATATGCCAAACAAAAGTGGTTGGTCTGCTGAAAGTGGCGGCGGCTACGACGAATTCACTGGAGGCATTCAATTGGGAGCTGCTCAAGGGGTCCCTAACGGACGGGAATTCGGTGGTGTCCCATTGGTTAGCTTTCCTGTGGTGAGGAAAACGGTGGAGTTTGTGACATTGGAGAAGAGAAATTTGGGTGGTGGGCGTCAACAAGTGCAGCAGCAGGAGTTTAGTGAGGCGTTCCGTAGGCACTTCAATGAAGTACAAGCATGGCAGAATGGATGAGCTAGGGTTTTCAAAGAGCACCCTTTCCTCGTGACACGGAGCTCTGAATATTTTCCAAGTTTAATGTGTATTTGCTTGCGTAATTTGCTGTTCTTAATTAGCGCTTTGTGTGAACGGTGGGTAGTTTACCTCCCTAAATAACTGTATTTCAAGTCTGTAATAAAATAGTTCTATTTTGTAATAAGTACTTTGGGTAATTGTGAAGAATTTAAATATTAATTTGTGTATTAAAGACTGTTAGTTCTCTCCCATACAAAAATTTAAAAAAATATATATATATTAAAGGTTCTGTATTTGAACGTCTTCCTAGTTAAGGTGTTGAATTTTAGTGATAGTGGTCACACTTCATCTCATGTAGCTTAGTATAAATATTGGGATACCTCATTATAGATTTTTAAACTGAATTCAGTATAAAAAATTTATATAACATTTTAATATAATTTGACTAATCTTAAATATAATTATGATATTAATAAAATATAGTGATTTGATTAAAATTTATCTTATAAATTAGATGTAAAATTTGAAAGTATATTCCTAATAAGTCGTCTAAAGAATATTTTTTTAAACGACGGATTTAATTAGCAAAATAAGAATAAAAAAAAGATATGGCTACTTTATTGTGACAGTTGAATAAGACAAAAAGTTTCAAAATTCATAATTTTTTTATTACAAAAAAAAAAGTCATTGAGATGAGAAATAGAGGTACTTAATTTTTTTTAATTTATAATGCTAATAATCAACTAAACAAAAGGTATAAGACTTAAAATTGAGATAAATACATATCCATAGAAATAAAAATATATTAAAAACTTCTTAACAGAGACAATTTTCTATCTTGCTAGAAAATTATGTGGAGCAATGGCTTCACTATTTTGGTTCTAGCGTTGTAACTCAACTATTTGAACAGAATAATATAACACTCAAACGCTAAAACATAATATATGATATTAGTATTAATTAAATTAAATAAATTATTAAAAATAATTAAATTTTCAAATGAAAAAATTTTACAATTGAGGATTAAAGTCAATGCTTGACCAGCTCATGAGTAGCACTCAAAGGGTAGATAGTAGTGTTGGGATACCTAAAAAGTGTAGGAAAGGAAGCTCCTCCGTGGATAACAATAGTTCTACACCTAAAATCACATAGGAAGAACACATACATGCTGGCGATTTTATAGTCTTATCCTTGATGGGCACATAATTAGTACTCGTATGCTACTCTATGTATATATTTGATCTCAATCAATTTTTGAGTCATTTTTTTAGATTTTTTTGAGAGAAATGAGAGAAAGAAAAGAGAAGTAGATAGAGAAAAAGAGAAAAAAGGAAAGAAAATATAATTTTGAAGTGATTTCCAGTTAGATCTTAAAATAAAAATTGAAGAATTTGTAACATCTCTCCAAACTTATGAGTACAAACTTTTGCAGTTAAAGAAAACTAAATCGATTGCTCTAAAATCCATTAGAGAAGACAGAGACCGTGACATCGATGAGGAGTCAAATAACAATGAAAATTTTACCTTTTTTGTTAGAAATTTTAAAAAATTCTTGAAGAAAAAATAAATCTTTCTCTGACAAGCCAAATGAAGATTCAAAAAGATCACTTAAATTTGATCAAAAAGATCGACGTGATATTAAAGAATCCAAATAAAAAAAATACCCAAAGGATTTAACGTCACAAGTGTAAAGGTCCTGACCATTATCGTACTAAATGCCCAAATCTTAAATGCCAATAATATCAAACCTTAAAATCTAATACGACCTTGAGCGATAACGAAGAAGAAGATGTTGAAAGATGCACTGAAGATAACCCTGTCAAATACATGGCTTTATGACCTCGATGTGTGGAAGTGATGAACGTTTAGAAGAAACTCACAATCAATCCGATGACTCTAAGAACGAGTCAGAAGCTGAATTTTATGACCTTCAGAATACTTATGATAGATTGTTTAAGGAATACCTATAGATCAAGAAAACTAATGTGTCGTTAAAGTATAAAGTGAAAAAAATTGAAAAAGAAAAATTAGCTCTTAAATCTAAACTAAATACAAAAAATCAAAAAGTTGAAAAGTTAAATAACTCATTTATCGAAAAGATCAAGACCCTTGAATCTAATCTCAAAGTTACTCGCAATGATCTAAAACAATTTTCAAATTGGTCCAAACAATTGGATCATATGCTCAGTTTAGGAAAAATCAGAGAAAATAAAACTGGATTGGGTAATTTCAAAAATGCCTTGCAAGCCCACATTAATCCCAAAATTTTCTTTGTCCGTCAATGCTAAGACAAAGCAGCATAACATCTTCTTGTAGTGATCAGCCGTTAAGAGTTCTCCCTAAAATTCAGGCCAATTTTCAAAGTTGTCATAGTTTAAAAAGTAGGAAAAATCTTAATGTTAATCTCTCTAGGAAGCAAAGGTACAAATCTGATGTTCATACTATGTTTGTCCCAATGTGTTATGAGTGCGGAACCACTGGTCATATTCGTCCCTATCGGCCTGTAAAAACTTTTTGAAATAATTTTTGACAAAATCCAAAGATAAAAAATCTCGTCAATCATATCAACCTTCTAAATAATCAAGTGATGAATTTAATAAACATTATAAAACGTGGTAAGAAAATATGGCTTAAGAAGAGTGAACTCCATTACTTTTTGGTCTTTCGTGATAAAAAGGGGGAGTAGATGTCTTCCTTGATGGAGAATGTTCTTGCTAGAGGGAGACCATATATTTGCTATTTAGACGTTTTATTGTTGTTCGGGGGAATCATTCTTATTTTTTCTAGGGGTGTTTTGTTTTATGGTTATTTATTTTAGTTTATGATTTCTTATATCTATCTCCTACTATTATATTATTACTATTATCTACGTTTGTACTAACCATGGTTGACTTGGTATCACAACTATAGTATCCACATGGTAGCTATAGTATCGACACAACAGCTCTCATGTAGAGTTTTTTTGTTTACTCATTGTATTATTTTTATTTCTCACTATTATGTGTATATTTTTATATACACGGGTTCTATCTCAGTGGTATTTAAACCCATGCTTCTCTTGTATATTTTTTCTTTATCTGTTTTGTCACGTAATTGCAAAAGGGGAGATTGTTAGGGTCCTTTCTGTGATTAACATATTTCGTGACCATATTTAGTCATGTGTCGATGTTAGGTTGTATTCATCGAAGTGCTGCATCAACTTATTTTGGTGGCTATCCATTCCCGGGTTCTAGGAGCATCACGCTTGTTGTTTGCCTGCTACCCACTCGAGCTCCGATTCCAGAAGCTCCGCACCTACCGAGTGCTCGCCATCCTCTCGAGCCCCGATTTTAGTAGCCCCACGCCTTCCGTCCGCTCGAGCCGAAATTTTAGTGACCATCTGCTCAAAACTCACCATCCACTAGCTTGAGCACCAATAGGGTTTTCTCCTGAAACACTCGGTACGCTCGCCGCGCGCTTTAGCCATGCTCACCGTGCTGCAGCAACGGTCATTAAGTTTAAATGCGTTTTTCGAGCTCTCTATAAATTTTCTTCTTCTTTCAGTTGACCTAACTTTTTCGAAAGCATTTTGAAGTGCCCCCTTTGAGGGAAATCCAACTTTTACTCCATTAATCTTGTTCAAATTGAGAAAACTGTAATTACATCATTGTGTTTCATGTGCTAACGGTTTTCTCACCACTTGCTCTTTACCGATTTAACACTCCTATCCTTTTACCTTCGTGGGCGACGTGGGCATTGTGAAGAAGGGGATCCAGTGGTGTGTGGCAATTCAAACAGTTTGTAAGGGAAGATTGATGTGAAGACGGAAGGTGTCCGATTTCGTTGCCGTGTACAAATCAAATGAGTTCCTTGATAGGGATCATAAGACGAGAGTAAGTTGGCTAGGTTAGCACGTCGTTATCAGCTAATCTGTAAATTGATTTTCATAGCGCAAATCTTCCCTGGCCAATGAAACCCAAAGGGTTTTTCTCGATAGCCATGGATATCGAATTTTTCCTTTGTTACCAAAAATTATCCCTTTATTGTTATATGTTATTGCCTTCATTTATATATTCATATTACTCATATCATCTAGATATAAATATTTATTACGTGTATTGAATATTTAATTTTATACTGCTTCCGTAAATTCTACACATGGTCGAAACTGTATTGTGTAATTTAGCCTAAACGTCCTTTTCAGTTTTTCAAAGTTTCTACAAGTGGACCACCATCAATGTCGTCAAAAAAATGAGTCAAATTGTGTAATTTAGGAAATATGCCCAAGACCTTTTCCTCTTCCAATTATCCGATTTTCATCGCCATCGGAAGAGGAAATCTCAGCTTCTCAAAAGTTAAAGGCTCTCCTATTCAACAAGTGGACCACCAGCCTTTTCAATGTCCTAACTATTGGTTCTTTTTGTTCTCATTGAAAGAACCAAAAAAAATGACTCAAAGACTATGTTTTTCATTCATTTGAAACTCCCTACTCAAGTGGAACAATAAGGAAAAAGTATCTGTTCTTCCACCGTTTGGTGGAGGGTACCCCATCTAATGACGATAAACTAAGGGTGAGGAGAGATTATAATCCAATCACCATCAATGGTTGTCACATTCAAAAACTTTGTAGTCAAAGACACAAAGGAAAACTAGATAACACATGGCAATTGGTTGTAAACTTCAAAGCCTTCATTCTTTAATAAAGCTCCAGCGCCATGGGGAATCTAAGACTTCCTTTCAGAAGGGTTTCATACACAGTGATGAACCTATTTGGAGGCGAACAATCCCTATCATC
This sequence comes from Nepenthes gracilis, assembly GCA_033239525.1. Lineage (NCBI taxonomy): Eukaryota > Viridiplantae > Streptophyta > Magnoliopsida > Caryophyllales > Nepenthaceae > Nepenthes > Nepenthes gracilis. The sequence goes on along the minus strand of BSYO01000022.1, from coordinate 7,774,110 downwards.
AATGCCGGGTAACAAGAAGGCATACAAATTTGGGATTTTATATTTGGCGCAAATGGCCTCAACATCATCGTGAGAAAGAGAAGAAGCAATGTCCTTAACACCAGGAGTCATTATAGAGAAATTTGAGGAAGAAGAAGATGAGACGAAAATGGGAGTTCAAGTGTTTGAAGAGAAAGACAATGCAATCAAATGAAATCCCAGCAAATAAGGGATTTGAGACGTCGATTGAATTCAAAAGACACACCTCATCATAGTCAGGGTACATGTTGGCCTTTCACTGGGTAGAATAATAATGGCCGTTACCTTTTCAAAACGATGTCAATCACATTTAATGCCTCAACTAGCGGCGCGTGCCAACAACTCAAACTAAAGTCATATCCTTAGAGATATTTTAGCCATACAGCAAGATTCAAATAATATTCACGGACTAAAGTCATGTCCTCGGAGATATTCTAGTCATGTTGTTGGATTCAAAGAATATTTGAGGACTAAAAGTTATGTCCTTGAAGATATTTTGGTCGTGTTGCTGGATCTAAAGAATATCCTCGAACGTATTTTGATCATTCTGCTAGATTTAAGTAATATCCTTGGACACAATTATATCCTCGGATAGTTGAAGAATTATCACTAAATAAGAGAGCTTGCCGTCAGACGGTTGTAGTTATTCCTCAGGCAAAAATGTCATTATTCAGTATAAGAATGCAAGTCCAAATAAGAGCCTGCCTTGGGATGAATTCCAAGGCAGCCCATCATAGTGCTTGATAGACCATCAGCCCACTCACGCCGCAGTCGCCTACAAAAATCCCAACTGTCACTCCCGCATTTAATACGACGACCCTAACCATCAGAAGCGATAGCAGTAACCCTTCCAGAATCCAAGACCAGAAGGAAAACCAAATCACCTAAATGCAACAAATTACAATAAACAAATTGCTCAGATAAGTAAAGAAACATCATTGAGTAATTTCACTAATATGGTTTCTTTACAAGAAAAGTCAACCAGTGGCCACAGAATACAACTATCTGCCCCCTTCGGGCTCGACAGGATCAGGAATCGTTAACTTGATCAGTTTTGAGCGTGTCCTAATGCCTCAATTCCGAGAGTCCAAGATGCCAATGCGAAAGCCTGGCACCGCCAATGAAGCTATTCTTCGACTAAGCCAAATACCTTCCTGGAATCTCCGTTCCAGCAAGGGAGTCAGTTCTTCCGGCCGAATTCTCAATCTCAACTCAGCCTCCTGCTATGCATGGACGACGTGTTCCTCCCTGAGCCGTACCCAATATCGCTCAAGCTCCTCCCGAAGAGTAATGGTTTGATTTTGAGCCTACGAGTTGGCATCGGCCAGCTATGATGCCCTCACCTCCGCCTCCAACCATGCTTGCTTAATGCGAGCCGCTCTTGCTCGAGTCTGTTCGAACTCTCCGACGGCAACCAGCACCCGACCTCCATGTCCTCCACTGCCTTTAAGACACGATAGAGTGATGTACTGGCTCCCCAGCCATTCAACGCCGCGAGGAGTTAGACGCCCCCATCGAATTCAAAGCTCGGCGATGCCCTCAGGAATCTCATCGGCCCGATGACTGAAGCTCCGAGTGACAACCCTCCGCTACCGCCGTAGAAGGCACTGCCTCATCATAGCCCCTCAACTCTTGATCTTCCCATCGAGATTCCTCAGTGGGAGTTTCGGACTCAGAAGGAGAAGACAACCTTGCCATCAAGGTCACCAAAAAGAAGAAAAGAAGAAGGAAATAACTGCAGGAAGGGATTTCGCGTCTCCAAACAACCAAGGGGAGCAAAATCTGGAGAGATCTTTGGCGCTTAAATAGCCAAAGTTCTCCAAAGAGGTGGCGTCATTTAACTAAAAGGATACATTCAACCGCCTAACAAAATTCCCCCACGTGGCGGTGCCCTGAAACATCACGCCTTTCCAAGGAAGGCCATTATGACGTGACAACCCTACAATTTCCTACGCATTAAATGCGAACGATCCCTGATTGATGCACTCTCCACCGATGCCGATCAACCAGCCTAGGTTTGAAACCGACGGCGTCAGCTCACAGAGGGATCCTGCCAACCCGTCCCGCCGACAAACCAAGCATAAGCTCGAGGGATGGCCCTGGAAAGGACGGTGGGAGATGACTGGACGTTCGTAAGCAGACAACAACGCATGTATGGTGAGAGAGGGCCTAATACGCTTGAGTCATAACATGCAAAACAACAAAAAAAAGATTCAATGGAATCAGATATAAAAAGCGAGCTAATTGGAGCTATTCTTTAAAAGTACAAAGTTTGTATCAAGCAATAGTATAGCGAGCACAAGAAGCTCGGGATAACAATAGCCCTAGGGAGGAACAAAGCTTGGGAACATGAGCACATCAGCTCATCCCTATAGCATCACCACAACGCTGATTTCTCCCCCGGACCAATGTTGCCAATGCCAATCCCACACCGCCGGCGCCACAAGAACCATTGCAGGTGAAGGATAGGCATCCCTCTGAAGTCCCGATGGGACTGCGACTCACTCGCATGTGACCAAATGAACTCCAAGTTACGCCTCCTCTCAAGCAAAGATATATGAACCACCGGTCACGGTATGAGACGGTGAAGACCTACTATTGAGGGAGCAGAATCCCTAGAAAGAGCATGCTAGCCCCATTGCATCCCACCTACGTATTGGAGCCCTAGCTAACCATAGAGGAGGCAAATGACAATAGCAAAGTGGTCGGACCACCCTCGTTACAACAAGGAACCGCCCACAGAATGGGCATGACGACAGGCTTTAACAGTAGCACCGGATCTCCCGCAAATCCATCTGATTCTTTTGCAGAATGCCACAGGGCGCAGGACATGCCAAGGACTTTACATCACTTCTCCGATGAATAGCTAAGCGTGGGTCTCCCCGACTGGAGAACTCCCCAATTTATAGCCGAGCCAACACTCGACGAGCTCTTAAAGAGGCACGCCACTCGATGGCTGTTTATCAAAGAATAGGAAAGCCATCAAAGCGAAGCTGGTCCACAGACGAGGAACTTTCGTAACAGAGCTCCAAATCCCTACACTATCTCTGAAAGGTTGCATATTCGCATGGGGAAGGAACAGTACCATAAGGGGATGAAAACCAGCGCATCTCGAGGAAAGCCCATGCGGACAGCCAGCTAGACCCATCATGGACATGCTAGGCCCCGACAATGGGTCATTCCCAGGTAGGGGGCTAGTGTTGGGTCCAACTCAGATATGAGCTAAGAACGGTGAGGCCAAATTGAAGCAGAACGGGCCCGATCGAGCAGTAAGGCCTGGACCTCCCTGTGAAGCTCAAAGGATCCTAGCGTGCAGCCCACGTGACGACCTAGGTCAACAACCAATTAGCACCCCTTCACAACCTGCTAAGGCGATTGCAGACGGCGGGAGCCAACTCAGAAAATGACATCCAATGAGGACAAAGGTCAATGCTGCAAGCCATAGTGCACGTTGTCCTCATTGCCATCGAGCCAATACTTTGCGGCAGCAGGATCAAGCATGATTCGAGCTTTATGACGGTCCCCTTGTCTCTGCTAGATGACAACCAACACCTCTAGCCACCAGCGTACAGCAGCCAACGAATCCCAACAAACTACTTGTCGGGAGTCCTAGCTCCAAAAGCCTCTCAGAGGGAACTTATAAATACCTTCTCCCATGAGAGAGAAAAAAGGAAAAAAAGATGCCCAATCTAAAATAAAAACGGTGATCAGATATCAAGTGTTCGATCCCTCATCCTTCCTTCTTAAGGAGTGAGAACCAGTCTCTTTCCTCGAGCAACCATCATTTCGCGACAAAGTTAGTGATCCACCCATAGCGGTGTAACTCCCGGAGCTTGGTCCTCCAAACAAATCCCACACATGCTCTCCTCATCCTTACACCTTTGCACTCCTATCATGTTTACCTTTAAGCGTGCATTCCTCCATCTATTGCGAAAAATATTTAATTTGAGCGTCAGAGTGTTCGCGGTAAAACAACATCCCTATGATGGACCAAAAATTTTACTGAGAATCCAGCAGAATTTTATCTGTAATACGAATATCCGTCAATACAAAAACCTATACAATCTCCTGTACAATACATAATACATTCATAAATCTCATCCATCAACAACATGCAACAACAACACAAACTACAAAGGATCCAAAAGCCACTACTTAGTATGGCTCCAACATTAGGTATCTAAATACAATGTCGGCCAAAGAGAGATTCCACTAGGTACCTGTTACAAACCATAATAACTTACAAAAGTATAAATAAATCTAAAACAACAGCAGAAACTAAATTATCTTATCATCAGCCTTATTTACAATATATATTGGGATTCCAAAAGAAATATAAACATATATACAAATTTCATGATATAAATAAAACTACGATCTCCATGTCTTCGGCATGATCTTCCAAATCCAGAGCTTAGACTACTCCTAGCCTCTACTCCGACCCGTTAGGTATATCAAACCTGTGCTAGATTAGAGATAATGAGAAGTAAGGGTAAGCTAACATCGCATGGCATAGCGGTATGCCTATCACCCGGTCATACAGGGCCAATAAATGCTACCCTAATCTCCCGCGGTCCAAAGACAATCATCATTCTTCCACAGTAGTATCCTAAGGTATACCACGGATATCACCCGCTCCCATAAGCGGTCAGGATACGCAGCCAGGATAATCCTTGGGTTTCTACCGTGATATAAATGGCAAGTTAGGGAATACTATCCTATGAATATAAATCCGTGGTTCTAGTTTCATTTCTTATACTTTTGAGAGAAGATCCACCATATTTCATTCTCAATATCTCTATCCAGGAGAACAATTTGATCATATTGTACATTATGGATTTCCCTCCAATACAGGTACGATTCGTATCTTTCCTTTGGATTTATGTTTTTGACGATTCAATTAATATGCATGGATATCAGAATTCATAGAAGAGATTGGAAATTCTTACCACTGATGAGCAATTACCGCATAAGAGGGTTTTGGACTCTTTTTCCTCCACAATGGATCACAAACATATTTTTTCGGAGCTTTTAATTACACATTCACAATTAATCATACTTTCATAACAATTAATTAAGGTGAAAGCAGGCAAATTTTTTAGTTATTCTTGAGTGGACAATAACATTGTTGAATTAGAGCATCCGGACGTCACGAATGGGTCAATACTTGTGAGATCGGACGTTCGGTCGATATATATATGCATCATTGAAATATAGTGATTCATATTTTAGGGTCAATTTAATGTTTAATCGGAGGGAAGGGGGAAAATCCCGAATCGGGCATGATTAGGGTTTTGGAGAGTTCAAACTGAACAAATTGGAGGGGCGTTGGGGCATCAAACGATAAATAAATTATACTAAGATATGGATGAGGATTTTCTAATCCTAATTTATGCAAAAGCCCAAAAAATCGGAGCCCAAAATCGTCTGGACGTGACGTTAGGATTTTGTGAACAAAAATCCATAATAATTGGTTAATTTCTACAAATTTGGAAATGAAATTCATATATATATAAAATCAAGGCATGGGTATCATATATACATGTATGGGTCGGATATTAGGATAATAATACCCAAAGGAGATCGAATAAAAATCAAAGAGAAATGAAGAAAAGGGTATAGATATACTTATCTCGACCTGTTCTACAATTTCTCTAACTGGCTCAAAACCAGGATCCATCTCGAAGGCCTTCGTTTGGCCATTTCTCTCTCTTCTCCCTCCCTCTCTCTCTCTACCCGAACACTCTGCCTCCTCTTTGGAAAAGATCTGATATAAATATAACCCCTTACTTTGGTATCAAAGTTCTCCAATAAAGCATGATCATGCCAAGGCCTAAACACGATTAAAGTTAATTGATAAAATATTTGACACAATCCAATTTTATTTGAGAATGTGTTCTTTCTTTTGTTTCTCTTAGATTTGCCTCGGTTGGGTAGGAGAAGCTTGTTTAGTTGGATGGATTAGAAAATCATTAGATCTTCCACGTCGAATTAAATTCAAGTGGATCCGATCTCCATCTCTATTAACCTAAATTTTGCGCACCACAAATAACGAATAAGTAGTCAGAAAATTGGCGAAACTAACTTCCTAATTTACCCTTCGATATTCAAATTATAAGTCTTTTCCAAAGGATATAAAGATATGAGAATGTAAAAAAATGCATTAACACACTTATGTGAGGAAAAATGAGTTTTGTGGAGAATTAGGTTTCATGAATGTGCTCGACGGGGAGTGGCTTTAAGAGCTAACGGACGGTTAGGTTCCGATAGTGCATTCGACATGGAGTGGCTTTAAAGGCTGACGGAGGGCTAGGCTCCAATATTGCATTCGACGGAAAGCGGCTTTGAGGGCTGATGGAGGATTAGTCTCCAGTGGTGTGCATGATAGGGAGTGGGTGAAAGAATTGTGTGATCGAAAGAGTGTTTAATTCTTTCTAAACTCTTATATGCCGATTTAGGATCCACCTTTCTTTTACAATGGCGCAGGGCATTTGTAATGCTTGATAGAGATGGCATTGGCACTAAGGCTCGTGATAAGTGTCTGGCTTAGATTCACCGATTTGTTCTGGCAATAGTCATGGCCGACGTGTCAGTTATCATCTTGTGGTGGTGGTGCGACCGTGAATGTTTATTGCTGACATTCACCTGGCCATACCGGCGGGTGATTCGATAGGTTATGCTAGTGGTGATAACAGCCTGGCAGCAACAGTGTCTTTTTTGACCGTTGACTTCTGTTACCAATAGTAGGTGTCTGCATCGATAGTGTTTGTACTGGCTAGGTTGTCGTTGCTAGGTTGGAGGGTTTCTTCATTATGATTGATCGAGCTACAAGAGCTATCACTTAAGTTGAATTGGTCCCTATTTCCAACGGCTAACTGTGTGTTGCCGTGTTTGGGCCTGCCATTTAGGCCTTTTGGGTTTTGATCCTTGTGGGGTTTTACTCCGTAGGTGGGCCTAGTTTGGACTTAGGTTGGCCACAATGTAGTTAGACCCATCAGGTTACATGCTCACTCTTTGTATTAAATGTAAATCAATAACCCCTAAACCTAGTAACCCTCAATCCCAACATAATTCATCCATTTATTTTTTGTTCTATTTCAACATTTCGTACAATTTTGTTTCTATGTAAACCTAAGCAACAGTAACTTCCAAAACGAAACATAATATGAGTTTGTAAATTTTGTAATTGTGGGTAAGCTTTAACTAGAATTGTAGGTAATGAGTTTGTTTGAGGATTGCTCAATGCTTTGCTCGAGTTAAGTAATTTCCAAGGCCATTCCTATGAAGATTTTGACACAATCATCGTATTCATACCCATCACGTTATTATACTTTGAGCTTCGTCAATCTTTTAAAACTTTTAATATCTATAATATTATTCATGGATGTGTTTGCTGAGCATTTTATCTTACCCTTATCCTCTTTTCATCTCAAATGTAATGGTATTGACTTTGAAATGTAGTGGAGGTTGATGACATATTATTTAAAGGCTTTGTTAGTCTTATGGTGATGTATATTTAAAAAATTTATGATCCTATGATTTGTGTTATTTATTTGTTATATCACAATAATGAGTAAAATCTTAATTGTTAATCTATGATTATTGATTAAAAGTATGTTAATCCATCATCATTATCTTTGATATTATACTTATATTTTATGTTATGTATTACCGTAAAAAATATACACTTTAATTTTTTTTAAATTCTATTCTTTTTCGTATTAATTATTTAGGTTAACCTTATTTTTATGGAAGGCCTTACAAAGACCGATTCATTGAAGAAATAGATGGAAAAGAACAAAAAGAGACAGCAAAGCCACTAATTAGCAAAACCCATATATGTTTGGCAAACTAACTGTATCACTGAATTCTAATTAAATTGCATCCATGCCTGCTTGCCCATGACGGAGGAATCGCAATACATGGATGTGATGTAGCCACTCATACCCTAAAAACTGGACTAAAATGGAGGCTAATTTTTCTATTGTTTGAACAATTTTTGTAAATTTAAATAATTTTTTGTTTAGATTTTATTAATAGAGTAAACAATTTTAAATTTAAAAATTTTTATTATAAATGATGCGCACGATAATGATAAAGCCCAGCCACCATCTGAACTACCCAAATAAGATCAAGTTTTAAGGATCAGTTAAAGCTTCACAATTATTAATTAGTGGATTATCAACCTTTCATGCTTTTTAAAAGAAGGAATCAATTCCAAGGTCCACAATATATGAGCCCAGACAAGTCTAAGACATGTACCGACCTGCAGGGAATTGATTCCCACTAGTGGAAGGCTTCCAAGGATGATGGACTTGGCAACCTCTTACCTAAAAAGCTTCACTCATACAAGTAAATCCATTGGTCTTCGATAAATTATTAGTTACAGCATATTCGGTCCAGGACCCGATTCAGTCTAAAGTTTGATGGGTTGCAATCGGACGGCTATTTGCTCATGATGTAAGAGTTGTGACGTTGGGGGTGTGATACAGCCTAATTGCGCCCTAGCTGCTGAGGTAGAAATTAATGAGGCCAATTTTCTATTATTGGGACAATTTGAATGGATATAAATGACCTTTTTTTTATTATTTATTTAGATTTTATAATCATAGTAATTTATTTTGATTTTTCAATTTTGGATCATTTATTAGCTCTCTTAGAATTTACTTGAGTTTATACAATTTCTCTTCGTAGAGTTATTTCTTCTTTTTGTAGATGTTTAGAATTTGAGATATAAATAGTATGACAAGTATAATTGGGGAAATTATTTTTTTATTGTTTCAAATGTTAATATTTATTAATAATTGTTGGTATATTTTTAATTATTCAATAAATGATAAAAAATTATTTATTTATTATAATTATTTATAGTTAAAAAATTAATTACATTTATTTTATTCTAAATTGACTTATAATTACCGAGTCATAGAAAAACTCATTTATTATATAATAGCAAATTGTATATTGAATATGATTCTTAATTATAAGCTATTATATAAAATAATACATACCTTCATATCTTATAATTTTACCATTTATATTTACTATTGAACAATTAACTATAAGTCCATTAGAGTTAGTGGTTATTTTTATTTGAGATAAATTTATTGAACTGATGAGTCAAATTCAAATTTAGTTTTATTCATGCAAAATTAATTACTCCAATTTAAATCAACTAATATTTTACTATTTATTTAATTGTAGATAAGTCATTAGTTTATATCATTGATATATTATTTTTAATAACGGTGGTAGCCCAAGTTATTATACTACAGTTAGTTTAAATTTATAATAATTAGCAATACATAATATTATTATTATTGAATAACCTAAATATTAATTAAAAAGACATCATTCTTAATTTTTTCACATTAATATGTATAATTTATTATTTATTAAATATAAATACTTCTATTTTATAAATTTATAAATAATATTTTCATAACTATATATTTTTAATTTTTTTTGTATGAACACTATTTAGAAACTTCAAAGCATTTTACTTTATGGCTGCTGAATTATTTTAGAAAAAATATATATTTTTGATGCATTCTAACTTTTTTAACATTAAAAAATTAACAAATTTCCTTTTTTTTTTTTATCAGAGCATATTTTTTAAATTTTTTATTTTTTCATAAACGTAAAAACCTCCTTTTTTTTTTTTTTTTTTTTTTTTTTACTGAACATCTCCTGAGGTTCTTTTAATTCTTTTTAATCTTTCAAGCAAATTTTTTTCTCAACAAGAGATTAAGTATTTGAAGAGCTTGTAATCGCTCATAAACTAGAGCAACATCATCCCCTCTCTGGACAACTGTTATAATTACGTTAAAATAAATCGCCGATTACAGTTTAATATATGTGTGATATTTTTATAATAGATTTTTTTAATATTTTAATATTATTTGAATTATTAGATATTTTTAATTATTATTGACAAACCCATGTTTCAAAGAAATTCTTATGTTATATTATTTGATAATATATTGTTATTATTACGTTACTATTATTGATTTTTATTTTAATTTTTGTATATTATATATTAAATTGAACAAATAAATTTTAAACTAATAATTTTTATGCCACAAATTACATAAACTGTTTAGACCTGACCAACCAGTATGGTGATAATTTTGGAAGTTTGGTTCAAGTGATGATTTTATTCTGAAAAAAAACAAACAAACTGTAATACGTTTGGATACTAATTATTCTTCAATTTTGTTTTATATGATTTTTTTAATTCTATATAAACATGCAAAATTTATTTATATTTAGAGATATATCATATACTCAATGAAATGTTTTTTTTTTTTCAAATATTTACTATAATAATATTCAAATAAAAATAATAATGATATATTATATATCATAATATGATTTTTTAAGACTAAGACCTGCGTGGCATCTTATAGCAACTCTCTTTGAAAAGTTTTCTTCATCGAAGTACAGAAGTAATTCCTCCTGTTAAAAGTTGTTTCTCATCTTTTAAGCGAGCAACTTGGTTCCTCTTTTTCCTATTCTACCATTCTAAAAAATTATAAAATTATTATAATCTTACTCAAATTAAGAAAATCACAATTACATCATTTGCGTTTTATGTGCTAACGATTTTCTCTCCACTTACTCTTTATCGATTCAACACTTCTACCCTTTTACCTTCGTGGGCGATGCGGGTATTGTGAAGAAGGGGATCCGGTGGAGTGCGGCAATCAAGTGGTTCATGAGGAAAGATTGACGTAAAAACCGAAAGATGTCTGATTCCAATGCCGTGGACAAATCTAAGGAGTTCCTTGGTAGGAATCACAATACGGAAGTAAGTCAGTTAGATTAGCGTATCGTCACCACCCGATTTGTAAGTTGATTTTCATAGTACATATCTTTCATTGTCGTTGAAGCCTGGAGGATTTTTCTTAATAGCTGCGGATATCGAATTTTTCCTTCGTTAAAAAAAATTATCCTTTTATTGTTATTCATTATTGCCTTTATTTATATATTCGTATTACTCATATCATCTAGATATCAATATTCTTTACGTGTATTGAATATTTAGTTTTGTATTACATCCATGAATCCTGCACGGGGTCAAAACTATATTATGTAATTTGGGATGAAACGTCCTTTTCAATTGGTATCAGATACTCACCCCAATCTGCGATCCCGATCTAGATGCATACTAGTTAATTGCTATCTATTTCTTTCTACTTTGATGGGAGCAATTATGCCTATTGGAAAGTTTGTATGAGAGCATTTCTCAAATCGATGGATGAGCGAGTGTGGGTTAGCACTCAAATGGGGTGGACACCATGCAAAAGTTTAACAAACGATGAACCAAAGGTTTTGTCCCTGTGGTCAAAAGATGAACTTGATTTATACAATTGAAATAGTAATGGGTTATACGCTATTTTTATGATTGTATCTCCCGAAGAGTTTAAACGTATATCTATGTGCGAGACATCTAAAGATGCGTGGGACATTCTTCAGATTACCCACAAATGAGCAAAATTAGTAAAAAATTTAAAATTACAAATGCTTACTACTAGATTTCAATAAATCCGTATAAAAGATGATGAAACCTTTGATTAATTCTATACACAATTAAGTGACATTGTGAACTTCACATTTAACTTAGGAAAATTAATTCCTGAAAATAGAATTGTTAAAAAAGTTCTCAAATTACTTCCTGAACTATTTAGGCCTAAACTCACGGCTATTAAAGAAAGTAAAGATCTTAATAAAATAAAAATCGAAGAATTTGTAACATCTCTCAAAACTTTTGAGTACAAACTTTCGCAGTCAAGGAAAACTAAATCGATTGCTCTAAAATCCATTAGAGAAGATAGAGACCGTGACATTGATGAGAAGTCGAATAACGATGAAGATTTTACCTTATTTGTTAGAATTTTTAAAAAATTTTTGAAGAAAAATAAATCTTTCTCTGACAAACCAAATGAAAATTCAAAAAGAACACTTAAATGTGATCAAAAAGATCGATGTAATATTAAAGAATCCAAATAAAAAAATACACAAAGGATTTAATGTCACGAGTGTAAAGGTCTTGGCCATTATCGTACTAAATGCCCAAATCTTAAATGCCAATAATATCAAACCTTAAAATCTAATACGACCTTGAGCGATGACGAAGAAGAAGATGTTGAAAGATGCACTGAAGATAACCCTGTCAAATATATGGCTTTATAACCTCGATGTGTGGAAATGATGAACGTTTAGAAGAAACTCACAATCAATCTGATGACTTTAAGAACGAGTCAAAAGCTGAATTTTATGACATTCAGAATACTTATGATATATTGTTTAAGGAATATCTATAGATCAAGAAAACTATATGTCGTTAAAGTATAAAGTTAAAAAAATTGAAAAAGAAAAGTTAGCTCTTAAATCTAAACTAGATACAAAAAATTAAGAAGTTGAAAAGTTGAATAACTCATTTATCGAAAAGATCAAGGCCCTTGAATGTGATCTCAAAGTTGCTCACAATGATCTAAAACAATTTTCAAATGGGTTCAAACAATTGGATCATATGCTCGGTTTAGGAAAAATCAGAGAAAATAAAACTGGATTGGGTTATTTCGAAAATGCCTTGCAAGCCCACATTAATCCCAAAACTGTCTTTGTCCGTCGATGCTAAGACAAAGCAGCGTAACATCTTCTTGTAGTGATCAGCGTTAAAAGTTCTCCCTAAAATTCGGGCCAATTTTCAAAGTTGTCATAGTTTAAAAAGTAGGAAAAATCTTAATGTTAATCTCTCTAGGAAGCAAAGGTACAAATCTGATGTTCATATTATGTTTGTCCCAATGTGTTATGGGTGCGGAACCACTGGTCATATTCTTCCCTATCGGCTTGTAACAACTTTTTGAAATAATTTTCGACAAAATTCAAAGATAAAAAATCTCATCAATCATATCAACCTTCTAAATGATCAAGTGACGAATTTAACAAACATTATAAAACGTGGTAAGAAAATATGGATTAAGAAGAGTGAACTCTATTACCCTTTGGTCATTCGTGATAAAAAGGGGGAGTAGATGTCTTCCTTGATGGAGAATGTTCTTGTTAGAGGGAGACCAAATATTTGCTATTTGGACGTTATTATTGCTGTTCGGGGGAATTATTCTTATTTTTGCTTCGGGGTTTTGTTTTATGGTTATTTATTCCAGTTTATGATTTCTTCTGTCTATCTCCTATAATTATATTACTACTATTATCTACGTCTATACTAACCATGGTTGACTAGGTATCACAACTATAGTATCAACACGGTAGCTATAGTATCGACACAACAGCTCTCATGTAGAGGTTTTTTGGTTACTCATTGTATTATTTTTATTTTTCACTATGTGTAGATTTCTATATACACGGGTTGTATCTCGGTGGTGTCTGAACCCGTACTTCTCTTGTATATTTTTTCTTTATCTGTTTTGTCACGTAATTACAAAAGGGGGAGATTGTTAGGGTCATTTCTGTGATTGATATATTTCGTGACCATATTTAGTCATGTGTCGATGTTAGGTCGTATTCATCGAAGTGCTGCATCAACTTATTTTGGTGGCTAACCGTTCCCGGGTTCTAGGAGCATCACGCTTGCTGTTTGCCTGCTACCCGCTCGAGCTCTGATTCCAGAAGCTCCGCACCAGCCAAGTGCTCACCATCCTCTCGAGCCCCGATTTCAGTAGCCCCACGCCTTCCGTGCACTTGAGCCGAAATTTCAGTAACCATCTGCTCAAAACTCACCATCCACTCGCTCGAGCCCCAATAGGATTTTCTCTTGAAACACACGGTACGTTCGCCGGGCGCTCAGCCAAGTGCCACCGTGCTGCGGCAACGGTCATTAAGTTTAAACGCGTTTTTCAAGATCTCCATAAATTTTCTTCTTCTTTCAGTTGACCTAACTTTTTCTGAAGCATTTTGAAGCACCCCCTTTGAGTGAAATCCAACTTTTACTCCATTAATCTTGTTCAAATTGAGAAAACTGTAATTACATCATTATGTTTCATGTGCTAACAGTTTTCTCACCACTTGCTCTTTACCAATTCAATACTCCTATCCTTTTACTTCATGGGCAACGTGGGTATTGTGAAGAAGAGGATCCAGAGGTGTGCAGCAATTCAAGCAGTTTGTAATGGAAGATTAATGTGAAGACCGGAAGGTGTCCGGTTCCGTTGCCATGTGCAAATCCAATAAGTTCCCTAATAGGGATCATAAGATGAGAGTAAGTTGGCTAGGTTAGCACGTCGTTATCAGCCAATCTGTAAATTAATTTTCATAGTGTATATCTTCTCTGGCCGTTGAAACCAAGAGGGTTTTTCTCGATAGTTATGAATATCGAGTTTTTCCTTCGTTATCAAAAATTATCCCTTTATTGTTATTTGTTATTGCCTTCATTTATATGTTCATATTACTCATATCATTTAGATATAAATATTGTTTACATGTATTGAATATTTAATTTTGTACTGCTTTTGCAAATTATACACAGGGTCGAAACTGTATTGTGTAATTTGGGACGAAACATCCTTTTCAGTCTCCTCAAAAGTTAAAGGCACAACAAGTGGCCCACCATCAATATCCTCGGTAAAAAAAAATGAGTCAAAGACTCACTGACTGTTTAGCGTCTGACCCCGCCTCAGTGCCTTGAAATATGCCCATTTCCACAGACCTTTTCCTCTTCACCAGTTATCCGATGATGGCTTCATCGCCATCGAAAGAGGAAATCTCAGCTCTAGTCTACGTCCGATGGCTTTTGTTTTCCTGTCGGGACGGCTCTCCTATCCTCAGTAATCTTCCTTTTCTCTTCATTTTCTTCTTTTTGGCCACTGAGGTAGTGGAAATTTCTAAGCCCTCAGGCTGAGGATCCCACTTAGTCTTTTCAAAGGCCTCGCTCCTTAACTATTGGTTCTTTTTGTTCTTATTGAAAGAACTGAGGTTAGCCAAAACTAAACCAGTAAATTTCTTTACTGCTTCTCTTTCTTGCTTTGTAGCATCAATGCAGAAACCTGATACTATATTTTTCCATTCATTTGAAACTCCCTACTCAGGTGGAACAATAAGGAAAAAGTATCAGTTCTTCCACTGTTTGGTGGAGTTGGGATTACTCCCTCTAATGACGATAAACTCAGGGTGAGGAGAGATTATAATCCAATCTTATCTGTGAGTAAATCTCAAAATAACTTTGATTGTCACACAATCAAAAATTTTGCCATGGTAGCGTGCAAACACACAAAGGAAAACTAGATAACTCACGGCAATTGGTTGTAGTCGGGCAACTGAAACTTCCAAAGCCTTCATTATTTAATAAAGCTCCAATGCCATGGGGAATCTAAGACCTCCTTTCAGAAGGGTTTCATACACAGTGACGAACCCATTTGGAGGCAAACAAGCCCTATCATCAATGCCAGGTAACAAGAAGGCATACAAATTTGGGATTTTATATTTCGCGCGAATGGCCTCAACATCTTCGTGACAAAGAGAAGAAGCGATGTCCTTAACACCAAGAGTCATTATAGAGAAATTTGAGGAAGAAGAAGATGAGACAAAAATGGGAGTTCAAGTGTTAGAAGAGAAAGACAACGCAATCAAATGAAATCCCAACAAATAGGGGATTTGAGATGTCGATTGAATTCAAAAGAAACACCTCATCATAGTCATGGTACGTGTTGGCCTTTCACTAGGTAGAGAATAATAATGGCTGTTACCTTTTCGAAATGATGTCAATCACATTTAATGCCTCAACTGGCAGCACATGCCAGCAACTCAAACTAAAGTCATATCCTTGGAGATATTTTAGCCATACAGCTGGATTCAAAAAATATTCGCGAACTAAAGTCATGTCCTCAGAGATATTCTAGTCATGTTGCTGGATTCAAAGAATATTTGAGGACTAAAAGTTATGTCCTTAAAGATATTTTAGTCGTGTTGCTGTATCTAAAGAATATCCTCGAACATATTTTAATCATTCTGCTGGATTTAAGTAATATCCTCGGACATAATTATGTCCTCGGATAGTTGAAGAATTCTCACTGAATAAGAGAGCTTGTCGTCGAACGGTTGTGGTTATTCCTCAAGCAAAAATGTCATTACTCAGTATAAGAATGCAAGTCCAAATAAAAGCCTGCCTTGGGGTGAGTTCCAAGGCAGCCATCATAGTGCTTGATAGACTATCAGCCCACTCACACCGCAGTCGCCTACAAAAATCCCTACTGTCACTCTTGCATTTAATATGACAACTCTTACTATCAAAAGCGATAGCAGTAACCCTTCCAGAATTCAGGACCGGAAGGAAAAGCAAATCACCCAAACGCCACAACTTACAATAAACAAATTGCTCAGATAAGTAAAGAAACATCATTGAGTAATTTCACTAATATGGTTTCTTTACAAGAAAAGTCAACCAGTGGCCGCAAAATACAACTATCTACCCCCTTCGGGCTTGACAGGATCGGGAATCGTGAACTTGATCAGTTTTGAGCGTGTCCTAACGCCTCAATTCCGAGAGTCCAAGATGCCAATGTGAAAGCCTAGCACCGCCAATGAAGCTATTCTTTGACTAATCCAAATACCTTCCTGGAATCTCCGTTCCAGCAAGGGAGTCAACTCTTCCACCCGAATTCTCAATCTCAACTCAGCCTCCTACTATGCATGGACGATGTGTTCCTCCCTGAGCCGTACCCAATATCGCCCAAGCTCCTCCCAAAGAGTAATGATTCGATTTTGAGCCTACGAGTTGGCATCGGCCAACTATGATGCCCTCACCTCCGCCTCCAACCATGCTTACTTAAAGTGAGCCACTCTTGCTCGAGTCTGTCCAACCTCTCCGACGGCAACCTGCACCCGACCTCCATGTCCTCCACTGCCTTCAAGACACAACGGAGTGATGTACTGGCTCCCCACGCCTTCAACGCCGCGAGGAGTTAGACGCCCCCATCGAATTCAATGCTCAGCGATGCCCTTAGGAACCTCATCAGCCCGATGACTGAAGGCTCCGAGTGACAACCCTCATCATGGCCCCTCAACTCTTGATCTTCCCATCGAGATTCCTCAGTGGGAGTTTTAGACTCAGAAGGAGAAGACAACCTTGCCATCAAGGTCACCAAAAAGAAGAAAAAAAAAGAAGGAAACAACTGCAGGAAGGGATTTCGCATCTCCAAACAACCAAGGGGAGCAAAATCTGGAGAGATCTTTGGCGCTTAAATAGCCAAAGTTCTCCAAAGAGGTGGCGTCGTTTAACTAAAAGGATACATTCAACTGCCTAAAGAAATTCCCCCTCATGGCGGTGCCCTGAAACATCGCGCCTTTCCAAGGAAGGCCATTATGACGCGACAAGCCTACGATTTCCTACGCATTAAATGCAAACGATCCCTGATTGACGCACTCTCCACTGATGCCGATCAACCAGCCTAGGTTTGAAACTGACGGCGTCAGCTCACAGAGGGATCCTGCCAACCCGTCCCGCCGACGAACCAAGCATAGGCTAGAGGGATGGCCCTGGCAACGACGGTGGAAGACGGCTGGACGTTCGTAAGCAGACAACGACGCATGTATGGTGGCGAGAGGGCCTAATACCCTTGAGTCATAACGTGCAAAACAACAAAAAGAAGATTTAATGGCATCAGATATAAAAAGTGAGCTACTGCTTTTATCCATTGGAGCTGTTCTTTAAAAAGTATAAAGTTTGTATCAGCAATAGTATAGCAGAGCACAAGAAGCTCAGGATAACAATAGCCCCAGGGAGGAACGGCTTGGGGAACATGAGCACATCTGCTCATCCCTGTAGCATCACCACAGCGTCGATTTTGCCCCCGAAGAAATGTCGCCAATGCCAATCCCACACCGCTGGCGCGATGGAGACCATTGCGGGTCAAGGATAGGCATCCATCCGAAGTCCCGATGGGACTGCAACTCACTCGCATGTGACCAAATGGACTCCAGGTTCTGCCTCCTCTCCAAGTAGCATGTATGAACCACCAGTCGCAGTATGAGACGACGAAGACCTGCTATTGAGGGAGCGGAAACCCCAGAAACAGCTTGCTAGCCCCAATGCATCCCACCTACGAATTGGAGCCCTAGCTAACCATAGAGGAGGCAAATGACAATAGTAGAGTGGTCGGACCACCCTCGTTACAACGAGGAACCGCCCACAGAATGGGCATGACGACAGGCTTTAACAATAGCACCGGATCTCACGCAAATCCATCTGATTCTTTTGCAGAATGCCACAGGGTGCGTGACATGCCAAGGACTTTGCATCACTTCTCCGATGAATAGCTAAGCGTGGGTCGCCTCAACTGGAGAACTCCCCAATTTATAGTCGAGCCAACACCCAACGAGCTCTCAAAGAGGCACCCCACTCGATGGTTGTTTATCAAAGAATAGGAAAGCCATCAAAGCGAAGCCGGTCCTCAAACGACGAATCTTTCCTAACGGAGCTCCAAATCCCTGCACTATCTCTAAAAGGTTGCATATTCGCATGGCGAAGGAACAGTACCATAAGGGGAAGAAAACCAGCGCATCTCGAGGAAAGCCCATGCGGACAACTAGCTAGACCCATCATGGACGTGCTAGGCCCCGACAATGGGTCATTCCCAGGTAGGGGGCTAGTGTTGGGTCCAACTTGGATATGAGCTAAGAACGGTGAGGCCCAATTGAAGCGAAACGGGCCCGATCGAGCAGTAAGGCCTAGACCTCCCTGTGAAGCCCAAAGGATCCTAGCATGCAGCCCACGTGACGACCTAGGTCAACAACCAATTAGTACCCCTTCACAACCTGCTAAGGCGATTGCAGACGGCGGAAGCCAACTCAGAAAATGACATCCAATGAGGAAAAAGGTCAATGCTACAAGCCACAGTGAATGTTGTCCTCATTGCCACCCAGCCAATCCTTGCGCTGGCAGCAGATCAAGCATGATTCGAGCCTGATGACGGTCCCCTAGCCTCTACTAGATGACAACCAACGCCGCTAGGCACTAGCGTACAGCAACCAACGAATCCCAACAAATTGCCTGTCGGGAGTCCAAGCTCCAAAAGCTTCTCAGAGGGAACTTATAAATACCTTCTCCTATGAGAGAAAAAAGGGAAAAAAAGGTGCCCAATCTAAAACAAAAACGGTGATCAGGTATCAAGTGTTCGATCCCTCATCCTTCCTTCTTAAGGAGCAAGAACCAGTCTCTTCCTTAGAGCAACCATCATTACGCGACAAAGTCATTGATCCATCCATAGCAATGTAACTCCCGGAGCTTGGTCCTTCAAACACATCCCACACACGCTCTCCTCATCCTTACACCTTTGCACTTCTATCATGTTTACCTTTAAATATGCATTCCTCCATCTATTGTGAAAAATATCTGATTTGAGCGTCAGAGTGTTCGTGGTGAGACCACATCCCTATGACGGAACAAAAATTCTACGGAGAATCCAGCAGAATTTTATCTGTAATATGAATATCCGCCAATACAAAAATCTATACAATCTCTTGTACAATACATAATACATTCATAAATCCCATCCGTCAACAACATGTAACAACAACACAAACTACACAAGATCCAAAAGCCACTACTTAGTATGGATCCAACGTTAGGTATCTAAACACAACGTCGGCCAAAGGGAGATTCCACTAGGTACCTGTTACAAACCATAATAACTTACGAAAGTATAAATAAATCCAAAACGACAGCGGAAACTAAATTACCTGATCATCAGCCTTATTTACAATATACATTGAGATTTCAAAAGAAATATAAACATATATACAAATTTCATGATATAAATAAAACTACGATCTCTAAATCTTCGGCATGATCTTCCAAATCCAAAGCCTATACTACTTTTAGCCTCCACTCCGACCCGTCAGGTATATCAAACCTGTGCTAAATTAGAGATAAGGAGAAATAAAGGTAAGCTAACAGTGCAACAAATGTATCATACACAAATAATAAATAATATATAAACAAATGAAATGATAATGGGATGGGGGCAATATGTATTTAACAATATATTTACAAATGAAAGGGGGTGTGAGAGGAATGAGACATGTGAGGATACATGATGTCATTATACGTGTTTTTATACAATTTATTATTTATATTAATCTTTATGGGTCAGGATCAGTAGACCTTTTTAACTAAAGGTGCGGAAGAATGATGAAGGATCATAATACCTCTCATGATTTAAGGCCAAACAACGTATTTAATGTCCAATAAAATTGATAAGAATAGGTCAAACACCACATGGCATAGCGGTATGCCTATCACCCGATCATACAGAGCCAATAAATGCTACCCTAACCTCCCACGGTCCAGAAACAATCCTCGTTCTTCCACAATAGTATCCTAAGGTATAACACAGATATCACCTGCTCCCATAAGCGGTCAAGATACGCAGCCAGGGTAATCCTTCGGTTCTACAGTGATATAAATGGCAAGTTAGGAAATACTACCCTATAAATATAAATTCGTGGTCCTGATTTCATTTCTTATACTTTTGAGAGAAGATTCACCATGTTTTATTCTCTATATCTCCATCCAGGAGAACAATTCAATCATATTGTACGTTATGGATTTCCCTCCGATACAGGTACGATTCATATCTTTCCTTTGGATTTGAGTTTTCGACGATTCAATTTATATGCATGGAGTGGCTTTAAGAGCTCACGGGGGGTTAGGTTCTGATAGTGCATTCGACATGGAGTGGCTTTGAAGGCTGATGGAGGGCTAGGCTCCAATATTGCATTCGACGGAAAGTGACTTTGAAGGCTGATGCATGATTAGGCTCCAGTGGTGTGCACGATAGGGAGTGGGTGAAAGAGTTGTGTGATCGAAAGAGAGTTTGATTATTTCTAAACCCTTATATGTCGATTTAGGATCCACCTTTCTTTTACAATGGCGCAGGGCATTTGTAATGCTTGATAGAGATGGCATTGGCACTAAGGCTCGTGATAAGTGTCTGGCTTAGATTCACCGATTTGTTCTGGCAATAGTCATGGCCGACGTGTCAGTTATCATCTTGTGGTGGTGGTGCGACCGTGAATGTTTATTGCTGACATTCACCTGGCCATACCGGCGGGTGATTCGATAGGTTATGCTAGTGGTGATAATGACTGGCGCAAAGGTGTCTTTTTGACCGTTGACTTCTGTTACCAATAGTAGGTGTCTGCATCGATAGTGTTTGTACTGGCTAGGTTGTCGTTGCTAGGTTGGAGGGTTCCTTCATTATGATTGATCGAGCTACAGGAGCTGTCTATTAAGTTTGATTGGTCCCTATTTCCAGCGGCTCACTGTGTGTTGCCGTGTTTGAGCTTGCCATTTAGGCCTTTTGGGTTCTGATCCTTGTGGGGTTTTACTCCGTAGGTGGGCCTAGTTTGGACTTAGGTTGGCCCACAATGTAGTTAGCCCATTAGGTTACATGCTCACTCTTTGTATTAAATGTAAATCAATAACCCCCAAACCTAGTAACCCTCAATCCCAACGTAATTCGTCCATTTATTTTTTGTTCTATTTCAACATTTCTTACAAGTTTGTTTCCATTTATACTTAAGCAACAGAATTTCCAAAACGAAACATAATATGAGTTTATAAATTTTGTAATTGTGGGTAAGCTTTAACTAGAATTGTAGGTAATGACTTCGTTTGAGGATTGCTCAATGTTTTGCTCGTGTTAAGTAATTTCAAAGGCCATTCCTATGAAGCTTTTGACACAATCATCATATTCGTACCCATCACGTTATTATACTTTGAGCTTCGTCAATTTTTTAAAACTTTTAATATTTATAATATTATTCATGGATATATTTGCTGAGCATTTTAACTTACCCATACCCTCTTTTCATCTCAAATGTAATGGTATTGACTTTGAAATGAAGTGGAGGTTGATGACATATTATTTAAAGGCTTTGGTTAGTATTATGGCGATGTATATTTAAAAAATTTATGATCCAATGATTTGTGCTATTTATTTGTTATATCACAATAGTGAGTAAAATCTTAATTGTTAATCTATGATTATTAATTAAAAGTATGTTAATGCATCATCATTATCTTTGATATTATCCTTATATTTTACGTCATATATCAGCATAAAAATTATACACTTTAATTTTTTTTAAATTCTTTTTTTTTCGTATTAATTGTTTAGGTTAACCTTATTTTTATGGAAGGCCTTACAAAAACCGATTCATTGAAGAAATAGATGGAAAAGAACAAAAAGAGACAGCAAAGCCACTAATTAGCAAAACCCATATATGTTAGGCAAACTAACTGTATCACTGAATTCTAATTGAATTGCATCCATGCTTGCTTGCCCACGGTGGAGGAATCGCAATACATGGATGTGATGTAGCCACTCGTACCGTACAAACTGGACTAAAACAGCGGCCAATTTTTCTATTGTCTCAACAATTTTTGTAGATTTAAATAATTTTTTACTTATATTTTATTAGTAGAGTATATAGTTTTAATTTTAAAAGTTTTTATCAAAGACGATACGCACGATGATGATAAAGTCTAGCCACCATCCAAACCACCTGAATAAGATCAAGTTTCAAGGATCAGTTAAAGCTTCACAATTATTAATTAGTGGATTATCAACCATTCATGCTTTTTAAAAGAAGGAATCAACTCCAAGGTCCACAATATATGAGCCCAGACAAGTCTAAGACATGTACCGACCTGCAGGGAATTGATTCCCACTAGTGGAAGGCTTCCAAGGATGATGGAATTGGCAACCTCTTACCTAAAAAGCTTCACTCATACAAGTAAATCCATTGGTCTTCCATAAATTATTAGTTACAGCATATTTGGTCCAGCACCCGATTCAGTCTAAAGTTTGATAGGTTGCAATCGGACGGCTATTTGCTCATGATGTAAGAGTTGTGACGTTGGGGGTGTGATACAGCCTAATTGTGCCCTAGCTGCTGAGGTAGAAATTAAGGAGGCCAATTTTCTATTATTGGGACAATTTGAATGGATATAAATGACCTTTTTTTTATTATTTATTTAGATTTTATAATCATAGTAATTTATTTTGATTTTTCAATTTTGGATCATTTATTAGATCTCTCAGAATTTACTTGAGTTTATACAATTTCTCTTCGTATAGTTATTTCTTCTTTTTGTAGATGTTTAGAATTTGAGATATAAATAGTATGACAAGTATAATCGGGGAAATTATTTTTTTATTGTTTCAAATGTTAATATTTATTAATAATTGTTGGTATATTTTTAATTATTCAATAAATGATAAAAGATTATTTATTTATTATAATTATTTATAGTTAAAAAATTAATTACATTTATTTTATTACAGATTGACTTATAGTTACCGAGAGTCATAGAAAAACTCATTTATTATATAATAGCAAATTATATATTAAATATGATTCTTAATTATAAGCTATTATATAAAATAATACATGCCTTCATATCTTATAATTTTACCATTTGTATTTAATATTGAACAATTAACTATAACTCCATTAGAGTTATTGGTTATTTTTATTTGAGATAAATTTATTAAACTGATGAGTCAAATTCAAATTTAGTTTTATTCATGCAGAATTAATTACTCAAATTTAAATCAACTAATATTTTACTATTTATTTAATTTTAAATAAGTCATTAATATATATCATTGATATATTATTTTTAATAACGGTGGTAGCCCAAGTTATTGTACTACAGTTAGTTTAAATTTATAATAATTAGCAATACATAATATTTTGATAAGTCATAAGAAATAATAAATGGTAGCCTTAATATTATTATTATTGAATAACCTAAATATTAATTAAAAAGACATCATTCTTAATTTTTTCACCTAAATATGTATAATTTATAATTTATTAAATATAAATACTTCTATTCATTGATAAGTTTTATGCTACAAATTACATAAACTGTTTAGACCAAACCAACCTGTATAGTGATAATTTTGGAAGTTTGGTTCAAGTGATGATTTTATTTGGTAAAAAAAAAAAAAACAAACAAACAAACTGTAATATGTTTGGATACTAATTATTCCTCAATTTGGTTTTATATGATATTTTTAATTCTATATAAACATGCAAAATTTATTTATATTTAGAGATATATCATATATTCAATGAAGTACAAGCATGGCAGAATGGATGAGCTAGGGTTTTCAAAGAGCACCCTTTCCTCGTGACACGGAGCTCTGAATATTTTCCAAGTTTAATGTGTATTTGCTTGCGTAATTTGCTGTTCTTAATTAGCGCTTTGTGTGAACGGTGGGTAGTTTACCTCCCTAAATAACTGTATTTCAAGTCTGTAATAAAATAGTTCTATTTTGTAATAAGTACTTTGGGTAATTGTGAAGAATTTAAATATTAATTTGTGTATTAAAGACTGTTAGTTCTCTCCCATACAAAAATTTAAAAAAATATATATATATTAAAGGCTCTGTATTTGAACGTCTTCCTAGTTAAGGTGTTGAATTTTAGTGATAGTGGTCACACTTCATCTCATGTAGCTTAGTATAAATATTGGGATACCTCATTATAGATTTTTAAACTGAATTCAGTATAAAAAATTTATATAACATTTTAATATAATTTGACTAATCTTAAATATAATTATGATATTAATAAAATATAGTGATTTGATTAAAATTTATCTTATAAATTAGATGTAAAATTTGAAAGTATGTTCCTAATAAGTCGTCTAAAGAATATTTTTTTAAACGACGGATTTAATTAGCAAAATAAGAATCAAAAAAGATATGGCTACTTTATTGTGACAGTTGAATAAGAAAAAAAGTTTCAAAATTCATAATTTTTTTATTACAAAAAAAAAAAAGTCATTGAGATGAGAAATAGAGGTACTTTTTTAGTTTATGATGCCAATAATCAACTAAACAAAAGGTATAAGACTTAAAATTGAGATAAATACATATCCATAGAAATAAAAATATATTAAAACTTCTTAACAGAGACAATTTTCTATCTTGCTAGAAAATTATGTGGAGCAATGGCTTCACTATTTTGGTTCTAGCGTTGTAACTCAACTATTTGAACAGAATAATATAACACTCAGAACGCTAAAATATAATATATGATATTAATATTAATTAAATTAAATAGATTATTAAAAATAATTACATTTTTAAATGAAAAAATTTTACAATTGAGGATGAAAGTCAATGCTTGACCAGCTCATGAGCAGCACTCAAAGTGTAAATAGTAGTGTTGAGATACCTAAAAAGTGTAGGAAAGGAAGCTCCAGCATGGATAACAATAGTTCTACACCTAAAATCGCATAGGAAGAACACACATATACTGGCGATTTTATAGTCTTATCCTTGATGGGCACATAATTAGTACTCGTATGCTACTCTATGTATATATTTGATCTCAATCAATTTTTGAGTCATTTTTTTAGATTTTTTTGAGAGAAATGAGAGAAAGAAAAGAGAAGTAGATAGAGAAAAAAAAGAAAAAAGGAAAGAAAATATAATTTTGAAGTGATTTCCAGTTAGATCTTAAAATAAAAATTGAAGAATTTGTAACATCTCTCCAAACTTATGAGTACAAACTTTCGCAGTTAAAGAAAACTAAATCGATTGCTCTAAAATCCATTAGAGAAGACAGAGACCGTGACATCAATGAGGAGTCAAATAACAATGAAAATTTTACCTTTTTTGTTAGAAATTTTAAAAAATTCTTGAAGAAAAAATAAATCTTTCTCTGACAAGCCAAATGAAGATTCAAAAAGATCACTTAAATTTGATCAAAAAGATCGACGTGATATTAAAGAATCCAAATAAAAAAATACCCAAAGGATTTAACGTCACAAGTGTAAAGGTCCTGACCATTATCGTACTAAATGCCCAAATCTTAAATGCCAATAATATCAAACCTTAAAATCTAATACGACCTTGAGCGATAACGAAGAAGAAGATGTTGAAAGATGCCCTTGAAGATAACCTGTCAAATACATGGCTTTATGACCTCAATGTGTGGAAGTGATGAACGTTTAGAAGAAACTCACAATCAATCCGATGACTCTAAGAATGAGTCAGAAGCTGAATTTTATGACCTTCAGGATACTTATGATAGATTGTTTAAGGAATACCTATAGATCAAGAAAACTAATGTGTCGTTAAAGTATAAAGTGAAAAAAATTGAAAAAGAAAAATTAGCTCTTAAATCTAAACTAAATACAAAAAATCAAAAAGTTGAAAAGTTAAATAACTCATTTATCGAAAAGATCAAGGCCCTTGAATCTAATCTCAAAGTTACTCGCAATGATCTAAAACAATTTTCAAATTGGTCCAAACAATTGGATCATATGCTCGAGTTTAGGAAAAAATCGAGAAAATAAAACTGGATTGGGTAATTTCAAAAATGCCTTGCAAGCCCACATTAATCCCAAAATTTTCTTTGTCCGTCAATGCTAAGACAAAGCAGCATAACATCTTCTTGTAATGATCAGCCGTTAAGAGTTCTCCCTAAAATTCAGGCCAATTTTCAAAGTTGTCATAGTTTAAAAAGTAGGAAAAATCTTAATGTTAATCTCTCTAGGAAGCAAAGGTACAAATCTGATGTTCATACTATGTTTGTCCCAATGTGTTATGAGTGCGGAACCACTGGTCATATTCGTCCCTATCGGCCTGTAAAAACTTTTTGAAATAATTTTCGACAAAATCCAAAGATAAAAAATCTCGTCAATCATATCAACCTTCTAAATAATCAAGTGATGAATTTAATAAACATTATAAAACGTGGTAAGAAAATATGGCTTAAAAAGAGTGAACTCCATTACTTTTTGGTCTTTCGTGATAAAAAGGGGGAGTAGATGTCTTCCTTGATGGAGAATGTTCTCGCTAGAGGGAGACCATATATTTGCTATTTAGACGTTTTATTGTTGTTCGGGGGAATCATTCTTATTTTTGCTAGGGGTGTTTTGTTTTATGGTTATTTATTTTAGTTTATGATTTCTTATATCTATCTCCTACTATTATATTATTACTATTATCTACGTTTGTACTAACCATGGTTGACTTGGTATTACAACTATAGTATCCACATGGTAGCTATAGTATCGACACATGACTCTCATGTAGAGTTTTTGTTTACTCATTGTATTATTTTTATTTCTCACTATTATGTGTATATTTTTATATACACGGGTTCTATCTCGGTGGTATTTAAACCCATGCTTCTCTTGTATATTTTTCTTTATCGGTTTTGTCACGTAATTGCAAAAGGGGAGATTGTTAGGGTCCTTTTCGTGATTAACATATTTCGTGACCATATTTAGTCATGTGTTGATGTTAGGTTGTATTCATCAAGTCTTTGCATCAACTTATTTTGGTGGCTATCCATTCCGGGTTCTAGGAGCATCACGCTTGTTGTTTGCTCGCTACCCACTCGAGCTCCGATTCCAGAAGCTCCGCACCTACCGAGTGCTCGCCATCCTCTCGAGCCCCGATTTTAGTAGCCCCACGCCTTCCGTCCGCTCGAGCCGAAATTTTAGTGACCATCTGCTCAAAACTCACCATCCACTAGCTTGAGCACCAATAGGGTTTTCTCCTGAAACACTCGGTACGCTCGCCGCGCGCTTTAGCCATGCTCACCGTGCTGCAGCAACGGTCATTAAGTTTAAATGCGTTTTTCGAGCTCTCTATAAATTTTCTTCTTCATTCAGTTGACCTAACTTTTTCGAAAGCATTTTGAAGTGCCCCTTTGAGGGAAATCCAACTTTTACTCCATTAATCTTGTTCAAATTGAGAAAAGCGTAATTACATCATTGTGTTTCATGTGCTAACGGTTTTCTCACCACTTGCTCTTCCGATTTAACATTCCTATCCTTTTACCTTCGTAGGCGGCGTGGGCATTGTGAAGAAGGGGATCCGGTGGTGTGTGGCAATTCAAACAGGTTTGTAAGGGAAGATTGATGTGAAGGCGAAGGTGTCCGATTTCGTTGCCGTGTACAAATCAAATGAGTTCCTTGATAGGGATCATAAGACGAGAGTAAGTTGGCTAGGTTAGCACGTCGTTATCAGCTAATCTGTAAATTGATTTTCATAGCGCAAATCTTCCCTGGCCAATGAAACCCAAAGGGTTTTTCTCGATAGCCATGGATATCAAATTTTTCCTTTGTTATAAAAAATTATCCCTTTATTGTTATATGTTATTGCCTTCATTTATATATTCATATTACTCATATCATCTAGATATAAATATTTATTACGTGTATTGAATGTTTAATTTTATACTGCTTCCGCAAATTCTACACATGGTCGAAACTGTATTGTGTAATTTAGGACGAAACGTCCTTTTCAGTCTTCTCAAAAGTTAAAGGCATAACAAGTGGACCACCATCAATGTCCTCGGTCAAAAAAAATTGACTCAAAGACTCACTGACTGTTTAGGGTCTGACCGCCTCAGTGCCTTGAAATATGCCCATTTCCACAGACCTTTTCCTCTTCACCAATTATCCGATGATGGCTTCATCGCCATCGGAAGAGGAAATCTCAGCTCTACTCTCCGTCCGATGGCTTTTCTTTTCCCTTTCAGACGGCTCTCCTATTCTAAGTAGCCTTCCTTTTCTCTTCATTTCCTTCTTTTTGGCCACTGAGGGAGTGAAAATTTCTAAGCCCTCAGGCTGAGGATCCCACTTAGCCTTTTCAAAGGCCTCGCTCCTTAACTATTGGTTCTTTTTGTTCTCATTGAAAGAACCAAGGTTAGCCAAAACTAAACCAGTAAATTTCTTTACTGCTTCTCTTTCTTGCTTTGTAGTATCAGTGCAGAAACCTGATACTATGTTTTTCCATTCATTTGAAACTCCCTACTCAAGTGGAACAATAAGGAAAAAGTATCTGTTCTTCCACCGTTTGGTGGAGTTGGGATTACCCCCTCTAATGACGATAAACTCAGGGTGTGGAGAGATTATAATCCAATCTTAACCATGAGTAAACCTTAAAATAACTTTGACTGTCACACTATCAAAAACTTTGCCATGGCAGCGTGCAAAGACACAAAGGAAAACTAGATAACACATGGCAATTGGTTGTAGTCGGGCAACTGAAACTTCGAAAGCCTTCATTCTTTAATAAAGCTCCAGCGCCATGGGGAATCTAAGACTTCCTTTCAGAAGGGTTTCATACACAGTGATGAACCTATTTGGAGGCGAACAATCCCTATCATCAATGCCAAGTAACAAGAAGGCATACAAATTTGGGATTTTATATTTGGCGCAAATGGCCTCAACATCATCATGAGAAAGAGAAGAAGCGATGTCCTTAACACCAGGAGTCATTATAGAGAAATTTGAGGAAGAAGAAGATGAGACGAAAATGGGAGTTCAAGTGTTTGAAGAGAAAGACAGTGCAATCAAATGAAATCCCAGCAAATAAGGGATTTGAGACGTCGATTGAATTCAAAAGACACACCTCATCATAGTCAGGGTACATGTTGGCCTTTCACTGGGTAGAGAATAATAATGGCTGTTACCTTTTCAAAACGATGTCAATCACATTTAATGCCTCAACTAGCGGCGCGTGCCAACAACTCAAACTAAAGTCATATCCTTAGAGATATTTTAGCCATACAGCAAGATTCAAATAATATTCACGGACTAAAGTCATGTCCTCAGAGATATTCTAGTCTTGTTGTTGGATTCAAAGAATATTTGAGGACTAAAAGTTATGTCCTTGAAGATATTTTAGTCGTGTTGCTGGATCTAAAGAATATCCTCGAACGTATTTTGATCATTCTGCTAGATTTAAGTAATATCCTTGGACACAATTATATCCTCGGATAGTTGAAGAATTATCACTAAATAAGAGAGCTTGCCGTCAGACGGTTGTGGTTATTCCTCAGGCAAAAATGTCATTATTCAGTATAAGAATGCAAGTCCAAATAAGAGCCTGCCTTGGGATGAATTCCAAGGCAGCCCATCATAGTGCTTGATAGACCATCGGCCCACTCACGCCGTGATCGCCTACAAAAATCCCAACTGTCACTCCCGCATTTAATACGACGACCCTAACCATCAGAAGCGATAGCAGTAACCCTTCCAGAATCCAAGACCAGAAGGAAAACCAAATCACCTAAATGCAACAAATTACAATAAACAAATTGCTCAGATAAGTAAAGAAACATCATTGAGTAATTTCACTAATATGGTTTCTTTACAAGAAAAGTCAACCAGTGGCCACAGAATACAACTATCTGCCCCCTTCGGGCTCGACAGGATCAGGAATCGTGAACTTGATCAGTTTTGAGCGTGTCCTAATGCCTCAATTCCGAGAGTCCAAGATGCCAATCGAAAGGCCTGCACCGCCAATGAAGCTATTCTTCGACTAAGCCAAATACCTTCCTGGAATCTCCGTTCCAGCAAGGGAGTCGATTCTTAGGCGAATTCTCGATCTCAACTCAGCCTCTGCTATGCATGGACGACGTGTTCCTCCCTGAGCCGTACCCAATATCGCTCAAGCTCCTCCCGAAGAGTAATGGTTTGATTTTGAGCCTACGAGTTGGCATCGGCCAGCTATGATGCCCTTACCTCCGCCTCCAACCATGCTTGCTTAATGCGAGCCGCTCTTGCTCGAGTCTGTTCGACCTCTCCGACGGCAACCAGCACCCGACCTCCATGTCCTCCACTGCCTTTAAGACATGATAGAGTGATGTACTGGCTCCCCAGCCATTCAACGCCGCGAGGAGTTAGACGCCCCCATCGAATTCAAAGCTCGGTGATGCCCTCAGGAATCTCATCGGCCCGATGACTGAAGCTCCGAGTGACAACCCTCCGCTACCGCCGTAGAAGGCACTGCCTCATCATTGCCCCTCAACTCTTGATCTTCCCATCGAGATTCCTCAGTGGGAGTTTCGGACTCAGAAGGAGAAGACAACCTTGCCATCAAGGTCACCAAAAAGAAGAAAAGAAGAAGGAAATAACTGCAGGAAGGGATTTCGCGTCTCCAAACAACCAAGGGGAGCAAAATCTGGAGAGATCTTTGGCGCTTAAATAGCCAAAGTTCTCCAAAGAGGTGGCGTCATTTAACTAAAAGGATACATTCAACCGCCTAACAAAATTCCCCCACGTGGCGGTGCCCTGAAACATCGCGCCTTTCCAAGGAAGGCCATTATGACGTGACAACCCTACAATTTCCTACGCATTAAATGCGAACGATCCCTGATTGACGCACTCTCCACCGATGCCGATCAACCAGCCTAGGTTTGAAACCGACGGCGTCAGCTCACAGAGGGATCCTGCCAACCCGTCCCGCCGACAAACCAAGCATAAGCTCGAGGGATGGCCCTGGAAAGGACGGTGGGAGATGACTGGACGTTCGTAAGTAGACAACAACGCATGTATGGTGCGAGAGGGCCTAATACACTTGAGTCATAACGTGCAAAACAACAAAAAAAAGATTCAATGGAATCAGATATAAAAAGCGAGCTAATTGGAGCTATTCTTTAAAAAGTACAAAGTTTGTATCAGCAATAGTATAGCAGAGCACAAGAAGCTCAGGATAACAACAGCCCTAGGGAGGAACAGCTTGGGGAACATGAGCACATCAGCTCATCCCTATAGCATCACCACAACGCTGATTTCTCCCCCGGACCAATGTCGCCAATGCCAATCCCACACCGCCGGCGCCACAAGAACCATTGCAGGTGAAGGATAGGCATCCATCCGAAGTCCCGATGGGACTGTGACTCACTCACATGTGACCAAATGAACTCCAAGTTCTGCCTCCTCTCCAAGCAGCATATATGAACCACCAGTCACGGTATGAGACGGTGAAGACCTACTATTGAGGGAGCAGAATCCCTAGAAAGAGCATGCTAGCCCCATTGCATCCCACCTACGTATTGGAGCCCTAGCTAACCATAGAGGAGGCAAATGACAATAGCAAAGTG
Source organism: Nepenthes gracilis (assembly GCA_033239525.1). Taxonomy (NCBI): domain Eukaryota; kingdom Viridiplantae; phylum Streptophyta; class Magnoliopsida; order Caryophyllales; family Nepenthaceae; genus Nepenthes; species Nepenthes gracilis. Next base: position 7,742,202 of record BSYO01000022.1, on the reverse strand, counting down.
GTCGGACCACCCTCGTTACAACAAGGAACCGCCCACAGAATGGGCATGACGACAGGCTTTAACAGTAGCACCGGATCTCCCGCAAATCCATCTGATTCTTTTGCAGAATGCCACAGGGCGCGGGACATGCCAAGGACTTTACATCACTTCTCCGATGAATAGCTAAGCGTGGGTCTCCCCGACTGGAGAACTCCCCAATTTATAGCCGAGCCAACACTCGACGAGCTCTTAAAGAGGCACGCCACTCGATGGCTGTTTATTAAAGAATAGGAAAGCCATCAAAGCGAAGCTGGTCCACAGACGAGGAACTTTCGTAACAGAGCTCCAAATCCCTACACTATCTCTAAAAGGTTGCATATTCGCATGGGGAAGGAACAGTACCATAAGGGGATGAAAACCAGCGCATCTCGAGGAAAGCCCATGCGGACAGCCAGCTAGACCCATCATGGACATGCTAGGCCCCGATAATGGGTCATTCCCAGGTAGGGGGCTAGTGTTGGGTCCAACTCAGATATGAGCTAAGAACGGTGAGGCCAAATTGAAGCAGAACGGGCCCGATCGAGCAGTAAGGCCTGGACCTCCCTGTGAAGCTCAAAGGATCCTAGCGTGCAGCCCACGTGACGACCTAGGTCAACAACCAATTAGCACCACTTCACAACCTGCTAAGGCGATTGCAGACGGCGGGAGCCAACTCAGAAAATGACATCCAATGAGGACAAAGGTCAATGCTGCAAGCCATAGTGCACGTTGTCCTCATTGCCATCGAGCCAATACTTGCGCTGGCAACAGATCAAGCATGATTCGAGCTTTATGACGGTCCCCTTGTCTCTGCTAGATGACAACCAACACCTCTAGCCACCAGCGTACAGCAGCCAACGAATCCCAACAAACTACTTGTCGGGAGTCCTAGCTCCAAAAGCCTCTCAGAGGGAACTTATAAATACCTTCTCCCGTGAGAGAGAAAAAAGGAAAAAAAGATGCCCAATCTAAAATAAAAACGGTGATCAGATATCAAGTGTTCGATCCATCATCCTTCCTTCTTAAGGAGTGAGAACCAGTCTCTTTCCTCGAGCAACCATCATTTCGCGACAAAGTTAGTGATCCACCCATGCGGTGTAACTCCCGGAGCTTGGTCCTCCAAACAAATCCCACACATGCTCTCCTCATCCTTACACCTTTGCACTCCTATCATGTTTACCTTTAAGCGTGCATTCCTCCATCTATTGCGAAAAATATTTAATTTGAGCGTCAGTGTTCGCGGTAAAACAACATCCCTATGATAGACCAAAAATTTTCTTGAGAATCCAAAGCAGAATTTTTTATACATGTAATCTGAATATCCGTCAATACAAAAACCTATACAATCTCTGTACAATACATAATACATTCATAAATCTCATCCATCAACAACATGCAACAACAACACAAACTACAAAGGATCCAAAAGCCACTACTTAGTATGGCTCCAACATTAGGTATCTAAATACAATGTCGGCCAAAGAGAGATTCCACTAGGTACACATTTACAAACCATAATAACTTACAAAAGTATAAATAAATCTAAAACAACAGCGAGAAACTAAATTATCTTATCATTGACCTTATTTACAATATATATTGGGATTCCAAAAGAAATATAAACATATATACAAATTTCATGATATAAATAAAACTACGATCTCCATGTCTTGGCATGATCTTCCAAATCCGAGCTTAGACTACTCTAGCCTCTACTCCGACCCGTTAGGTATATCAAACTGTGCTAGATTAGAGATAATGAGAAGTAAGGGTAAGCTAACATCGCATGGCATAGCGGTATGCCTATCACCCGGTCATACGGGCGATAAATGCTACCCTAATCTCCCGCGGTCCAAAGACAATCATCATTCTTCCACGGTAGTATCCTAAGGTAAACCACGGATATCACCCGCTCCCATAAGCGGTCGGGATACGTGACCGAGGATAATCCTTGGGTTTCTACCGTGATATAAATGGCAAGTTAGGGAATAATATCCTATGAATATAAATCCGTGGTTCTAGTTTCATTTCTTATACTTTTGAGAGAAGATCCACCATATTTCATTCTCAATATCTCTATTCAGGAGAACAATTTGATCATATTGTACATTATGGATTTCCCTCCAATCTGTGTACGATTCGTATCTTTCCTTTGGATTTATGTTTTTGGCCGATTCAATTAATATGCATGGATATCGAATTCATAGAAGAGATTGGAAATTCTTACCACCCGATGAGCAATTACCGCATAAGAGGGTTTTGGACTCTTTTCCTCCACAATGGATCACAAACATATTTTTTTGGAGCTTTTAATTACACATTCACAATTAATCATACTTTCATAACAATTAATTAAGGTGAAAGCGAGGCAAATTTTTAGTTATTCTTGAGTGGACAATAACATTGTTGAATTAGAGCATCCGGACGTCACGAATGGGTCAATACTTGTGAGATCGGACGTTCAGTCGATATATATATGCATCATTGAAATATAGTGATTTATATTTTAGGGTCAATTTAATGTTTAATCGGAGGGAAGGGGGAAAATCCCGAATCGGGCACGATTAGGGTTTTGGAGAGTTCAAACTGAACAAATTGGAGGGGCGTTGGGGCATCAAACGATAAATAAATTATACTAAGATATGGGTAATGATTTTCTAATCCTAATTTATGCAAAAGCCCAAAAAATCGGAGCCCAAAATCGTCTGGACGTGACGTTAGGATTTTGTGAACAAAAATCCATAATAATTGGTTAATTTCTACAAATTTGGAAATGAAATTCATATATATGTAAAATCAAGGCATGGGTATCACATATACATGTATGGGTCGGATATTAGGATAATAATACCCAAAGGGGATCGAACAAAAATCAAAGAGAAATGAAGAAAAGGGTATAAATATACTTATCTCGACCTGTTCTATAATTTCTCCAACTGGCTCAAAACCAGGATCCATCTCGAAGGCCTTCGTTTGGCCATTTCTCTCTCTTCTCCCTCCCTCTCTCTCTCTACCCGAACACTCTGCCTCCTCTTTGGAAAAGATCTGATATAAATATAACCCCTTACTTTGGTATCAAAGTTCTCCAATAAAGCATGATCATGCCAAGGCCTAAACACGATTAAAGTTAATTGATAAAATATTTGACACAATCCAATTTTATAGAGAATGTGTTCTTTCTTTTGTTTCTCTTAGATTTGCCTCGGTTGGGTAGGAGAAGCTTGTTTAGTTGGATGGATTAGAGAATCATTAGATCTTTCACGTCGAATTAAATTCAAGTGGATCCGATCTCCATCTCTATTAACCTAAATTTTGCGCACCACAAATAACGAATAAGTAGTCAGAAAATTGGCGAAACTAACTTCCTAATTTACCCTTCGATATTCAAATTATAAGTCTTTTCCAAAGGATATAAAGATATGAGAATGTAAAAAAATGCATTAACACACTTATGTGAGGAAAAATGAGTTTTGTGGAGAGTTAGGTTTCATGAATGTGCTCGACGGGGAGTGGCTTTAAGAGCTAACAGACGGTTAGGTTCGATAGTGCATTCGACATGGAGTGGCTTTAAAGGTCGACGGAGGGCTAGGCTCCAATATTGCATTCGACGGAAAGCGGCTTTGAGGGGTGATGGAGGATTAGGCTCGGTGGTGTGCATGATAGGGAGTGGGTGAAAGAATTGTGTGATCGAAAGAGTGTTTGATTCTTTCTAAACTCTTATATGCCGATTTAGGATCCACCTTTTCTTTTACAATGGAGCAGCGCATTTGTAATGCTTGATAGAGATGGCATTGGCACTAAGGCTCGTGATAAGTGTCGGCTTAGATTAGATTCACCGATTTGTTCGGCAATAGTCATGGCCGGCGTGTCGAGTTATCATCTTGTGGTGGTGGTGCGACCGTGAATGTTTATTGCTGACATTCACCTGGCCATACCGGCGGGTGATTCGATAGGTTATGCTAGTGGTGATAACAGCCTGGCAGCAACAGTGTCTTTTTTGACCGTTGACTTCTGTTACCAATAGTAGGTGTCTGCATCGATAGTGTTTGTACTGGCTAGGTTGTCGTTGCTAGGTTGGAGGGTTCCTTCATTATGATTGATCGAGCTACAAAAGCTATCAATTAAGTTGAATTGGTCCCTATTTCCAACGGCTAACTGTGTGTTGCCGTGTTTGGGCTTGCCATTTAGGCCTTTTGGGTTCTGATCCTTGTGGGGTTTTACTCCGTAGGTGGGCCTAGTTTGGACTTAGGTTGGCCACAATGTAGTTAGACCCATCAGGTTACATGCTCACTCTTTGTATTAAATGTAAATCAATAACCCCTAAACCTAGTAACCCTCAATCCCAACATAATTCATCCATTTATTTTTTGTTCTATTTCAACATTTCGTACAATTTTGTTTCTATGTATACTTAAGCAACAGTAACTTCCAAAACGAAACATAATATGAGTTTATAAATTTTGTAATTGTGGGTAAGCTTTAACTAGAATTGTAGGTAATGAGTTTGTTTGAGGATTGCTCAATGCTTTGCTCGAGTTAAGTAATTTCCAAGGCCATTCCTATGAAGATTTTGACACAATCATCGTATTCCTACCCATCACGTTATTATACTTTGAGCTTCGTCAATCTTTTAAAACTTTTAATATCTATAATATTATTCATGGATGTGTTTGCTGAGCATTTTATCTTACCCTTATCCTCTTTTCATCTCAAATGTAATGGTATTGACTTCGAAATGTAGTGGAGGTTGATGACATATTATATAAAGGCTTTGTTAGTCTTATGGTGATGTATATTTAAAAAATTTATGATCCTATGATTTGTGTTATTTATTTGTTATATCACAATAATGAGTAAAATCTTAATTGTTAATCTATGATTATTGATTAAAAGTATGTTAATCCATCATTATTATCTTTGATATTATACTTATATTTTATGTTATGTATTACCGTAAAAAATATCCACTTTAATTTTTTTTAAATTCTATTCTTTTTCGTATTAATTATTTAGGTTAACCTTATTTTTATGGAAGGCCTTACAAAAACCGATTCATTGAAGAAATAGATGGAAAAGAACAAAAAGAGACAGCAAAGCCACTAATTAGCAAAACCCATATATGTTAGGCAAACAAACTGTGTCACTGAATTCTAATTAAATTGCATCCACGCCTGCTTGCCCACGATGGAGGAATCGCAATACATGGATGTGATGTAGCCACTCATGCCCGAAAAACTGGACTAAAATGGAGGCTAATTTTTCTATTGTTTGAATGATTTTTGCAGATTTAAATAATTTTTTATTTAGATTTTATTAGTAGAGTAAGCAATTTTAAGTTTAAAAATTTTTATCATAAACAATGCGCACGATGATGACAAAGCCTAGCCACCATCTGAACCACCCGAATAAGATCAAGTTCAAGGATCCGTTAAAGCTTCACAATTATTGGTTAGTGGATTATCAACCATTCGTGCTTTTTAAAAGAAGGAATCAACTCCAAGGTCCACAATATGTGAGCCCAGACAAGTCCAAGACATGTACCGACCTGCAGGGAATTGATTCCCACAAGTGGAAGGTTTCCAAGGATGAAGGAATTGGCAATCTCTTACCTAAAAAGCTTCACTCATACAAGTAAATCCATTGGTCTTTGATAAATTATTAGTTACAGCATATTCGGACCAAGACCCAATTCAGTCTAAAGTTTGATGGGTTGCAATCGGACGGCTATTTGCTCATGATGTAAGATTTATGACGTTGGGGGTGTGATACAGCCTAGTTGCGCCCTAACTGCTGAGGTAGAAATTAAGGAGACCAATTTTCTATTATTGGGATAATTTTGATGGATATAAATAACTTTTTTTTTATTATTTATTTAGATTTTATAATCATAGTAATTTATTTTGATTTTTCAATTTTGGATCATTTATTGGCTCTCTTAGAATTTACTTGAGTTTATACAATTTTTCTTCGTAGAGTTATTTCTTCTTTTTGTAGATGTTTAGAATTTGAGATATAAATAGTATGACAAGTATAATTGGGGAAATTATTTTTTTATTGTTTCAAATGTTAATATTTATTAATAATTGTTGGTATATTTTTAATTATTCAATAAATGATAAAAAATTATTTATTTATTATAATTATTTATAGTTAAAAAAATTAATTACATTTATTTTATTCTAGATTGACTTATAATTACCGAGTCATAGAAAAACTCATTTATTATATAATAGCAAATCGTATATTGAATATGATTCTTAATTATAAGCTATTATATGAAATAATACATACCTTCATATCTTATAATTTTACCATTTATATTTACTATTGAACAATTAACTATAAGTCCATTAGAGTTATTGGTTATTTTTATTTGAGATAAATTTATTGAACTGATGAGTCAAATTCAAATTTAGTTTTATTCATGCAAAATTAATTACTCCAATTTAAATCAACTAATATTTTACTATTTATTTAATTGTAAATAAGTCATTAGTTTATATCATTGATATATTATTTTTAATAACGGTGGTAGCCCAAGTTATTATACTACAGTTAGTTTAAATTTATAATAATTAGCAATACATAATATTTTGATAAGTCATAAGAAATAATAAATGGTAGCCTAAATATTATTATTATTGAATAACCTAAATATTAATTAAAAAGACATCATTCTTAATTTTTTCACATTAATTTGTATAATTTATTATTTATTAAATATAAATACTTCTATTCATTGATAAGTTTTATGCTACAAATTACATAAACGGTTTAGACCAAACCAACCTGTATAGTGATAATTTTGGAAGTTTGGTTTAAGTGATGATTTTATTCTGTAAAAAAAACAAACAAACAAACTGTAATATGTTTGGATACTAATTATTCCTCAATTTGGTTTTATATGATTTTTTTAATTCTATATAAACATGCAAAATTTATTTATATTTAGAGATATATCATATACTCAATGTAATGTTTTTTTTTTCATGTATTTACTATAATAATATTCAAATATAAATAATAATGATATATTATTACATATCATAATATGATTTTTTAAGACTAAGACTTGCGTGGCATCTTATAGCAACCCTCTTGGAAAAGTTTTCTTCATCGAAGCACTAAAGTAATTCCTCCTGTTAAAAGTTGTTTCTCATCTTCTAAGCGAGCAACTTGGTTCCTCTTTTTCCTATTCTACCATTCTAAAAAATTATAAAATTATTATAAAAATAAAGAAATTTTTTATATGGGATGGACCAGAACCAAGAGGCTCCATCTTTCAGGAAAATGGTAGCCATTTTTTTTTTTAATTTAAACTGTTTATTTTTAAATAAATATTTTAATTTAATAATTAATTTTAACTATTTTTTTATTTTTTAAAATATAATTAAATTATAAATATTTTTTTAAAAATAAACAACCAGATTAATAAAAAAAAATGGACTCATTTAAAAAAAAGATGGAGCCCCTTTGGCCCGGGATGGACTAGCAATAGTAATGGGGAGCATCCGCCAACCTCAAACTATGAATCTAGACATTTCAGAAATACAATCGAGGGCAGTAGATGAAATTTCTTTTCCCTGTGATGGCACTTTTGAGAGATTGAATTCTGTTCAAACTGGGAATAATGTTAAGGAATTTTTCTCCGCTAAGATACGGATCTTTATAACATATTCTAAGACAGATGCAAGCTTATCTGTTTTTTCATATGCACAAAGTCTTGACCAACTGCCGATAAATAGCGGTTTGTAGTGGGCAGACAAAGCAGATCTGACAAACAAATTACCTTCCTATTGTAGAAAGAATTCTAGCCCAGTCAGTATGAGCGGAAGTTTCCAGTCCAAACAAGCCAGCTACTCCCTGCAAGAGGGTGTCTGGGACTCCAAAAATGAGAGCCACAGCCATTTTCCCGGCATGGATAAGCTTCTTATAAGTCCCCCCTTTATCACTTCCTCAGAGCCCTCGAATCATCAACGGTTTCTGTCGGACATGAATAAGATGCTTAATTCATGCCTTGAATCAGCCGGCCATGGCATGGTGATGTTCGATGGAAGCAGTTCTGTGCTCGAGGATGGCTGGCGAGAGACGCAGCAGGGTTCGCAAGCCACGAAGAACGTGCATCACTCCTTGAGGCCATTCACGATTCACAACACCCCAAATGTTGACTCCGTGAACTTGTCGAGGCAGCAGGTGGTGGTCAACGGTGGTTTGAAAGCACGGACAAGCTGGGATAATATGCTAAAGAAAACTGGTTGGTATGCTGTAAGTGGCGGCGGCTACGACGAATTCACTGGCGGCACTCAATTGGGAGCTGCTCAAGGGGTCCCTAACGGACGGGAATTCGGTGGTGTCCGATTGGTTAGCTTTCCTGTGGTGAGGAAGACGGTGGAGTTTGTGACATTGGAGAAGAGAAATTTGGGTGGTGGGCGTCAACAAGTGCAGCAGCAGGAGTTTAGTGAGGCGTTCCGTAGGCACTTCAATGAAGTACAAGCAAGGCAGAATGGATGAGCTAGGGTTTTCAAAGAGCACCCTTTCCTCGTGACATGGAGCTCTGAATATTTTCCAAGTTTAATGTGTATTTGCTTGCGTAATTTGCTGTTCTTAATTAGCGCTTTGTGTGAACGGTGGGTAGTTTACCTCCCTAAATAACTGTATTTCAAGTCTGTAATAAAATAGTTCTATTTTATAACAAGTACTTTGGGTAATTGTTAAAAATTTAAATATTAATTTGTGTATTAAAGACTGTTAGTTCTCTCCCATACAAAAATTTAAAAAAATATATATATATTAAAGGTTCTGTATTTGAACGTCTTCCTAGTTAAGGTGTTGAATTTTAGTGATAGTGGTCACACTTCATCTCATGTAGCTTAGTATAAATATTGGGATATCTCATTAGAGATTTTTACACTGAATTCGGTATAAAAAATTTATATAACATCTTAATATAATTTGGCTGATCTTAAATATAATTATAACATTAGTAAAATATAAAGATTTGATTATAAATCATCTTATAAATTAGACGTAAAATTTGAAAGTATGTTCCTTGTAAGTTGTCTAAAGAATATTTTCTTAAACGACGAATTCAATTAGCAAAATAAGAATCAAAAAAGATATGGCTACTTTATTGTGACAGTTGAATATGAAAAAAAGTTTCAAAAATTCATAGTTTTTTTATTACCAAAAAGAAAAAGTCATTGAGATGAGAAATAGAGGTACTTTTTTAGTTTATAATGCTAATAATCAACTAAACAAAAGGTATAAGACTTAAAATTGAGATAAATACATATCCATAGAAATAAAAATATATTAAAAACTTCTTAACAGAGACAATTTTCTATCTTGCTAGAAAATTATGTCACTACAATAATATTAATCTTTAGTGATAAAATAATTTTATCACTAAATAATATTTGTTAGTGATAAAATAATTTTGTCACTAAAATACATTTAAAATTTATCATTAAATATTATATTTAATAATAAATAATTGCCATAAAAAGCATATAATTTTACATTTAATTTATATACTTTAATGAGTAAAAATTTAACACAAATATCAAATTGATTTCAACAAAAATATCAAATTGTCTTATAATAATTTTAAAAAAATAGAATCAACAAACTTATGCTGGCGTTGACAAACCTAGCAGCTTGAGTTTTCAACACAAAAAAAAGAAAATTCTCTTTGAGTTTGAACAAACATAATAAGAAACGATAGTTATAAACTTACCATTTTTTTAGTTTGCATTGTATATAATTCTTCTTTAATCAAAGATCGCATATCAAAATATATATCAGCTTTCAGCTCAATAAGCAATTTAGAACGAATCTCGACTTCTTTTTGATTTAGTAGATCTGCTAACCGTCGTTGTACTTCAACCTCAATCCGAGCATTAATGTCATTTTCTAGGCATATTGGCATCTTACTACAACTTTCTAAATAGTTATTATCATTTCTAGTTGGCCGAGGACCTTCTCCCATCCCTCTTATATATGTAGACTTACATCCAAGAACAGTTGGAAAAGCATCCACTGCCATCAAGTTATCAACATCATTTTGTTCAACCTAAGTCTCGTGTAATTCTAACGGCTTCTGATATGCATATTCCGACTCATTATCAACCCAATTTCCATCTTTTCATTTCTTTTCTTTTACAAACAATTTCAAGTATTTTGTTGGCTAGATCGATTCTTCGCGATGTAAATGTTGGTCGCTTCACTGTTTACAAATTTTCAAGTGTTAGGTAATAATAAAAAGATATCATATATTAAAGATGGCTATTACCATCTCATGCAAAGTACGTGCAATAAATTTTGTGCCAACGCAGCTCAACATTCTCTATTTACTTCTATTCTTTGAATTATTTTCACTCATATGTTGCATTTGAAATAATAAATAATATTAGTCATCTGAGTACATATATGTGTATGTCTAGGAATCAGCACAAAGCATTTGTATTTATTAAGTAGTGTTATTAAATAAAGCATGTTCCCCCTAGGGAATTACAGAGTCTCTTTCATAAATGTTAGTAGATACAATGAATAGGAAAGGAAAAATATTAAGCTCCCACGGCAGGCAAATCTGACATAATTTGGCATCACAACAAAGAAATGCACGGAATTTCCAACAATTTGGAAGATTTCATTTATCCATTCCAAAGCCATGCCAGGCATACACATGCAATTAAGAAAAACACCTTTGGAAGTAAGTTTGCCCACGTACTCACCAGCCATTGCTCTTCTAACATTTGACTCAAACATTTTTGAATTATTCCTCAATACCGTGGCAGCTTCATGTTTTAGAGGATATTAAGAATTGGGTTGCTGCATGTAGACACATTCACAGTAAGTGAAATAGGAAGACCAAGTTGCAGAAAAAAACAGCAAGAAAATAATGGTACCATGAAGAGATGAAGCAGTCCAAATATGATTGTGTTTATGTTCAGAATAGGTTTTCAGTCTTCTTTTAAAATGTTAAGACACACATGTCCTTCTAAATCATTATTGGGATGGTAAACCTGCCAACCATAGAAAGTCAAAACTATAGCAAAACATTTGCCATGAGAAACTATAAAAAAAAATATACAACGCAGGCACGTCTTTTTTACCTTTGTCTTGCATTTGACTTTTGGTGGCTCATGGGGATAGACAGGGGGTACTTGGAAGGAAAACACAAATGTGCCACCTCTGCAACAAAGATTATGAATACACCAATATAATTGTTTTCTCATTATATTTTCTTTTGTGTCCGATGGGTTGAATATAATAAGGATAGAAAGTTGTCAAAATTTCAGCTATTTCTTACCCAAAGAACCAAAAGGCATGAAAAAATTTCAACTACATACCTCAAAGAAGAATGAAAAGGATGTTCATTAGCTGCTGTATTAGTTATCTGTACTCAGTGTTCTGAAATAAATAATAAAAGTTTTACAGAGGCTTGACAAATCTGATATTTTTTTTTTCCTTTTACAAGCAGTTGTATGCTGGATTTATTATACTTTTATTTCAAATAGATATGTAAATTAGAGAAATACACTAACAGCAATGGTTAGCTTAGAAGGTTTCTTCAAGTAGTTATCTAAAATCATTTGAAGAGATCCTGTAAAATAAATCAAATGATACTTGAGGAAGAAAACTTAGTTGCCTGCTATCACCACCAAATCTCTACGACTAATAAATATATTCAAATTAAGAGTCAATTCTTTAAAGTTCACAATACCTATAATTATATACTATAAAACACTAAAGTAGCTATAAATACACAACTATAATTATATATTATATGCATTATAAACACCAAGCATACATATATGCTATCTTCTATGCCAACTCACAAATAAACACAAACAATCATACATACGTATAAGTATTTACATACAATTCATATACATTTGAACATATTATCAAATACGCCCTCTGCCGCTCACAACACCACTTGGACTCGTCACTAGCTCAATAACCGAACAAACACTACAGCTCCAAACAAGGCATAAGACTCTGCTTTTAGAATCCTTCCGATTCTCGCCTAAATCAATAAAATCTATAACGTTTTTTTCTCCCACACAAAAGACAATAATTATAATATTATTCCTCTAAATTTCTCCCCTGAATTTAACGAGAAATGCTCAACATTCTCGAATCCTTCGCCATCAGAGCCAAGCGTTGTTTTCCTGCAAATTTACCTAATAGTAGAATACGACCAATTTCTTTTAAATCTCAGCACACAAGAAAGAGATCTAACCTATATAAGAAGAATGAAGGACCTATTTGAAGAACACGTGAATATTAGAAGAAGAATAGTGGATTACTTGCAAAATCATAGTCAATGTACTCGCAAGAGAGAAAGAATTTACTTGCCTGGTTTGAGGTGGTTATTAGTTACGGCAACAAGAAATAGCAGCGATAGCAATAGTGGCTTTCTCTTCGGCAACGGTAGGCGACAACAACGATAGCGGTGCACATTATCTACTCTCTCTCTGTCTCTGCTACTCCGTGACTTCGTGAACCCATAATGAAGAGAAAGAAGATTTAAGGGAGAAAAAGAACAAGAAACAGAAGAAGAAGGAAGGTAAACAGGTGAATCGGCCAAAGAAATAATGAAGGGAGAAATGAACAGAGAAGAATGAGGGAAAAACGGCAGAACAAAAAGAAAGGGAGGAGAAGAAAAAGCAAAGGATCAAGAAAGAGAGAGGGAGAGAGAGAGACAAAGAGAGAGAGGGGAGAGTGTGGAATGATCGAGAAGCACAGATGAAAAAAAAAATGAGAGAGAGTTATTATTATTATTATTATTATTATTGTTTACTTTAAATTTTAGTGATAAAATAATATATTTGTTATTATATTTTTTATATTAATTAATAATAATAATAATAATATATTTACCATTAATTTATTATAAAAAATTTAATTTTTTTGTAGTAAAATTTTAATATTTTAGTAATAAAATTATATTTTTATCACTAAATTTTATATGTTGATCATTAATAGTAACAAAAATATATTTGTCACTAATTTTTTGTCACTAAAAATTATTTTTTTGTAGTGGTAATACATAAACTTATATTTACTAAATTTTTATTATATTATTATTTAAATTTTAAATTTTAATAAAATTATTATTTATTTGATTTTTAATTTTTAGGGACAAAATAATATTTTTGTCACTAAATTATAAATATTAATTACTAATAGTGACAAAAATATATTTGTCACTAATTTTTTATCACTAAAAATTAATTTTTTTGTAGTGTGTGGAGCAATGGCTTCACTATTTTGGGTCTAGCGTTGTAACTCAACTATTTGAACAGAATAATATAACACTCGAATGCTAAAATATAATATATGATATCAATATTAATTAAATTAAATAAATTATTAAAAATAATTACATTTTCAAATGAAAAAAATTTACTATTGAGAATGAAAGTCAATGCTTGACCAGCTCATAAGTAGCGCTCAAAGTATAATTAGTAGTGTTGGGATACCTAAAAAGTCTAGGAAAGGAAGCGCCTGCATGGATGACAATAGTTCTACAACTGAAATCACATAGGAAGAACAGATATATGCTGGCAATTTTATAGTCTTACGTTTGATGGGCACAAAATTAGTACTCGTATGCCACTCTATGTATATATTTGATCTTAATCGATTTTTGAGTCATTTTTTTAGATTTTTTTGAGAGAAAGAAAAGAGAAGTAGATAGAGAAAAAGAGAGAAATGGAAAGGAAATATGATTTTAAAGTGATTTCCAATTAGATCTTAATAAATTCAACTTTAGACAAATGTATATAATCATTTTTTTTATTTGTTGTTAAAATTTTAAAATATTCTTCTTAATTCCTTTCTATTTTCACATACATGTAACATTTTTTTTTTCTTGAGTTTGGTTTGCATGCATGTTGATTATGCTTATAAATTATGAGATTTTGAAGGTCTAGACTTTAATTTAAACATGTTGTGAAGAAATCCTAAAATCCTTTAGCATTTGGCCTTACTTGTCTCCTTTAATGTAGATTTTTGATGAAACATTCTATCACTAACTTAAATTTGAAGTATTTGCTTTCTAAAATTTAAAAATTTGCATATTTGTTTTAAAGTCTTTTTCTATTTAAAAATAAACTATTATAATGAATTAATAAAATATATTTACACATGTCTATATATATTAATTTATAAATAAAGGTTATTGTCTAATATTCATATATTAGAATAGTGACATTTATTCTTATCCATAAGGTATAATATAGTTAGCCCACCCATAAATTTTTTATAATAATATACGGCTCAGATTATGGGATAAGAATCTATAAATCAACTTTTAATATTTAACCATAGTCAATAATGTCTACAACTAGGCCTTGGTTCTTACCTTTCGATATTTCACATATGATGAATATCATTGTGCTTTCGGAGTTTTGTTTGTATCATTGAACATAATGCATATACTATTGGATAATCTAAGGTTTACACAGAGTTACAACCCTATATTGATTAATTGTTTATGATGTCATTATATTTATTTTTGGTACGGGGGTCGTGAAAAGTGGTGGTATTAAAACAAGTTGTAAAAAAAAATATTTTAAATGATATAAAGGAGCAAAACTTTCTGATTTGTCATATAATAGATACTAATATGTTGAGAGGTCAAAGTGGTGCTAGATCTAGTCAGGAAAATGATTATCTTGCCATCATGGTGAAAATTGCAAAAGTCATGAATTAAATGATGCAAAGGCAACAAATCCCGAAGCAAGATTTGAATTTGGGGGGTGCCATGAGCACTTTGGATCAATTTATAAACGAGCATGCCCTTAAATTTTTAGAAAATCTAGAACTGTCAAAAATTTGAAATATGAACTCATAAAGTGGAAAAGATATTTGAAGTGACATATTATTCTAAAAAAGAGAAAATCAAATTTATCGCTTATAAGTTAAATGGCGAGGTCGACCATTGGTGGTTTATAAAAAACAAGATTTTAGGTTTGAAGAATTAGAAGATTTTATAAGATATTTTCTTAGAGGCATTTATTAACAAATATTTTTCAACAAATTTTCATGAGTAAAAGGAGAATGAATTATCACAATTGAGAATTAGAATTGAAAGAGCATAACAGAGCATAATAGAAGGGTGATGAAGTTTCTACAAGGCTTGGAGGACATAGTAAAGATAATTAGAATCGCTTTGTTTGAGAAATTATGATAAAGTGCTTTAGTTGGCCTCATTCATTGAATGAGAGTTAGAGAAAGCTAAGGTTTTTGGTGAAAAGAAAAGCTAGCCAAGGAGGCCAAAACTAGTGATTGATAGGATCATACAAGTGATCTAAATCCCTAATATGGAGATGGGAAAGTTTGCCGATGTTTAAAAAGCATCGAGAAAACAACCATAATCTAAGGTAAAGTGTGATCATTGCAGAATATTTTATGGAGGTCAACCTTACTATGAATAGATTGAAGCCCGCTTTAATGAGGTCAAGTCTGGCATGTAATTAAGGAGTGTCAATACCCGATGAGACAAGTAGGTATATGCGGTAACATATACAATGTGTCGGGGAAGATATATGCAGTGACCACCAGAGATGTTCAAGCTTTTCCATCAATAGTTAAAGGTAATATATTGATTTTTTAGTTTTTAGTGTATGCATTAATTGATCAAATGATTACGCATTTCTTTGGTAGCGGATATTACATATCATATGTGTATTATTTGGGTAGATAGAGTTGAGTTATCTATAAATTTGATTTTTAGAAAAAGGAGTAATTTTAATGTAATTTTCAAAATAAATTGGTTGGTGTACTATTACAAAGTATAGATTATTTTCATAAAAGGGTATAATTTTTAATTCGGGATGTCAACCCTTCAAGTTTTGGGTAATATAGAAAAATGGTCAGCGTGTTTAAGTTCTACATTACATGCATGTCATTTAATATGAGAAGAATATTAAGCTTATCTTGTTTATATTTTCTTTGTCCGAAGCCACAGTATGTCAATTAGGGTGATGCCGGTAGTATGAGAATTTGAAGATGTTTTTTTTCAAAAGGTTTGCTTGTTATGCCAACAAGTAGAGAAATTAAATTTTTCATAGCCTTGGTGTTAGGATCTACACCCATTTCCAAAGCTCTGTCTAGAATGACTCCATCACAATTAAGGAAATTAAAATGAGAATTGAAAGAATTGTTAGAGATAGGATTCATCCGACAAAGGATATCACATTTGGATGCTTCCGTGTTATTTGTAAAAAAGAAAAATGGATAGATTGTATATTAACTATCATGAGTTAAATAAGATCACTATCAATAATAAGTATCCTCTAACGAGAATTTATGACATGTTTGACCAGTTGTAAGGGGTATAAATTATCTCTAAGATCAATCTACGTTTGAAATAACATCAACTAACAATCAAAAAAGCGGAGATATTGAAGACAACTATTTGGACTAAGTATGATCATTATTAATTCTTAATAATAACTTTTGGTTTTATTAACGACCTCACAACATTTGTAAATTTAATAAATTGAATATTTCCAACCGTAATTGGATCATTTCATAGTGGTTTTCATTACTTATATCCTGATCTACTTAAGGAGTTATGAGGAGTACAAGATCTACTTCAAAATTACATTGTAAACTTTTAGAGATAGACAACTATTTGTCAAATTAAAAAAATATAAGTTTTGACTAGAAGAAATGTTCTCAGATTACATTGTTCTGAAGGTGGAGTTGCAAGTGACTGAAAGAATATTAAAGTGGTCATGAGTTAGGTGCGACCAACAAGTGTTATTGAAGTTTATAGTTTCCTTATATTGGTGGGTTGCTATGGACATTTTGTTAAAATTTTTTTGGGGATTATGGTACCCTTAACTCACTTGACCCAAAAGAAGTGGCATTTTGTTGAGACAATGATTGTGAAAGGAGTTTATAAAAATTGAAAGGTTGTTTAACTTCTACAATTATTGTGGCAATTTTCAAATGACCTAGAGAATTCATAGTCTATTATGATATATTTAGAAAAGGGTCGTTCTATGTACTAATGTAGAATAGGAAGGCTATCTCTTATCGTCAAGACAACTTAAAGCCTTTGAGCAAAACTATCCACACATGATTTGAATACTATGATAGTTATCTTTTCTTTAAAGATTTACATACACTATTTATATATGAGAAATTTTTAGTGTATTCTAAACATAAAAGCTTAAAATAATTATTCTTCTAGAATAAACTGAATATAACACAACATCGTTGGATGAATTTGCTTAAATACTACAATTATGAGATTCAATACCAACTCAGAAGGCAAATGTAGTTAAAGATGCTTTAAAACAAAAATCAGCTGGCATGATTACTCATATGATAATTAAAGAATTGGAAATATTGGATGAAATGATGGATTATAATATTCAGTTACACTCGCAAAGTATATGAATAATTTTATCTTATTTTCAAATATGCTTAGTAATTATTGTAAAGATCAATGGAATACAAATGTAAGATCATATTTTTATTGATATTATCATAGATTTGAATAGAGAAATACTATAATACCCAATCCTAATTTATCCATAATGATGTTAGAATTAATTTAAATTGTAAAATGTATTTAAAATAATTGTGTTTAGATGATAAATCAAATAATTTAGAAAAGTCGACCCGTGCCTGATGTGGTTGTGTGGTAGTCATGTATAGTTAGGCAAAATAGGAAGCGTTCATGTATAACAGGGATGTGCTTATACATGAGTTAATAAAATGGGCAGCTCTCATGCATGGTGTCTCTTTCTGATTTTTCTAACCACAAAACCATACAACACATCTAGTTTTATATGGGAATAAATGTCAACTAAGTTAACTCATGAGTACTCTTAAGTAACATGGTCAATTCTAGGATGCAAGCATAAAAACAGCACATATGTCAAGTATATAGAACACAAATAAATCACTAATTAAAATTATAAAAATATAAGTAATCAATAATAACACATAACAATCAAATATAAATAATTAAAAATTTATTCCTCCTTATAAAGAGTTTTGGGTTTTTGACTTTTGGAATTAGTATATGTTAAAATATTTAACTTTCACAATGAGCTATCTAATTTCTTTAAAACATTAAAATTTAAACTAAATTAACTTAAATTCTTAAAAAAATCTAAAGATAAAAAAATTGTGTAAAAATTTATGTAGCTTAGTTTAGATTTTAACTTCTTCCTCTACTAAATTGTTGACGTCCTTATTAACTTGATCTTTAAGATAGTTTTGACCTCTCATCTTTTCAATCTCACGTCTTAAGTAAGTTCTTAACTTATTTTTCGGCATTTCCTTTCACTTCATGAGTACTTTTTTCTTTTTCTTTCATGATAATGTAATCACCTCCCATTCAGTAATGATCTCTTCAACTTCTGGCGTAGGTAGTGGCTTTAATCTAATATTGATGCTCTTTGACAAGTTGCATGAAGAGTTTTTCATATTAGGATAATACAACTTTAAGCAACACAGATGGAAAACTAGGTAGACCCTCACCATTCTGGCAAATTTATCTTGTACAAGGCTTTCTCTATGCAAGTAATGATCATGACAGGGCCTTTGTATTTTTATAAAAGGCACTTGTCTCTTCCTATGAGAAACCAAACCAACTATTGAAGAAGCTTTAGTAATACAAGATCTCCTATAATGAATTGTATAGTATTCCTCCTCCGATCTGCTCACTTCTTCATCCTATAAGATGTTTTCCTCTAGTAGACTCTGCATTTTGCTTTTACTCTAGGGAAAAGTTATAAGCACAAGGACACTCACCTTTATAAGGCTTAGCAATAATATACGAAAGAAATGATGCTTAACCTGTTATAATGTCAAAAGAACTCTTATTAAAAAAAGAGTACTTTTGAACGTTAAAATAAAATCAAGTAACATTTAGAATCTTCACCTAATCCATCTAAATTGCACTCATAAAATATCATAGATGCTCCTCAAGTAGACTAATGAATCTTTCTATATGACCATCAGTTTGAGAATATTAACTCAATGAGATATCTAATTCTGAACTAAACAGCCTGAAAAGTTCAAGCCAAAAAGCTCCTGTGGAACATCCATCTCTATCATTGATAATACTTTGGGGGACTCCCTAATATTTAACAATATACTTAAAAAAAAGAGATAATATTTCTTTTCCTAAACAATCTTTTGATATAAGAACAGAAATAGCATAAATTAAAGATCGGTCCACGACCACTAAAATATATGAGTACTCTCCAACAATGAGTAGCCTTGTTATAAAGCTAAGGGAAATACTTTCCCATGGTCTATTAGGTATAGTGAGAGGCTTCAACAATGCTATCAGCTTTCGACATTCAATCTTATTTTATTAACAGATGTGACATTTCTTTATATAACTCATCACATTATCATTCATCTTAGACCAATAATAGCACTTTTGTAATTGGCTTAGGATATGCTGTCATTTCGAGTGACCAGCCCATAGAGTGTCATGACACTCTAGGAGGAGCATTCTCCTCGGTCCTCCATCCTTAGGTACAAAAATTTGTTTCCACTTTGTAAAGATCAAACCATCATTAACCCAGAATTTCTGAATCTTCCCTTCTTGAATAAATCGAAGTAAAGTCACAACCATTAGACTCTTTTAAAGGTTTAGCTTTATATGTTCTCTGATGGTTATGACAATCTCGCTTGTCCATAAATGGACTACATGAAACAAGGCAAGATTCAGTCCTCTACTAGGGGCATCTATGCCTTGGTTGTTGTGCCAATATTTGTGCACTAACTCCATGTTGAATTTTGCTAATAACTCTTACCAGTGAGCCTGCTTCGATGTTAACTTCAATTTGGTGAGGATATGACTGGCCATAGTGCCATAAGTTTTCTCAACAAACTTGGCGTTGAATAAATAATGTCTCCAAGTCCTCAAATAGTGCACAATCATTAGCAACTCATTCTCTTGAGCTGCATAATGTCATTTTACCTCATTTAGCTTCCTACTCTCATAAGTTATTGAATGACCTTCATACAATAAGATCCCTTTAATAGCAAAATCTAATGTTCAGTATGCACCTCATAGTGCTTAGTAATATATAGAAGGGCAAAAACCAGCTCCTTCATTGCCACACCCTTGAGTTCCTTGGAGGTATGCTGATATGTCTTCGACCACTCTCGTTTTCTATCATTCTTAAATAAATCTGTCAAAGGTGTCACATTCTTTGAATACCCTTTTATGAATTAATGATAGTAGTTAGTTATACCAAGGAATGAGCATACTCACACTTGTCAAGATTTGCTAACCTGAGATAACTTATACATTCTTTGGATCTATTTTAATCTAACCTTATCCCATAAAATGCCTTAAAAAGCTAATCTTCTTTTGAGCAAATCAGCACTTTTCATATTTCATATAGAGATAATTCTCTTTTAATTTGAAAAAGCACGTTTCGGTGCTTACGTATTTCGACCCCGTTAAAGATATAGCGGAAGCAACAATAAATAATAAATTAAATATCCGATACACGTAAGGGATATTTAACTCTAGATGTAAACGGATCTAATAAGTATGCACAACATTAACAACAATGAGCAATAATAATAAAGACTCAATTTTTGGTGACGAAGTGAAAACTCGATACCCACGGTATCGAGAAAAATACTCCGGGCTTCAACGGCCAGGGAAGCAATGCACTATGAAAATCAACTTACAGCCCGGGTGGTAACGACGCGCTAACCTAGCCGACTTACTCCCGACACGTGATCCCTACCAAGGAACTCCTTGGATTTGCCCACGGCAACGGAACCGGACACCTTCCGGTCTTCAAGCCACTCTTCCCTCTCGTGCCACTTGAATTGCCAATCACGAACGAGTCTCCTTCTTCACGAACCAAAGTCTCCAACAATGGTGGAAGGATGAAGGTTTGAATGGAAAAAGAAAAAGAAAAATAATGAGAAACCTCTTTAGATTATGAAGCTCAAGGTAATGTCTTTTGGATTTCTCAAGAGAAGCAAAAACAATTGAAACATGTAAAGCTTTCTTCTCAAGCATTAATGGCTGCACTGGATTTTCAGAGAGGCTGTGGCGTGCTTAGGGTTTGAAGAAAAGAATGTATGAATTTATAGTGGAGCCAAAAACGCGTTCAAAAAATCTGCCCGTTGGGCCGCCGCTCGAGCGGGCACTCGAGCGGGTGGAGGGCGAGCGGCAAGCGGGCAGCATTCTGGTTTATTGGCTCGAGCGGACAGCGAGCAAGCAGTGAGCGGCCCCCATTCTGGTTTATGTGCTCGAGCCGCTAGCGGGCACCAGGTGAGCGGGCGGTCCTTGGACGGGCTCAAGCGCGTGGAGGGCGGACCGAATGAATTTTAATGAATTTTAAACCGACAACCCACAACCCGACATCAATAAAATAATACATATGGTCA
Organism: Nepenthes gracilis; assembly: GCA_033239525.1. Lineage (NCBI taxonomy): Eukaryota > Viridiplantae > Streptophyta > Magnoliopsida > Caryophyllales > Nepenthaceae > Nepenthes > Nepenthes gracilis. The sequence continues at coordinate 7,720,776 of BSYO01000022.1, read as the reverse complement.
TGGAATATGCCAACTAGACAAATGTCTCTAACATAATTTTTGGAATACTAATCTTAGATGTTTTAAGTGATTTTTAGGCTTAAATTATATATCACACAATGTCATCCAAGTTGACCATTTCAAATGTGTCCAAGTATCCATGGAATACCTGATTTATTAATATGCAAAATATCATTTGGGTATTAGTCAATCTAAATAGCATTACAAACCACTGAAAGCTCCATATCTTGTAATACATACTATTTTTGGCTCATCTCCCTCCAAGTTTTTAACTTAGTGATAGCCTAACATCAAGTCGAGATTCATGAAATATTTTACACTACTCAACTGACCAAACAAGAGATCAAATGAATTAGGCAGTTGTTTTTCACTGTCACCTTATTTAATGCCTTATAGTCAATGTAAAAATGTAAAATCCGATCTTACTTCTCTAAAATAATACGGGGCTCCGTAAGGCTCCTTCGAAAGGTAGATGAACATTGAGCTAATTAATCCATTCAATTATTTTAGAAGTTCTGCTAACTCTGGAGGTATTATCCATATACACCTTAAGCAAGTAGCTTCACCCCTAAAGCCATTTCAATCTAGTGATCCGCCACTCTCTAGGGTGGAAGAACTTTGGATAACTCTATCAGTATTAGCTCATTGAATTCCTCTAAAAGTAAGCTAACTTTCTATAATGGAGACCCAACCTCGATGTATTCATCCATTAACAACGCCGTAGTGAAAGTAGACTTACCTTTCTTCGAATCCCTTTTAAGGTATAATGTAGACAATAAATTGTCTTTGCCCTTCCTCTTAAGTTCTTTCGATCTTTTAGAGGCACTCATGAAACACAAACTCTTATCCATGAGGAGCACTAAATTTGAGTGGGGTATGGACACTCTCTTAGTTACCCTAAGAAAGTCCATCCTTAAAATTAAATCAAAGTCATCCATAGGTGTTACCATAAAATTTAGCCTCCCATTCCACTCTCCAAGTTGCACTATTATGGACTTGGAAATACTTAGGGCAAGCTTTGTCTTTAAATTCACAACCTTCATACTACTGTCATTTTGTTCCAACCGCATCCTAATCAATTCGCTTCAGTCCCAACCTTGAAGTTCTGAGTAGCGCTCATGTTTGCCATAGCGTGAGCACTTTTCCATTCACTTGATGTTTCACATATATTAGATTTGTGGACTTGGAAATGCTTAGGTATATTTCTCCGTGTTATACAAGAGGAGCACCATATCCATGCGAGATCAACCCCCTTCGTTATTATCGCCTTCTGACTCCGGTTGTTAACTTTTTCCTTTCAGTACTCTCAAAGCTTTGTTGTGTGGGTATTTTGCTACTCTAAGTGGCTCATTAGATAGTAAAAACCCAGCAAAGGATTCCTTCTTATTTATCGACATACTGACGCTTCCATTAAAGCTCAGAGAATCAACTGACAATGAATTTTTTAGCATTGAAATTTTACTTATTGACGCAAGATGCACTCTATGCAAGCTTCATTCAAGAATTACCATTGTTTCCTTGATTATGATTACTTCTTTCAATGCATAGTCAACAAGTCTTTCAGCTTTATTTTGAAAAGAAATCAAATATTACACCTACTATCTAAACAATTTTATTACACCCACGATTGCAAGTTATCTATAAATGAAAAAAATAATTTTTGGTCAGATATGTCTTTAGTATCTAATATGCATGCCAAAAAAATTTTAACATAGTATCTGATTTTCTTCCCATATGCTTAATTTGTTTTAACTTTCTTTATAGAGTGAACTCAGTATTTTTAGGATAGAACTATGCCATTAGTAGTTCCTTATTAAGGTCTTCCCATAGGTTAATACTCAATATTTCCTAAACAATTTATTTATATTTGGTACACCACCATTGTAAGGTCTCACATTGGATTGGGGGAGGGGAACGAAGTGTCCTTATAAGGGCATGGACACCTCCCTCCTTGTAGACGCGTTTTGGGGCCGGCTTAGGCCGTCTGCTAGGAATAAAACCGTGAGGCCTGTAGGCTTGGAGATGCCGTGAAACTCTCCCAGGCTGCGGCCTGTAGGTTTGGAGACACCGTGAAGTTCTCCCTGGCCAAAGCGGACAATATCTATATGCGGATGCGCCGGGGACGTTATAAATGGTATCAGAGCCGGGATCCGGTCCGGTGTACCAGCGAGGACGCTGAGTCCCCAAAGGGGGTAGACTGTAAGGTCCCACATTGAATTGGGGGAGGGGAACGAAGTGTCCTTATAAGGGTATGGACACCTCCCTCCTTGTAGATGCGTTTTTGGGCCGACTTAGGCCGTCTGCTAGGAACAAAACCGTGAGGCCTATAAGCTTGGAGATGCCGTGAAACTCTCCCAGGCTGCGGCCTGTAAGTTTGGAGACACCGTAAAGTTCTCCCGGGCCAAAGCGGACAATATCTACATGCGGATGCGCCGGGGATATTACAAATGGTATCAGAGCCGGGATCCGGTCCGGTGTGCCAGCGAGGACGCTGGGTCCCCAAGGGAGGTGGACTGTAAGGTCCCACATTGGATTGGAGGAGGGAAACGAAGTGTCCTTATAAGGGCATGGACACCTCCCTCCTTGGAAACACGTTTTGGGGCTGGTTTAGGCCGTCTGCCAGGAACAAAACCGTGAGGCCTGTAGGCTTGTAGATGCCGTGAAACTCTCCCAGGCCGCGGCCTGTAGGCTTGGAGACACCGCGAAGTTCTCCCGGGCCAAAGCGGACAATATCTACATGCGAATGCGCCGGGGACGTTACAACCATAGTTTGGCATCTCCGATAAGATATATGGTCACCATAGAAATATTTGCTTCATTCAAATCCATCTTCTAGCCTTAAAGTACTACTACTCTAGATCAAGATGAAATTATCAAGTTCCTTTGAACCTCGTACACCACCATACGTACGAGGTTTTGTAGGTTTGACTCTGTCACCACTTAAGGTAATACTATCAATCGCAGCAAATCATACTAAAAGGCTTACCTTATCAATAAACTCAACATTCTCTTCTTATAACACCCTTATTAAGTCACCAATGTCATCAGTTAGGTCATTGATCACCTTTTTCAGAGATCTCAACTAAACGGTGAAACTATCTGCCCATCTTTCTATTATGTCAAAAGATGTCTCAAAGTCTTCAAGCTCAATCAACCTTCTCTCAATAGCTTCAAGATGAGTTATTACGGTCAAATGAACCACATGAATCATCTAAATAGTCAGCTATTGTCACGCTTGTGCCATCATTATCACACCATATGAGATTTTTCAAAAATTTAGACCTTTCTTACCGCTTCACTTATAAGTCAGTATCTGATACCAACTATTATGGTTTCATTTTTCTAGTTACAAAATCGTATAACAGATCCGGATCCTCACAAGAAGAAATGCCAGTCAAGTTGACTCATAAGCACTTTTAAGTGCTAGGATCGATCCGAGATGCGAATGTAAAAATGATGCCAATATCTAATGTGTAAAATATAAGTAAATCATTAACTAAAAGTGTAAAAATATAAACAAATAATTAATAACAACAAATAATAATAACATATAGAAGAAGATTTTAAGAATTTAGTTCTCCATATATAAGGTTTTTAGTCTTTTTGCCTTTGGTATTATTATACATTGAAAGTCCCAACATTTAAAATTGGATATCTAATTTATTTACGATGTTAAAATTTAAATTAAATTTACTTAAATTTTTAAAAAATCTCAATGATATGAGAAAAATTATATAAAAATTTATATGACTTAGTTTAAATTTAACACACAGCAAAGAGGCGCCTGTGTGTGCATGTGTTTTTGTCTTTGCGCCTAATGAGCACGATTGAGCACTTAATGGTGCTTGTGCTAATCTAACTATATGAGCAATCTTTTGTAATTTTTGAGTCCTTATTAACTAAGTTTGAACAGAGAGAAAGAAAGAGATAAAATAAGAAATAGAATAGGAGAGAGAAAGTAAAGAAAGTTAGTTGTGTAGCTATTTTAAGTGAGACTTAGTATTATTTGGTTTAAAATAAATGTATATAAGCTTTTTTCTTTTATTATTAAAATTTTAAGATTAATCATTTTAATCTTCGTTTAAACATGTATTTGTTAAAACATGTATGCATGCACTCTTTATTGTCCTTTCTACCCTTATTCTTGCATGCTTACCCATTTCTTTGTAGTTGTTGAGATTTTAAAAACTTGTATCTAATTTTATAATATTATTCATATATGTTAAAATTTTTTAATATTTGACTTTATATGTTATTTTTATACAACTATTTGGCAAGAATTTTACTTTAAAATTTATAAAAATTATTTTTTGTTATTTGGAAAAGTTAATAAATTTACGATTTGTAGTTGTGTTTTCGTTCTGACTAAGAAATATTATTGTAAATAATTTATGAAATATATTTAAAAATATCTTAATATATTATTTATAAATTAAAATTTAAATCTAACATTCATGGGCCGAAAAAGTATTGTTTGACTCCATCTATAAAAAATAACATATGGTCAACCCACTTACAGGACTTGAATAATAACATATGACACAAAACTATAGAAAAATATTTATAGCCTAATCTTTGATATTTGAATTTTGTTTGTGAAAATTTTATTATTCTTTGATTCTTATATTATTATTATTTTTTTTGATATTTTATCAATATTTTAATACTTTAGACATTTTTACATATGATTATCATTACTTTTTCTCATATTATATATATTATCGAGTACCAGGCTAATTCTTATATGTTTTCATAACATTTCAGATTAACAAGCTAAATCTCTTACAGGATTTTAGACTAATGACTATCCAATAAGAAATAGTTTAGAATATTTTATTATAATCAATGGATATAAACCATGATTCAAGATAGTTGATAATGAACCAGCTGACTAAATTAGTACACTTTATTGATATATGAACTACATTTTCAAGGGACTGATGAGCACAACTATATATTAATAAAATAATGTGATTGTATGAAGTTTCGTTGTTAACCATATTAGATTGCAATCTCAAATTGGTGTCCACTAATAGATTAAATCTACCCCATCAAAAATTTCATCTAATCCTCAATCTCAATCCCTTACTTTTTTTATTCTTTTTTCTTTTTTCCAAATACCCAAATGCAATCCATTATATCATAATTCTACACACATGTTTAAGGGTTTTTTACTCGTGCAGTCAAACTCATGATTAAATCTACCCAAAACAGGCATGTTCAATATTCTTATCTTCCATGTCTTCACAAATTTGGGTTGGATGTGAATCGGGCAGCATCCAATAGATGAGAAAGAAGATGAAAGATTAGTAGTCGGTGATGTTCTGATTCCTAGAAATCCTAATCCTATCTAGTAATGAACGCTGCATTTGTAGCATATTCTGGTCTTTACTTGTAAAAGGCATTGGACAATCTTTCTTATTAGTTGCTTTAAAATAGCGTAATTGTAAAGAGGCCTTCTTTTCTTGAGAATCACATACTTTTTTGGGGTAATTATGTACTATTAGAAATTAATATGTATTTTGAATGATCGTAATTAACATATATATAATGAAAGATTTATAGAACATTCAAACCAAACTATACAAAGAAATAGTTACATTTTAGGAAGCTAAAAAAATACGAAAATAAATAATTAGAGATTTAGAAATTAAATACAATAGTAATAATATACTAATGTGTTAATATGGTACAATTATAATTGTTATTTTCCCTCAAATCCAAAGAGGTAAGGTGGACACCAATTTAAGTGTGGAAATGAAATCATAAATATTGAAATGGAATATGATTGGAATGAAATCAACAAACAACCAATTGAAAAATATAGCAAATATCAGAAATTACAGAAGTATCATTGAAGGGATGACAGGTATATATTAGAAATTATCACTACTATGTAGGCGGGACAATGAAAAGTTAAATATAGATGACACAGTCAAATTAAAAAAATGTTATTTTTTTCAATAATCTAGTAAAGAGTCGTCCATTTCAATATTAAAGTATAGAAAGCAATTTATTTTAATGACCGAGATAGAGATCTATCTATTACAACGATCGAGTAAAGAGCCTGGTTACTTTAACGATTGAGAGAGATAGCTTTCTATTTCAATGACTAAAGGTAAATAGTCGTCTATTTTAATAACCAAAAGTGAAGAATAATCTATTTCAACGACTGAATGTAGATAACAATGTATTTCGACGATTAAAGAAGAGAGGTATGTGTTTCAACAATCGAACACAGAAAGCCATCTACTTTAAAGATTGAGACAACGAGTTGTCTCTTTCATTGGCCGAAGACAAAGAGCCATTTTTGTTTCAACAACATGACAAAGAAACCTCTATTTTAACAATTGAAACAGAAAATAATCTATTTTTGCAACCAAGAATATAAAACTTGATTATGATACCATAATAGAAATTGATATGAAAACTAAATGATTGTAATTAACATATACAATGAATGATTTATAGAACATTCAAACTAGACTATGTGAGGAAGTAATTACACCTTAGGAAGTTAAGTAAACATGAAAAAAAATAACTACAAATATAAAAACTAAATATATTAATAAATTAACATATTATTAATGGAGATTGAAGAGTATAAATTCGATTAAAAAATTGGAAAATGTCCCCCATCTAATTCCATATATTATAAATTACACTGATAGTGAACTCTGAAATTTTTATTTATGCAATAATCAACTAACTATCAATTTGATGGTCTTGCAATGGAGGTATTTCCTCTTTTTAAGCCTAAATCAGTTTGGTAAAAATCAAAATGGCAACTGAATCAATTATACCGATTAAATTATTACCCAATTTTTAACTATTACAATATTTTTTTACAAAGATGGTTAAAATATGATGTATAAAATTCATTATTTTAATCAATAATCAATAATATATTCATCAATAATTAATAATATATGACATATATAATACATTAATCAATAATCAACAACATAAATTTTTAGCGACCGTAAATTCTCAATTTCTTCATTTTAGATGTCGTATGAATCATCACCCACCTAATTAATCATCAATAACAGTAAAATTATACTTATTTATCAAACTATATTATATCTTATTTTTACAACTTGAATTCATGACTATCGGGCCATTTCATAACAATTCAGATGAAATAATCAATAAAATATATTTTAAGAAATTGATAAATTATCAATTTCTTCATTTCAGATGTCTTATAAATCATCATTCACCTAATTAATCATCAATAGCAATAAGGTTATACTAATTTATCAAACAAACTATATTATATATTGTTTTTATAATTTAAATTCATGATTATCGGGCCATTCCATAACAATTCAGCCGTTTTGCCTTTTTTTTTTAATTATCGATTAAGGTAACTTTTGAAGATCGCAATTCCGACTCAAGGGACATAAGGATGTTGTTATGTCACTTGTCATCTACTTAATTGGAGTATCTCTCGGTATAGTAGTCATTAAATTATATGATACTCATATTTTTATTAAAAAATTACTTAGTATTATAAAAAATAATAATTATCATATTTTTCATATATCGTATAATATTTTGAACGAGGAAGATCATACAATAACATTTACACATGAAGCACTAGGTTTGTTTTTGCGATCGTCTTTGTAGAGCAACAGGATATCAAGAAGTACTTGGGCTGAAATATCCTCTAGTGTGGTTGGGCCACAGGACAAGCCCGTTTGCAACTGCCCAAACTGAAAGGCCTTAACGTGTAGGCCCAATATTTTTTGGGTAAGTGTGTAGGCCCAATATTGCTTGCGCGACAACAATATACAACGGGGCAATAATATAAAAAATTATAAAAGAAAACTTATGCATTCACCATTATTTTCAAAATAATATATATTATATTATTTTATTATTCAATGATTCAACGAGCATAAAAATGTTAAATTTTGGTTTTTTGCATCATTGAAAATTTAAATAAAAATTATGATAACTAAACTGTACAGTTTAATTTTCGATAAGAATAAAATTCTTTAAAATTTTAATTTGGTTTCAAATTATCAATTTTTAAATTAACGATTATTTGGACTAATAATATATTTTATATATATTTATTTAAAAATTAAAAAGTTTTTAATTTTATATTAATGTTTTATTTTGGATATAATATCATATTATATTTTAGAATCCATTTTCATCCTTAAAAAAAAGGTTTAAAAAAAAAAGAAAAAGACAGAGATATTTAAGTAGTGGGGATGGCATGCCTGCTGGACCACGTGGTCCAGGCATCGACGCACGTGGAGGAGAAAGAATGCCGTCACGTGTGCTACCAGCGCACGTGTGCTTCCAGCCACTCGTATGGTATACGGCGTTCCTCAACGCTGACTTACCAACTAGCAATATGGGCCCCCACCTTTCACATTCTAGCCCCAATAAAAGCCCACAAGGGCCCATATTTTCACGTGGCTTGATGCTCTATGTCTCTCGAATAATGGAATCAGTGGGCCACTGTTTGAGCCCAGTCCTGTCTATGTCCAACAGCTAGCTGACTTCACTGCTTATGGGTATATGCTATTTTGAACTAACAATGTCAGTGTAGATGTTAGATTTTTCATATTTTATTTTTCCCATTTTTGACGGTAGAATTTTATCTTAATAATTCAGATTGTTAGAGTTATAAGATCAGAGGACTTGACTAAAGTATCAAATCCATATAGAAATCTTGTACGCAAGTTGGCACTGCTCTTCTGCTTTAAATCAATCTTGCTCATCTGGCCTATCCGATTAGATCAGCTCTCCTGCCTTTGTATCCTATGCCCGATGCCGTTGATCTGTCTAATGGGATAGATCAACCAATTCCTTAAATGAAATATATTGTATCTTTTTTAGAGGTAGAATTCTCTCTATTCAATAGATTATTTTTTATCCGGAAGAAAAGTCACCTGTTTTTAATATATTTTAATGTACTGTTATAATTTTAATCGTTTAAATTATTATGATAAAATTTTCATATTATTAAGAATATAATAAAGTATAATAAATGAGAGGACAATAGCAGGACTCCCTTTTTTGTTTGCAACAAGGAATAAAAATTCACTGCCATGTGCAAATTATATTTCCTATAGTCATGTCCTTTTTTATGTACTAGACCTTCTCTGGCAAATTTGACCACAAATGAAAGGAGTGGTGATAAATAGATGCTTTTTAGTTAATATTAGAATATTTTTTAATAATTTAAAATTTTATTCATTAATTCATATTAATATATTAATATATAAATAGATAAATAAATTTATATTACGTCACTAAAAAAATCTCAAAAGTAACTAAAGAGTAACACATAATTTCATATTTCATAATTCCTTTTGACTTAGACATTTTCTTTTAGATTTTGTACTTGTTAATATTATTTATTGTGTTTAAAATTATTTGTCAGAATAAAAATTGTGAAAATATTATTATTTCTATCATGATACCTTAGACCAAAAAGAGCTAACCCGCGTGGTGCCTCAAGTTCATCAATATTTAACTTAATTGCTAACTCGACGTATATGATAGACTAAGGGATGGCCCTATAAGTAACCTCGGCGAATGTAAAATGGGCCCAAGAATAACTCCCACCTGAATATGAAGGATCACTTCTGTAGAAGTCCCGCTTCAATACAAACCTACAGGTAAGGAATCCCAAACAGCTAGAAGATTATTAGAAGTTTGTCCACCATGATAGCTTGCTATGATAGGATATAATTGATGGAACATTTTAGTGATATTTGGCATTGGGCTAGAAGAATGCACATCTGCCCCAAATACTTGTTGAATTACATGGTTTCCATAAGGTCCAGCAAATCCCATTTGCATCTATAAATATGGTCTTTTGCTTATAATACAAGAAAATCTTCTATCTAAAAGTAGAGTGTTACTCCAAAGAAATTTTTATTCAAGCAACATTTAGTTATTTCTTTTTTTAAACTGAAATTCGAGAGACTAATTTGAGAAGTGTATTTCACTCTTTTAAAGTTGTCTATTCGTCTTGGGTGAGTCACAACAAGATTGGAATGTTGATACCAATTCCACAAACGTCTCATGGGGCTCATGTTGGTATTTAATAAGAAAACAATTATTATCACATTAGTCTCACTTCTAGGCTAAATTTTAGTCAATAACTCAGTCTATTTACAACTTCTGAGAAAATAGTTTTTCTACTGTGTTTAAAGTAGTAGATAGCTATAAGTCCCTATTTTAATGGATCAAATCAGTACAAACCTAAACATTATAGGAGTTTTCTTAAAAACACAATTTAAGACGCTTCAATACCATTATTTGTGGTGTGTCAATCTAAGGAACTAGATTATCTTGATCGAGCTTCCTTCTTGAGCTCTCAATATTTTGAGCAATATCCTCAGCTCAAATACACATTAATTATTGTTCATAAAATTTCAGGTAACCAATAAAGCATTATAATTTAAGCTAAAATAAGAGTACATGGGATAAAGGGTAAACATAATTTTAAATTTGGGTCACAAGTACTGCCCCCCAACCCCAAAATAATATACTTTTATCGTTAGTATGTTGAGGGTTATAAGCTATGCTCTAATGCTGCACCTTGATCAAACAATTCATTTCTAATGTCTAGATGATTGTGTAATTATAACTTCTAAAAATTTTTTTTCCCAAGATATTTAAGTGTATTATTATTTTGACAAGTAGCAAATTAATCAGATAGCTAATTAAACTATTATTTTTAATAATCTATTTTAATAACTAAATAAAAAATACCAAAGAGAAGATGTGTGCAAGACTCTTGGAATTTTTGTAATTTTATAAGTTAGTGTTTTTAGAATTTAAAAAAAAAATTATTGAAATATTATTTTTGAGATTTTAATAAATTTCTTAGATTCACTAATAAAATGACTTTAATGACTATAGTCAAATAAACTCATATTGTTGAACTAATTAGGTCAGCCACAACCTAAACATATCGTTCAAAACATCATCTTTTTTATCTTTTTTGGATCCTGAAATTAAGACTTAGAAGGTATTCTTGAATGAGTCATTCCTATGATGCATTATATGTTACCTTAGCTAAAAAAAATTAAATAAAGAATATAATTATTGGAATAATTTTTAATTGATCTCTATATATGAACTATACTAATATTAATATCTAAAGTTTTGATTTATATTATTGTTGATTTATAATCTAATTAGAATGATTTAAAATAGTAAAAAATATTTAATCTATTTTTTTAATTGAAAAAAAAATGAAAGAGTATGATTATTTATGAAAGAATATGTCTGATAATATGAAAGCACCCAACTCTTTATAAAAGAGCGTGTCATTTTATATTTAAAAATACATAATTATTAGTCTCTTGAAAAAAAGGTCTATAAATAGGCTATGAAAATTCCTATTTTTAAGTTTATGTATAAATTATTTTTTTATTGAAAAAAATTATCATATATTATTATTTATTATGCTACAATTTCTTAAAAATATTATGGATTATATATATTAATATGTGTACTCACCAATCATTAATTTCTTGCATATTAATCTAATAAATCATAATTAATCAAAATCAGTGTGCTGTCTAATAGTCATAATTATCTTATGAACAACTAAATATCTAGCTTAGGCTAAAAATAAATTAATTATTATTTTATTCAGACTTAATTATTTTATTTAGCGAGTTTAAAATAAATGTAACATCAACTCATCAATTACATAAGCTAATATCAAAAGGTGAGGATTCAAACCCCTAATCCAACGTCGCAGGTCGGTTCAAATGGAATGGTTTAAGTTTTTAACCGAGCTATCACAAGTTTTATTCAAATTTAATTTGATGATGAGTAAAATATTTTATTATAGGCCGTTAATAATATCATAATATCAAAAATAATAAAAATAGAAAAAATAAATAATAAAATAGGAAAAAAAATTGCGATGATTGAAACTTGCCCGTCACTATCAATTGGTCGTGGGGTGTGGAGCAATTAACTTTGTCACGAAAAGGATGTACACCGATTAGGTTAATAGGGTTAGAAACAAGTCTTTTTCTATGTTTGACCCAAGCATTAATTTTTTATATATATATTTTTTAATATCTTACTTTTTAATTAATTAATTTTTTTTATTTTTTTTGGGTGATAATTTGAATTGAAGAAAGCAATAAATTACAAGAGTGCCATGGTATGGGAAATGATTAACTATATATATATATATTTTTTCCCAATTCTATCTTATGAAAGCTTTGTGTTTTAGCACGCAAGAAGAAGATAATGGATACTCTACCATGCTTTTTCAATGATGATTATCATTATATGGATATGATCTTCATCATCACCGTTTCCTTTCTGTCCATCCCTTCCCTTTTAAAGAAAGATAATAACGGTATAACAGTAATAATAATAACAATAATAATAACCTCAATAAATATAATTGTTTTCTTTGTATATGAAACAAAATCTACAAAATTTTAATTTTAACTAAATTTATGTAGGTTGAAATTTATTTTCTCTATACATAAATTTGTATTTTTAACAAAAATTACCTAAAATAAAATTTTTATGTATTTTGGTTATTCATTATTGATCGTTTGAGTCAAAATTTTAAAAATAAAAAAATATGATAAAAGTGAAAAAAGCCTTAAAATTTTTCTCATGGTAAATGATCCTCTTATATAATAAAAATATAAGAGCAAAAGAGTGCAAGTAACATTTAAAGAGACTGCAGCACAAATGCTTAGCTAATGGGGTGGGAAAGAGCATGTCATTGGAGAAGTTTAATAAAATTCTTTTTAAGTTACTCCTCTATCTTTTAATTTGTTGGTTCATGTTTTTCTTATTTTTTATATCTTTAAATGTTTTTTTATTGATTTGTCAACTTTTTTTATACTTCTACATTCCGTTAGAGTCATTTTTCCAATTGACATATTCCGTAACAATATGTACTATTATATCGATATCGGGTTATGGCTTGTCAAAATACTGTATCAACACATATCCGTTGCTATCCGTTCTGACTTCCAGGGATACCACACCTATCGTGAGCTCTCCACCAGCTCGAGCCCAAAATCTCGAAGTCTCATGCTCTCTGTGCGCTCTCTACCCGCTCGACTCCAAAAACCCAAAGCATTATGCTCGCCGTGAGCTCGCCAAGCGCTCAAGCGCAAAATCCAGAAATGGCTCCCTCGCTGCTCACCGCCTCCGCGCTCGAGCGCCGTGGCAACGGGCCACTTTTTGAATACGTTTTTTTGCGTCATCTATAAATACTTGTCTTATAATTTTGAAACCCTAGGACTCTTAGCAGACAAATTTCGTGCCCCACTTGAGAAGAACCTTATTCATACTCCATTGATCTTGCTTCTCTTGAGAAAACCAAAAGTTACGACTTTGAGTTTCATATTCTAACAAGTTTTCTCTACACTTTTTCTTTACCATTTAAACACTTCCACTCTTCTACTTTCGTTGGAGACGTCGGTACGTTGAAGAAGGAGACCCAATCGTGTTCAACAATTCAAGTGGTTCAAGAGGGAAGATTGATGTGAAGACCGGAATGTGTCCGGTTCCGTTGCCGCGGACAAATTCAAGGAATTCCTTGGTAGAAATTACAAGATTGGAGTAAGTCGGCTATGTTAGTGCATCGTTACCACCCGGCCTGTAAGTTGAGTTTCATAGTACATTATTTTCCTGACCGTTGAAGCTCAGAGGATTTTTCTCGATTACCGTGGGTATCGAGTTTTTCCTTCGTCACTAAAAATCGTGTCTTTTTATTATTGTTTATACTTGTTTATATTTTGCATACTTATTAGTATCATTGGCATCTAGAAATAAATATTCTTTACATGTATTGAATATTTAATTTTTACTGCTTCTGCTATTTTTACCGATGTCAAAACTTGATTGTACAATTTAGGATAAAAAGTTCTTTTTCAATTGGTATCAGAGACTCACCCCGATCCACGACCCTAATCTAGATGCATACTAGTCAATCACTGTCCGTTCCTCCCTATTTTGATGAGAGCAATTATGCGTACTAAAAAGTTCATATGAGAGCAATTTTAAAATCAATGGATGAGCGAATTTGAGCTAGTACCCAAATTGGATGGACTCTACCCACAAGTTTCACTAGTGACGAACCAAGAGTTTTATCTTTGTGGACTAAAGAGGAACTTGATGCACGTAATTGGAATAGTAAGGGGTTACATACTATTTTTATGGCCGTTTTTTTTGAAAAATTTAAACGCATCTTTATGTGTGAGAAATCAAAAGAAGCCTGGGATATTTTTAAAATTACCCACGAAGGAACTAAACTAGTTAAAAATTTAAAATTGTAAATACTCACCACTAAATTTGAAAAATACGAATGAAAGATGATGAGACATTTGATAAATTTTATACTAAATTAAACGAAATTGTGAATTCTACATTTAATTTAAGAGAACGTATTCCTGAAAATAGAATTGTCCGAAAAATTCTACGATCTTTACTTGAACGATTTAAACCAAAAGTTACTGCCATTAAATAAAGTAAAGATTTAGATAAATTGAAAATAGAAGAACTTGTATGGTCCCTTTAAACTTATGAGCACACTCTTTCCCAATAAAAAAAAAATAAATCAATTGCCTTGAAAACAGTAAAGGAAGAGAAAGATCGTCACTCGGACGATGAGTCATGTAGTAATGAGGATTTTGCCCTGTTTCGTAAAAATTTTAAGAAATTCTTCAAAAATAAGAATAGCAAACGATCTTCCAAAGGAATTGATTTATCTCACACTTCATTCAAAAAGAATAAAAAGGAAACTAAAGATATTAAAAATAAAAAATCCCAAGGAATCTAATGCCATGAATGCTACAGTTTCGGTCATATCCGAACTGAGTGCCCAAATTTTAAGCATCAAAAAGGAAAAGCTCTAACGGATGATAAAGATGATGTAAATCACAATGAACAATCCTCCGAAGATGAGGAAGTAAATTATATGGCTTTCAAGACATCTATAATTAGTGATGACGAGGCCACCAGTGTACCTCCCGAACAATCAGACTCTTCTTATAAAGAATCTGATAGTGATTTTATTGGACTTCAAGAAGTATATAATAAATTTTTTAGGGAATGCTTGAAAGTAAAGAAAAGAATAAAAGCTTAAATAATAAACTCATCGATCTGGAAAGAGAAAAGCATGAAGTTACAACAAAATTGAAGGGTGTCACTATTACTCATCATGATCTAGAAGTAAAAAACAACTCCTTAATTGCTAAAATTAAGACTCTAGAAGTGGAGTTTGAGAACACTAAGAACGATTTTAAAAAATTCTTAAGTGAAACCCAAAAATTTGATTATATGTTGGGGATTGGTAAAGTGGCTAGAAATAAAAAAGGTTTGGGGTATATTGAGAAAATCTCCCAACATGGTACACAACCTAAAACTGTATTTGTTTCCGCCACACAAATTTTACTCAAAAATATTACCACACGGAAAGTAATTAAGACCGTGCCTCAACGTGTGGAGAAAAGATTTAACTCAACTCATTTGCCTAATCTACATAATCAAAAGTTCACGAACAAACCATCAAAAACTTTCAAATCCCCTACCAATTTTAATCAAAGATCTATAAACAGTTCTTTCAAACCTAAGTTTTTGCCTACCTGTCATGCATGTGGAAAAGTTGGTCACATTCGTCTTCGATGCTACACCATAAATCTTCTGTACAACCAAATATAATGGGTAAAAATGAATAAACTTGTTGATCACATTCAGAAATTGAATGAACAAGTAAAAATGTTAAATCAGAAAGTGAATTTGGGGAGAAAAATTTGGGTAAAGAAAAGTGAGCTGAAAAACTCTTCAAAAACATATCATTGCCATATTGCTCATATAGCCTTAAAAGCTCAAAATCAATCTCTGTGATACTTGGATAATGGATGCTCTAGACACATGTGTGAAAATAAAGACATGTTCTCCTCAGTGTCAGACCATCCTAACGGGACGGTTGTCTTTAGTGATGGCTCAAGAGCCCCTATTCTTGGTCGAGGTTTGATATATATTTTTGGACTCTCGAAACCCTGTGATGTCTTGTATGTATCAGAGTTGAAATCTAATCTCCTGAGTATTAGTCAATTTTATGATGACAACTTCGAGGTCTGATTTTTTTAAGATAAATGCTCCATCTATGATACAAATGGCTCAATTATTTTAGAGGGTAAAAGAACTCCTGACAATCTTTATGGTATCGAGCCAAATAACATTCTTGAATGCAAATCCGCTAAAATTGACACCATAGAATTGTGGCATCAACGCTTTTGCCACTTAAATTTTAAAAGCTTATCAAAAATTTTGACGAAGAGTTGTGTTGAAAGGCTCCCTAAACTGTCAAATGTAAAACATCATGTGTGTGGTCATTATCAATTAGGAAAACAAATTAGAATAA
The DNA here is from genome assembly GCA_033239525.1 of Nepenthes gracilis. Lineage (NCBI taxonomy): Eukaryota > Viridiplantae > Streptophyta > Magnoliopsida > Caryophyllales > Nepenthaceae > Nepenthes > Nepenthes gracilis. Next base: position 7,704,380 of record BSYO01000022.1, on the reverse strand, counting down.
GTCACTCATCTCATAGTGATATCCATACATCTCGACCTCTTGAATTAATTCATACGGATTTTATGGGGCCTTCCAGATCTACCCTCCTTCCTTTCTATTGTGGGCGTTATCACGGTAATTTCTCTCTCGTCTCTCTCTGTTTTTTTCACTATTGTCGACCGCCATTCATGGATTTGCTTGCCCCGTTTTCACTTCCCTTTGGTTGGATGTCTTTCTGAATCACCGATTGCTAACCTCTTTACTCCAAATCCACCGGTTCTTGCGTGGATTTTGTGCGCCGTCATGGTGCTTTCCGGCCTTTCTCCCCCACCGGTGGTTGGGCAACCTAATCCACCGATATGGGTGCTCCTCCCTGGCTGTTAAGCTCGGCCGGCAACGTGGTTGTGGGTGGCGGTGCACCGATGGCCCTCTAGCACTGCGTTCCCTTCCTTCTCAGCGCCTGCTTTGCGCCGTCTGCCGCCGTGAAACTCCTTGAGCCGCCGACTGTTGAGCGGCTCAAGCCGCCACCTGAAACCAACACTGTGCACGGCTCCGTTGCACGCCACATTTCACCGCTTCAAACAAAAAATAAATAAATAAATAATATATATATATATATATTCATACACGCTCAAGGGGAAGGAAGACCCAGGCCTTGATATTTCCTGAATTTCGTGTCCTTAAAATTTTTTTCAGATGTCAGCCCCCAGAAAGTCCTTAGCGCGTAAGTCGAGTGGCAAACGCACTTGGCCGAGTAGACTCTCTGCTCCCGATCGCTTTATCAGTCCAGAGGCAGAGGCATTATTTACCACCCACATGTCTCATCGGCAACTCTCCCTTGAACGGGAAGTCCGATTTGACTCTCTCGACCCTTCCATCTCTTCTGTCTTCACTGACCGCTGCTGGGAGTTGGCCCTCACCGGTTTGATTGCTCCGTCCCTTATTCTTATTCAAGAATTCTACTCTAATATTCACGAGATTTCTTTTGATTCCTTCTCCAGTTTCGTTGCGAGGGCACACGTTCACATTACTTCGGATGTTCTTGCTCGCGTTCTTGGCCCTCCTCCGGTGACAAACCCAACCTACCCTTTTCCTCCATTTTTCTGACCTCGTCCAAATGAGGTTGCCACATTTATCTATGGTGCTCCTATAGAGTGGAATGGGAAAACTTTTAAAACCTCCTTCCTCTTTCCCCGGCGTCTGGTCGTGAACCGCATCATACTTACAAACCTGTTTCCTATCTCTCACTTCTCGTCCATTCGCATAGACAAAGCCTTATTCTTGTACGTTCTACTGAGTGGTCGGTCCATTGATTTGCCGTCTCGAGCCGAAAATTCTGAAGCCCCGTGCTCTCTATACGCTATCTAGCCGCTCTACCCCAAAAACCCGAAGCATTGCGCTCACTGTGAGCTCGCCAAGTGCTCGAGCGTAAAATCCAGAAAGAGCCCGCTCGCTGCTCGCTGCCTTTGTGCTCGCTACTCGCCGTGGCGGCAACGAGCCACTTTTTGAATGTATTTTTTTACGTCCTCTATAAATACTTGTCTTATAATTTTAAAACTCTAGGACTCTTGGCAGACAAATTTCGTACCCCACTTGAGAAAAACCTTATTCATACTCCATTGATCTTGCTTCTCTTGAGAAAATCAAAAACTACGACTTTGAGTTTCATGTTCTAACAAATTTTATCTACACTTTCTCTTTACCATTTAAACACTTCCATTCTTGTACCTTCGTTGGAGACGTCGATACGTTTGAAAAATGAGACCCGATCGTGTTCGACAATTCAAGTGGCTCAAGAAAGAAGATTGATGTGAAAACCGGAAGGTATCCGGTTCCGTTGCTGCGGGCAAATCCAAAGAGTTCCTTGTAGGGATCACAATACGGGAGTAAGTCGGCTAGGTTAGCACGTCGTTACCACCCGATCTGTAAGTTGATTTTCATAGTGCATTACTTCCTTAGCTATTGAAACCCAGAGGATTTTTCTCGATTACTGTGGGTGTCGAGTTTTTCCTTCGTCACTTAAAATCGTATCTTTTTATTATTATTTATACTCATTTATATTTTGTATACTTGTTAGTATCATTGACATCTAGAATTAAATATTCTTTACATGTATTGAATATTTAATTTTTACTACTTCAGCTATTTTTACCGGAGTCGAAACTTGATTGTACAATTTATGACAAAAATCCTTTTTCACATTCAATTATCATTGTCCTTCATCATTTTTATTTATATACATCCACGTCTACATACATATATAATTTGTTGAATATTAAACTTACTCTTATCTAATTTTTATTAATGAGCATAAATCTTTTATGAAAGTTTGGACCATGAGAAGACCTGAAAGGATTAGATTTTAGTTGTTTTAATGTACAAAGTTGGAATCATAAACATCTAGGTGGATATGGATGAAAATGTATATTTATTATATTAGCATGTTTTTGGGCCAATAAACCCCATTTGTATATATATGTTTTTTTCAATCATGATGTATGGATGGTATTAGTGCACCTTTTTTTTTTCAAATATATGATAGGTATTAAGCAGGTACGTTGATTTCGGGATCAAATAAGAATATTTTGAATAAAGCCCAAGGTTTATTTGGTTTATTTTAGAATTATTTAATGAGATTTGATATAAGATAATATTGTGACAAAACATGAAAATATTGATAGTGAAAATAGCAAAGAAAAACCCCATGAAACTCTTCTGAATAACCCTTGACACTTGGGTTGTGAAAAATATATACTTACTACTTTTGATTACACTCTAACTAAATATTCACTTTTATAGGGGAAAAAAAAGGGAATAATCCAACTAAAATCTTAAATGTTTTTTAATATATTCAATAACATATATTTTTATTATATTTTTTTTAATTTTAGCATGCTCAGCCATTTTTCCATCAATGAGGAAAAGCTCTTTTAATTCTGATTCGAGAACAGCTGTGAAAGGCTGAGAGTTCAATTTTGCAGTATCACAACACTCGAGCATGCCCTGTGACCATGCGCGAATCTTAACTGTGTGAGAATTGATTAAATTTTCTGAGTCGTTTGGTTTACGTATTGTGGCTGTTTATTGAAACCATGATGAAATTCCCACGTGGCGTTGACCCGGATTCAACAAGATGTTCTAACCGGATGTTGGCGGTTCTTATCAGGATATTGATCCTTTGGATGGTTCACTAACTCTTTAATGCAAAGCAGAGATTAACTACTCAGGAAGGGTAAAGGTTGATCTACCAACTTAGATAACCTTGGAAATCCATTATCCTTCAAGAGGGGCCCTCCTTTTGAAGTAATGGCTTATGCCTCTTATATAACCAACCACAAAGCGGGACACGGTTCTCCATGCTCTGCTACTGGGAAGTTGCCGCCGAAAAAATACCAAAGTATATACTCTTGTATATATATAATATATTGAGGCCATATGTAAGTTGTAAGGAAGTAAAAGTGGAAGTTGTTTAAGAGCTCGAGAGTTAGTGAAGGCAGAGGAGAGGAAGAAGTCTCAACAAGTAGAGTGTTTCCACCTCATTGTTTTGTAAACCTCATTCATAGAACTTAGAATAGCGTATGGTGGTTTTTCCCTTGATTTTTAAGGGTTTTCCTTGTAAACTTTGTGTGTCCTTAATCTTGTTTAAATTCATTTATCTTTTATTCTCGTTCCAGCCACTTGATTGTCGGGCACCCCTAGACAACAAGTGGTATCAAGACAAGGTTAATTAACTTTGTTGTAATTTCTCATCAAAGAATCCCGTTTAGCGGCACATTGAAATTTCATTCTTTGGCAAGAAAGGGTGAAAACGTTCTTACCGGGAGAAGGGACAATTAACTGAAGAAGATGGATGAGAAGCTTGAAATTTGACCGATGATGAATGGCAAGATAAAAGGGATCCAAGATGCACCATTAAACTGTATAAATAAAATGACACACTCCGGAGGTGCTTTTATTCGTAAAACCTTTTATATTAAATGAAGGAGAAGTTGGAAAGCGTTATAAGTCAAAGTCTTCTTCAACTGGGCTCCATATAAAGAAGCAATTCTATGGCTTACGGTAAACGGAAGGCCAAATATCGAAAAGCATGCAACAGTTTACAAGGATATAACCCAAATAATGAACAAATATGAAGATATCAAGGAGGAGGACAAGGCGTGAGTCTGTTGGCCTCATTTTGGATGCTCCTCCTTTGATCATATAGTCACAACCTTACTATTGTGAGTAAGGATACTGAGTTAGATTGCCTCATTGCTTCCCTACTTATGAATGAGTCAAAAGGGCACAAGGGACCCTTCGAGGTACTTGTAATCAAACAAGAGGAAATAGAGGTCGTGGTCAAAGGCAAGGAGAGATCAGGCAAAGTCAAGATCAAGGTATCAAAACCTTGAATGTCACCAATGGCAAGAAAGGCCACATTAAAAAGCATTGTTTCAAATGGAATCGGGAAACCCTTTGAAAAGAAAAAGGTGACAATTAGCGGATCAGAGGAAAAGTCCTCCGTCTCGAGTTTGACTGTGGCTCGACAAGTGAAGGAGACATGCAATTGCAAATGACGAAGAGTCCGGTTTGTGGTCAAATCGTGCCACCTTGCTTTATGTCAGGCGGTCCATCAGTTTACATCTTATATCAAGAGGAGACTTTGGAGTAATAAGAATGGGGAATAAAAGGAACGTCAAGTTGTAGGTGAGGAGATGTCACGAGGCTCCAAAATAACGGATCGCTTCCCTTTTCCACAGTCAAAGGGCACGTGCGTTAACTGGTCGACATTAATACGGAATGTTATCTGTCCAGGCCGCCTAAGATGATGAAGGTTATTTAACACCTTTTAATTATGAGGCGAATGGAAGCTAACAAGAGGGTCTCTTGTTTGGCAAGAGTAAGAAGCACTCGATTGATTAAATCAATATTCAAATACACGTCACAAAGATTTAAACGCTTAAACAATCAATTATGAGACAAAAATAAATAAATAAACAGGCTTGGTCACATGAGTAATGAAGGGCTATCTGTAAAGCCTAAAAGGATTGATTAGGGAGCAAAAGATGAAGGACAAAAATTATGCTCTCATTTCATGCTGGAAAACAAAGGAGAGTCTCATTCAGGTGGATCTTCTAATCTGTTACCCAAAGGCGGACGGAGTTAATTCTATAGATGTGTGGACTTTTAAAGAAAAGTCTTTCCCAAAAGCCAATTTTGTCTCTTTCATTATTTTGGTAAAGGTTATGGGTTTATCCATTAAAGAAAGGATCAAGTCCTTGGTACCTTTTATTTTTGATTCCATGCTTTTCTTGTGGAGCGTCGAGGCGGGCAAGAAGTCAAGACCGTCCCATTTTATAGTGACAACGGCGGTGAATATTGGGTCCTTTTGACATCTATTTGCAAATCTCATGGTATTAGGCATCAAAGACATTAGACCAAAGACTCCAGTGAACTAAACGGATAAAATCTTACAATAAAACGGATGAATCGTCTCACTTTTAGAGAGAATCAACTCCAAAACTCCATGCTTCGTGTTGTAAGTAAGCACTCCGGACGGCGGCCTACATTATTAATAGGTCGCCCAGCAAGCCTCTGAAGGGTGATGTGCCAGAGAAAGTATGGGCAGGCAAGGAGCCATCGTAATAATCATCTCATGAGTGTTTGGATGCAAATCATTCGTGCATCGTCCCAAGAGATAAAAGGACAAAGCTAGAGCCAAAGTTGTTTTTTGAAAATATGGGAAGATGAACTAGGTTATCGGTTCTATGAGCCGGCTAGAAAGCTTATCCGGTCTAGGGATGTAACCAACGGAAAAAAACAATTGAAGATATTGGCGGGGAATATTAGAATTGTGATGATAAGCAAGCGGAATCGGTATGCAATCATGTCGTTGCCGGCATCAACAATCACATAGGATCATGGTCTTGAAGCGGTTGAGAATAATGAAGGGGAAGTCAGGTTTTTAATGACACCATTAATGAAGAAGAATCAAGTTGTCAAAAAATGTCCCTATTAGAAGATCCTCACAAAAGCATGTGCCATCCGAAAAAACAGTCACCAAATGAATATGTTATGCTCACGACGATTTGACAAGAGACATTTGAGAATTATGAAGAGGCAATAAAAGACGACAACAAAAGGGATTGGTTGGAAGCCATGAAGGAGGAGATGAGCTCCCTTCATGAGAATCACACCTTCGACTTGGTAAAACTTCCCAAGGGGAAGAAGACTCTCAAGAACAAATGGGTATATCGTTTGAAGCAAAACGAAAATACCAAGAAGCCTAAATACAAGGCACGGTTGGTGGTGAAGGGCTTCAGTCAACAAAAGGGGATTGATTTTGATGAAATCTTTGCTCCTGTTGTTAAAATGTCCTCCGTCCGAGTAGTGCTGGGCCTGGCCGCCGCCCAGGACTTAGAAGTGGAACAGATGGACGTCTGGACAGCATTCCTCCACGGTGAACTTGAGGAAGAAATCTACATGAAAAGGTTTCAAAAAATGGAAGGTTTCAAAGAGCAAAGGAAAGTTTCAAAGCAAACTTGTTTACGACTAAGGAAAAGTCCAGACGGGTTAAAGCAAGCTCCCGTGCAATGGTACAAAAAGTTTGAGTCCGTCGCTTGACCAAATAAGGGTACCGTGGACAACCCGTGATCATTGTGTATTTATACAAAGGTTCTCGAGATGATGATTTTGTTGTTCTTCTTCTTTCCAACGTCGGTAGAAGGATTGTCGGAGCCAATGGAGATCGGATAAAGAAGTCAAGGAGCAACTTGGAAAATCCTTTGCCATGAAGGATCTTGATTTCGCCAAAGGCAATGGGAGATGTGCGTGATCAAAGGGAAGCACGTGGATGTCACAAGAGAATTATCTTGAGAAGGTGCTCCAACGATTTAATATGGATAAATCAAAACCCGTGAGTACACCATTGGCAAATCACCATAGGTTGAGTACTAAATCGATGTCCAGTCCAAATACGGATGAGAAGAATGACATGAAAGACGTTCCCGATACTCATCAGTGTAGGAAGCTTGATGTATGCTTCTGGTTTGCACGAGACCAGGACATTGCTCATCTTTGTCGGAACCCCATAGCCGGTTTTTCGTCTAATCCCGGGAAAGGAGCACCGGTCATTTGTGAAGTGGATTTTGAGATATATTGAGGGACTTCCAAGATGTGCTCGAGTCTTGGAGGTGACAAACCGTGGGTGGTGGGATACTTAAGATGCGGATATGGCAGGAGAAGTAGACACACGCAAATCCACATATGGTTACTTGGTAAAATTTGCGGGCGACAAATGTTTCTTGGCAATCCAAGTTACAAAGTGTGTAGCTCTATCTACAATAAAAACAAGTGAATCACATTGCACTTGAAGCCTGCAAGGAGATGCTATGGATAAAGGAGTTCGTCCAAGAGTTAGGCATTACACAGGAGAAATATGTGGTACTTTGTGACAGTCAAAGTGCCATACATTTATGTAAGAACTCTTCATTCCATTCCAGATCTAAGCACATTGATGTTCGATATCATTGGGTGCGAGAGGTGTTGGAGGAAGGTCTTCTGTCATTGGATAAAATCAGTACAGAAGAGAACGTGGCAGATATGATGACGAAGATTCTTCCAAAAGGAAAGAATGAAGCATGCTGCAAAATGGCCGGGTTAACTTCCTCATGGTCGAGAGGGGAAGTTTGTTGGAAATCTCTCCCATGATGAAATTCCGGTCAACGTGATGTTGACCGGATGGGCGGTCAACAAGATGTTGACCGGATGGACGGCTAACTGGATGTTGGCCGGTTGGACGGTCAACAGGATATTGACCGTCTGGATGGTTCACTAACTCTTTAATGCAGCAGAGATTACTTGGCGTATCAGGAAGGGTAAAGGTTGATCTACCAACTTAGATAACCTTGGAAATCAAATAACAGTTATCCTTCAATGCTGCAGGCATGCGCCTCCTTTTGAAGTAATGGCTTATGCCTCTTGAAAACCGTGCACCAACCACAAAGCAGGACACGGTTCTCCTGCTCTTGCTCCTAGCTTAGTAGAGCTACCGATGGTTATTCATACTACCAAAGTATATACTCTTGTATATATATATATATATGTAGGCCGGCCATGTATGCAAGTTGTAAGGAAGTAAAAAGTGGAAGTTGTTTAAGAACTGAGAGTTAGTGAAAACAGAGGAGAGGAAGAAGTCTCAACAAGTAGAGTGTTTCCACCTCATTGTTTTGTAAACCTCATTCATGTGATCTAATTTTGTGGATTTGAACGTCCGTGGTTTTTCCTTGATTCATAAGGGTTTCCAGATAAACTTTGTGTGTCCTTAATCTTGTTTAAATTCATTTATCTTTTATTCTCGTTCCATTTCTTGATTGTTAGAATCTAATCGGAGCACGGCCAACATTTATTGACCACCAACTTTTTCACTTCTTTTATCATCTTCTTATCTTATCCTTTGGGGAGCCTAATTACCATCAACTACTATTAAACCATGATTAAAAGCATGGTAATCGAATCCACTTGTTAAGAGGGGCCCTCACTTCAAGAAGATTAAATATATAAATAAATAAAACTTTATCCATCCACTACTACTGGGAAGTTAAAAAAATACACTGTAATTTCATATTGCAAAATTGAGAACATATTTTTATAAGGATTGAATATGGGGCCCTTTATTTGATCTCATGGGGAGGCAAAATTATGATATAAATAAATAGATAAATAAAGTGAAGAACTTAGAATATATGGTTGTTTTTTTTTTTTGGGTTTAACTTGAAAAGATTAAAAAAATGGTAATGAAAGCAAATCAAAGCCACTTGCATTAAGGGCACCCCTAGACAAATTCAAAAGAAGCAAAAAAGGGAATGAAATTTCTCCACTACCATCCCGTCGAGAGGCACATTGAAATTTCACTCCCATAAAGTCATGAATAAATAACTGTGAAGATTGATTATGGCTTGCTTTGCTTGAACCAGAAAGGATCCAAGATGATAATAAAAATGTATAAATAAAATGATAAAATCAAGATTATGTAATTTTTATTTGTAAAACCTTTTATATTAAATGAGGAAAAACAATCGAAGAACTTAGCATCCAAAATATATCTTCACTGGTTATGAATTTCAGTTACAATAAACATGCCCAATATCCTAAACTGCAACACTTTACAAGTAAATAACCCAAGTAATGAACAAATATAATAGCAATTAAAATGAGTTTGAGCTAAAATCATCGTTTTGGATGCTCTTTATTTGAGCATTTGTCGCATGAATATTGTGAGAAATATTCTGAAAATTACCTATTCGAGCATGATATGCACAAAACTCCCTTCAAGAAACCATCATTTAAGAAATAGTTTGCTCGATCAAACATCAGGCAAACACCCATCCTATGTTGGAAATAAAAAGCAGTATGTGTGTATAAATAATATGAGACTCATAAAAGAACAAACCATCTAATTATCACCCTCCAAAATAAAAAGCACCACAATTAGCTTTCCATCGTAGTGATTAAATATTTAGTTTGAGTTTGACTGTGGCTTGACGAGACATTGCAATTGCAAATGATTAAGCAGTTTGTGCACAAATCGTTTGATATAACTTTTACAATGCGGTCCATCAGTTGGAGTACCTTTTATCAAGACGATTCTAATAAAACATTATCATACTAAAAGAATGGTACAAGTAACGGTGTTGCCCCTACCACGAGGCTCCAAGAAGCAACGGACTCGCTTCCCTTTTCCACAGTCAAAGGGCACAGTACTTTTAACTGGTCTAATGTTAATACGGGATCAAGTGTCCAAAGATTCTCCTTAAAAACACACCCTTTTATTTTCTTTTTAATTATGAGCGGGATATCAGTTCAAAGTATCAGATTAAATTAACAAATAGTTGAGTATACGACCCTGTTTAAATCAATATTCAAATACACGTCACAAATATATCACACTCATAAAAAATCTTAATTATACAAAAAAAAATAAATAAACAGAACACATTATAAGAAAATAAAACTAACTAAATCCTAGAAATTCCACAGTGACCTTCCATTTGTCATTTTCTGATCTTCCTTTCATGCTTGCATGCTGAGACCCACTTCGGGTTAATCTTCTAATCTCTTACTCTTTTGTCGATGGCCCATAATTCTATAGATAATCAAATTTGTTATCATCCCAAAAGACAATTTAAACCATAATTATTTTGGTAAAATCGTTTTTCTTTTAAAATCTCTCTATGTTTGTTCCATTTTATTTTGGATAACGTGTTTTATTTATCTTTAATAGTATTTAATTTTATCTACATGTGTCATTTTATTTTCCTAAAAAAAAAAGATTCTTTCACATCATCTTATTACCTTTATATTTGATACGCCATTATTGTAATTGATTCTTATTTTATCATTTTAATAGATTAGAAATATTAGTTTGCATAAACTAAATCATACAAAATCTTACAATAAAAAAAATTAACTTAAATTGTCTCAATTATTTATTAATATCAACTCCGTTAGTTATATTGGTGTTGTAAGTACTTGCAAAGTTGTCAAATTATTTTTCATAATACCTCCGATCTAATCATGGACTCTTACCAATTTGAAATTCTGAGTCAACAATTAACCCAATTAGTTTCCAAACAATAATAATTGTAAGACCACATGATTGCTATTCAAATTAACCTAATATCTACNTCGTCAAACAAATTTGGATCTCGCAAACCGAGTTGTTACTTTGAAAATAAGATCTCACTCTTTAGATGCTAACAACTCAAATACATCCCATAATAAGAATCACCAACAAAGGAAAAAGACAAGTGGATTCAAATCCGAATATTAGAATTGTTTGGGTCATTAGAAGACCCCTTATGCAATCATGAAAATTGCAAATAAACAATCACATAAATATCGTCTTGTCAGAGTAAGTAAATTGTCACGTAATAGGTTTTTAAAAATTGCTTCATCAAGAAGAATGAGTTGTCAAAAAATAGACAGTTAGAGATTAGCCTAGACAAAAGCATGTGATGCTAGAAAAAACAGTCTAACAGATAGAAATATTATCCGTCCCGACAAATTTGACAAAATTGACATTTGTTGACCAATGTCAACTAGATTAAAGCCCACCACATTAATGGTTATTGAAACTATTGTTTTAAAAATTATACGACAGGTCTTCTATAATAAAGTGACAATATTTTTTTGAGTAATAACTATGCAATACAAAGGCCTTATTTATTCAGATGATTATGATGATTAAATAAATACTCAGGTAACTAATCAATTTGAGTAATAGAGCAAAACGGTTACATTAATTAAATTAACTCATGAAAAATTTACTTCATTGCTTCCTTAGTAAGCCCAATGACATTATAAATATATGACTGTTGGGCATAGAAAGCAATATTTTTGGCTTTAGAAAAAGAGAAGTTACATCATCTACTTCTACAAAATTTTATATGTTGTTTTGGGTTGGTGTTTAGTATTGATAAATTTCATAATATTAAGTTATATATTAAGCATATTATTTTATTTTGCTACATCTTTTGTGTTTGAATGATAGATAGGAGTTTTATAATCGCTTAAATAATTTTGTATCTAGGCGCTAGATAGCAGTTTAAATTTTTTATTTTGGAACTAAATAGAAGCTAACTATGGCCTAAATTTTATGCCTTGAAATTAAATAAAAATTAACTGATAGCTAAAATTAAATTGCTCTAGAAGCATGCCGTGAGTTAGCCATTTAAATAACCTATGCATAGTACAAATTTTAGAGATAAGTTGCAAGTTGATCGCAAGATGGCTGATCAAAGAGTGGGCTTCTACAGTTGAATCACAGGTTAACTGCAAGATGGCTACTCAAATGGGGTGCAATTTATGGTCCCTATATGATACTTGAAATTATTTTGATTGGAAGCTCCTTTCATGTTTTTAAAAGAGCAAACCTCTCTTAATTTGAAAAGTGCACAAAATGATTTGAATTAAAGAGGTAGAGTGCATTATTTATGTGATTAAGTTTGTAATTATGAGATTTTAGAGAATTATCTATTTCTTCAGAGTTTATTATTCATTATTTGAAAAAAGAGCCTTGTTATTTTAAAATATCTCATCTATTTTAATTCCATACCGTACATTTATTAGCCTATAAATTATGGAGTTTCTTTATGTGACTATCACGTCTTCAATCCCAAATTCAAAATTAGCTTAATACATAATCCGCATTATCTTAATTCGATGTTAAATTCAAACTTAAAAATTAATTATTTAGTCTACTAATTTAAACGAAAACCAATACCAAGATATAAATTTATATCAAATATCATTAAACGGCCCAAATAATAATATAGTAATTATCCAATCCGAGTATAAATAATTAAATAATCTCAAATCAAATATAAAGAAAAATATCTCAACTGAAAATTAGAATATCAAAATTAAGTTCTATAACCTAAAATCAAACTTAAGTATCAATATCGTCAACTGAATACAATATTAATCAAAGTTATCAAAAACTAACATTTAAAGGTACAATTATGTTTCAACCAAATATTAAAATATTTGAATATTGTCATTACCCTAGAAACTACTTTGAAATAATGTTCTTTTAAATTCTGATCTTTTTCAAATTAATTTGGACCCTCTAATTAAAAAGTTTAGTAGAAATAAAGCTAAGAATTATTCTAGTACTCGGTACTGCATATATATTTTCATATATAAATATTTTTTGAACAAAACATTTAGAGTTATGATATAATCAAAAATTCTAAAAAGCCGATAATATTATTTTTCTATAAATAATATGAAAGTCGAAACCAATATATGGGTTAAAATATATACGTATATATAAATCATATCAAATCTGTATACTCATAACTAAACATACCAAAATTATGCAAATATATAGATCATATTAAAATCTTTATAAATATGAAAATCACACCAAAAATCGAATAAATACATATTAACTATGAATTATATGAAAATCATGCTGATGTGTAAATGGACTAAAGATCAATGATGACATCACCAACAAATGAAGAAAAATAAAATTTGCAATAAGAATATTTTCACATAGTTAAAAGTTATGCACCACTATTTATGATCTGTAAATAAATCGACTACATATAATCCTTATAATTAGGATTAAATGTTATTTTTTTTAATTTATGGATAATAAGTTTGATATTCAATTTACTAATAATATCATGATATATTTAAATATATTTTCTCTATTCTCTACAATAGTCCATACTTGATTAAACTACAAATTCTACTTAAATATAAATATTTTATATTTTTTCTCATAAAAGAGAAAATACTTTCTACATCAAAAAATACACAGAATTTTACCTTATATTTATTGTAAATATGTGACATATAATAAAAATTATGAATATATAGAGACTTCAATGTATAATTTAGAAACATATAGGAATTTTAATATGTTATTTAAAGATATACAAAAATTATATTATAAAAATTATAGAAAATTAATATAATTTATATAATTTTTTTAATTTTTTTAAATAAAAAGTAAACATGCAAAAATATTAAAACTAATATTTTAAAATTTGAATATGGTTTATATTAATTACTTTAACCATAAATATGCATGAATAATTATATAGTAACTCAAGACAAGTAAAAATATAAATTTAAAATTTAAAAATATATAAAAATATTAAATAAAATTTAAAAGTATGTAAGAATGTTATTAAAGAAGTTCAGCACTTAAGTATAATTTGTATGAATTTAAAATATATATTTTATAAAAATTTATGAAATAAAAATTATAAACAATATAATCACTTTAATAAAGAAAACAATACATACATGAATATTTTGAATAAGAAATATCCAAAAAGATCAAAAATAAATAGCAATAAAATGAGAAAGAGTTTAGATGTATTTACTTTCATATGATTTTCTCAAAATATATTTTGATTTCACCTTAATTTCTTTTTCTCATTCTTTCTCTCTCTACTTATTTTTTTTTCTCTCCTGCTTCTTTTTTTTTAATTCTTTTTCTCTCCATTCTTTCAAAATTTTAATAGAAATGAGTTAAAATCAATCAATGTACTTATTTATAGAAAATGGGCATATGAGTGTTAGTCAAGTGTAGATTGGATATTGTGAGATAATCCATATCATGCATGAGCTCTCCTCAAACATACATTAAGCACCAACATTATAACTTAAACACATACATACATCGCTCAAATGTACCTTAAACATGAATATTTTACCTAAAGCACGTTTATGCGTGAATCAGATATAGGACAGGTACCACTCTATCTAACTTATTTCTATATGAAACTTAATTTTTGACCTATAATACCAATTAATCATAAAAATTTATCAATTTAGTTAAATTAATTAGTACTAAAATAATATTTTGAGATTCATACATTATAGTCACTCATGCATAGACTTCAAGTGTATTTTGGCTAGAAGATTTTGATCTACTAGAGATCTACTTAGAGGGGCTAAAATGTGTGTGGATAGCTAAAGATTCACTAATCCAAAAGGAGTCTTGGATAATCACATATCTAGGATTAGTTAACTAAAAAAATCTAATGCATCTTTTCAATAGTCTATAGGTTAATTCTTCTAATATAGTAGACCTTTAATTTACAACTTAAAGTCTAAAAGATTTTTTTTAGTGAATGAGTTGCTTAATAGTTTTTTTTTTATCATCAAATATTATGTTTACACTTTTTATATGTTTTACTTTTTATCATATGAATCGTGATAGTTTTTATTTAAATATATAAATATATAATTTTTATATGTACTGAAATTATAAATTTTTATTTTATATTTTTATAAGGAAATATTTATAGACCCCATCTAAACATTCCTAAGTCTCAACACCATTTGCCCATCTTGAACAAGAGTTTTGACATATCAAAAATTTACTTTCTATAAAAATATCATAAGGCATAAGCTAATCTCCCAAAGCTTTTTTCCATTAATTTTTTATTCATCTTCTAATTTGACTAATCTAATACTAATTTAAGCGTTAGAGTCATAATAAGTAATAAAAACAAAATACTATATAATATAAAAAATATAAATATTTTATATTTATATTTTTTATTAATTTTAGTATCAATATTTTATATCTATATTCTTTATTATGTTTTTTTTATAAGTTTTTTGACAAATTAAAATATCGTAATATTTTTTTGATATTATTCCTTCTTAAAAGTATTCTAAAATAAACCAGCTGTTATTGTAAATATCAACTGAGAATTTGTCTCAAATACAAAATTGTGGAAAGAAGGCCGATCTAAAATGACTTATGCAAGAAATGAAAGTAATTTTTTTTAAAGAAAAATAAAAAATAATAAAAATAAAAATAATTGTCCTGAGAAAAAAATAAAAATTAAAATAAGAAGGGTCCCACAAGGCAGAACATGTCTGTAGACCGTCAAACTCTGACGGTGAAGGCGGGTCCCGTACAGCTAGTCCGATGGATCTCTCTCTCTCGCTCTCTTTCTCACGTAACGTAGACGTCACTTGTAAGAGAGCTATTATTTACTCTCCTTTTTATTTTTATATTTGTCTCAAAATAAAAATTTAAAAATAAATAATAAATACTAAAAATTAAATAGTTTTTTTTTTAAATTATTTAATATAATTTTAAAATTTTATCTAAAATAAAAATTTTAATTTTTAAAAATAAATAATAAAAATTAAATAATTATTTAAATTATTGATATTTTTATCATTTTTTTTTAATTTTTAATTTTCATCCTTCACTAAATATAGAAGTTTAATGTTTAGGAGACTATAAAGGCACTACCCGGCAAACAGATAAACAGAAAAAGAAATGGGGAATTTTTCTCTTTTTAAAATTTTTAAGTTTAATATTAATTTTAGAGAAATAATATTATCTAATTTATTTATAATTCTCCTATAATTTATCCTCTTCCATTTTATTATTTTTTATTTTTTGTTTATAAATCCCACGTTCTTCACACAAGTAGAAAGTGAATTATAAAAAAAAAATTATGGATAAAATAAATAGTATTTTTCTTAATTTTATTTTTAATAAGACAGTTTAAGATTTTATGGCTAAGAGATTTTAAAATTGACCTTAATATGTAATTTGTATATGTTTATTCTTTGGTAGGGAAAATTTTCATACTACTTAAAATATGAATAACTTCATAAATTTTACTTTATTTAGTGAAATAATTATCAATTATAAATTATAAAAAAATTGTAATAATTTATTGTATTAAATAAATAAAAATATTAATTATTAATCCTAGATATCCCATATATCCGCCTCTATCTTGCAGCCACACCTCATACACTTGCATGTAGGCTTACCTTCGGTGACTCAAAAATAAAAATCATCGAGTTTAATTAATTTTAGGTATTTTTTAAATTTCGTTTGATTTACTTTATATTATAAATAAGCTTCAATTGACCTAAAACAATGCCCTATTTTCCTTACTCAAGCTAAAATTATTATTTTTTTAAGAAAAAAGGAAAAAGAGTATGGCGATTTAAATTTGACTTAATTTTAGGCTTACTTGTTAAAGCTTAAACTCGAAATTATGAGATGATTCTTTAGGCATAAATGAGTAGAGTTCAGGCCAAGATCATTTATTAAACTGAACTTATAAGTAAAATAAGTTTTTAAATAACAAATATTTAAGCTGAATTTTTAAATGTTTACACATAATGATTTATTATTAGTTCATAAATGACTATCAATGATTATTTGAATGAGTTCACTTATGGGCTCATAAATAATATTAATCAAGACGTTGACGATCCTAAACGACGAAATCTAGTCAAATTCAAACATAACTCATTTGTGTTGTGTAAAATATAATTTTAGATGGGCGAATGTGAAAGGGCAATCCCTCCCTTTTTATTAAAATGCCACACCATTTGATGTTTAAAACCTTATTGACTTGGCATGGCTTGGTCACCTTGGACATTTCTTTTTAGGTCCGATAAACATTAAGTGTGTGGCTTTTACTTTTGGATTTGCCAGAATGTTTCACATGAGGTTTGTGCAAATGTTGTGTTTGAATGAAGATATTGAAAGTGGTGTTTAAGATCTTTCATACGAGGTTTGCATGTAAAGTTTAATTGAGCAAAACTATCTAGAGATATTTCCATGACATAAGCTAGTTATAACACTCAATTTTTTAATTTATATTTATGATATCATAATTTTATATATTAAATAAATATATAATAAAAAAATTTTAAAAAAATTAAAATTTAAGAAAACAAGTTCAACGCCTGATATATGTTTAAGTAAAGCATGTGCGCATTTGAGGTAAATCTTCCATGCTTGAGGAGCACTCGTGCATGATTTGGGAAAAATAAGTTTCACTTGAAGTGTGCACGAATGGCACTCGTGCGTGCATGTGTCTGGGCATGGCACCTAATATGGTGCTAATGTGCCAATTTGGATATTTAAACATTATTTGCCTAATTTTGATCATTTTTAATAGAAAAAAGATAGAAAAATAAGAAAAAGGAGAGAGAAAAAATGAGAGAGAAGGTGAAAGAATGCAATTTTAGGGCTATTTTGTATTATATTGGTTTAAAGTAAGTATATTTAAACCTATTTTTTTAATTTACTATTAATTTTTTTATTTTTCTTTGATTGTTATTCAAATATATATGTATGTCACACTTTTTTTCCCTTTTTAAAAAATCAATGTATACATATTTGTTCTACTGAATATTTAAAGATTTTATTTATTTTTATCAAATATTTAAAGATATTGCAAAAAATAATAATAAAATTTTTGAGTACTCTCATACTATTTTATACAAATATTTAACATGAACTCTACTTTATAAAATAAAAATAAAAAAATTAATTTTTGACTGAGTTGAACAAATTTTGAATATGTAATATAAACTTTTCCATTAGACAAAATAAAATATTATATTGTGAATATATTTCATTTGGATATGCCCTTGTATACTATGAACACTTGAATAATATATCTATCATTCACGGGTAAAAAAAATAACGTGTGACCCTATTTATAGGATATTGTAGATGACTCGCCTAAAAATATTAAATAATAGTGCATATGTTTAAGGCTACCAAAAATAAAAGTAGCCGGTTCTTCAAAGTTTTTCTTTAATAGTCAATGTATGAGTCATCAATCATTAGATATTAGATTTTCACAAATTTTTGATTTGATCATTTAATTTTCATATTTTTATATACTACTTACATGTTTTTAGTCTTCCTATATTTTTTTATACGTTCCAAATATTTTAAATATTTATATACATTAAATAGTTTATATGAAATTATGATTAAAAATACATTTATCAAAAATTGAATAATCAGATTTTAGCATGTGATTTATGATTGTTTTATCATTTCATCTATTTTACTTACAAATATTCATTTATTATTATTATTATTATTTACTAAGTATTAGACTTACGTTTACAAATGTTTTTAAAATTCTTTCAAATTAATAAGTTCGGATGTATTTGTAAGAACTTTTAAATGTCAAGAATGCTATTGGCGAAGGAATAGTTCTTAGGGTATTTGATTGTATTTTGATATTTGATTAACATTTGGTTGTATTCAAATTTTAGATAGTATGTATAATTGGTCGTGAGACTTTGTTTTTCTTTCAATTATAAATGATGGATATTTTGTTATTGAATTATGAGATTCTTATCCTTACTTTGAGATTTTAGGGGTTTCAGGTATGAGTTTTTGAAATTACTTTTAGGTGTTGCCTTTAGATTATGTGCTTTATAATATTTATTATTAGACATTTGGACGGCATTTGTCATAGAATCATGACCTGATATTTATACTAAATTTTATTAGCTGATAAAATATTTTATTTTTAAGTTTGATTAAAATTTAATTATGATATAATTTAATTTTGGATTTTGGGATGAAGACATGATAGTTATGGTACTAGAGTGTAAGACATAAGATAGTCATTTTAAATAATTTAAGGAACTAAATGTTAAGATTTACTACATCATAGGAATAAGATGTCTAGATGTTGAGGTGCTAGTTCTAGTTGTAAGAAGGACTATTTGGTTAAGATGGCCAAGATGGCATACATTATGAATCGATAATTTAGTGGCAAAACATGGAGCATGTGGCCGATTAAGGAGGTGAAAATTTGGGTCATGGTATGACAACTTCTGATTGTTTTATCAATAAAAGAGTCTTTGAATTCTTGGAAGATCAAAACTCGATCAAAGCAGAAATATTGATTCATCAAGTAGAGAAGGTATTTAAAGTGATTAATTATCCAGGTGAGGAGAAAGTCAAGTTTATTGTTTAAAAGTTAGATGGTGAGACAAACTATTGGTGGGTCAAAAGAATTAGAATTTCAAGCTAGGACAATGAGAAGATCTTAAAGGACGTGTTTTCAGAAGCCATTTCTTGAAAAGTTTTTTCTGTCAAATGTTTGTGAGCAAAAAGATGATGAGTTTGTTTGCCTATGACAATAAAATCATTCAATGGTGGAGTAGGATACTAAATATATTGAATTGGTTTCTTTTGTCCCACGTGTGGTTGTAGATGAGGTAAGGAAGGTAAAAAGGTTCCTTGAAGGCTTACAGGCTTAATTTAATAGTACTTGGTACCCTTACACTTAAGGACATATGGAGAAGTATTCTGTCAAGCCTTACTCATTTAAGAAGAGCAAGAGAGAGTAAAATTTTTTAGAAGAAGAATACAAGCTGTAGAGGGCCAAACTCAAGATCCGGAGGGTTCTATTTGAAGTCGAAGTCGAAGTCGTAGGATAATAAAAAATCTATTGGAATTTAATTTTCTGTGACAAAGCCAAAATATTCAAAGCCAATGTGTGACTATTGTAGAAAATACCACAAAGGGTGAAAATACTACAAGTGACTTAGAGTTTGTTTCAACTATAGCTAAGTCGGTCACATGGTGAATAAGTGCCATTTTTCATCAAGACATGCAAATCAAAAGCCTATTATTCTGAGGAGGACTTTGCGTTGACAGCTATAGATGCTCAACTCAAACCATCAATAGTTAATGGTAATATGCTAATCTTTGAAACCTATGGCACATGTATTAATTAATCTGGGGTCTATGCATTGTTTAGGATCCTTCGATTTGTTTGTAAATTGTATTCATACCATAGGATTTTGGACTATACGTTAGTGGTATCCTTTCTAATAGGCAAATCTTAAGTAATGGATATTATGTATTCCTAGAGTTTCTAATTGGGTTAGTGGGTTTGAGTTATCTGTAAACTTGATTTCATTAAAGATGTATAAGTTTGATATTATTTTGGAAATGAATTGGTTAATGTATCATCACACAAGCATTGATTGTTTCAATAAGAAAGTTAAGTTTTATATTTTGGGTTATAAATCCTTTGAGTATCATGGAAGTGTCACAAAGGAGTTGAGATATTTGATTTCCACTTTGCATGTGTGTCATTTGATATAAGATGGGTATCAAGCTTGTTTTACTTATGTTACTACTATTGGGAGCAATAATGTGTCTATCAAAGAAATTTTGGCCTTCAAAGATGTCTTTTAAAAAGAATTGTCTGGTTTGTCTTTAAACAATGAGATTGAATTTGCCATTAATTTGGTATTGGAATCTACAACTATTTTGAAAGTTCTATATAGAATGGTCCTCTTAGCAATGAGAGTATTGAAGTAGCAATTATAAGAATTGCTAGGAAAAGACTTATTCGATTAAGTATGTCACCATAGAGTGCTCCAGTGCTATTTGTAAAGGAAAATGAGAAATTATGAGAATGTGCATTAATTATCAGGAATTGAATAAAATCACAATTAAAAATTGGTATCCTTTATCAAAAATTGATAATTTGTTTGACGAATTACAAGGAACTCAAATTGTTTTCAAGATTTGTTTATATTTAGGGTATCATAAATTAGTGATTAAATGAAAAGACGTACCAAACACAGCATTTTGAATGAGGAATCATCTTTATAAATTTTTGATGATACCCTTCAGTTTAACTAATATGTCTATAACATTCATAGATTTGATAGATTAGGTTTCTTAACTATATTTGAATCAATTCATAGTAATTTTTATTGCTGATATTTTAATTAACTCAAGAACTTTTGAGAATCATGAAATCTATTTGAGAATCTCATTACAGACTCTAAGAGATGGATGGTTATTCGCTAGATGAAAGAAATATAAATTTTGACTTGAGAAAGTATCGTTTCATTGACATATTATTTCTAAAAAAATAGTGACTATGGATCAAAGAAAAACCCAAGTGGTCATTAATTGGGAACGGCCAACAAATGTTATCAAGGTTCATAATTTTCTTGGTTTTAATAGATATTTATGGACGCTTTGTTGAAGAATTTTTTAAAGATTTTGTGTCTTTGACTCGTTTGACTCAAAAGAATATAGCATTTCATTAGGATGAGAATTGTGAGAGAAGATTTCGATAATTAAAAAGTCGACATACTTCTACACCAATTTTGGCAATTCCTGCAAGAACAGGAGGTTTCACGATTTACTGCAAAGCTTTAAAGAAAAGATTGTGTTATCGCTTAATATGGTATGGTAGGATCATTTTCCATCCATCAAGGCAACTCAAGGCTTACGAGCAAAACTATCCTATTTATTATTTGGAATCGGTTGTAGTTATGGTTGCTTTGAAGATTTAGAGATGTTACTTATACGAAGAGAAATTTATGGTATACTCTAACTACAATAGTTTAAAATATTTATTTTTATAGAAAGAATTAAATATTACACATCGTCATTGGATGGACTTACTAAATGATTACAATTACAAGATTTACTATAAGCCAGAAAAAGTAAATGTAGTCGTAGATGCTTTGAGTTGGAGGTGGACGAGCATCTCATTAAGATGAGAATTGTGAGAGAAGATTTCAATAATTAAAAAGTCAACTTACTTCTACCCCAATTTTGGCAATTCCTGAAAGAACAGGAGGTTTCACGGTTTACTACAAAGCTTTAAAGAAAGGATTGTGTTGTAGCTTAATACGGTATGGTAGGATCATTTTCTATCCATCAAGGCAACTCAAGGCTTACGAGCAAAATTATCCTATTTATTATTTGGAATCGGTTGTAGTTATGGTTGCTTTGAAGATTTAGAGATATTACTTATACGAAGAGAAATTTATGGTATACTCTGACTACAATAGTTTAAAATATTTATTTTTATAGAAAGAATTAAATATTACTCATTGTCGTTGGATGGACTTACTAAATGATTACAATTACAAGATTTACTATAAGCCAGAAAAAGTAAATATAGTCGTAGATGCTTTGAGTTGGAGGTGGACGAGCATTTCATTAAGATGAGAATTGTGAGAGAAGATTTCGATAATTAAAAAGTCGACTTACTTCTACACCAATTTTGGCAATTCCTGAAAGAACAGGAGGTTTCATGGTTTACTGCAAGGCTTTAAAGAAAGGATTGTGTTGTAGCTTAATACAATATGGTAGGATCATTTTCCATCCATCAAGGCAACTCAAGGCTTACGAGCAAAACTATCCTATTTATTATTTGGAATCGGTTGTAGTTATGGTTCCTTTGAAGATTTAGAGATGTTACTTATACGAAGAGAAATTTATGGTATATTCTAACCACAAGAGTTTAAAATATTTATTTTTATAGAAAGAATTAAATATTACACATTGTCGTTGGATGGACTTACTAAATAATTATAATTACAAGATTTACTATAAGCCAGAAAAAGTAAATGTAGTCGTAGATGCTTTGAGTTGGAGGCGGACGAGCATAATAATCCATATGATGATTAATGAATGAGAAATATTTGACAGACTAAAGAGTTACAATATTACACATTGTCGTGGGATGGACTTACTAAATGGTTACAATTACAAGATTTACTATTAGCCAGAAAAAGCAAATATAGTTACAGATGCTTTTAGTTGGAGATGGACGAGTATAATGATCCATATAATGATTAAGCAATAGGAAATGTTTGACGAACTAATGAGTTACAATATTCGTTATATTCGAGGATGATATTATTATATTTTTAAGTATAACCAGTGATTATGAATGAAATTAAAGAATCTCATATATTTGATCACTTTTGATGAAAATTGTAGGAAACTGAACAATAAATTACGAGCGAATTCTAATATTTGAGTAAATAAAATTCTTCAGTTTTGAAATTGTATTTGTGTGGCCAATATCAGAGAATCAAAGGAAGAGATTTTGAACAAAGCATATAAAGTTAAATATACTATCCATCCAATGATTAAATGATGTATTAGGATATGAATAAACTCTTTTGGTGAATAACAAATCAAGAAATTGTAGATTTCATGGGAAGATGTATTGTTTGCCAACATATTAAGGCAAACATCAAAATCTGTCAAGATTTTTAAAGCTTTTGCTTATTTTTAGTTAAAAATGGTAACATATCACGATAAAATTTGTATTAGGATTGCTTAGAACAATAATGAATTATGATCTATTTTATTGATTATAGATCGATTAATAAAATAATAGTATTTTTTTCTGGTAAGGACTATATTTTTAAGAAACAATTTGGCATGACTTTACATTAATAAAATTGTGAGATTACATAGAATTTCAGCTTTAACTATTAATGAGTAATACCATAGATTCATGTTGAAATTTTGGAAAAGCTTATATAGAAATTTGTGTACGAATTTAAAATTCGGTATGATTTTTCATCCATAAATAGATAGACAATCAAAAAAAGGATACAGACCTTGAAAGATATCCTTAGAGCCTCTGTTTTCAAGACGAATGGTCATTGGGGGCCATTAGTCAAGTTTATAAACACTAATATCTATCAATCCAGTATTGAGATAGCTCCATTTGAGGCATTGCATGAGAGCGGATGTCAATCTCCGATCAATTGAGAAGAAATTAGTGATCACAAACTTTTAGGTGCTAATATAATCCAATATATGTCAAATAAGATTAAATTGATTCAGACTGTTTGATACTTACTCAAAGATAATAAAAAAGCCACACTAATCGCAATAGGTTCGATTTGGATTTCAAAGTGGGCGATCACGTAATTTTGAAGGTTTCTCTGAGAAAATGTATTTTGAGATTTAGGTTAAAAAGAAAACTAAAATCGAGGTTTATCTGGTTATTCGAGATTTTACAATGAATCAGAGATATGACTTATAAATTAGCCTTACAACCAAACTTGGTTGATTTTCATAATGTATTTTATATTTTGATACTTCAAAAGTATGTTTGTTATCCTTCACATATTATAAAATATGAACTATTGTAAATTAATGATAATTTGATATATGTTGAAGTAGCGGTTCGGATTCTAGATAGGCAAGATCAAGTTTTCTCACCAAGGTAATTTCAATGATCAAGTTACTTTAGAGAAATCATTCATTTATGGAAGCAACTTAGGAACGCATGGATCATATTCAAAAAAATAACCATACCTGCTTGTTCAATAAGGTATATAAATTTTAAAGACGAATTTTATAAGAAAGGAAGAGTTATAACACTCAATTTCTAAATTTATATTTATGATATTATAAATTTTATGTATTGAATAAATATGAAAAATAATTATATAGTAAAAATTTTAAAAAATTAAAATTTGAAAAAACAGGTTCAACCTAATGGGTACTCGAGTAACACACGTGTACATTTAAAGCAAAAGCTCCATGCTTGAAAGGCGTGCAAGGGGCACTCGTGCATAATTAATTTTAATGAAATGTAATACAATTATCATGAGACAACACTGCAATATAAAATACTCCCTTTTTATCACAAATGCCAAAAAAGAGAATCAGTCAGCACATGAGGTATCACAATTCCTCAGCAAATGCAACTCAACAAAGATATAGTCCAAGCTCCCCCTTACATAGGCATCTTGGTCGTCCAAGCAAATATCAATATATTGAAAGCCCATGATATTATGAGATTCTAAGCAATCGATGTTAGTAGGAAGTGGAGATTGAACAGCAGAGTTTGACACAAATTTGTCAAACATTTGAGAAAAATAACCCATGATAACAGAGGAGGCTATCAAGGAGGAAAAATATGGCACAGAAGGGCTAAGGGCAGATAAGGACAAGGCATCACTTGGAGGAGACACAGTCAAAGGATCATAGCAATTTGAAAAATGGCAGTAGATATGAACCTATCCCTGCTCAAAGGTAGTTGATGAGTTTTCCTAAGAGACCACGGGAAAAATTAAGAGAAGGAGCACCTAATACTATGACCAAAAAATTGAATAAGGCACTCATTTTGAAGACCATCATCATTTTTACTAAGGAACACAAAAATCATGTGAAAGTAGAGACGCAAATACAGATTGATGGGATGGCCTAGAAGAAGATCATAGAGAAATAGTGTTTTACAAAGAAGATAGGAGGTAAAGTGTGTCACTGAAAAAATATTGGTTAATATAACGTGACACATAACAAACCATCAATGGATAAGATCCTAATACTATGACCAAAAAATTGAATAAGGCACTCATTTTGAAGACCATCATCATCTTTACTAAGGAACACAAAAATCATGTGAAAGTAGAGACGCAAATACAGATTGATGGGATGGCCTAGAAGAAAATCATAGAGAAATAGTGTTTTACAAAGAAGATAGGAGGTAAAGTGTGTCACTGAAAAAATATTAGTTAATATAACGTGACACATAACAAACCATCAATGGGTAAGATCCTTCATTTTAAAGGATTTACTATGCAAAGTTAGGGGAACATTATGTAGGAAAGACACAGTATTGTTATTAATAGTATTTCGCGAAAAGAGTAAGGCTGATCAGGAAAGGGCACTAATGAAAGATGAAGAGTTCTCGTAATCATTTCAAGAGTGATCCAAAGAATCCTTCCCTTCCAAAAAATAGAAAAAAAAGTTCAATTCTTTATAAATATGGTGAATGTTTGAGTAAAGCCCTCATACAAAGAAAACAAAATGAGAAATTAAATTGGTAAGAACCAATTTACAATGCTGGTCAACAAAAGTAGATGAAATATATCAATCAAGGAAAACAAGATTGACCTCTTGCACTTGAGTAAATTGTCCGTAACTCATGCGCTTTCTAAAAAGTTCTTTCACGATAACGTTGACAAGCTGATTAGTATCAATAGGGGTTGATGAGGACATGGCGTCACTTGGACGAGACTTAGCCAAAGGATCATAACAAATAGAAAAACAGCAATGGGTATGAGCCTATCTTTGCTCAAAAGTAGTGCAGTAGATGGGTTTGCCCCAGAGAACAAGGAAAAAAATAGAAGGAACACCCAATACTATGACCAAAACATTGAATAAGGCACTTGTTTTGAAGACTGTTATCCTTCTACTGAGGAACACAAAAAACATGTAAAAGTAGAGATGCAAATGAAGATTGATGGGACTACCGAGAAGAAGATCATAGAGAAATAGTATTTTATCAAGAAGATAGGAGGCAAAGTGTGTTACTGAAAAAATATTAGTTAGCATAACACGACACACGACAAGCCTTTGAGGAGTGAGATCCTTCATTTTAAAAAATTTACCATGCCAAGTCATGTGAAGGTCAGGCAAGAAGGAAACAATATCATTATATAACTGTATTTTACGAAAAGAATAAGGATAGCTAAGAAAGAGCACCAATAAAAAATGAAGAGTGCTCACAATCACTTTTGGAGTAATACAAAAATCCTCCCCCTCAAAAAAGTAGAGAAAGAGTTCAATTCTTTATAAATATCGTGAATGTTTGCGTAAAACACTAGTATAAGGAAAATAAAAGGAGAAGTAAAATTGGTGAGGACTAGTTCACAATGCTAGTCAACAAAAATAGACAAAATAAATCAATTGAGAAAATATGACTGGCCTCTCACTCCAAAGTTGTCTATGACCCATTGCTCTCTAAGAAGTCCTTTCACTGAAACGTTGACCAACTGATTAGTCTCAATTAGGGGCCTAAAATAAGGTTATTTATTAGCAACTTTCTTGGACACGGCACAATTGATAACAACATGAGGAAGATAAAATAATAAATCATAGATCAATAATAAGTTGGACGAATAAAAAAAAAAAAACTAAGAGCAACCAAACTAATAATGGGAAAGTCCAAACATGAGTAGGTCCAACTAGGACCACCTAACATTCTAAAGTCCTAAAATCGTCAAATTGGCAACCAAGATAGCATAATAAGTAATGAATCTCAAGATTGCCCAATGAGCTAAAGAAAATAACAGGAAATGTGAGAAGAAATGAAAAAAAAAAAAAAGATGAGAGAGAATATGAAGGCAAAAGAGTGTATAAGAGACAAGAGAAGAGGAAAAAATTACCATAGATTTGCCTTAAGTAAGTAAAGATGAGTAGGCATGGGATGGAAGGAGATTGACAGAGTTACAAGGAAGTGGGAGAGAAAATGGTGGAGAGTGTAAAAATTAGGACGGGTGCATGTCTAATGCAATAAGAAAAATGAATTCTCTAAATTGGCATAAAATCACGCATCGTAAGTGCTATAAGAACACAAGAAAATTGTAACAATGGTAAGTGCCACAAAGGCACATTACAAGCATATTTTGTGATTAACTGAATACGTCTGATGTGCTCCCAAATATAAGATGGGCGCACACCAAACGCAACGTGCACAATGACCAATGCATCAAGCATGTGTGAGGCGACATATGATAAAGAAGAACGGTGCACGAATGTGACATGAGTGCGGGTTAGGCATAAAGACCACGTTTTATAATAAAAAAATTAAATCATCTTATAAGTAATGTTGCTTTTTTAATTTACAAATCATTCTTTTTGATTTAAGCTTTCTTTCTAAAGTTAGATATCTTAGTAAATTTTGTATTTTATTTGTTCAATTGTTTAATTTGATAAACAAGAATACTAACATATTTGATTTGTTTAGGATCATTTGTCAAGCTATTTTTTAAAAAATGAGACTGTATATAATCAATTTTTTCACATCTATGACACATAAAAATAATCCTAAAAAAGGAACGAGATGTATTAAATTGACTCCTAAGTTAGTTCTCAAAAGTATTCCTCCTAATCATCCATTTGATTGTTATTGAACATAAACTCTAGTAGTGTTCTTCCTAAAGACAGAGGTGGTCAAAATAAAAATAGTTTTAGGAATGCCCTTAACATTAAAAATATCTTCTATAAAGTCAAGACCTTTTTTGTTTTTATCTACCTTTCATAAACCTAACATATAATTGAATTTCTTTGTTCCACTTAAAAAAATTTTGAGATCATTTTTTGTATTTTCTAGATCAATTTTTTGAATTATGATTTGTTCACTTAATAACTTGTTAATCTTTTCAAGTTCTTCACACTTGCCTTTAGCACGTTCGAATTTTGTATGATATCCTTCTATCTTTTTTACAATTTTCGTCAATTTATGATTAATCATCTCATTTGTCATCTTGATATTCAAACACTCACGAAACAATTGCCATAAGCTTCATAAAGGTCTCCAAAAATTGTTTTCTAACTTATCTTTAGAGTAATTAGATTGCTTTAATTTTATACCCAAATCTTCTTCCCAACTAATAATAAAAACCACCAACGCCATGTAACTTACCTCATCTTTCTCCTATAATCTTTCATTGTTATTCTTATCATTTTCATTATCAACCAAAATAACATTTATAACTTTTCTTTTTTATCTTTTAAAGTTGTAACATTTAGTAAAAATATGGCCAAAGCTAACATTCATGCCATTGCGCCCTTAAGGTTTCTTGCTTTTTGTGTCTTTAAAATCTCTTTTATCCTTCTTTTGTTTTTCAGCAATATTATTTCCTTTGAGCTGTTCATTATTCCTTTTATTATTTTGAAAAAACCTTCAAAAATTTCCTACAAATAAGACAAAATCCTTATAAACAAAGGATTAGACATTCAACTCATCATTTATTTCTTCTTTAACTGATTTTAAGGGAATGGATTTATTTTTCTTAAAGTAAAACAATGTATATTTATATATTTATAATGGGCCAGCAAATTCTTTAATTTTAATTTTGTCCAAATATTTATTTTTTCTATAGTCATGACTAAATCTAAAATGTTCAAAAAAAGATCTTATCACTTTATGAATTTTAAAATTTTTAGGGATTCTTTTATCGAGATTAGCAGTGAAATTGGTAATATTATTTGATTTAATATAAAATTTATTGAATGTCTTATTTTTTTATTCTAACTTATTCAAATTTAATAGTAGACATTTGTGATTTAGAGTTGTTTATCATTTTGGTACCTCTATGAATAATTTTAAAATTTCTCAGGCTTGTTCTGATATTTTGAATACTAAGATATATTTAAACTCTTATTAAAAAAAATAGCTATAAAAATAATATATAAACCATTACTATTTCAATTATAAACATCTAGTTTCTTCTTAGTCCATAATGATAAGGCTTTAGTTTCATTTCTTATTGTCAACAATATTGTGGGATGATATTCACAGAATTAAATACTCACCTGTACACGTTCATCTATAGATTTTAGAAATGCCTTCAAATGAACCCTTCAATAGGAGTAAGTACTCCAATCAACGTAGAGAGAGATAAATAAGGATTAACTTGAATACTTATAGAAGATTAGGGCCAATAATTAAGATTGGGCTCTAATATCAATTAAAAGACTAATGACACCTTGATCTTGTTATGTTTAAACCATGTATAAAATGTAGAAACACAAAATGTATAAATATACAATACACGTGATGTATGTTCTCCTCTAGATAAAATAGCGAACCAATATCGACTAAAGCAATAATCAACAAAATAATTCTAGCCAGCAAAAGTAATAATGCACAATTTTGGTAACAATAAAAAATCTCAAAAATCAATTAGCTTTCAAGTAAAACATTCTGAATTTCTCTGTCCAATGAAAATAAAATAATATGAAAGTTAATTTATAGTTTGAATGGTACAAACTTACTAAATATTATGTTACTTACTCCTAATTCGTGACCGCTACCAAAAACTCCTCAAATTTACTATCATCTAATCTAGTTTATTTCACTTGTTAGTGAATTTTCACACATTATAGAAATTTAGTGTCCATACCACCAATGCCTTCATGAAAATTCACAAGTTGGAACAAGTGTATAAATAATTATAGAGAGGATTAAGTGAAAAAATCTTAACAATATATCACTGGAAAAAAATTGTGTTTTCTCTTTTAATTAATCTCTTCTTCTTAAACAATAAAGGAACAAAACTTGTTGCTTAATTTTCTTATAGCTGAAGGAGTATTTATAGAATATGTTAAAAATATGTCAAAAAGGACACATTTGAAACAAAGAAGCGTCCCATCACTCATGTACTACACAAGCATGTATCAAGTGTAAAATTTTTAGCAAATAATGAACATGCACCGTACAAGCATACATTAAGCACGAGTGTTTTGCACCAAATATTGGGGTTCGATACCTGGATCCACCTGATCCGGTAGCAGCGGAATATCCGAACCTTTCGTCATTGTCAACTACCATTTAGTAGGAATAAGGAATATAAGAGATGTATAATTTTTTTTATGTGAAAATTCCTTCTCAACTAAGAAAAAAAATTACGAAATATAAAATCTACCAATAAATTCACTATATAAAATAGTTACACAAATTCAGAGACAGAGTACAGTAATTACCCTGACTACACAAGCCCTAGAAGCGAAAACTAAAAAACAGAGTACGAGAATACAAAACCTCACTCTTTCTATTTCACTCCCTGCTCTCTTTCTTCTTTATCTTTCTCTCCTCACTATGGTGATCTCTACTCTCTCATTTTATAAGTGTTAGTAAAACGGCGATCGCCGTTTCACCCCCGCACTCATGTGGCCGGCTACACAAGCCCCTAGCTGCATAAGCCCCGACGAATGCTTGCTCATAGTGATTTCTCTATCACTCATGGTCACTCTCATGGCACCTTACGCGCTTCAAGCACAGCATGCCTAGCATACATATATATATAATGATCTGCTCGGAGACCTTCAACCAATAGGTAGGTTGCGTGTGAACAAACGCCTACCACCTGCTCTGCAACCTGCCAACAATTTTGCTCACCAACTCTGCAATCCTACCACCAGCACAGATGACGTACACAGACTGCAGGTCTGCCACCTGCTCTGCATAGCCAACTGTCCACAACTTGCTACCAGCTATCCACGACATCCTCGGTCATTACTGTGGTCAAGTCCTCGGACCATCTATGTCCTTTGGCCATCACAAGAGTCCTTTGACGTTCCTTGGTCTACAAGCAGTGACAACGACCTCGGATATCCCACATCCTCGATTGTTATTGTGCACGGCCCATATCTCCGGATGCTACTGTGCACTCAGCCATATCCGCGAGCGATTCCATACCAGTATCACCAATTGGTAAATTCTTCCTTCTCAACCGGTCAACAGGTTGACCGGCAACCTCTCTTAAAAGGCGCTCCAGCATTTTTCACTCTGAAAATGCTCTCCGGATTTCCTCTCCAGCCTTAACCAGTTAACCTTCTGTTGACCGTCTTCTACAGCCATCTGGTCAACCTTCCTGTTGGCCGTCTTCTGCTACTCGTCCACCATCTAGCAGTATTCCGGCAGCCCTTAAACGATCTACCTCCAATTAACAGGAATCCACAGTTAGTCATCCGCCTGTCAATCACCATTGACTGTCCACTGTTCTCCTCCGGTTAACGGGACGTTGACCGAAATCAGTTCTTCAGATTTGTTCTCCACAAATTCTCCGATAACAAACCAATTTGTTGGGTTACCCACAATGGAGTAATTAGACCCAACACCAAATGCACTCGTGCACGAAATAGATGCATCTTAGGTGTAGTTGTTACAGACAGAATGCGTTCATGCATAGATCATGCATTCATTAGACTTGGAAACATTAGATAGATTACGCTTTTGTGTGGCCTGGGCTTGCATCCAACACAAGTTTTCAATGATTTTTGAAAGCCTTCAAACTATCAGATATCTTAGTCATAGAATATATTAATACAATTCTTTTCTAACACGACTGGATATTTGTCTTCCCTTTGTTTTATCTTGTTGAGCTACTAAAGTGTTAGAGTTATTAACTTGTTTTTTATACGGGTTATGATTGTGAAGGAGATTACTTGAAGAAACTTATTTGTAACTGAATTTCATTATTGTGGATGTTATTTTATTTTAATGAAGGGTTTTATAATTTTTTCTTAATTAAAAAAAAATTTAATTAAAATTAATTAAACAATTTATATATTTGGTTGCATATATTATTTTTACCCATCTCATATAAATTGAAAAGAATGGTGGTTGACAGTATCAAAAAAAAAAAAAAAATTCAAAATCGACTGTATTGTGTGAACCCTAGGAATTTGTGTTGAAACAATTTAAAATTAAGCAAGCTTAAAAGTCTATGAAGAGGGGCAAGGGCTTTCATTTTCATTTGGTCATACACCCACAGACAAAGTTGTTATCAATTTTTGTCATATTTCAATTCAATACAATCATTTTGCTTCAACAACCTTTGAAATTCCAACCATCTAAATTCCAGTTGAAAATTTATTTTTCCATCACATATAGTTTCCAGTATCTTTACATTTAATTATGCACTTTACGTTTTAGAAAACTATTTTTTTATCAATCATCATATATTTAAATAATATAATATTTATTAATCTATCTATTATTATCATAATATCCATAATATAAATGAATTATTGAGAAATGACATCACTTAAAGATATTTTAAAGATGTTTAAATATCCCACATATTTAATTGATTAGGGTTTGGAAGCCACGATGCATGATAATCATCAGAAGAGGGTTTTGGGACCATGCTGCGCTCATCATATTTACAGCCACAAAATTATATTTCTTTATTTATATTTATATTTAAGATGTTTGAGGCATCACGGCTTGATAATCTCTGCTATTAGCCATGTTGGCTTTACTAATTAATTTAATTTACTGTTTGCTCTTCATAATTGATATCTTCTTTAGACGTCAGAATTTCCAATACGTTTTTTATTTGAAAATAAAAATCAAATAATATTCATACTTTTTCAATAAAAAGCAACTTTATTTTAATTTTTAGATTATTGAAGTTCTTCCTTAAATGTGGTCTCTGACTAAGCACTTGTCAGCAGGAATTGGGAGGCTGCATCTGTTAGAAAATTTTTTTAAAAAAATTCAAATTTCAATAAAAATATTGCTCAATTCGATCAAAGTTCAGAGAAATAAACTGCTGTACTGAAGCCATCGGAGGAGATCGTCACTTTTCTTCTTCCCCATTTTCAGGTGGGTATTGCTCAAGAATTTCCTGAAATCTATTCTTCCTTCTTTCTTTCTGTTTTTTATTTTCTTTTGTTTTTCCTCCATTTTTTTGTTGGGGGGTGATGGTAGAGGGAGTTGAAGGTATTAAATTGAAGTATTGTATTGCATGGTGTTAAATACTTTCTAGAAGATTGTTTTTACTATGGCTGAAATGGTAGGACTACAGAAGCTTTGATTATCAATTTCGGGTGTCCAAATCAACTGGGGCAGAGAATTTGACTGAAATAACATAGTTTTTTCGAGCTCTTTGATCTTCTGTGTTTTTGTCATTTTGACCTAGTCTGCTTTAAATTTACATCTTCCCCGCCCCTTCGGCTCGATAACAACAAATATCCACAGTTAAACGGCTCATAGTGTTCCCTTTTTCTTGCATTCTCTCTCTCCCTTTTGCCCATGTAGAGAAATATAGATTTTCCAGCTGGAATTTCGATCATTCATTTGGGTGGAGGCTGATTGAAGTGTCTGTGGCTTGCTAATAGTAAACTGAAGAAATTATTGAGAAACGAGGAGTGACTATACTTGACGGTGGCTTGATGGTGGGAGAGGACCAAGGACACTTGCCTTTCCGAAAGATGGAGCTCTCATTTATATGAAGCTCTGGTTTTCTTTTTCATATATGCTGTCTTGTGTTTGATGAAATGCTTCACTGAGGAAGAAGAGAGGGGGAAAAGGTAAAAGAAAGAGTTAACGATGAAGTTCATGAAACTTGGATCTAAGCCTGACACTTTCTACACAGCTGAAAATGTGAGGTATTGTGTCTCCATCAAACTTCTCAGATTCTTTTTTTTTTTTTTTTTGATAGATTGTCATTGTTTTTGAAGGTTTAATAATATTTGCTCTTCATCTTAGCAGGTCAGTTTCCTCAGAAGTGTCCAGTGATCTCATAATTCAACTGAAAGGAAGCAGTTATTTGCTTCACAAGGTAAAAGTTTTGATCAATGCTTTCAAATAATTTAAAATTTGATATGGTCTTTTTTTTTTTTTCACTGTTTTTTTGTCCTGGGTTTCATGTAAATTATATTTTTGACACCCTTCTGAAAATAGAAATCAGGTGTAAATTGATTTTTTGCATCATTTTTAGTGGGTTTTCAGTAAACTGATTGCTTAATATTCATGTCAATACAGTTTCCGCTGCTCTCCAAATGCTTGTGCCTTCAAAAACTATGTGCCGAATCTTCAGATTCCTCACAGCTCCAAGTAATCCAACTCCCAGATTTCCCTGCCAGAGTTGAGGCATTCGAATTATGTGCCAAATTTTGCTACGGCATAACAGTCACTCTCAGTGCAAACAACATAGTATCTGCTCGCTGCGCAGCTGAGTATCTGCAAATGACTGAAGATGCAGAGAAAGGGAACTTGATTTACAAGCTCGAAGTTTTCTTCAATTCTTGCATCCTTCATGGATGGAAGGACTCAATTATAACTTTGCAAGGAACAAAAGCAGTTCCACTATGGTCAGAAGACCTTGGAATTACCAGCAGATGCATAGAGGCAATAGCTTCAAGAGTCCAAACCCACCCTTCCAAGGTAAGCTTATCACGTAGCCACTCCCGAAGGGGTAGAGACAATGTGGCATGTAATGGGGCCGAGAGCTACAGAAACAAAAGCTCAAGTAATGGATGGTGGGCTGAAGATATTGCAGAATTGCATATTGACCTTTACTGGAGAACCATGATAGCAATCAAGTCTGGTGGAAAGGTTCCCTTGACCCTTATCGGCGAGGCTTTGCAAATTTACGCTTCTCGATGGTTTCCTAGCAAAGATGCAAGTCTCAATAAACAGGTAGCTTGTGAAACAGATTCTGTTGCTAATGGCGATAGCAATTCCAAGAGTCGGTGGTTGTTGGAATCGATAGTAAGCTTACTCCCAGCTGAAAAAGGTGTCGTGCCATGTAGTTTTTTGCTTAAACTTTTAAAGGCGGCAAACATACTAAACGCATCATCATCAAAGATGGAATTGGCTAGAAGAGTCGGAATCCAATTGGAAGACGCAACTGTCAAAGATTTACTGATTCCTTGTGTGTCAAAGGCAGATAATGCAACACAATATGATGTTGATGTCATTCTATCAATGCTGGAGCAGTTCACCGCACAGGGGCAGAGCCCCCCGACTAGCCCTCTGAGAGTTAAGGGAAGGTTAGACAGGAGCCGGTCTAGATCAGCAGAAAACATCCATTTTGGGTTCCAGGAGAGTAGAAGATCTTCTTCTGCATCACATAGTGCAAAGCTGAAAGTCGCAAAGCTCGTGGATCAGTGTCTTCAAGTGATTGCTCGGGATCCGAATTTGTCCCTTTCTAAGATGATTGCTACGGCAGAAGCCATACCGGATTTTGCGAGGGTCAATCATGATGATCTTTACAATGCAATTGACATTTATCTTAAGGTTTGTGCCATTTTAAACAATTTAAAATTACTTATATTCTTAAAAAATATTGCTCTGAATCCAACTAAATGAAGAATATTGCAATTGATATTATTTTCATTGATCAATTTGAAATGCAGAACTTGTTGAAATAGTGTAATTACGTTGTTTATATTGGATTTTGCCCATGCTGCTCCCTCTAATGGATACATGCACTAGATTCTGGTGTTTTTCTGAGTACTACTATAAATAATATTGCTTGATGACATTAAATTTCTTATGATTGATTGTCCAGGCACACCCGGAGCTCAGCAAGAGCGAGAGGAAAAGATTATGCCGAATCTTAGACTGCAAAAAGTTGTCCATGGAAGCCTGCATGCACGCTGCACAAAACGAATTGCTCCCGTTACGGGTAGTTGTTCAAGTCCTTTTCTTCGAGCATGCTCGGGCTGCCATGGCTCGGGGTAAAGTATCCGATCTTCCTCACAACCTCAAGGCCTTACTTTCCACCCAAGATGACGATTCAAGGCCGGCAGCTCCATTAAGCACCGCCACTGCCACCTCCACAACAGCTACCACCACAGTTCCTGCGGAGGATCGGTGGAGCATCTCAGGCCATAAGCCTCCGAATTCAAAGCTGTCAACTCTAAAAATGAAGTTGGCTGAAGATGAAATCAATGAACATGACCTGCCCCCGGATGCTATTGAGAAGGCCTCAAGGTTTAGAGCTCTCTGCTCGCTCCCTACTCGGCCAAAAAAGATGCTGGGTAAGTTGCTGTCCATTCATAGAATCGCAAGCGAAAAGAGTTGATGAGAAGAGTTGAATACCTTTAGTAAAACTTTAGGTAAAATATGTGAATTGCTAATGTAACTCCTTCTAATAATAAGATGCAAAATCATCAAAATTGGAGGAGAAAAAAAAAAGAAGAAGAAGAAGAAGAAAAGAAAATTCCCAAGGGATTTTGAATCTGTGGATATTAGAATTGAAATCGGTAGTTGTGAATGACTAAGTTATGGGACCATAGTGGTTGTATAATGTCCAAAATCCTTTCCCAGATCCTGTCTGTCACATTTTGCAGCTAAGTGGATCCTCACCTGTCCCCTTGCATCTCATTTTTTTTAGAATTATATCCCGGGTATATCCTTTAATCATCATTAGGATATTATCAAATAACATGTCTTCTATCGATCTACCTATTTTTATATAAATTTATTAATATAAATAAATTTCTAATAATAGCTAAAATTTGTCCTTGTAACACCTCTCTCTTTTTCTCATTCACCTTCTCATCATATTTTCTGATTTTTCTTCCTTCTGTGGCTGTTTTTGAAACAGCCCTTAAACTGTTCATTGACTGTGGGTTTATGTTGGAATAATTTATCTTTGTGGGGGTAATTTTAATGATATACTAAAACATTAATCAAAGTAGATGCCCAAGAGTTGGTGAAGTAGGACCCAACCTAAATTACCAAGCTGGCCTACCTCCATGGTCCAACCCTGACCTAAAAAGCATATTGACATTGCTTAGGTGGAGTGACGGCGATATTTAATTTATCAATATGTGAATTTAAACCGAACAAAAATTTTGTAAACCAATTGAACTAAATCAATCCAAACCGTAAATGGCAGTCTAACATATATATATATATATATAAGATTTGGTTATAGTTTGAGAATTTAAATAGAACCAAATTAATTTAAATCACATATATATATATATATATAATACAGCTAATGATATATTATACTTATATATTTCTGTTGTGCTTCTGACTTAACTTTTCGTTAGTAGTTGAGTTTTGATCTAGTTAAAAATTTATTATCAATTATAATATGAGAAAAAACTCTTATTTATTGTTGAAACTGGTCACGGTTCAAGTAAATTTTTATAATATTAGAATTAATTTAGATGATATCTAAAAATTTAAAGAAATTATAATGGTAATATTTATGTATATCAATGATATATTATATTTATTTTAATATGATTTTTTTCTGATTAAAATATCATGAAAGAAAAATACTGTTAACCAAATTTAGATTTGAAATTAGAGAAATTCCTGTTTGATGATTAGTATTTTCAAATATAATATTATTGCGGACTTCATTATTATTCATTTTTGCTACACTTGTTAGGTCACTTCTTAAATGTATTTAAGATATTATTATCATGTTGATATTATTTTTTAGTAATTTGATTTTTATATATAATATATATAATTAAATAAATAATTTTTACACTGATGAGTTTAATATGAGAAAAATTCTGGGAAAAATTTACTTTGTCCCCGTAATAGTGGTGAGGTGGTGGCGGGGGTGGGGCGGCAAGGTGGCGGGCGGGATCGGTGGTGCTAGGGTTACGCTATTATGGTGTAAAAATGTGCAAGTGATATGTTAAAATATACTTTTTATTATAAATATAAAGGTTATTTCATATTAATTTTTTATTTATTTTTTATACCTGCATATAAAATATTAAAAAATTAATTATCGACTCAATTTTGACAAATTCAATATAAATAATCAAATATGATAAAATTATTTCTTAATTCTATTTTTACTTTATCCTATTCATTTTAAAAATTTATTTGATTATTAGTTTATTTTATTTTGATAATTAAATATAACATCGGCAAATAGGTGGGGTTAATAAGGATGTAATTCGAGCAGTACAAGCACAACTCATACTATCAATGTGTGTTTTTATGATTATTATTGATATAAAGCAAATATTTTTATTTATATTATGTAAGAAATTTTGTTACAAAATAATTAAAGGATAAGATTATTAGATTTATTTTATTTATTTATTTTTATAATAAAATTTAATCTCAATTAAACTATATTTAAGTCTTTTTATTTATTAATTAAAATCTATGGTCACTGAAAATATGCTTATCAAAACTGAAAAGAATCAAGTGCTTAAAATTATTGAAATATGTAAAGTATTTTACAATACACTATAAAACAAACACTATAAGAAAAATACTCGTGATGTGTCAAATATTTATCATCAAAAAATTGATTGTTACATTCTCAATACAAATTAAATATATCGAAATCAAACTCTAATTTAAACACATTATTAAAGGATTAACCAATTTATATCAAATTAAATGTCGAGACACGATCCTATAATAATTATCGTTAAATAATCTATAATAAATAAATATCAAAATATATGATCCAAAGTCCAATACAGAGTGACTCCAATAACTTGCCTCTTAAATGACTTAAACTATAAATAACAAAAAAATATTTTAAACCTGAAATCAGAGTAAACAATAATATAACCAACATTGTACAGAATTGAATTATCAATGCCTAGCAATAATATAGACAATTTAAAAATGAAATCGATGACTCTTAATCAAATAATCAAAATAAGACTAAAACACCCTAACAACTATTTCTTTTAAAAAACCTCTTTGACAACCAAAAATCCTATAAATACATTCAAACCCACTAATATGAAATGTTAACAAAGAAGTAGTAATGGTGAACCTAACGGCTAATAAAATATGTATAATTTTTATATATATCAATATAGTAAATAAATATGCAAATGTCAATACTCATGATTAAAAATCAAAATTTTGACAATATAAAAATTGCAATAAAATGTCAAATCCCCGTTCTAATGTCAAAATTATTTTATTCCTTAAGCCATAAGTATCTTAGTTTGATTTTAGATTAAAATTCAGAAATCAATTGTTTAATTTACTGGCATCCATCTAACCAAATACCGAAACGTGAACATGTGTCAAGTGCCATTAAATAGCCCAAAAATATATAATAATTGAATTATATGACCGAAAAGTTATAGTAGATACTGATTCTAAATATCGATAACTATTGGACCTCAAATTATAAAAAAAAAAATTACTAATTTAAAAATCAAAGTATTAAACTATAACATCTAAAATTTATTAAATCAAGTTTAAATATTTTTATTATCATTATCATCATCAATTGTATCGGCTGATAGCCTAACACAAATATAAATAAAATACCAAAATCTAAAAATCAAAAGTTACATTTTTGATCTCAAAACTTACAATAAAATATTCTAAACAAACTCTCTTGAAACCTTCTCCTTACAATCCAAAATTCATGCAAGTTACTGAGCCCACTATTCTAGAAGGTTGGCAAAAATAAATGTAAAAATAAACCTAACATTCAATGGTATATATATATATACATGGATATATATAGTATGAAACATGTTAGAATCATGTTATGATCAAAGTTTAAAATATTGATAACATTATTTTCTGTTAAATCATACGATAGAGAAATACGAATGATTAAATATACCAAAATCCGTGTAAATACATAAATTATTCCAAAATCATATTAACATATAAATGTTTAAAAATCAATAATGATTTCATTAAGAAATGATAAATATCAAAATTTGAATATAATAACATAATCAAAGGCCATGCACCACTATTCATGGTCTATGGGTGTATCAACTATATATAATCCCTATAGTTGAGGCAAAACGTTAATTTTTTGACCTGTAAAAAATATATTTGACATTTAATTTATTAATCATATAGTAGAATATATTTAAATATATTTTATTAATTTTCTATAACATCTCTTAATTAGTCAAATTAAAAACCCTATTTAAATATAAATATATTCTTATTTTTAGATATTAGAAAAAATAATTCACATATTAAAGCAAATGTAAAATTTTGCTTTATTTTTTCTTCAATATATGATAGATAATAAAAACTATAGATATGCAAGAACTTTAATTTGTAATTTAAAAATATACATAAACTTTAATGCATAATTTAAAGACACGTAGAAACTATATTGTGAAAATTAACAACATATAGAATAATTAAAGCTAAAATTTTATAAATTTAATACGGTTGATATAATTTTATCAATTTTTAAATATAAAAATAGTTATATGAGAATTTAAAATATAGAAAAATATGTATAATTTATAGACATGTAAAAATATAAATATAAAAATTTAGTATTTAAACATCATTTGTATGTATTTAAAATATGTATTTTATAAAATTTTATAAAATGAAAGTAAAACATGTATGTAAAGTTTAATCTCTTTAATTATTAAAATAATACATATATAAATATTTAGAATAAAAAAAACTTGAAGAGATCCAAAATGAAAAGCAACAAGGAAGAAATGCTTGAATACTCTTATTTTCATATGATTTTTACAAATTTTTTCTTGGTTTTAACTCAAATTTATCTTGACCATCTTTATCTCTCACCTTCTCTCTTTTTCCCCTTCTTCTTCTGTCTCATCCTCCAAAAATTTAGCAAAAATTAGTTAAAATTGTTCAATGAGTTTATTTATAGAAAATTAATGTATAAAAACCGATCAGGTGTAGATTGAGTATTGAGATATAATCCATACTATATACAAACACTCCTCATATGTATATTAGATACTAATATTTTATCCTAAATATACACTTCAGCTACTTGAACACACCTCAAATATGAATATTCAGTTTGTACAATGCTCATTCATAAATCAGGCACATATCAGGTACAACTCAGTGTAATTTATTTCAATCCGATGCTTAATTTTTTATCTAAAAATTTACCTGAACTCAAAAAATTATCAATTTAATTAAATTAATTATTATTTAAAAAATCCTTTAAGATTCATACCTTACATGAAACATGCGAAAATCATATATTGAACATGCCAAAGTTGTGCAAATATGTATGAAAATAAAACCTGAAAAATTTACTTGAAAAGTTGAAACATGTGAATATAAAACATGCCAAATTTATACAAACATATAAAATCGTATAAAATGTAAAAATCTTTCAAAACATCAAAGAAATAAAGTATATAAAAATATGCCAAACATATAAAAATATGAAATACACCAAAAAGTTTTTATACATATAAGAATGTAAAATATATAAAAAAAATATTCTAAATTGTTGCATTCTCGAATTCTGGCCACCGTACGGATGAAGATCCAAATGACTCATCAAATCTTCTGGCTACATTCGAACGAAATTCGTGCAACACACAGATAATCTGGTTATTTTTTTGAATTAATAAACGTGATTTGAGAGGTAGGGAGAGAGAAGAGGGAGCGATAACACATGGTATTTTACATGGAAAGTCCCTATCTTGAATGAGAGAAAAAATTACTAGACTCTGGGTCCAAGAAAGATTTCACTATCTTTGAGCTGATTACAAGTTGTCCAAGTTTACAAAGGAAAGTGACTTAGAACGAGAAGTGAGAGGTGTTTTGCTTCCTCCGTCCTTTTCTCTTGTTATCTCTCTCATTTGCAAAGCAAATACAAGCTTAAAATATTTTCCAAAGGTTTCTCTCCCAAGAGCTCCCAAAAAAGGTCCCTTTGGTTTGGTGTATAAGGAAGGCTTATATAGTGGTTGAGGTTTCCTGCATGGAATAGCAACATGGAGGTGGCGTGTGTAGTGATATCCTACCATCAATTCTACAAATTCTTTCTGCCGTGTCAGAGATGTAGTGTGCATGCGGGCCTGTTCTATGAGATATCACATCACGCGTGCGCCGAAAGCTGTCATTCCTTATACAGGTTGTGTGTTGCAAAGATTATGCATGTCCTGTGAAAGTTAGCTTCTGAGTTGGGGCTCTCGACCGTCCAGGGCCTCCTTTCCACGTTCATGCCCTTGAAACTTTCTTAGAATCCTCATCCTTAATAAAAGCTCTTGGCGTTTACCAAGTCCACGGATGTTTTGGTAGCAAATATACTTGGGCTTCAACTGAAGGCTTGGTCAGCGTGGGGTCTTCGGACTTTCAGAGTTATATCCTCTGTTCCATGTCCTCGGGTCTTTATTAGAAACCATGTGGCATCTTACAATGTCCTCGAGCCTCCTAAACTAAGTCGGTCTCTCAGATCATTTCAGCTTATTTGGACCTCTTGGGACACTGGCCCAAGTCATTGATCTTTAAAGTCAACTTAACCTCTCAGACCAAATCGGCTCATTGGGCCTTTTGGGATGCGGACTATTGTCCTCGAGCCTCTTGAGCTAATTTAGGCTCTTAACCAAATTAGCCTCATGGACCTCTTGAGATGTGAGACCAAATCCTTGGGCCTCTAGGTCAATTTAGTTTCAAGGGTTAAATTAGTCTTGTGAGCCCCTAGGGTCATGGGTTTAGTTTCTGGACCTTTTAAATAGACCTTGGGTATCAGTACCCATCATAAGTATATAAGAATCAAGGATCAGTAATTATTTTACAAATAAGAATCAAATATAAAGTTTGGGTTTTAATTTTCTATATAACCAAATACATAAACAACTATTCAAATGTTACTCTTTTAATCCATAAATACTAAATTTGACCATCAGTTTGTAAAAATATATTATGATATATTCAAATATATTTTATCAATTTTTTATAATGATTCTTATTTAATTAAAATTAAAAATTTTACAATAAAATACAAATATTTTCTCAAAGTGAAGAAAATAAATCACTTTTATCAAAATTAAAGATGAATTTTTATCAATTCATTAACAAAGAAAAGACATGCATGAACATATTTATAAAGAATTTAGGATTTCAAGATGAAGTGTATGAATTTAAGATATAGGCTTTCAAAAATTTCATGAAATAAAAAACCATTGACATGCATACATAAAAGATATAATCAAATGAAATAAATAAATATCAAATGTATGAGTATTTAAATAAAAAAGATTAAAAATTTTAAAAAGATTAAATAATAAAGGAAAAATGGGTTTAGATACATTAATATTAACTTGAAATTATTAAACATTTGCTTCAATTCATTTGGATTTTACTTTAAATTTACTTTTTTCTTCTCTCTCTTTTTGCTCTTCTCTTTCTCTCCTCTCAAAAGCTTAGAGAAAAGAGAATAATCGATCAAAAACCTCTTTAAATAGCAAAATGGTGTCCAAATGCTCATCAAATACACATCAAATATAATGCCCAAATCATAGAGTATTTATCAAATACACATCAATCATCATGATTCTAAAACAAGCATGTTGTAGCACATATCAAACATGGTAATTATATCTCAAATACGATTACTTATGTGCACATCAAATGTTATTTAAGTCTAACTCACTTTGATTTAATAATTAATTTTTAATCTAAACTTATAATTAATATTAATAATTTATTAATTTATTTAAATTTTACATTATTAAAATAAATCTTAAGGTTTGGATCTTACATTAATACCTTTTAAAATTAATCACAGATATTGAGAAGATTTTTTAGCTTAATTATCTTAAATATCCTTTAATTTGAAAAGATTATACATAACTATTTATTATGCATTTGTTGTTTACTAATTCAATTGTGCATGACCATCTAAATTAAATATACAGATGTTGAGTCTTATGTATGATAAATTAATTTACATAAATTTTAAAATAGGAATCCACCAATCTTATATTGAGATAATATATTCAAATTATTTGTATATATTAGATTTGATAAATAAATTGGTCCATTATTAAAATTATTTTAAACATATTTTAAAGTCTAATTATAATACAGATTATGAATTAAAAAATTATATAAATCAAAAATTTAATCGGTGAAT
Source organism: Nepenthes gracilis (assembly GCA_033239525.1). Taxonomy (NCBI): domain Eukaryota; kingdom Viridiplantae; phylum Streptophyta; class Magnoliopsida; order Caryophyllales; family Nepenthaceae; genus Nepenthes; species Nepenthes gracilis. The sequence goes on along the minus strand of BSYO01000022.1, from coordinate 7,660,199 downwards.
TTATTCTGGTACAATGGCTCATATGCAATATATTATAGTGGAAGGATAATAAAAAAAATTAATTTTATATAAAGAGATTTTATAATTAATCTCCTTTTCTCTTGGTCAATTATAATATATTGATAAATATTATTATAATTTATAAAATCTGAACAATCATAATTTGGGATTATGAAAATTATTTATAATTAAATTTAAAATTTTAATCCTAAGATCAAAATTTGAAATCATATGAATCTCACACAAATAAGTATTATATCCGACGGTGTAAAGAAATCAACCCAATACAACTTCATACCAAAAAACAAAGCTCAACAGCCCAAAACAACCACACGGCCCATTTCAGTAAATATGGCCGAAGTCAATTTAACGGCCCAGACAGTTCCCCAACTAACGACATCAAACGTTAGTTAAAACCGCTGTCGTGATAAAGGTTAGCCATTTCTTCATTTTCCTAACCGTTAACCGTCACCCACCTTCTATAAATACCCATCATCTCTAACTAAAGGGAACAATTTAAGACTTCTCAAACAAAAGTATACCAAGACTAAAAAGACTCCGAGAAAGCACACACACTCTCTCTCAATCTAAGACGCCACTTTAAAAGTCCAATACCTCGAATATAACATATCTTTTACATTCTCAATCTTTCTTCTTATTTAAGGAAGAAGATATTGATCTAAGGAAGTAAGCGCCAATAATATTTGTAATTGTGAGATTTGATTAAAGCGTACGAGACCGAAGATACCTTAACACCACGATGGACAACTCTTTTAATCCGTATAATAATCAAATTTTGACATAACATACACTATTATTTTTTTTTTTGGATATAAATAAGGGGCCTTGTGTTGTCCATCAAGACATTCAATTATTCTTTCTTCTCTTTAGATTTCTCAGGAGAGAATGCTTTCTAGAAGAAAAATAGAGAAAGAAACCAACACAAGGATTTATGAAATTTCTCAATACCATGAGACAATGGACAATGGTCTCTTGAAATCAAGAAGATCCATAAAAGAATAATCGTTAAAATTTATTTGAGCAAACTAATTGTCTATTACACAAACAAAGCTATAAAAATATTCTTTTTTATCATTCTACTCATTTTGGTGTAGTATTTTTCAAAGTAAAAGAACTTGTAATTTTTTCCACCACACTGCAAGTTTAAGTTTATTTTTTTCTTTAATAATAACTAACTCTTTTTTCATAACAAATATTTTATTTTATCTATATTTTGTCAATATATTTTAAGTATCTATATTTATGGTCTTTATAAATAGAGACATCATTCAAAATTTGGCCAAAACCCATAAAATTAGAGTGAAGATTTAAAGTTTCCAAAAAATTACATGACATGAAATTTATAATACATATGTATATATATATTTTTTGTCATAGGTTTAGTTATTAAAATTGTGGAGTATTTGTGGTTAAACAATGAATTATTAGCAGTAATAGTAGCAACATCGACATCACACTTGTCTAATGAGTTCCTACTTGATGCCAAGTCCATGCCATTTGTTCTCTTAAGGCTCCCATGCAAGTTGCAGACAACATACCTGCAAGGGCGGCCATGTTTGGCAGCCGAGGGCACATCGTTGCCTCGTGTAATGCTTAGTTGCCTTATGGGTCATTGAGCTACCCAGCAAGATTTGGATTGTTCAAAATATGTATAGTTTAATAACTAATATCAAAAGATGTGGTAGCGGATTATGGACATGTTGGTCCGGCTCACCCACTCGTTGAGCTACCTAGCAAGATTTGGATTGTTCAAAATATGTATAGCTTAATAACTAATATCAAAAGATGTGGTAGCGGATTATGGACATGTTGGTCCAGCTCACCCACTCAAATGCTTGGATTAAAGATGGTGTGCAACACATTTAAGTAAAGATGTACAAGTGATGCACCTAGATATGTTTCCTACCACATGTTTGCACAAACAATTCATATAGACTAGGGTCATATATTATCATATGGGGTCTAATCACTTCAACTTCCTTGACAGCTTCACGTGGTCCTAGCAATATTAAAGGTTTGTTTAGGTCTAATACAGTTTGAAATAAATGAGAACAATAAAGTTTTTACATTTGAATTGTATGAAAAATCACAATGAAAAAATATTTAATGAAAACATATATTAGAATATACACATTTGAAAAAAATAATTTTGCTTTTATCTTCTTTCGTTTTTATTTTTTCTCATTTTAAACTTTTCTAAATCCTAATAAGTGCTATTATAATTTCTTTTCTTTTTCTTTTTCTTTTTGATAAGTAAGAAGAGAATAACTGATACCATCCTAGACTTCTCATAATGTCACTCATCTCAGCTCTATTTTATTGAAGTATACTTACTACAAAATTCTAATAAAATTCAGTGCATTGGTATTGGTATGGTCATAACCAACAACATTTCTATTTTATGTGAAATTTTTGCAATTACTTCCCACTTTTTCTTGTCTTTTAATTTTTTGTTGTCTATTTTTTATTTTCATTGTTGTTTAATACATGTCAAAATATACGATCCAATACATCATGTATTATAATAAAGCTTGCAAGTGGTTGTATACGTAAATTTTACATTATTTTTCATTATTTATCCCCCGAAAAAGGCATTATTTTATAATATTTAATTGCGACAATATAAAGTTATGAATTTTATAATATATGAATTTTTAAAAAGTAGCTATAACAAAATATAATGGCTAAGAAGATAAGGAAAATGATTGGCTAACCTATCTCTCTTCTGCACATGGATATGATTGTAGGGTCCACAATGACAATATAAAGTTATGAATTTTATTGGAGAACGGTTGAATTTTATATTATAAAAAAATCTAGAGATTTTTTATATACAACAAGCTATATAACATCTAATTTAAATATTAAAAATAAAATCTCATTTAAAATCCTAATTAATGTTATCATATCTTTAACTACTAATATTTATTAACATCACACCCACATTTGATCACCTTAAGTGATGCTTCAACTACCCTATAATCCTCAAAATCAACATCCTCCCTCGACCGACATTTTTCATATATATATATATATATATGTATGTAAGTCTTAATTTTTTTCCTTTTTTTTTTTGACAATAAGAGAAAAATAGTACATTACGAGACTTTTTAAGATGACTTTAGTCCAAGCACAGTTACCACTCTATTTCATTTCTCATACGTTGATGTACCATGCAACGTCTGAACAATTTTGTAATAGGAATACTCAACCAAACCTTGTGTAGCACAAAAATTAAAGAACGGGTTTTGCTCGAGCAAGTGTCTGATGAAATTACACCTTCTTCCGTGCTCAAGCATGACTCAAATAGGCTCAAGATCAATTTGGTTCGAACAAAGATCGAGGAAATCTTAAGCAAATGATCCGTTCAATGACCTTCAAACCTACCTCAAACAAAATTGTTGAGAATCAAGCCGACTTATTTAAATAGTGAAAAAATAAGCAGCATTTACAGCAAGCATACGATAAACACCAATAATTAAAGATATAATTTTTACGTGAAAAATACTTTTAAAAATAGGATAAAAAAATTATATGATGATACATTCGAAATATCTCTACTATACAATCAGTTCGTTATATAAATATCACAAATATAAAAACTAGACACCTTATAATTAAATAGATTGAGTAATAATGAGTACAAGATAAAAAAGAATAACGTGTCTAAAGTCAGCGAAAATCGAAATACAATTCAAAATTCAATTGAATGTTCGAATCTTTCTTTTTTTTCCTTTTCTCTCTCTCTTTCTTTTTTCTCTCACTGACGGTATCTTCTAGTCTAAAGAATGTAAGTAGTTAACCATAAAAAATACCACAGTATTTCACAACAGTATAAAACCCATGTGTCCTTCTCCGAACTACCGAACGGCACGTCAATGGATATAGGCCCACATAGAAGTGACCTATAATCAAACAAAAGTCTCAGTAAAAATTTAAGAGAACATGGATTGAAATACTTACATTTGGTATATGATAAAGATGCAGTAATCAGACAGACTTTTATAATCACCCTGTTTTTTGTAATGACTTGAAATTTTGGTAATATAAATGAACAAAAGTCCTTGATCATATATCACACATCCATCCAAATTTAAAATGACCACGTTACAAAATTGGACATTATACACCATCCTCCCTCCCTTTTATGTTGGATTGAGTATGCCAAGGTAGCATCTTAATAGTGTGATTGGTAAAATTTTATCAATGATATAATAGTAAAATAAAAATAATTTTGTTTAAAAAATTAAGAGATTTTTAATTAAACCTGATCAACATCAAACAGTTCAATCACCTAATCTAATTGATCAGAATTGTTATAGAATTTAATTAAGTACATAAGTATTATGAATTAATATAATAAAAAATTAGCCCTAATTATTTTTTATGTTGGGCACGATTATAGGTGAAGGTGGTCGATTAAGTTTGACCTAGATTATAATTTTTTGTTAAATAATTTTTTATCTCAAATAAATATGGAGCACCCAAATTATGATTTTTGAATAGATATATTTTTATTTTAAAAAAATAAAAATTTAAAAAATTATTTTAATAGATTATATTTTTTATATAATTAATAAATTTTATGTAGTAATTTTTTATTTAAATATATACTTAGTAATATTTTAATCCAAATGCTATAATATTTAAAGTACTTAATACTTTATAGATATTTTTATATAAATATATATTACTAAATAAAAAATATTTATAGGTTGATCTAAACTTAATATAAATTTAAAATAGATAAAATTATATTTTTTTAGCATAACTAATTAATCTAAAATTAATTTTAATTAGATCTATTTTTAATAATATTTCCAACACAAGGGACAATCCCGTCGGCCATTATTGTAAATGGCAGACACACTGGGCCCAATGCATTCGTGGGCTTCAAACATGGGCTTATTTAATTTGACCATAAAAAAATGTTAATTATTACTCTTTTTAAAAGGTTAAAACTTATTTGGGTTATAAAAAAATATATATTATTATTATTATTAGAATAGTAATTACAGTGATAGTAATTTTAACAAGCTTAAAAATATGATATTTTATTAATTTTTGTTGTCTATGCTTGTAAAATCACAAATATTCCTCTTATTTATTAATTTCTATTTTTTCTCTTTCCTAATCTTTTTTTTTTAATTATTTTTTCAAACTGAATTGAAAAAGTTCTTTAATTTTGTTTTAATTTATGCAATCCAAGTGAATCATTTTCATGTCATTATTATATATTATTTTCATTTGATTTTTGTTTTGATTTAATACCTGAAATTAGTTCATATATTTATCTGTCATTTTAAAGCTTTTATCCCTACATCTTTTAAAAAACAAAGTAAAAATAAACATATAAAATCAAGCAAGAGATGCCTTTAATGATCATTTAACAATTAGCAATAACAACTAATAGCATTTTAATCAATAACCAAACACCCCTAGATTTGCATGAGCACTACATGAGTATAGTTTGTATTTTTTTTAAAAAAAATAGTTATTTATATAGTGGCAATAGTCAAACAAAAGCAATATTATATGTTTTATTTTCACATAACTCATTTATAATTCACTCTCTGTAAATTTTACTTAGCATTATTTTCTTTATTTTTTTGAAATAAAATGAGATGTATTCCACACATCTCAAACCTCAATTTAAATTTTTTGATATAATGAGTAATAAGTTTTGGTTGTTTCCTGTCAAGGAATTTATTTAAAATTTTATGGTAAAAAATTTAAGATAAAAAATTATATACAATTTTTTTATTCATTAAATATTGATATTTATTAAATATTTAATTTAATATTTAAAAAATTTCTAAAAGATAACAATTTATGAGATATATGGGTATAGCTTCTATGAGAGACTTCTTTAATAGCTTCTGAGTTTCTTCAATTTTTCTGGTTTGGTTTCTAAAATGAACAAAAGTAAGGGACTTATTTGCAATTATGATAATCGATTCCCTGATATTGTCAAATGTATCATCGGGTTTTGGATTGGTAATCTACCAATCTATTATTTGGGCATATCTCTCATTTTATCCTGTCTCACTAAATTAACTGTATAAGCTATATCGATAGAATTTTAAATAAAGGTATGTCTTGAAAAATTTGTTAGCTATCATTTGACGTTAATCTTCAACTCATCTCCTTGATTTTTATTAATATTTCAAGTTAATGGGCTTCCATCTTGATCCTATCAAAATCTATTCTATAAAAGATTGACTATATCTTTTGGAGATTCATAACTCTAAGAGGAACACTGCCAATTTGGAACGATATCTGTAAGCCTAAAAACGAATATAGTCTTAACCTTAAGAACTCTATGAAATGAAACAAAACTCTCATTACCAAGCATTCATGATGTCTATAGGTGGAGGTGACAATTCAATTTGGGAGAATCAGATTAAACATCACCAAGGATAGACAAATACAGATCATTAAAGTTCCTTAGTCAATCTGTCAAGACCGTGCACCCTAGACTCAAAGATCGAAATTAGTTTATTCATTGATCCTAATGGGTCCGGTATGTCCGGGGCCAACCCAACTAACGGCCCAGCCAACAAGCACTCGAGACATGACTCAGAAAGCGTAGTGAAGGCTGAAGAAGGGTCAAAAGAACCGTGGCTGCCGACCTGCAGGCCCAATCGGCCCCACAAGTGAGCTCACAAGTCGATCCGAAACTGTCCCTTCAAGAGCAAGTGAGCGGGTAGCACGCGGCACAGTGCCATAATGACCCTACCTGTGTAAATCTGATCATCTCCACAACGTGAAAAGTCACCTATCTAGTACAGCTACACCGACTGTCCTGATGGCGCAAGAAATGTCAGCCACAAATCCCCTGACACAGTCCGTCGTCCCTAGGAGACGAGCCTATCCCTCCACCATCTCCACAAAGGCCATGATTGCCAGGATCACTTCACGCAAGCTTGACAAGACAGAACAAGCTACTACCTCGAAGCTATTGATGTCAACCGTGGAGTTCTGGTGGGAGCACGCTGGCTCCTACTCTATGTGTATCCCTTCGATCATATAGGGGAAGAAGAAGAAAAACTAATCTGAAAGAACTCCTAGCACTCTCGCCTCTCACAAGTACCCTGCCACACTTTACTTCATTTCGCCAAAGAGAGTATCAGAGTTAGCCACTCTGACCGATTGCCCTCCCATTCGAGCCGCTCTACCTACAAGAGTTTGCTCTTCTACTAGCCGCACCATAACTATGCCCATCCATCAGAGCCTTATCCTTCGAACAACACTCAATCCCACGCTACATGCATCTTAGCATTCGTACTTCATTCCTCCATCTTTCTCTCGTCGTGGAATGATTTCTTACTTGAATATCGAAAGATATACTGAAGAGTGAATTTTTACAATCCACTAACTTCTTATTCTCTAGTTATATTGTGTAGGATCTAGGTTCGAAATTATAGGGACTAGACCGGCTCCGATTCCACCCGATAGGAGAGATCAAGCAGCTCCCTAACTCGTTCAACAATCCGAATTTAAGGATACCTCATTTGTGTCGTTTGTGGAACGTCTAAGAAAGCCAAGTTACCACACTCACAAAAATGGTCAGCACCAGAGTGCAAGCTAGCACGTTGTCCAAGGACGTCGCCTCCTAGGGAAACAACCCCACTACGAGTAGCCATACGAATGGGCAATCGTCCATAGATAGGCGCACGTATGCTACCCAAATGAAGAACGTCTCTAGGATGCTTCAGTTCATCTGTATGCGGTTAGGCAGACAACAATTGGGGGCTCACTGCCTCCCAAGCATCGACTTCTTAACAGAAATCACAAAAGAACAAGCAGTTGGCCAAGATGACCCAACGATCTAATGACCTCGAGGCTCAAGCAGCCATGAGCCACAGGGCCTTAATCGAGCTAGAGGGCCGCACAAGTCATGAAACTTGGGAGGACAGTCCGGAGAGATAGAATCCATGCTATTCCCATGACAACAGAAGACCCCCAACCTGAGAAGAAGTATCCTGCAACACGTGCCCACCGCCAGCCAACGGACGTCCCGACCAGCACATCTTTCCAAACCACTCAGAGTCGAGGACCTTCCTGAATGCTAAAAGAATCGTGCCACCAAGATGGAGAAGAGGATGAGGAAGGTCAAGAGGCACATGTTCAAGGGGATGCCGATGGATGCACCGTTGACCTACGAAAGTCACTGTTCACAAGGGAAATTGCATGCAACCACTCCCTCGTAAGTTCAAAATGCCAGCCCTTGAGACCCTACGACTGAAGCTCAGACTCAGTGGACTACCTGAACCATTTTTGTACTTTGCTAGGCTTCAAGGGCCTAGACGACACTACTATGTGCCTTTGCTTCCCTCTAACCCTCAAAGAGACGCCCAAATCTAGTTCTATCGCCAGCAACCCAATTCCATTCGGTCGTTTCAAGAGTTGGATGACTATTTTCTATCATAATTCGCATCTAATAGGAGGGAGGAGAAGCAGCCCTAACACTTTGTCCACCTCCAGCAAGGGCGAGATGAAGGCCTAAAGTCCTTCGTCGCTAGATTCACCGTCGAAGCTTGGGAGATATCTAGGCTTACCAATGAAATGAAGTTGAATGCCATCATAGTGACTTTAGAACCAGGTTATTTCTTCTAGCACCTAAGCCACCAGTGACCTCAAACCTTCCAGGAGGCCAAGACCATCACTCGCGCCTACATAACTGCTGATGAGGCTAACAAAGTGAAGCATCTGAAGCAAGCCGACAACCATTCCCTAGGGCCTCCAAGCGAAAGAAAGATGAACGAGGATAGTGCCAACCCTCAAGGAACTCGGAAGCAACCCAAGGAGGAGTCGAGAGCTTAGAGGGAGTTTAGGTCTCCGAACTCAACCCCGTTGAATGACTCCCGAACTAGCATCCTCATATAAATTCAGGAGAAAAAGTTTCTAAAGTGGCCAAGATAGCCCAAGAACCCAGAAGTGAGAGATCTAATGAAATACTACTTTTACCATCGATTCTCGGGTCACAACATGAAAGACTGTCAAACCTAACAAAAGGAGATAGAGACCTCTGTCTAGAAATGGCACCTTACCGGGTTCTCATGGGACCCATGGCAAACCCTTAAATGGCCAGAGGATGAGAGTCTAAACCACGGCCCAGAAATCGGGTCACGGCCGGGGTGGTGAACATGATAGCTGTAGGATTGCTCAAGTGCCCCACCTTAGACCACCTGGAAGGAACTTCCAGCAATAAGAGGTAGAGGGTAGGAGTTAGAAATGATGTCATTAGTTTTAGTAATGACGATATGATACATGTTGTAACTGCCCATTCTGACCACTTAGTTGTATCTCCACTCATTTCGAACAGTACAATCAATTACCAACTAAAATAATTCTTTATCAATAACAAAAGTTCTCGCAATTTGTTGTATCTTAATGCATTTTATGAGCTTGAATTAAAGAGAAACCAAATGAAATCAATCGAAGGACCCCTATATGGCCTACATAATGAGCCAATGTCGATCCAAGGGACCGTCCATCTACTGGTCACCGTGGGAACGAACCCAAAGACAATGACGCGAATGCCCACATTCTTGGTGGTTGACCTACCCTCGGTCTACAACGCCATACTTAGCCGGCCCTGCCTAACTGCCTTTGGTGTAATAGCATCAATCCCCCATCTAAAAATAAAATTCCCAATAGTGTGGGGGGTCAATGAGGTCTTCGGTGATTAGATGATCAAGCGGACATACTATCTATCTCAAGTCATGTAGACAATTCCAGACCGGTCTGTCAATGACTTTAACCACCTAGACGAGTCAACACTGTAGTAGGGTCAATCCAACGAGATGACCGACCCAGTACCGCTAGACCCTAGTGACCTCAAGAAATGTGTCCAGATCAGCAGTTCACTAGCAGGACCCCTGTGTGAACAGCAGGTAACATTCCTCCAGAAAAACTTTGACGTCTTTGCATGGACTCCGGCCGATATTCCAGGATATTGATTGAAGTAATAGTCCACAAGTTGAATCTCGTTCCTAATCATAGGCCTGTTAGATAGAAGCGGAAAAACCACTCCGTAAAAAAATTGACTGCAATACGCGAGAAAGTTAAGAAATTTTTGGACGTTGGCTTCACAGGGAAGTCCAATATTCGAATTGGTTGTCTAACGTGTTCCTTATCAAAAACAAGTAACGAAAAATAACGGATGTGCGTCAACTTCACGCTTGTGAACAAGGTGTTCCCGAAGACAACTTTCCTCTGCCGAGGATTAACCTACTGATAGACTCAACATTCGGGTATGAGTTACTAAACTTCATAGAAGCCTATTAGGGTCACAATCAGATCCTAATGAGTCTCGACGATGAAAAGCGTACGTCCCCTATGATAGATCAAGGGACATATTGCTACATGGTTTCACCTTTTAGTCTAAAAAATTCCAAAATTACCTATCAGTGGCTCATGAACAAAATGTTCGCGGCCCAAATCGGTTAGAATATGTAGGTGTACGTGGACGACATGTTCGTCAAATGTAAGGTCACCAAGGAACATATTTGCGACTTCACGAAAACCTTCGGTGTGCTTTGGGAACACCATATGAAATTGAATCCAGCCAAGTACTCCTTCAAAGTGTCATCAGAGAAGTTTCTAAGCTTCATAATCTCACAACAGGTGAATGAAATAAACTCTGAGAAGATAAAATCCATTATAGATACGGCCATGCCGTGCGTTGTGAGGGAAGTCCAACCGCTCATCGAAAGACTTTCAATACTCTCCTGACCTCTGGAAAAGTCAGTGAATCTTTAAGGCCCTGGCAGGGCCAAAAGCGAATGGCTTCCAATGGACGGCAGACTACCAGGCGGGCTTCCAAGAGTTGAAGGAGTATCTTGCCAGCCCCCCCTATTTTGACGTCTCTGACAGAAGGAGAAGACCTCTAGCTGTGTTTGGCAGTTTCGGATATAGCACTAAGCTTGATTCTGATCCGACAGCTACCCAACGTGCAACGGCCAGCCTACTACGTCAACAAAATATTGATGGACACTGAGACCCATTACGCATGAGCCGAAAAAATCACACTGGTACTCATTCATTACACCCAGAAGCTTCGACCATACTTTCAAGCACACAAGATAGTCATCTTGACAGACCAACCCTTAAAAACGATCCTGTAAAAATTGGACGCATACGGGCGATTGATAAAATGGGCCATCGAGTAGAGCAAGTTCAACATGGAGTTCTGACCGAGGCTAGCTATGAAAAGCCAAGCCCTCGCGGACTTTATAGTTAAAACCACGACCCCAGTTCCGGACGCCCAAGATACTGCTAATGGCGCTCGCCCAAAAGAGGCTCCTACTTCGTGGATGGGTCCTCAATGCAATCGGGCTCTAGTGCAAGAGCAATTTTAAAGATGCCAGTCGATTCAGAGATAAAATATTTGGTGATCTTGGGATTTTAGGCTACCAATAACAGGGTTAAGTATGAAACCCTACCGCCAGGCTCCAGTTGGCTAAGGAGTGCTCAACAGAAAATCTGGCTGTCTACAGTGACTCGGAATTGGTCATCATTTAGGTCCTCAAAAATTTCGAAGTGACAGACCTTAGGCGTGTGGGGTATCTTGCTAGAGTAAGGTGTGCGATCTAGGCGTTTGATATGGTCAAAATGCTGCACATTCCAAAGGAGGATAACTCAAAGGCTAACCAACTGGCCAAGGCAAGTAGCACTAGGTGCTTGGAGCAATATGCCAAGAGTCATGCGAGAGGTTCTAGCCTCCCCTAGCATAGAGGGGCCCGAGCCAAAGGTCCTACAGGTGTCGAGCAATGAAGGCTGGATAGCCCCGTATAGGCGATACCAACTTACGGCACATTATCGGAGAATCTAGAAGAGGCCAAGCACGTCAAAAAGATGATGGGATGGTACACCCTCTTGGATGAAAAAATGTACCAGTGAGGATACTTTGTCCCGTAAATGCAGTGTCTCATGCCCAAAGAGGCCAACTATGCCCAGAGCGAGGTAAACCTTGACATCTGTAGGTTGCACATTAATGGCAAGAATCTCGCTTTCAAAATTATGCCCTAAGGTTACTATTGGCTAACGATGAAATGAGACGTCGTAGAGTTCATAAAAAAGTGCGAGAAACTGTCAGATCCATGGCAATGTTTCTTATCAGTCGCACAAGGAACTGCAAGCCCCATGGTCGTTCCTACAGTGGGGGCACGACATCCTCACTCTGTTGCCCAATGCTTCAGGGTAGAGAAAATTCGTCATAGTTAGCATCGACCACTTCATGAAGTAGGTCAAGGCTTCCCCACTGCTATGGATAACCAAGCAAAATGCCATGGAGTTTGTACCATAATGCATTGTGTGCAGATTTTGGATTCCCAAATTCATAGTGACCGACAACAAAACTCAATTCATTAACAAGCGCTTCACCAAATATTACTCTAGTTTAAGCATAAGACTAGTCGACACTTCTGTCACTTATCCACAAGCGAACGAGTAAGTGAAGGTCACAAACTGAACCTTGTTGTACAGGTTGAAGACTAAACTGGAAGATATTGGGGGCTCGTGGCGGATGAATTGCCCTCTGTGCTGTGGTCGTACAAAACAACACCTAAGGAACCTACCCACGAGACTCCCTTCAATTTATGCTACGAAACTGAGGCGATCATTCTAGTAGAGAACGGGTTGCCAACTTCAGAGTTGAAGGCTACGACCCGCACGATAATTTCTAACGACTTAGGAAACACCCCAACCTGCTCAAACAAGCTCAAGACGCAGCCAAGGTGAGCGCGGCAACCTATCAATAGTGAGTCTCCCAGTATTATAATAGAAGGGTGAAGCACGCCAATTTATAGTGGGTGACCTAGTCCTTTGAAGTGTGGAGGCCACTGGCACGATTGCCAATAGAAACAAACTCTCCCCGGTATGAGAGGGACCATTTCTAGTCTTAACAATCCTCTGAAATGGTGCATACAAGTTGCGCACCCAAAGCGGCGAATTGGTCCCGAGAACGCGGAATGCTGCCCATCTCAAGAAGTATTATCAATAAGCCCCAACCGGGTTCAGGTAGTATAATGTACATCTCCCGGATGCCTATAAGTGTGTTCAGTCTTAATAAAACATAGTAAGTGTGCATTCACTCTTTGTTTGCCCATATCAATGCTTGAATGTTGTTACATGTAAGATTTCAAGACCTAAACTATCCCTAGATCGAGTGAAAATACTTCACTTGTTGACCACCTAAATAGAAAGAAAAACCTCAGCCCCCATTGCCGAGTGGCTCGTACGCTACAAAATGACATGGTTGGGGGGCTCGTAGACAAAAAGTCAAACCTCCCTAGGTGGGCGGCCATAACTAACCCTAGGAGGCCTTTCAGCATGCGTGCGACAAATCCTGAGTGCTATGAGCAATCACAACAATTCAAAAGTTAACACAATTATTTTCAATAATAATTGGAATTAGCCTCCTCTTGCTCTTCTTATTGTCGATTCATTTATCATAACGTAGTTATCCTACAAACCCTACCCCTCTTTCATGCATTCTATTCGCTGGGATCTTGAAGCTAATGACATCTTCTCTATTTGCTTGGCTTGAAGGACTTTCCAACTAGTGGGCCCAACGGTTCCTGGGTCTTCTTGATTTAGGATCCTAACTATTACCCTTCTCATACCTCCATTCTCTAGTTGGCTATCAGAGACAAACTCAAGGCTATAGACATATGTCATTTCCTCTATCTTCTTTCTCATTGTGTGTTTTATAAGTTTGCAAAGGAATCCATAAACGACCTCTTCTTCTAATACGAGGTGACTAAGAAAATTTAGAGAGTTAGTCAATCTAATATCAAATATGTTTGAGCATACGAGAATTAAAGTAGAGTTATCAAATAAGCAACAATTAGATGGGTCATTTGTTCCCACATCAACTTTCGATTTATGCTAGCCCTAATAGCCATGACTTATTTCATTTAAAGAGATCATAAAACTTGTATCTTTAAAGAATTCTTTTATTTTTTGAAACCAAAACTACATGGTCCATTATGGATTTCCTATCTTACAAGATTGCCATCTAGAACAACATCATCCCTCCATATTCCCCGTGGTGTGGCGCATTTGAGTGGTGGCAATTCTGGCCGGTACCTTTTTGTCTTACATTTTAATTCCTTTTAGGTCCTTTTGGCATTGTTTGGACCTCCATTTCTGAGCCTTGACATGTTGTAGGTTAAGTCGCAATTGGATCCTTTGGCAATCCTTTTAATATTTCATAGTACTATATATAATATTTTTTAAAGAAATATATTTTAATATTTACTTATCAAAAAAACTTCTGCCAGAGATATGGTCCCCCTAATCCTATCAGCAGAGCCAATTTGACTGACTTGCTACTGCTAGACCAAGTAATACATCACACGTATTGGTTTTAATACAAAAATTTTACATCTTTTTGGCCCACCAAATATTCATTAATATTACGACATAGTTTTTGAAATAAAATGCTACATAAAACAAGGATCAATTTAGTCTTCTGTTGCGTGCATCTAGAAGAAAACCAACAAAGAGAGCATACAATCACTGGCACAAAACACGATGGATTTTTCTTATGGAAACCTTTTCAAGAACAAAAAGAGCCATGAATCTTTCTCTTCTTCTTCTTATTCTTTTTAATTCTCCCTGCGTACTATCTTCATATTAACCAAGTAGGCATCATAAGTTGCAATATTACGTCTTTCTTGTGACAATTGGTATCAGATTCTGTTCTTTCTCTCCCACAAAAACTCCTCTCATGGCCGGCAAGATTCAAGTGTTTGAAGAGCAATTGAAACAATTCCATTGAGAGTGGCAAGAAGAATACGAAGAATAATTACTTCAGCGGCAGAAATAAATAGAGGACAAATTCAGTTCCATGGATCAGAAAATGGAAATCTTTATGAACGAAATCTGACGATTGATACTTGCAAAGCTTACTGCCACTTCCATAAATCAACAGCCAAATACATCACCCCATCAGGTAGTTTCTGTTTCACCACTGCCCAGGCCCCAATTCGACCACAGTTCCTCCTCTGGACATACAAATCAACCTCGCCAACATTTACCAATACTGGATTTTTGTAATGTTCGAATTTTTTTAATTTATGATAATTATGGTTAAATTAGATGACATAATCAAAATCAAGGTCATTGGATGTGGAGAAAATCGGTCTTAAGCCAGGTTCGAGCTGTGCCTGAGGCACGCCTGAAGCACGCAAGGGGCGCGATTTCCGATTGCCCCGCACCTGAGGCACGCCCGAAGAGCACTCAAGTGCAAGAACCAGAGGCCCCGCGCTCAAGCACAGGAATGGTTAAAAGGCACCACTTGCTCCTTTTTTCGCCATTTTTGCACAATTTGTGCAGAGAGGAGAGAGACAGAGGCGAAAGGGAAGGGAAAAGAAGAAAGAGAAGGCAAATGAGAGGTCTCGAGAGCTTGGATCTGGACAATCTAAGTAAAAAAATTAGTAGATTAAGTCAAGGTAAGTACACTCCAAGCTTCCTTTTTCGGTTGTTGTTGTTTATTCCCATTCATTTTGAGTATTATTGTTCTAATAATCATCCTAGTTGAGATTCGAAGTAAGAACACAAAAAAATATGCATATTTGTTATTTCTCCATGTTTTTATAGTAAGATTTGTCAAAAATCACCATTTATTTCCTTGTATCTTAAATATGCACATTACAAAAATTTTTCTCCATGTTTAGAAGCTAAATATCCTATTTCTATATAGTTGTGCTTCAAGTTTATGAGTTCCATGTCATATATGCATGCTTAAAATATATTGTATATTTAATTTTTATTTAGCATGTTTTATTTTACTATTTGAATATTGTACTTTATCTGTATTATTGATGAACTCTCATAATAAAGAAATAACCATGGTAAAAATATACAAGCTCTACGAAAAAAAATTATGGAGAGATATTCTGTAATTAAATTAAAGACTTATGAACTATTTTTAAAAAAGGTGAGAACTAAATATGTATGGATTTAATAGCAGAATTCCCTAAGGAAATAAGAAGTTAAGAAACTGTACCAATGAATATTCATTAGATAGTATATTTCGACATATCTTAATATATTATAGTGAAAGATCAATGTTTGCTAAGGACCGCTTTGTGGCTAAGGCCTCGTTTATAGGGTTATATGTAGACGACTCGTCTATGGGTCTTGAATAGGTGGAGAAGGCTTTTGATTGTGTATGAGTAAATACAATTCAGATTTCGATTAACCGTTTCTTTAGCTAGTAAGACCTACTAGCCCTGATCCCTAACAAAAACGAGTTTTCAACACGATTTGATGAATAAGAAAACGGAGAGGAATTGAGGGAATTTGAAATGCATCACAAAAGTATTTCTTTTCTAATCATGATTATTTATCCGCCCCTATTCCTTCCAATATGTACTAATTTGTTTCAAATATAAAGTATGCATATTCCTTAATGTATAAATATATGTTTTATTGAGCATTTAGCTTATTCCTTACTATTTTTACTAACCTTCAGATGAGTAGAAGATGCAGGAATTCTTGCCCGGCGAGCAAGATTGGAGATTTGGAAGAGTTTAGACTTGTTTGTTCTGTTGTTATTTTATTGTTGTATTTTTGGGCAGGTTTAGGCTGTATTGTTTATTGTAAATTAGTTAGTTTAGTTTCGGACATAATTTTGATTGTATTATGGATTTTCAGACGATATTGTTAGTTCGTGTGGCATTTTTTATGTTGTACGAAATTGTCAGTTTTGTGTTTAATCATGGACAGGATTGTTATTTATTGTGATGGATTACCTTGAGGAAGTAAATAGGATGCTTCATGTCGTGCAGGTTATGGAGAAAGTTTACTATAGATGGTTTATATTGTTTAGCGTTTTTTTTAGCATTATTTATTATATCTAGATGCCGTAATTTAGTTTAATTTCAATTTCATATGACGGATGTAAAGTGAACAAGTTGTGGCTGATATTTAGAAAGTTGAGTTGTTGTATCCTGGAGTCTGGTGTTGATTATTGTGTCATGTTGATCTTGGATAGATTTTTATGTGTGGGATTGTCGTTAGGGTGTAGGAAAATGTTTTTGCTTCTGCAATATTACTGGATATATATGTGTATGTGTTGGACTGATATTGTTTTGTAAGCATTTTTTCTTACTAAAGGTCCGATGTCGTATTTATAGGTCGGTGTCGAAGCCATTGATATTGTGACATATTTTTGAATCCTATAAATGTTATTTATTTATTATTTTGAGATCAATTGAAGTATCTTACGTTCAATGAATTTTCTATCAGTTATATGGTTAATTGTTTATGATGTGAATGTTATTTATTTATTATTTTGAGGTCAATTGAAATATCTGGCATTCAATGAATTTTCTATCAGTAATATGATTAATTCTTTATGATGTAAGGTCATTGACGGGATTTGGAGTCATTCCGTCACAATTTCCCCTCTTTTGAAGGACAAAATACCATAATGGGGCTCTTTTAAGTGTCAATAGTATTTCACCTTTTATCAAATCCTACCATACTAAGAATTTTTAATAACTTCAGTATACTTGGAACCCAGAGCAGCCATGTGATCTCATGGGTGTTATACTACTATGAATCACAATTCTTGGGAGATATTCTCTTTAGATGTTTATTTAAGATTTGATGATAGAACATTTCTTGACATTATAGCAGAATTTAATAAATTCCAGCAACAATTTTCTTTGGAAAGTTATCAAGATAGATTTGAATAACTCAGGGCATTAATGCTGAAGTAAAACCAAGGACTTTCTGATTGCATACTTTGTGCCTATCTTTCTTAGTGGTCTTAAAGAAGAAATTAGACACATGATTAAACTTCTCAATCCAACTTTCTTGGCTCAAGCCTTTCAACTTACTTTCTTACAAGAAAAAGTACTTGAAGTCATCAATAGAAAACCAGAACAAACACAACTTCGAAACACTTAAAAAAAATGCCTCATCATCAAGCCCAAGTCTACCTAATGCCAAAACTTAGTACCAAAAAACAGGCACACACCTTCCAACCCACTTTTCCTAGACCAAAAACGAACACTTGGACTATGTTATAGGTGCAATGACAAGTTTTCCCTAGGATACAAGTGCCAATCCAGACAATGTAATACCATTCTCACTGAAAATCCAGAAATTGCATTGGAGGAACAGGAATTACAACCAATGGAAGCAGTGGAAAAATCAGAAATCTCAGTCCATGTCTTTTCTGTTCAGCCTTCCAATCACAACATCAAATTAAAGGCATTACACAACCAACCGCTTTATATCTTGATTGTTAGTGACAGCACCTACAGCTTTATGTATCCAAAGGTAGTAGCTTCCACCAATGTGCAAGCCCTTAATATTACTCCTCTGCAGGTGACAGTAGCTAATGGAAATAAGAAGACTAGTAATTCTCAATGTCACCGATTTCGATAGTAGATGCAACAGCATTCTTTTCAAGCAAACTTCCAAATTTTACAATTAGGAAGATATAATATGGTACTAAAAGCAGACTACCTTAGCCAACATAGTCTCTTACTTTTTAATTTCTCAAAACTTAACATTTTTTTCACTCTTCATGGCAAATAGATAGAATTTCATGACACAAATGAGATTGCTTCCTTAGCAAACATTTTCAAAGACAGACTACCGAAATGAATTCAATCCAGTCAAGGATTTCTCGCATTTTTTCACATTCAGCTCCAACACACAGTAGGTCTCAGTTCATCCTGATATTCAAGCAAATATTGGATTTATTCATTTGATGATGTTTTCCACGCCTCAACTCAATTATCACCCCTTAGAAGTTGTAATCATCACATTCCATCACTAACTGACGCACAACCTGTAAACCTTAGACCATATAGATTTAATCGTGTACAAAAGGATGAAATAGTGAAAGAAATGTTGTGTAACATCCCGGATTCCAATTAAATTTATTTCAATATTATTTATTATTTTTTATAATTTAGATATGATAAAAATTAATTAAATATTGTAAAATTTTGAAGAATATTCGAATCAATAGAGCCAACGCCTGAAAAGTGCTGAGAGTCATTTGAGCACCGATTCCAGTAGACTCGTGCCTGAAGCACGCTCGTGTTTGCGCCCGGATGCCGATTGATTAACAAAAGAAAAAAAGAATAATAATAATAATAATAATAATATAAGGAGAACGGGGGAAATAGAGCGTGGCAGCAGAAGCAGGAAAAGAAAGAAAGAAAGGAAAGAGAGGAAGAAGAAGGAAAGGAAAAGAGAGAGAGAGAGAGAAGCACTGCAGCCGTTCACAGGAGAAAGGAAATCAGCATGCAAAAAATGAAAACGAAGTAGCCTTAGAATGCGACTTCCCTCCTTTATATGAAGTATGGGGTAGGGAAAGAAGAAAGGAAAAGGGTGGAAGAACGAACAGGATGAGCGAAGGGTAAACCTCCACGATTGCCGTCACCGGAAGAAATGTATGAAATTGAGGCAAGTAAATCATTCCCTTCTCTTTGTTAATGTCAATTTGTTACTTGCATGTATAGATTTTTAAAAAAATCGGCCGAAATCTTGATTGAATGGTAAAACAGAGCTACGGCTCTGGTGGGTATGGGAAGGGGCGTGCACGGGGAGAGAGGAGAAAGAGAGAGAGAAGAAGAGATGCGTGGGAAGAGAAGAGGGGAGAAGAGATGCGTGGGAAGAGAGGAGGCGCACGGGTGAAGGCAGAACAGTGCGAAAGAGGGGAGCGCGGGGGAAGAGGCACGGCAGGAGAGTTAAAAGGAGTTGAAGTATCTCATAGCATCCTTTTGTCAAACTTGTGGTATAAGGCTAAAGCAATTATCTATAAACTATATCCTTTTATCTGATTTCGTATCTGATGATATTTATTTGTATTTTAGAGATTTTATTTATATATATATTATTTTTATACACCCTATTTGTTTATCATGTACATGCATGTATAATTTACCGCTCAATTTAGATATTTTGTTGGCTTTGTGATCTTGGAGGGTTTTCTAGCATTCAGAAGTCATTGTATGGGAGCTTGCCGAGAAGAAGTAGCCTTGGGTTGTACCCGTCAGAAATTTTGCCAGGAGGAAGGAGGTTTTGACCGGTAGAAAAGTAGGCGATAGAGCTAAAGTGATGAAAGGAGAGAGTGAGAGTATTTGTGCAGGGGTGTAAGGGAAGGCCCTAGTTGTGACGGACCGTATTCTTTTACCAAAAATTCGACAAAGTTTCTTCTATAATACAGCCGTCAAACTGATACGAAAACCTATACAATCTCTTATACAATAAAAAATACATCCAAATAATCTCAACATTCGACAATATACAACAACAACACACAAAACAATATAGGATCCAAACGTCACTACTTAGTTGTGGCTCCAACGTTGTGTATCTAAATACAACATTGGTCAAAGAAAGATACCGCTAGGTACCTGTTACAAACCACAATAACCTATGAAAATATAAATAAATGCATACACGGCGAAAACTACTATCTAATCATCAATCATGTGTATAATATACATTAAGATTTCCAACTGAAATATAAATATTTACAGTTATATGTAACATATACAAAGCTAAGAAATGTGGATCTTTGATATGATCTTTCAATCCTAGAGTTTAGTCCACTTCTAGTCCCTACTATGTCTCATCGGGCAGAACAGACATGTGCTAATTTGAAGATAAGAAAAGGGCAGTAATGGTAAACCAAATTCTCAACAAATACAATATAATTAAGAACGATAATAATATAAGCGACATAAAGTAAAAAGAGATATAAGAGTATAATGAGGATGCGCAAATATAAAACATGATCAAAGGTATTTTTGGAATACAATTGATTTCTCATATGTTATCTTTCTTCTCTATGGGATATAAATTAAGTATAATTATTCATCTTTGTAAATCAGTGCTAATAAGCCTTACTAGTTAAAGATGCGGAAGAATGAGCAAAGGAATATATTACTCTACACATTCTGAAGCATATCAACTGTATTTTAGGTTTACAACTATTCGGTCATTATTTATTATATCGACTACATTTTAGGCCTGCAACTACTCAACCATCATATATGGCCCCACATGTCCCCCCGGAGCCCAAATGTAATCCTTGTTATTCCACAATAATATCCTAGAGTTTGCTAAGAGTATCACCCACTATAATACACAGTCAGGATAATCATTAAATCTCCACACTAATACTAATGGCATACCAAAGGATATTACCCTCTGTAACATAAATCCATGGTCCTAGTTTCATAATTTCTTATTATTTGAGGGAAAGTCTACCAAATTTTTTTCACAATTTTCTCCATCCGGGAGAGCAAACCAATCATATAATAATTTATAAATTTTTTCTCCAATTATTTACACGATTTTATCTTTCTTTCGAATTTAAATCTTCTCATGACTTAATTTGCATATACAAATATCATAAATATAGAGAAAAATAGAAATTCATACCACCGAGAGACAATTATAACTTTAGAGACTTTCGGACAATATTTCATTCACAATTATTTAACAAACATACTTTTTAAAATATAAAATTAAATACATGCGAATATATGCAACTTAATTAACAATTAATTAACGTAAAAACTATACAAAATTGACCAAAAAGGCTCAAATGAACAGTACCCGTGGGTGAACAGTACCCGATTATATAAATCAGACGATTCTCAAAAATTTGGGTATCCAATGGGTAAATTACCAAATTCAAAATATGGGTAATCATAATCTTAAACCAATTTATGTATAAAACTCAAAATAAATGTTTAAACGAGGTCCGGGAGTGGGTTAGGGTTCCGAAGAATGAAAATCCACATAAAACTATCAAATCGAATATCTAATCAATAAGTTAACTTATATAGGATATAGGTAATGATATTCTAGACCCAATTTATCCAAAAGCCCCAAAAATAGGAGGCCTAAACCACCCAGGCGTGCGGTTAGGGTTTTAGTGTAAAAATCGGTCAATTTCTACAAATTTGGACATAAAATTCATATATATACATAATCAAGTCATGAGTATCACAAATACATACATAGGTTGGGTATCAGGACAATAATACCCGAAGAAGATTGAACGAAAATCAAAAAGTACGGAATAAAAGGGTACGGGTGTACTTGTTTCGATCTGATCTATAACTTTTCCAACTAGCTCGAGGTCAGAATCAAACCCGAAAACCTCCATTTGCTCCTCTTCTCCTTCACGCAGTTCCTCTCCTACACGACTCTCCACGCGTGCAACCGCCATTGCTCGGCCTGCTCCCACCGCGTACAACCTTCACCGGCCACCATCGACCACCCCGCACGCCACTTTCTTCCCCGGCAAACCCTCCACCACCGCACCACTGAAAACCCTAACCCTCCCTTTCTCTCCCTCTCAACCCCAACTTCTTCCCTGATTCATTCTTTTCATTCTGCTTTATTATTATTATTATTATTATTATTATTATTATTATTATTATTATTATTATTATTATTATTATTATTATTATTATTATTATTACATTTTCTTTTAATCCTAAAACTCAAATCAATATTTGAGCAACCGAACGGGCATATCTCAGACGTCGGTTCAACAAATCTAAATATCCTCTAAAATTTTATAATATTTAATTAATTTTTATCACACTCAAATTATCCAAAATAATAATAAATAATTTTAATTAAATCAGATAAAAATTTAAAATATTACACTGGTGGTCAAAATATGTGTGAGGGACCATGGTGGTTCGAGGCCCTGGTGGTTCATGGTCCTGGTGGGCTGATATATGTGTGTGAGACCCTGATGATCCGAGACATTGATCGATCGATATATGTGTATAGGACCCTGGTGGACCGATATATGTGTGTAAAATCCCAGTGGTTTGAGGCCCTAGTAGGTTGATATATGTGTGTGGGACCCTGGTGGTCCAAGGCCCTGCTGGGTCGATATATGTGTGTGGAACCCTGGTGGTCCAAGGACCTAGTGGATCGATTTGTGATCTGATAAACATTAATGATAATAAGTTAGCCAAATAGTTACATGCCAAAAATATAGTTGATAATGGTAAAAAGTTGGCCAAGAAGCTACATGCCTAAAATGTAGTTGATAATAGTAAAAAGTTAACCGAGAAGTTTTAGGCCTAAAATATAGTGGATGATAATAAATTAGCCGAATATCTGCATGCT
Organism: Nepenthes gracilis; assembly: GCA_033239525.1. Classification (NCBI taxonomy): domain Eukaryota; kingdom Viridiplantae; phylum Streptophyta; class Magnoliopsida; order Caryophyllales; family Nepenthaceae; genus Nepenthes; species Nepenthes gracilis. The sequence goes on along the minus strand of BSYO01000022.1, from coordinate 7,637,030 downwards.
TAAAATTTAGTCGATAATAATAAAAAGATGGTCGAGAATTGCAAGCCTAAATTGTAATTGATAATGAAAATAAGTTGGTCGAGTAGTTACAGGTCTAAATTGTAGCCAATAATAATAAAAAGTTGGCTTAGTAGCTGCAAGCCTAATTTGTAACCGATAATGATAATAAGTTGGTTAAGTAACTGCAGATCTAAATTGTAGCCGATTATGACAATAAGTTGGCCAAGTAGTTACAAGCCTAAAGTGTAGTCAATGTTTATGCAGTTGAGATTCGGATCTAGATTTTGATATGTGTCCCGCATGGCGGTGGAGACTATCGCGGTTTATGCGATGTGGTATTAAATCACAATTTGTTACGAGGGTATCCCGGTGGGATTGGGTAATCTAATACGCGATGGTATTACAAGGCTACCCTTAGACCTTCAGTTGATTTTCAGACCCTATGAGTTATTTTATACAATTTGTTATGTGATTTCACCCTTTCTTTGATTTATATATATTATTTTACAGGCAAATATACGGATACTTGTTGAACTTTCGACTTCTGTTTTCTGTTATACCCTTTTAGAGTAGAGGGCTTGGACACTTGCCAAGAGTTGGACAAGATTTGGCACGGCACTATATATTCTAGTGAGTATTATATCCGTTTAGATATATATGACATCGACTATGTTTTAATTCCCTGGTTTGGGCTTTGATTGGGATGTATTCAGAAATTAGGTTCAGCCGAATACCTGCCTTTGGACCATGTATTGGGAATTTATGATTTTATCTCATTATGTTGATAAGTTATTGTAATATTTGGGTATTCTCCTTACAACTGTTTGTAAAGTAGATCATATTTATTTTATTCAAACGGTTATCCGATAAGGTTCTGTGTTGGTTTTGATTTGTCGGGTCTTATATATTTGGTTTATCACATCCGAATTTTGGTACTTGTCTTTTATTTTTAAATTTATTTAAAATTTTAATTTTATAAATATTAATTAATTCGACCTACTAAATTTCGAGACGTGACAGTTAAATAAAATAGTCATTTAACCAAACACCAGTCTTTTTCTTCTCCAATGCTTTTAGTTTAAAAAAAAATGATGGTTCTTAAAGGTTTTGCGTGGATTCTAGACAATTCAACAATGTGACTATGAAAAATAAATTTTCAATTCCAGATGCTCATTAGGACAGCAACTACTTGAATACTTGGGGCATGTTATGTCACAATGGGAAGTAGTAACAGATCCAGCCAAAGTAGAAGCGATGCAGCATTGGCCGATTCCTAAGTCACTCAAGACAATAAGAGGATTCTTAGGCCTTATTAGATACCACAAAAAATTCATCAATGGTTATAGATTGCTAGCTCAACCTTTAACATCACTCTTAACTCAAGATAAATTCAAGTGAAATCTTGCTGCAAACTAAGCTTTCAATGCTTTGCAAAGAACAATGATGGAGGTACCTGTATTAGCCTTAACTGATTTCAATTCCACACTTATCATTGAAACAGATGCTTCAATTTTGGGTATGGGAGCTATTTTACAACAACATGGTTGACCAAGTATCGCCATTAGCAAGCCATTTGGACCATGAAGTCAAGGAAGATCAGCCTATGAAAAAGAACTATTAGCCATCCCTTTTAGAATGGAGACATTTCTTGCAATATCAACCTTTTGTCATCAAAACTGATAAAGAGAGCCTTAAACATTTGCTAAAACAAAATTTTACACGAGTTCTTCAGCACAAAAGCCTTACTAAACTACTGGGATTACAATACTCAATCCAGTACAAGAGGAATACATAATATGGTTGTTGATTCCCTATCTGGACATTTTGAAGCAGCTGAATTATGCGCATCATCAGCAATTATTCCACAATTGGTTACACGAGGTGGATGAGATTTATCAGGGGGACTCCTTTGCTTCATCATGTAAGACTTCTCTTTTGTTGGACCCAACTAGCAAACAACCATTCTGTTATTTCGCTTGCCTCCTTAGGTACCACATCAGATTGTATGTTGGCCCTCACAAAGACTTCAGGATCAAGCTCATTTCATTTCTTCATGACATTGGTGGTCATTCATGTATGGTAGTGACATATAAATGAGTACATCAATAATCCTATTGTCTTGGTTTATATTAGCAAGTAGTCCAATTCGTGAGTTTTTATGCGATTTTCTAACAAAATAAAGCAAACAGACGACTATACCAAGGCCTTTTCCAACCCTTAACTGCACCGTCTCAAGCATGGTCAATTATCATCGCAGATTTTGTTGAACATTCACAAATGTGTGATGGAAAAAACAACATAATTGTGGTAGTTGATAAGTTCACTTTAGTATGCTCGTTTTCTCACCTTAAAACTTCCATTTACAGTATTGACAGTAGCTCATCTTTTCCTTAATAACATTGTCAAGCTTGACGTTTTACCATGCACAATTATATTTGATAGAGACAAAATTGTCACAAGTATTTTCGACAAAAATCTTTGAAGCATTGGGAACCAAAATCCACTACTTACAATACTCAAAAATATATGGCCAATTCGAAAGATTTAATCAAACACTTGAATGCTACTTTCGTTGTTGAAAGGAACGAGCTTTGAATTTTAAAATTTAATCATAATTTATTAAATTATGATAAAAAATTGAGATCAAATAAGAAGGATTATATGGGTCAAAGTCAAAATTACACGGGGTCATATCGGGTTGATGGATGCTTGACCAACGCCTGACATGTACATATGCATGTCCTGGGCAAAAAGATCGCGTCTGACAGATGCCTGATTGGAGTTCGAGCACATTTTTCAATGTACTCGCACTTGTTGTAAACCCAAGGGACACTCAAATTTGTTGAGTCAGAATGTCAGCACCTAACACGCACCTAATGCAGCGTTCGTGTGCCACTAGGTTTGGCCACAACACCTGAAGTGTGCCCAACACACGCTTGTGTATAGTTTATTATATAAGTTACATTTGACTGATTTTCAATCAATTTCTACTAAATTTTGAGAGAGGTGGAGAGAAAATTAGAAAAACTAAATTTAAGTGAATCAAATTAAGATTCTGATAATTTGGAATTAAGATAAGTGCATTCAAAGCCTTTATTTATTACTGATCTTTTCTTACTTCTCAGAGTATTTCTTATTCTAAATACTTATACATATTATAATTTCGGAGCTAAAAGGTTTATAAATTATATGCATATGATCATATTCCTATTACATGAACTTTTCATGAAAATTTATGCCTTTATTCCATATACATTATATTTTCTAGCTGATTTTCTACAATATTGACCACGTATGACTTTACACTTCGTTTCAATGTTCATACATGTTATAATTTCGTATGTAAAGTATTGGTACTTCACATGCATTAGTCCACATCCCCTTTTCTCTGTAAATTTTATAAAATCTATGCTTTTATTGTACATACATTATGAGGCCTGAGTTTCGAAATTATAATAATTAGAATTAATTAAACTAATATAATTAAAATTAAAAGATGTAAAAAATTGAATCAGTTGATTTGACACTTAAAGCAAGCCCGACCCGTGCCTGAGTACCAAAAGCTGTGGCTCAGTGCTTAAAGCTCACCCAAGAGCTACTTAAGCAATCATTGGCAGTAATTATGCGACTGATGTATACCCAAGCAGCGCTCAAGATCAATAAACCCAAGGCCTAACGCCCGATGTGTGCTCAAATGACACTCGAGTGTAATGCTTTATAAAAACGACCCTCAAGCTCAATTCTAGTCATTTTTGCAGCAAAATTTAGAGAGAAGAGAGAGTCAAGGACAAGAGAGAGAAGATGAGAGAGAGAACCAAGAACCTTAAATTTGAGGTGATCTAAGTTAGAATTTAAGTAAATCCAAATTAAAGTAAGTGCACTCTAAGCCCCTTCTCTTATTACTATTCATTGCCAACTCTTCTCGATATTTTTGTTCTAATACTCGTTCAAACTATGATTTCGAAATTAATGTGTGTATTTTATGCATGCAAGTTAATTTTTCATACTTTTATAACAAATTTCATGTGAAATTTCTGGTTATATTCAAGCTTCACATATATGTCTTGTATATTAAAATTTTAGCTGCATGTATATCTTAAATTCATAATTTAATAACCTTGCATGTGATGAATTTTCATACTTCATGCTACAGTAGATTCTAGACTTATATTATAAGTTTACATATTTTTGAAAAATTAAATAATTAAGCCTTGTATGTTTAGTATATTAGCTGATACCGTAAAAATAACCCATGTCATTGATTTTTGCTAGTTTTCACTAAATTTTGCTGGAGTTTATACTTTGATTTTGTACAGTGTCTGACGCTGGTTCTAAATTATCAAATACATGTTCTATAAGTTCTGAAATTATGTAGTTTTTTTTTTTAATAAGATTAATGAATGTTGCTGAATTTTAAGGCTATATGTGTTGCTGTCAAAATTTTTGCATTCTCATGCTATTTTTACTGCAATTGTTGCTAAATTCTAAACTCTCCATGTCCGAATTTCATACAACAGTCTGCTTATAATTTGAAACTATATATATATATATATATATGTATGTATGTATGTATATGCCATGTGTAAGCTAAAAAATATACATAAAATGAGTTGCACAAACTGAATTTTTAATATGCATGCTGAATTACGTTTGTTATTAAATTTTTCGGCATTTAGCCATAAATTTAGCATCCCACACCTTTCAATTTTAACATGACCTAGTTTCTACAAAAATATAAGTATGAATTCATAAAATTATGGTAGAAAACTCTAGAATATACTATGAATTATGAATATTTTTTTAGGAGTGAGAAAATTTAAAAAAAAATTAAAAAAAGTGTAGAGTTTTCACTAATATAAGAATTGGATCAAGGTTATGATTCAACGGGTAACATATTATAGTTGTATATTGATATCCGACCCTATATAATTGCGGGGTTAAGAAGTGGTGTCTAACCCCATCTATAGAGTTATATGTAGATAACCCACCTTCGAGTATTGAATCGAAACATATGGCCTTTGATTGTGTGAAAGAATACACAACTCATCTTTGATTGTCCGCTCCTTTAGCCAGAAAGACCTATTGCCCCTAGTCCCAAAAGAAAAATAAGATTTAAGTATATTTTGACGGGTAAAATTAAGAAAGAATAAAATTAGAAATCTGAAAATATATTATGTAAGTTTTTCCTACACATGTCCATATCATTGCATCCAATCATAATCTTTATTCCTTTTTATTTATTTTAAATGCAAAGTATGCATATTTATTAATATATTATGTGTCTTATTGAGTATTTAACTCACTCTCTTATTATTTTACTAACCCCTTTAGATAAGATACACGAATACCTACTAGATGAATAGGAGTGAAGCCCGAAGAGTTTTAGTTTATATACCTATAGATGATTTCTGTTCATTTATACTTTCGGACGATGTTTATTGTAATTAATGGCTATATCTTTGTATAATTTTCAGTTCTAGATGATTAATTGTGATGTATATAGTTATCGGATGACATTTAGATACCTAGAATGATGTTTTACAGTATTTGGTATTAGTTGATGTGTCGGTTGTACTGCAGTAGCTTATGAATGAATAAAATGATACATTTTAGTCAATTTTTAAGTTTGGACAGTAAGTTATATTGGTTTAATATTCATTGTGGCTTTATGCTATTTGAGTTAGTTAAATGTGATTATTATTTTGGGACAAAATGAAGAAATGATAGAACTTGGAAGCCAAGTGTAGTAGATAAGAATTTTAAACACTAGTAAATATATTTAGAAAATTTTAAATTTATCGAAGTAGTGTAGCGAAAGCATCTAGGTTACTGTATTAGGGTATAAGATTTGGATTGGAAATTGGCATAAAAAATCTAAGAAAATCTCTCTATCTAATTAAATATAGAGATAGGAACAGAAGTATGTAAATTTCAAGGATAAAATTTTTTTAAAGAATATAGAATGTAATAGCCAAGATTTTATTATTCATAATTCGGTAAACAAAATTAATTTATATAAAATTAGAATTAAAAAATAGTAAAACTTATGATACGGAAGTAATTCGATTAATAAATTCACAAATCGATTAATAATCAAATTTATTTTGGTTGATGATAAGATAATCTGGTTACTGAAATTACATCTGATTAGCAACCAAACTTAATCCGATTGATCAAATATAATATAAATTAAATTAATTAAGTAAAATATGATACTCACTCACAAACACATAGAAAACTAATTAAGAAGAAAAAGAGAGGTGGGGCTTGGTTACGAGGGCAACCCATGGTTCCCCTCCTTTTCCTCCAAATTTTCTAGCTAATAAATTGAAAGGAGAATATGACTAAAGAGGGGAGACACATGGCATATTTGAGGACTAATATGTATCAAAATTTGACCAAGTAAAATAAGGATAAGTGGCAATATAAAAGGGCAACACATTAGCTCGCATGCAAGCTAATTCAGCATAAGGCCACCAAAAAATTCAACACCTAATGGAATAGGTCTCAAGCTCCAATTAATCCACAAAATTTATAGAAAATAATAGATAATTAAGGCTAATTATTCACCAAAAAGGAGAGAAAAATTCGGAGAGTAACACAAAGGAAAAGTAGAGCAAAAATAGAGGACAAAAATCAAAGTCTGGATAATGACTCGGTTGGCAACTAAACTTCAAAATTAAATTAAAAATATTTTTAGACAAGATCTCCTCTCCCTCTTTAATTTTTTTTAAATCATTGATCTTATCTTGAAGTATTATCGGTCCAATACTTCAAATTCTCACCGAATCCATGCTAGAATAAGTAAAATTCAGCAACATATCTAAATCAGATTATGTTGCTAAACTCTACTGCCCCTTGCTAATATCCAAATTTTTGTATACCCTATTTATCGATTCATGCCATGAAAAGTTTACTGAATATACTTTAATATGTTAACTAAATCACCATATTTTGGTTCTCAAATAATTCTTTCCATTACCATACTAGAACGATCAAAGTTCAACAACATACCAAAATCAAATTCTGTTGCTGAACTCTGCTGCCCCTTACTGATGTTTGAATTTTTATATGCCTTATTTGATCGATTCATACCATGAAATTTTTACTGAATATACTTTACGATATTAGCTAAATCACTATATTTGTTTTCTGGAATAATCATTACCGTTACCATGCTATAATAGCCAAATTTTAAAAACATGTATCACGAAGTTGTTTCTACAACCTGCTGTTATGCTTGTTGATATGCTTATTTTGAAATAATACTCATGAATTAGGCCGGTTCAAGGAGTTTAAAATAGACTGGCAATTTGAGCCGAGAAATCAGAGACTTGCTGTTGGTGGTGATTTTCTCCATAATTTTGTTCGGTTCAACCTCCATAATAATTAATGTAGATATTTTGACGAACTGGCTAAGATATCATGAAATTGGTGTAAAAATATCTCTTGAAAATTTAACCGATTCAACCTCAAGAAATTTGAGTAAACTAAACCGGCCAGCTTGCACCAGAATACAAAATTTGGCACATAAATCAGTATATAACTTTGAACCAGGTAAGAATAAAATTGGAAAATCCATATGAACTGGTCTAAAATTATATACTGATTTTGAAAATGTATGAAAAGTAATTTTTTATAGTGATTTAATCACTGAATCGGGCCTAAGTTTAGCAACATGCCAGCTGAAATCCTGAAGCCTGAGTAGTAGCAAAAACAGCTACTATTATCCGGCTGAACTGGCCAACCAATGATTTCCAAACCGGTCCAATTTCGGTGACCAACAAGATAGATGACTTATGGATGTTGTGACAAAACGGCTCATAAAATTGAGCTGAATTGCTCACTGAACCAGATCAAAAATAACAACTGAACCAACCCCCATATACTTGTGCTAAAATGGCAGTTTGGGGAAATCAGATCAAACCAGCCTCCATCCAACCACTAAACTGACTGAAAATCGGTAACCAATTAGTTAAGACCCCTATTAAGATCATGTAAAAATCAGCTCATGAAAATGGGTTGAATGGACCATTGAACCGGATCCCCGAATGAATAGCAAATCTCACCCCTGCATCCTTACTGATACTTATGCAAATCTGGCAGTCCACTTTGGTGGATTGAACCGGCCATGAACCGATTGAACCAGCAGCCAACCCGGACAAATTTTCTAATACTAAGGTTGAGCTATCATCATGTAAAACGGTTTCCAAAAATACCTTGATTTAGTCATTGAACCGACTCCAGAACGGAAATTGCCACTAAATCGGCCGATTTACACTTAATTGTCTATTTTGTTAATTTAGTGTGAACCGGCTAGGAAATAAATAATAAACCGGTCATATATTGTATGTTAAATTAGTAATCAAGCGATACATCATGTAAATCGGTTGGCCACTATAAAAACCAGTTGTTAAAAATATTTTATTAACCAGTTTCTAAGGAACCGACTAATTTGGTAAATGAACTGGTCTTGGTATATACTCCTTTAAAATAATGAACCGGCCACTTATTTATGAATAATGGTGAACCGATTCACATGATAATATTGGCGGAATATTATGAAAAGTCGAACCATCCATAAATTGAATCTATGATCAAACCAATTAAAGAAATGAAATGGAAACGAACCGGTTAGTGAACTAGTAAATTATGAAATTTATGAGCTGAGAATTGAATAATATGTTATCTAAAATTAAGTCCACCGTATCTTAAAATATATATGAACTTATGTTATATATTGATATGATTTTATTATGAAAATATATAATGTGTTTTATCGTAATTTTATTATAAATAGATATTATATGTTTATACATGAGTTTATGTATAAGTGAAACGTAATATTATACCAAAAAAATATAAATTTTCTCTAAGATGAGAAAATTAAGAATAAGTAAGATTATAAATAAGGGCTTTCACTATAAAATTTTAAGAAATAAAGAAATTAAACCAAAAATTTATTTCAGTAGATAGTATTCTCTGTCATGCTTTAGGATATCATAGCGTTGATCATTAACTGAATAAGTATCGTTATGCGATTTTTGCCTCATCTACCGGAAGACAATAAGTAGTATCATCCTGTCTTCGAGATGTAAATAAGGAAGATAAGGCATTTGATTTGTGTGGAGTGAACACAATACATCCTGTCTTCGGTATGTAAATAAAGAAGAAAGTATCGCTGTGTTATACGATTTTGGCATTTGATTATGTGGAGTGAACACAATCAATACATCAATCAAATACTCCGTTAGCTGGTAAGGCCTACTAGTCCAAATTCCTCAAGATATATAAGGTAAGAATATATTGGCAAGTAACAAGGATAAAGTATAAGGAAAAAAAAAGTTAATTACATCATGAAAATATTATAACAGTATATATGTATTTTTACAAACACATCTATTCTTCCTTATGAATTATTTTAAAGATAAATATACATATCCTTAACTATTATAGTCTTATTGAGTATTTGGCTCACTCTCTTATTATTTTCTTTTCTTTTAGGTGCTTCCTAGGATTTCAAACCTGATAAACAAAAGTAAAAAAGAACCAATAAGTGTACGGTAATCTATAATAATGTAATTAATTTAGTTTAAATAATGATATAAAAACTTGTATTTTATAAGCATCCCAAAAATGTAAGTTTTTAGTACTAGTAGTTTAGAAATATGTTCGTAGATTTTTTATAGTTATCTTATAAATTTCGGTATAATTTTTATATGATGAATTTAGAATTTTAGTTGGTATCTTTACTTATCACAAGTTGACATTATATTATGGTCGAATGAATGTCAGAGCTATTGATGATTAGCCTTATTTTGTATCCTATGTAATATGATTTATTGTAATTTACAAGATTATTAAGATAAGTATACGTTCTCTATGATTAAAATGGATATATGAATGTAGAATGTGACAATGCCTTAATATATCATAGTAACGATCAAGGTTCGAACCTATCATCCGCAGATAAAAACAGCATTCATCCTAATCTACAGGATATATGTATGATAACTCACTTATGAATCTTAAATAGTAGTATAGGACCTTTGAGTGTGTGAAAATCTGTTTCTTAATCTGTAAGACCTTGTTGTCCCTTAGTCCATAAGAATTATATAATTTTGTATAACATGTTTGATTTAGAATCAAAATAGAAAATTTAGAAACTATGTATAATTATCATGGAAACCCATGTCATTGCATATAAATATGATTTATGGTCCTTTCAACATATTTTAAAGCAAAATATATGTTAAATTATATAAATCATATGACTTTTTAGCTTTTAGCTCACTCTTATTTTTATTTTTACAGAACCCCTTCAAATTAAAGAGTTTGAACACTTACAGGTGAGGAACTTGAAGGAGGAGCTTATGTGAGGAAGGATTTGTTTAGGATTTTATTAGAATCTAATGTTATATTTAGTTTTCAATCAATAGCACTTGATATTTATGTCATTTCAGACAATGATTTTTGTATAAAAGATAATATGATGCCATGCATGTGGCTACCTCTAATTATGGTTCAGATATAGCTCCTCACACATGTATTGACATCTTGATACAGTTTATTTTCCGGTCATATATTTACGTGATATTTTGGGTCCTATAGTTTGGTTATTTATTATATTTATATTATTTAAATCGGTTGTTATATCGACGTGAAACTCATATCCATCATTATTTTAAGACTTTTATCTAATAATATGAGAAATTAATATATGATGTATTAATTCTGTTAATTATGTTAGAATAAAATTTTGAGACATGACAGCAGTATCACAAACCAAAAGCCTTCCAATTGACATCAATGCCTACCTCTTGATAAATTGTGGTATAATCCTACCTTTCATACATACATCAACAACTCATCTTTCCAAGCTCTATATGACTATCTACCTCCACATCTACCTATGGATTACTTCATGGATACGCCAGTTGCCTCTGTCTAAACTGACCTTCAAAATAGATATTCTCTCAACCAACTTCTTAAAAAACAATAAACAAATTCATTGAATAGAATAAGGACACTTGCTGATAGATATAGGCATGACAGAATTCATTGAAATAGGTGACATGGTTCACTACAAATTGCAGTCTCACAGAAAGAATTCAGTATCTCTAAGAAGATCAATAAAACTTGCTGCCAAGCATTGTAGTTCTTTTTCAAATTGAAGTCAAAGTGGGCAAGTGGCATATCAACCGACATTGCCACTTGAACACAGAATACACCCTGTCTTTTATGTATCTCTGCTGAGGCAGTGCATTGGGTGTCATCATCAGGCTAAACAATCTCTACCCCTATTGCAAGATAAAGACTATTTTATGATCTGGCCTAAACAGATGCTTTCCAAGATAATCTCTGTTAGTTCATCAGTGACTTATTGATTGGACTAACTTTGATGAAGCGGATGCTGCATGGCAAGATGCTTCATTCTTGAGGAAAAGAATGTGGGCAAAGAGAGGATAGTTGTTACATAAATCACAAAACCGTGGCTAAGCAATAGTGATGCAACAGGCATAAATACAGCTTGACAGTTCAACAAACAGATCAGCATGATCAGTTCGACAAGTCTGCAACACATGATCTGAACCAGCTGAGCAACTGTCAGCATAATAATTGAACAACCGATTAGCAGATTAACTGCTTATGTGACAAACTAAGACTGAGGAGCCAACCCCATGGGAGCCTTGCGTCCCTTAACCCTACAGTAAAGAAATTATGAAATAAGTTACTTTTTCAATTTTTTTTTTTTAGAGAAATATTAACGAATTAAAATACATATATTATAAAAATAAATTATTCAAAAAAACTAACTATTAATACATTTTTTAAAATTTTTTTAAAAAATATAAAGTATGGACCGTTAGGTTTTCATCTAGCAGTCCCATGGCCACGGGGCTCCAAACCCACGGCGTTGATAGTTTCACACACACACACACACACACACACATATATATATATAGATATGATTTGATTATTATTTAAATATTTTATTCATAATACATTGACGATGCGACTGCTATTTAAAATTTTAAAAAAATTTAACGGAATTAATTCACACATAGCTATACAAACATAAATAATAAATTAGATTTTTTATTATAATTAAAAAATTTTGTCATACCTATTTTTACTGTGCTTTTAAATTAATTTGCAATACAAAGTGGCAAAAATTTTGTTTATTTATTGAAGATTTATTGTCAATTAACAAAGTAAATATTCTCATTTATTTATCATCGATATTGTCTACAGTTCTATTGAATTTCTAAGATTTAGCAAAGTTTTAAGCATGGCTTAATAGTTTAAAAAATTTATATCATATAACATTTTTTTTTTACTAAATATTGCATCTTGTTATGTTAACATTATTTCTTGATCAAATGGTATTTCACAGATTTTACTTTAGTCGACAATTGATCTTTTCATTTAAAATGTTATTTTTTTATTTCTTCGTTGTTAGAGACATTTATCTTATTGGCATATTCCGTGACCACATGCATCATTGTATTGATGTCGGGTTGTGGGTTGTCGGGTTAAAGTCCGTTCGGTCCGCCCTTAAGTCGCTCGAGCCCATCCATAGACCGCCCGCTCGCCATAAGCTCGAAAACCGCTCGAGCTGAAATACTAGTAGGGTGGCCGCTCGAATCACACTCGATAGCCGCTCGAGCCGATAAACCAGTAGGTAGCCCGCTCGATACTCGCCCCCTGGCCGCCCGCCGTGCGCTCGAGCGCCAGCCCAACGGGCAGAATTTTCAAACGCGTTTTTGGCTCCACTATAAATATTAGACTTATGTTTTTGAACCCTAGGAATTCTGGAGAACTGATGTGCGTGCCTCTTTGAGAAGAAAACCCTCTCATGCTTCAAGATCATTGTTTCTTCTCTTGAGAAAACTAACTACTACAAGAATACTCTACATGTTCAAACTAGTTTTCTCACCCACCTTCTTTAACCATTGAAACTTTGCCTTCTACCATTGTTGGAGACTTTGGTTCGTAAAGAAGGAGACTTGTTCGTGATTTGAAATTCAAGTGGTTCGAGGGAAGATTGACGTGAAGACCGGAAGGTGTCCGGTTCCGTTGCCGCGGGCAAATCCAAGGAGTTCCTTGGTAGGGATCACGTGACGGGAGTAAGTCGGCTAGGTTAGCGCGTCGTTACCACCCGGTCTGTAAGTTGATTTTCATAGTGTATTGCTTCATTGGCCGTTGAAGCCCGGAGTATTTTTCTCGATACCGTGGGTATCGAGTTTTCACTTCGTCACCAAAAAATTGAGTCTTTATCTTTATTGCTCATATTATTTGTATCGTGCATGCTTGTTATCTCGTTATCATCTAAATATTAAATATCCTTTACGTGTATTGGATATTTATTTATTGTTGCTTCTGCTATATTTTTCGGGGTCGAAACACGTTAGCACGAAACGTGCTTTTTCAATTGGTATCAGAGACTCACCCCGATCCGCGACCCCCGATCTAGATGTATACTAGTGGATCGCTTTCCATTCCTCCCTTTTTTGATGGGAGTAACTATGCCTATTGGAAGGTCCGGATGAGAGCCTTCCTAAAATCTTTAGATGAACGAGTTTGGGTTAGTACCCAAATTGGGTGGACGCCACCGACAAGTTCCGTCGATAACCAACCAAAAGCTGTGTCATTGTGGACTAAAAAGGAACTTGATGCATGTAATTGGAATAGTAAGGGGTTGTATGCTATTTTTATGGCTGTCTCTCCCGATGAGTTTAAACATATTTCAATGTGTGAGACTTCTAAAGATGCGTGGGACATTTTAGAAATTACTCATGAAGGCACGAAGCTTGTTAAAAATTTAAAATTGCAAATGCTCACCACTAGATCTAAAGAAATAAAAATAAAAGATGATGAGACCTTTGATGAGTTCTATGCTCAATTAAATGATATTGTGAACTCCACATTTAATTTAGGGGAACGAATTCCTGAGAATAAAATTGTTAGAAAAGTTCTTAGGTCACTTCCTGAACGATTTAGACCTAAGGTCACGACTATCAAAGAAAGCAAAGACCTTGATAAAATGAAGATTGAAGAACTTGTAGGATCCCTACAAACTTATGAGCACACCTTACCACAGTCAAGAAAAAACAAATCACTTGCTCTAAAATCAAGTAGGGAAGAGCGAAATCAGGATTCCGATGTAGAATCGTGTAGTGATGATGAATTTTCCCTATTTGTCAAGAACTTTAAAAAGTTTTTAAAGACAAATAAATCTTCATCGAACAAATCTGATGACAAACGTTCACCTAAATTTGAAAAGAAAAACCATCGTGAACTTAAAGATTCCAAATCAAAAACGACTCAAGACGTTCAATGTCATGAATGTAAAGGCTTTGGTCACTATCGGGCTGAATGCCCAAACTTTAAACGCCAACAAGGCCAAGCCTTTAAAGCTAATGTGACCTTAAGCGATGACGAAGAAGAAGATGATGAACAATGCTTTGAAAATGGCCCTGCCAAATACATGGCGTTTGTGACCTCAATGTGTGACAACGCTGTAGAGAATATTAACCAATCTGATAGCTCTGAGGTTGAGTCAGAAGCTGAATTTGATGGCCTTCAAGAAGCTTATGATAAACTGTTTAGGGAATGTTTGAAAGTAAAGAAATTAAATAGAACCCTAAACGGTAGGATCACCGATTTGGAAAAAGAAAACTTATCTCTACAATCCAAGATAGATTCTAAAAGCCAAGAAACTGAGAATCTGAAAATCTTATTTTCTAAACAAATCACGACCTTGGAATCTGAACTTGATGCCACTAGAAGAGATTTGAAACAATTCTTAAATGGGTCAGCAAAACTTGATCATATGCTTGGGTTGGGTAAAAGTGGAGAAAATAAACATGGGTTGGGATATGATGAAAATATGTTCCGAAATGTTGTGAAACCAAAAACAATTTTTATTCCCTCCGCGAAAATGCCACACCAACACGCTAACACATCAAAAGTCACTAAGCAACCGGCTCGTCGTGTGGCTCCTAAATTTGTCCCAACTCATTTGCAAAATTTACCTAATCAAAAAGGGTTGAACAAAACATCAAAATCGGTCAAGTCTTCTATCAACATAAATCAAAGATCTATGGACCATTCCACCATGCCTACTTGTCATGCGTGTGGAAAAGTAGGCCACATTCGTCCTCGATGCTACACTGTGAATTCCTTGCACAATGAAAGAAAATGGCCAAGAGTGAGTAAACTCCTTGATCACATTCAAAAACTAAGTGAACAAGTACAAAGATTAAACCAAAAAGTGAATTCGGGGAGAAACATTTGGGTTAAGAAAAGTGAGCTAAATTTTCCTACGGTAAATTCCGGTTAAATGGCTCATACACTGCTCTAAACAAGATCAAATAAAAACCAAATAAAAAAAAAGAACGGATTTCTCCGCTCGCTCGCCTTGGGGTCGAGCGGCCGCTGCTTGCCTTTATCTTCGAGCTGGCAGCAAGCGCGCAGCACACAAACCCTCACCCATCTTCGTTGCTCCTGCCTTTCCTCTTGTATCGGCCGCTTCTCTCCCTCTCCCTCATCACCAGATCGACTACATCCACCCTCCATCTTCTCGATTTTGGGAGTTCTCAAGATAAATTCCTTCACCTTCTTCTCGATTTCATTTTTCGGTGTCCGCCGCCGTTCATGGTGGTTTCGGCCCAAAATTTGCCTCCTTTATGGGTGGTTGTCTTCACGGATCTCGATTTGCCTCCTCCTCCCTTCAAATCCACCGGTTTTTGCGTGGATTTGGTTAGTTGTCCCTGGATCCGTGATTCCTCGACCTTCCTTACCCACGGCCGTTCATGGCGGCTCTGCTGCTTGCTCCCACATCTCTGGCCAAGCCTCGTGTGGTGCTCCTCTTGCTGTCAATCGGCCGGTGTCATGGGTGCCGGAGGCGGTGCTCCGGTGGCCACTGGTGTGCGTCTCCGTGCATCTTGCAGCGTCCCCATTTTCCCTTCTCGCCGCCGTCGCCCCGTGAACAGCTCCAGCCGCCGGCTGAGGCGCACTGTTCACGGCGTTAGTCTCGGCCGTCACGTGCACGGCATTCCGCCACCAAAAATCTCCAAAATATATAAATAAATATATATATTTTTTTTTTGTTTATATATATATATTCCACTTTTTTTATCTTTAAATTGTGGTGTTCAATTTTCTTTTCAGATGTCGGCTCCTCGCAAGTCTATGTCACACAAGTCGAGTGGCAACGCACTCGACCGAGTGGGATCTCAGCTCCTGATCGCTTCATTAGTCCTGAGGCCGAGAATCTTTTTGAAACCCGCATGTCTCATCGGCAACTCTCCCTCGAACGGGAAGTCCGCCTTGACTCTGTCGACCCTTCCATCTCGTCTCTTTTCCTTGACCGTGGTTGGGCGTCGGTCCTCACAGGTTTGATTGCTCCGTCGCTGCTCTTTATTCAAGAATTTTATTCAAATATTCATGCGATCTCTTCTAATTCTTTTTCTACTTTCGTGCGCGGAGCACAACTACACATTACGGCTAATATCATTGCCCGCATTTTTGATATCCCTCGGGTGGCCAATACACCCTACCCTTACTCTTCGGCGCTCACCCGGCCTACTTTTAATGAAATTGCCACCTTTCTTCATGGTGCTCCTCTGGAGTGGAATGGCAAAGCCTTCCCGACTTTTTACCTCTCCTCTCGGCGACTGGTCGTGAGCCGTATCATGCTCACGAACCTGTTCCCGATCTCCCACTTATCATCCCTTTCCGAGGAGAAGGCATTATTTCTATATGCTTTGTTGAGTTGTCAGCCTATTGACTTACCCTCCCATTTTATCACTCATATTCTTGCCAATTTCTCCGGCCGAAAAGAGGCAAATCTACCTTTTGGGTGCCTTATTGGCCGACTCCTTGTCGGGCTCGGTCACCCATTCGCGGACTATCCTCGCCACCGCTCGGCCACCCCATCAACTCCACCACTTTTGCCCCAGTCGGGTCCCATGCACGTCGCTTTGCTATCGACCCCGAGGAGCTGTTCGATGAGCCTCTCCCTCCTGTGCCTCCTCCTCAGCAAGACGAAGGCCCCTCTGGCTCTGCTTCACCCTTTCCTGACCCCTCGGCTCCTGGTCCATCCACTTCGCATCGGCACTGCACCTCCTCCTCAGCCGCTCTGATGGGTCAGATCTCTCGCCTTTCCGACCGTTTTGAGCGTCTGTATTCTTCACAAGAGCGGATTCTTGCGTCGTAATCCCAAATACTTGCTCGTTTTGATCGTTTGGATGAGCGGTTGGACACTCAGGAGGCTGCGTATCAACGTTGGCAGCAACATTATGGCACTCCACCTCCCGGCGATTCTGAGTGATCCCCTCTCTTTAGCTCTTCGTGACAAAAAGGGGGAGATCGTGGTTTCTTTTTGGCGCATGCTGATAGGGGGAGCTTGGGCGAGATGTACTTCTTTTTGTTAGGGGGAGTTCGATCTGATGTACTTCTTTTTGTTAGGGGGAGCTCGATTTGCTATTTATGTTCTTTGTAGACGTGTTTTTCATTTATTTGCTATTGATGTTATCATTGATGTTATCTACTCTCTCTGTTGCACTTTAGTACTGCATGCTGTATCTATTATTGCCTACATCTTTGTTGTTGGTACTAACTTTGCTTGACCAGAAAACTGAAGTGCCATAGGCAGTCAAGCAAGTTTTCATCACATCGCCTCAGCAGCTCGCGTATAGATATTTACATTTTTTTTATATCTCTTTTGTATCACTAGTCGTAGGTTTTCATGTACACGGGTTCTATCTCGATGGTGTCTGAACCCGTGATTTACTTGTATTTATTTATTTTCTGAGTTTTGTCACGGAATTGCCAAAGGGAGAGATTGTTAGAGACATTTGTCTTATTGGCATATTCCGTGACCATATGCATCATTGTATTGATGTCGGGTTGTGGGTTGTCGGGTTAAAGTCCATTCGGTCCGCCCTCAAGTCGCTCGAGCCCATCCATAGACCGCCCGCTCGCCATAAGCTCGAATCCCGCTCGAGCTCAAAAACCAGTAGGGTGGCCGCTCGAATCTCGCTCGATAGTCGCTCGAGCGCCAGCCCAACGGGCAGAATTTTCAAACGCGTTTTTGGCTCCACTATAAATATTAGACTTATGTTTTTGAACCCTAGGAATTCTGGAGAACTGATGTGCGTGCCTCTTTGAGAAGAAAACCCTCTCATGCTTCAAGATCATTGTTTCTTCTCTTGAGAAAACTAACTACTACAAGAATACTCTACATGTTCAAACTAGTTTTCTCACCCACCTTCTTTAACCATTGAAACTTTGCCTTCTACCATTGTTGGAGACTTTGGTTCGTAAAGAAGGAGACTTGTTCGTGATTTGAAATTCAAGTGGTTCGAGGGAAGATTGACGTGAAGACCGGAAGGTGTCCGGTTCCGTTGCATGGGCAAATCCAATGAGTTCCTTGGTAGGGATCACGTGACGGGAGTAAGTCGGCTAGGTTAAGGCGTCGTTACCACCCGATGCGTAAGTTGATTTTCATAGTGTATTGCTTCCTTGGCCGTTGAAGCCGGAGTATTTTTCGATACCGTGGGTATCGAAGCCACTTCGTCACCAAAAAATTGAGTCTTTATCTTTATTTCTCATATTATTTGTATCGTGCATGCTTGTTATCTCGTTATCATCTAGATATTAAATATCCTTTACGCGTATTGGATATTTATTTATTATTTCTTCCGCTATATTTTTCGGGGTCGAAACACGTTAGCACGAAACGTGCTTTTTCATTCGTAACGTATTTTCACTATATTTATTACATTATTTTGAGATATATTGGAGAATTTATTATTATATATTAATATTATTACATATTCACTTTGATTTCGTATATACTGTATCAAATTTATCAAATAATTTTTAAACTAATAAACTTAATACTAAAAATCATATAAATTATTCAAACCAAATCAATCAGCATACTAACAGTTCAGATTATTAATCTCAGTTGAAGATTTGGTTTCAAACTCAAAATAAGTCTAAAGATGCACGTACATCAGCATTTTATAAAAGATATTTTTGCTTCATTTTAAATCATTTTTAACTAAATTTCTGAGAGAAGAGAGGGAAAAAGAAGATGAGAAGAGAGATAAAGGAAAGAATGATATAATTTGGGAGCTAAAATCTCAAAAGATATGGTGATTCGAGTCAAGATAGTGAATTTTAAGACTATTTCTTTAATTTTTTACTAAAATTTCTGAATTTCTTTATCATATTTGCCCAAAGCCTATTATTTTATGCTTCTTTAGTTATATGTAAGACTCATCCGTTTTCTTTTAATATTTGGTTTACATTTATATCCTTCTTTCATAATTTTTTTTTATTTTAAAGTAAATTATCATTGTTCATGAAAATGTTAAATTTTATTCATATATTTTAACATTTCTAAAATTTAAATATAAATATTTTTTCATATGTTCTTATTTTTGTAAGAATCTTTAACAATTTCTTTTGCATGTTTCTTATTTAGCAAGACCATAGGTGTTCTTCCCAAAAGATTTTTAGTGGAGATGTTATGATTTATATACTTCAGAAAGATTATCAACAAATTAATTTTTGTACTTTAAATATTTTGCCATATAGATTTTTATTTTGAGTGGCCGATGGTTGGTACAAATTATCAGTTTCCATTTATTGTCGATTCTAGATTTTGGGTATGGCATAATATGGATGATATTGTCATGTCAAAGTGAATTTAACCAATTCCCGTGATAATTATCATTTTATTCATATTTATAGAATTTACTAACAAAATCTTATACAACATCCTGATCTCGATTATAGTCAAAAGTTGTGATTGGTCTTAATGTTTGATCTAAGGTCTTGAGAAATGTAACATATATTCATCTATTATTTCATGCGATTCATTCACATGAAGTAACAGATATGATAACACATCATTGGCTGTGTTATACATCAACTAGGATTATCTATCAATTAAGATTTCATATAATAAGAATTGTCAGGGCCGATCAAAATTATCAAGGACATAGTTAACATCATATTTGTTGAGCAATCATATATTACCGATAATATCTTTGTCATTCGTGAGTTTATCCATATAAAAAATTAAATAAAAAATAAAATATTTTACCCTATTTATTTATTTTTAAAAAAATTATAAAATTAGAATTATTAAATTTTAATTCAATATTCTACTGTGTAGGGTTCCCCACAAGGTTGATCTCCACAATTATTTTTTTTTTCTCCTTTTACATTTGCCAAATGGTTAGATTGTACCAATATTTAACATTATATATTCTCTTAACATTCTCGTATCTTTTAATTGTCATATTATCAAATCAATTATATCCTGAAATTACAAAATATAATTAGATACTAAAAAATCAATTTTCTTTATCGTTTTTATATTATAAGAGATTTCAATTAATATAGTTAGTATACTTCCTTGCTGTATTTTTCTTTATTACTAACCACTGATTTAGACCCATATGAAACTTAAAAGCATTAATTATCTCGTAATACTTACCTACCATTAGGACAATGGTTATATGATTTTTGGTTCATAACGATAGAATAAGAGTATTGATTATCTCGTGATACTTATTTATATGTAGAGTAATATTATATGGTTTTTAATTTATAGTATTAGAATAATATTTGAAAAAATTATTGAGATACATCTTACCACCAATTTAAAGACTAATTTAAGGTTCAAAATATTTCCCATAAGCAGAAACGAATGACATTGAGCAGTTTTTATTGGCTGTGAAATGAGGCCCCAAGGCCCAAACTATCAAATAATAAGCCTTCTCTCACAGAATAGAGCTAGTAATGCAGTAGGAAAATAGGTCAGCTTGAAAGAAGGATAGATCCCATTTAGATAGAAAATTTATTTTTTATTTATCTTATTTATTTTTATTTTCATTTTTATTTTTAAAGTTTTTTTATAAAATAAATTTATTTAACAAGTTGATATTTTAACAAATCAATACTTATATATATTAGCATATAAAATTAAAATTGTTATTTCAAAAAGTTATTTTATACGTTTATTTCAAAACTACACAGGTTTTTTTAAGAATTATTTTATAAGTTTATTACTTATTGAATGTAATTCTTAATAATAATATATCATATAAAAATATATATATCTAAATATTTTGTATTTTATAATATATATGGATATTAAACTAGCAACTATTATTCTATTAGAACCGATATATAGCATAGTTATATTTAAAAAAAAACTCATTAAAAAAAAAAAACTCATTAAACTAATAAATGGGAGCTCAAATTTTATTTTATACTCATCAAATTAACAAAATGAATCTAAGTTAAATAGTACTCAAATTATTTATTAAATTACCTATATATAATTGTCAAAAAGTCAAAGTAATTGTTAATTACACATTATCTTTTAATAATGATAAAATCCTTAAAGTATTAAAATATAATCAGTTTGACTCTGCCATTAAATTAACAATATTTTTTAAGTTATTAAATAATTAAATAGTAACGTAAATATAGTTGTTAAATCTAAATATCCATAAAATGACAGTACTTTTAGCTTTTTATCTATTTCGTAGAACTGTATTGTAAAATATGAAAAAATAATAATAATTGATATCAATTTAATATAAATTAATATAAAAATATAAACAAATAAATAAAACTGAAATTCAGATAAATTTAATGTGAAACTGAATCAAAATTATATTAAAATATTATCGTAAATGTCGTATGTATTTGTATTTATAAACTCACATAACAATATTTTATAATTATAATTTTTTTAAAATTATTAATGTATAAGAAAAATTATTAAAAAAACAATTAAAATTGTATTTTATATAACCCGTGAAAATTTACAATTTTAGATTATTTACATTTCAAAATTTTTCGTATTTTTAACAAAATTTTCTATATCATCTTTTTCTTTTACTTAACCAGTTTTAGCTTAATTTATCGCAAATAATTGCTTTTACCAAATGCTCTTAATAATTATGTGTATATATATATATATATAATATTTATATATTCACTTATATATCTATTCATATTAAAATAAAATGAATAAAGAGTTTAAAAAATTAAAATAATATAAAATTTATATTTTTTTAATAATTTCAATATAAATAGTATATTAATAATATATATTTATATTTATTTGTTTATTTATGCATGGTAAAGGAAAAATTAAAAATATAGTAAAAAATTTGATACGAAAAGCAATTAAAGAAATAAAGTAGAGAGCATATAAAAAGGACGCAGCTTGTTTTACGTATTTTCTGACAATTTAATAATAATTAAATAAAATTAGATCATTAAAAATCGACTAATCTCATAACTAGTTATGCTAAATTTAATTTAAGTCAACAGAAAAAGATAAATAAATATTAACGGTCAATTTTTTTTTTCCCAAAATTAATCTATAACTTGGCTACTCATTCAAAACTAATATGATCGGATCCTCCCTTACTTTATTTTTTCTTATCCACTAAATATTTAATTATTTTACGATTAAAAAATAAAATTTAAACAATATTTTAAAAAATAATATTTGAAAATTTTAAAGGCCTATGTCAAAATAATACTTAAAAAATAAAAAATCTAACATTTAAAATAATAATGATAATATAAAATTTTGTTCAACAATGTGTTCTTGGTGGAGTTAAAATATAACTTTTAAACACTCATTTAAATATTTTTACTAACTTAATATCTTATATGTTTATTTGCCAACATAAAAACAGACAAATAAATAAATCATATAATATGTAAATATTTAAAAAATAATCAAATTATACCCAAAAAAAAAAAATTCTTGACACAAATACAGCACCCTTTTCTTTTCATGATCAATCTCTTAAAGTTGACGCAGAGAGAAGAAAAATGCTTCTCCTCCACTGTTCCAGAGCTCTGCATTTTCTTCTACTCCATGAATTTTACAGCATTCAGGCTTTTACATGCTGCAGGGGCTACACGTAGAGACCGCAGTATGCATAGCCCAATGGGTTTTCCAGAGCTCGCCATTTGCTTTTTCTCCTCAATGGATTTTACAGCATTCAAGCTATACTTGCATGCTGCAGGAGCTGCACGTAGACACAGCAGTACACTTAGCCAAACGGGTTTGTTTCTCGTGCTGGCATAGAATGTGGGAAAGCTTAAAGCCCTGAAAATTCTTCTTCCTCCCACATTTATAATAATAAGCCTGCCAGAAGAAAGGAAAACATCTCCTGGCATTTCATCCAAAAAGTTGCGTCTCGAGGGATAACTCCCACTCCAGAGCTTGTTCGGGATTTAGACGTTGTAACCGTACAACGGGCAGGAGAAAAACGCCATGGCCAACGACAAAACACCCATCACAGAGACGGACACGCAGAGAAACAGATCACAGAGAGAGAAAAAGAGAGAGAGAAGCCCAGAAAGCACTGCAGAAACAGAACGACAGGATCCCACCAATATCCGAGTGATTTATATTCACACCTTGATAAATGGACCTCAAAGATTCAGGTTGGAATCCATGAAAAGAAAGCGCTCCTGGATACCTCAGAAGCCACACCCCTCTCTCTCTCTTTTTTACTCTACTGATTTTATGATAAAATTTGGATTTATTAGGGTAAATGCAGACACATAATAACAAAAATAAAACTCATGATAGACGAATTCAAAGACATGGACCTTTTTAGATCTACCTCACTTACTCATACTTTCCAACTTTAACTTTAAAACAGGATTCCAAGGTCAACTCCATCCAAGCCTTTAATTAGTAGTACACCACCTACATAATTAAACCTTCTTCCCATGGATGAAAATTGTATGTGTGGATCTGAAGAAAATTAAGCAGAGAACATAATATTGCCAGCTCCCATTCAGCATACAGAACGTAACTGGAGTAGTAACAAAATGAGCAAGTACATAAAGCAAAGAACCAAGTGATGGGTCTTGAGTTCAACTTTGCTATCTCGACTAACCGTAATCAGGTTAGATTGACGGCAAAAAGCAAAACAAAAACAAAAACCAAAACCGAGAAACTATGCTATATCCGAAAAAGAAGTTCTAATGCTAAAGATCTTCGTTTACTACAAATCATTCCAAAACTAAGTTTGTTGGTTACATTTCATAGCCACCGTAAACGTGGTGAGTAAAAGAAGCTGATTTTTGAGTGTGAAGTCATCCATAGATCTTCAACTCGCATGTCACCTGTCGTAGTTTGCTGCACTAAAAAAACACCGATGAGATTGTACAGGACCCCCCTCTCTCTCTCTCTCTCTATAGATAGATATATATATATATATATATCTTTCTAAGTACTTTGGAACTTGGAAGCCGTAGCAAAGACATTAGAGAGATCAGAGTACTGGAAAATATCATCCAACGTGGAAGAACGGTCCTGCTGGTAATTTCCTTCACCCATATCATGACTGCAAGACGACATCGTCTGCGGGTATTCAGCCCCACACACACCATTCTGAGGAAGAGTAAGAGGAGGATTATGGGTGCCCAAGTATTGGTCAAAATGGCCTTTTTCAATACCTCTTCTCGCCTCATTCGGGGTTTTTGATGGGTTATTGCTGTCACTCTTTGGGAGGAACTTTCTGATGATCTCCTCCAGCAGCCCAGAATCAGATGGCTCTGATGGGAACAGCTCCATGTACTCCTCGGGACTGCTATTCGTCGTCCCACTAGATCCTACCCTTCCAGCGCAACTAAAACTTCGATTCGCATTAACGACTGGATAATCAAAGGAAGCCCCATGAAAATTAGATTCAGATATGGTCTCAATACTCCTGGATTTTCTCGCTTCGGACGGGCTAATGAGATTTTTGCTGGACGCGTTGTGGTTGAACGAGCAGTCCATGTAGGAGTTTGAGAAAGAATTAGACGAAGGAGATGACGACGACGATGACCCCTTCATGTAAGGTATTTGATCATAGAAAGAAGGAGAAGAAGAAACCGAAGTCGGCATTGAATTTATACAAGAATTAGTGGCGAAGAAGTCACGAAGCAAGAGCATGTTCATTTTGGCAGCAGCGGCAGCAGAGGAATTGCACGGAGAAAAAGAGCCGCAGGACGAGAAATCATGAGAGAGATTAGAGATTGAGAAGGCCGGCCAGTTCGCCGGCGGGACTTTGAACGTCCGGTTGCCAACGGAGGATTGCGATTGTTTGCGAAGACTAAACGGAGGGTAGAGATGGTCCGGGGCAGGGTGAGTAGGAGACGACGGGTAGACAAAGTTAGTTCTTGCCTTGAGCCCGCGCATGGCTCGGGCGGCGCAATCGTAGGCGCAGGCAGCCTCCTCGGCAGTGTCGAACGTGCCCAGCCAGCGCCGCTCCTTGGACAGTGGATCGCGTATCTCCGCCGCGTACCGACCCCAGGGGCGTCGGCGGACGCCCCTGTAACGCATGGCCGTGCCACCAGCGCCACCGTTTGCGGCGTTGGTGTTGTCTTTGAGTGCTTTCTTGGTGCCAGTAAGGCTGCTGCTCTTCTTCTGGAGGTCTTTTCTTTCTTCTTCGGGAATTTGAGGAATCTCATTAAGCCGCCTCATTGCTTCTTCCATTTTTCTGTTTTACTCCCTCTCCTTTTCTCTCCCTTCTACCTCTGTGAGTAGTTGAGCGCCCGTTCTTTGATGGCGAACCTTTATTTATAGTGCGAATTCGACGATGGGGAAGGAGGAGATGACGACGGGAACGGTGATGTGAAAAGATTGATTTGGACACGCAAAAAATGCAGCCATGTTGATGCAGTACAATAAACGACCAGGATCTTTTCCTGGGCCTAACAGTCTTTGCATTCGAGGGCTGTGATCTCATCCTCTCTTCTTTATTGAGTATCCATAATTAGTGGCATTATTATTATTATTATTATTATTATTATTATTATTGTTAGGGTTGAAATTTTAAAGGGACTTATTTTTTAGAAAAACAGGTAAAAGTATTTTTTTTATCTGTATTATTTATTTTTAATTAAATAATTATAATAATTTAATAAATAATTTTAATTAATTTTTAATTTTTTAAATAATTAAATTATAATTAATTATTAAAATAAATAATTTAAATTAAAAAATTATATTTTTAATAGATTGAGCCCTTACCCAACATTGTTTTAATTTATTTTAGATTTTTTATTTTTGTAATCAATTTAATTTTTAGATTTTTTTTTAATTTTTTTACGGACGGGGGAGACGTGGCGTTACTAGCTGTACTTGCATGGAACTGTGCCAATGATGTTGCCGTCCCTATGCTATTATACAACCAAAGTTATCCGTACGAAAATATTTATAAATTACGCTGTAAGTTAAATAGAATTATGTGGTCAAATAATTCCTTATTCTGTGTATTTTTCTTTTTATATTAAAAAAATAAACAAAATCACTAAAATAATGGGACATTTTATTTATGGTGTTATTACATATAGACCGCTAGATGATAGCTATCCCACCCATTTGATTTGGTATTATTGATTTGGCCGATAAATATATATTTACTTTAAATTTATCTTTTTAAGAATTTTGAGAAAGCCCTTAATCAATAAGTATAATTTATGTAAATATTTTAAATGGCTCTTCTTTTTAATTTTTTTTCTTACATACAATGCATGTTCTGATCAATCTAACATTTCTATCCCTATAGTAAGAAGTTGATTTTTAAAGTTGAATGCAACTCTCTGGGTCCCTACCAATGCTCGGGTATAAAAGCATAGGGGGCGATCAAGATATCACATGTTAGTGGCTTTTCATATACTAATTTCATATGATGTACCAGTCTAAATATCCAATTGATGCATCGCATTATCTGAACATACATAAATAATATCTTATTGATATTTTTTAATTATTTAATTTAATTTTTTATAATATTTTATTTAAGGTAATAATGAACAAAATCCATCTAATATCATATACCATTTGTTAGTCTATATTTGTGTTTATTTATGATATATATGCTACTGTTGAAAAATATGGAGATGGTAAGAGTAGTCGGCTGAGGTATTGTGTCTCTTATTACCAACAATGGAGCCCAACTGATCCTGAAAGACGTCCGATATATCATTGACATTCGGATGAATATCATTTCAGCTGAAAAATTAATAATACTGGCTTTCTGAATGTCTTTCGTGACGGGGGATATAAACTGACTAGATAGTCTTTAGTAATTGCCCGAGAAAAGAAGATGTTTGGCCTTTATGTGTTGCAAGCAACTGTTGAAGTTGGAGAAGTCAATTATTCACTTATTTATAATAAATATTTATCATTTAATTATTTATAAAAAATAATAAATTTTAAGAATTTATTATTAGATTGACAGCTAAAATTAAATCAAATTAGATATTTTGTTTTATAGAGGGTAGCCCCCACTAATTTTTTTTTTATGCCGTAAAAAATTGTTATGGTCGGTGTAATATAATTAAATGACACTTCAATATAATTAAATGCAAAAACTATTGTGAAAGAAAACACGTATCAAAGTGAAATTTACAAAAAAAAAAAAAAAGAAATTAAAACAAATTCATGAAGAATAAATGTTAATATCCTTCCACATATCCGTACACAATGATAGTTTCTTGTAATAAATTATATATTTTTTAATATTTTTCTCATTTAATGCGTGGGTGACGGATATTCATTTATTTGTTATTGTCCGCTTCGCATGGAGCGCCAGAAATTTGGAATTTAGGCAGGGTAGGAATGCCCCTCCATTTCTTCACTTGGCATAATTTTTAAAACAAATTTTAATTTATAAACTACTTTTTGTTTAAACAATTTTTTATAAAAATAATTATCTAATATTTAATTAGAGAAAATAAAAATTATTCTTATTTTTAATAAAATAAATATTTTTTATTTAGTAATAAATTAACTGAAATAAATATTTTTATAAAAATATTTATTTTCACGCATATGATAATAAAAAATATCATCTTTTATTATATATTTTTATTTTTATATATATAAAAATAACTATTCTCATGGCCCATAAAGTTTATTCTTATTTTTCTATTATTATTATTATTATTATTATTATTATTATTATCACTGTCACTGTTATTATTATTACTATTATTATTGTTATTATTATTATTATCACTGTTATTATTATTACTACTATTATTATTTTTATTATTGCTATATATATATATTACATATGGGTAAAAAAGTCATATTTTTATCTTATTTTTATACTATTTTACATATTAAATAATAAAATATTAATTTTTATATTATTTCTATTTAAACAACTAAATATAAAAATAATAATTTCTAACTCTATTATCATCCTATTTTATTTTCTGAGAATAATTATTCTATTCTCACATTATTTTATTTCAACAATTAAATATATAATTAGAGTTTTTAATTAGTTATTATTTATTTCTTCTTTATAAATTTTATCTAAAACTTTTATTTTTTTCAAGTAATAATATATATTAATTTAAAAATTATTCACAACCAGTATCTTTTTAATAATATAACTATACAATCTGTAAGATCTCATTAGGTGAAAATCTCACCACTGCGATCCATGAGGGATGATATTTATATGCCAACACTTTTATATTTTTTTCTTTACTAATCAATTACACGATTTATCAAATCTATTTAAAATCGTGAGAAATTAAACTTTTAAAGTAAAATTATCGATACTGTTGTTAAAGAGTGGTGATACAATATTGTGATATTAAATAACTATTTAATATAGGAAAAATTTGTAAATTATTATTTGAAGGGGTTCTAAATTATGCCTTTTATATTAATAAATTATTTTGAAAAACACCCATAAAATAGTGGCTTAAGGGGGTGGGAAATTGGCGTGGGATAAAATTTAGTGTACAATTATTGCCACCGAAGCAAAATCAACATTGGGAAAATACGATTGTTTTGGCTATTTCCAACGAGAAGGCCAATCAACTTGATTAAAAAAATAGGCTGATAAAGGCAACGAGTGGATGGTTGTCGTTTTGGGGGTTATAAGTTCGAATACGACTGACATCGATAGAACATTTATTTCCTCTCTTACTTTGGGAGTAAGATTTATTACTCTCTCACCAAGTTCGAATAAATATCAGCATTCATGCTTCATTTTTTTTTTTTTTTTTTTGGGGGTTTTAGTATATTTTTAATATTTATTCAGTGGTTTATTATAGTTTTAATACTATTTATATTTCTAGTATAAAAACAGCATGATATGATGATTTTATCGTTTAAAATAATAATAATGATATTTTTTATATTTAAATAACATCACAGGATATTTTTCTTAAAATTTGGATCTTGAGATTATTTTTTTTATTTTATATATTTAATCTTAGGATTTTGAATCCCAAATTTTAATTTTTTTTTATTTTTTAACATGGGATTTGAAATTTCGTGATTATTGTTTTTTAGTATAATATAGTTTTGTATATTTTTAATAATTATTTAGTTTATTTTTAATAATGATTAGTATTTTAATAATACTAAAATAATAATATAATTTAGTATATTTTTAATAATTATTTAGTGGTTTATTATACTTTTAGTACTACCTATATTTCTTATATAAATATTATAATTTTATCGTTTAAAATAATAATGATAATAATAATCTTTTCGCACTTAAATAATATCACAGATTTTTTAAAAAAAATTCGAATCTTGAGATTATTTTTTAAATTTACATATTTAATATTTGAATTTCGAATCCCAAATTTTAATTTTTTTAAAATTTTTTTTTAATAATATTTAATTTTTTTTAAATAATATTTAATTTTTTTAAAATTTTTTTATTTTTAACATGGAGGTTCAAGAACCCAATTTTAATTAGTTTTATTCTTCTTTGTGTTTTAAATTGTAATTTTAATTTTAAGTTTTGTAAATAATCATGGATTAGTGCTTCTAAGTATGTTGTGTGAGGCCGAGTAAATAAAAAGCAGTATATAAAAATACATGAATGGTTATGTATAAAATTTTTTATTTTATTAATTAAATAATTATTTATATATCATATATAAAAATCAAAAAATAAAAGGACTAAATGCATGAGTTCGCATGTACAACTTAATGTTTCAATTACAATGTCACTTTTTAACTCATCATTTTAGCTGTTGCTAAGAATTATAGAATTTTATAATTAATTTTTTATATTTAATAAATACTTATAAATAATGCATTGCTTTAATGGTTTTCGTGTCATGTTTTTCTTGTTTTATATACTATTTGACCATCGATGCTAAATGCACAGTTAAATTAAACAACACGAGCAAAAGATCCCGTGCCATTGTGGTGAGCTCAGAAAATACATTCGCGTTTATATTCCACCACTCTAAAAATTATTATTTTGATTAATTTTACCTTACAATATGATCAGACTGGAAACAGAAATAGAAAACTCAAAATTGAATTTTTAGTAAATGGTGATCATCACAACAATGGTATAAATAGGTATTAATAATGGTATTAAAAATAAAACTTAATCATAATTAAAGTTTAAAATAAAAAAAATCAGGTCAGATATTACAAACTAAAGTATAATCAAGAGAAACAAAAAGAAAACGTTGCGATCCCAAAATGACAAAGCTGTTTCTATTTGGACCGAATTTGTATTATACTGACTCGATTCATAATACGCTGCAAGAAGAAGCATCCACCCATGATCCAGTATACGAAAAGCAAAAAATATGCATTAATTTATAATGGCAAGCCAACCCAAAATCATTCTACGAAAACTAAAAAATTAATTAATAAATATTAATCCAATTGAGTATAATATCCGAAATATATGCCCAAAATCTAAATAAAAGCTCCTAGCTATTTCCTTTTTTGTAAAAAAAAAGTTATCCATCCGATTCTATAAGACTTCAAGCCCACTAATTTAGAAAGTGTTTTAAATATTATAAAAGTGAGCTTAACTCTCCCAAAAGCATGTATAAACGTATGAATATATATAAGTAAGATATGCAACAAGGACAATATATATATATATATATATACACACACACACACACACGTGTGTGTAACTATATACCACCAAAATATGCCAGAATTTTGTCATAATCAAAATTTTAAAATACCAATGATATTATTTTTTAATAAATTATACGAAAGTCAATGATTAATAATAAATTGTGAAAAATTTTATATAATAACATAAATCATATCAAAATTCTATATTCATAGTCAACAATGCAAACTATGCAAATGTATAAGGCATGCTGAAATCATATAAATGTATAAAAGGATCAAAAATCAATAATGATCAAAGTCAACAAATTTTAAATATTAAAATTTGAGTTATAATTATTTTTATGTAACTAAAGGTTATTCATCGTTATTTACGATTCATAAATGGTTTGACTATATATAGTTCCTATAGTGAAAGCCAAACACCTCTTTTTTAACATATAAATGAGAAGTCTAATCTTTGATATACTAATAATATATTATAATATATTTAAATATATTTTATTAATTTTTTCAAATAGTTGATATTATGTTCAACTAAAAACTTTGCTAACATAAATGTTTCTTAGTTTTTTTATATCAAAGAAAATATTTTATTGATTAAAATTTATGTACAATTTTTTTATATTTCTTATAAATTTGTGATATGGGATAGAAATTATAATGTAAAAATTTTAATGTGATATTTCTTATCAAAAAATGACAAATATTAAAATTTAGATTATAATTATTTTCATATAACGAAATGTAATTCATTATTATTTATGATTCATTAATAGGTTGACTATATATAATCCTTATGTCGAAACCAAATGTGACTTTTTTAATACATGAATGACAAATTCAATCATTAATTTACTAATAATATATTAGGATATTTTTAAATATATTTTATTAATTCTCTTAAATGATCTAAATTTGATCAAACTAACAATTTTACCCAAATATGAACATTTTTTAATTTTTTTATACCAGATAAAATATTTTCTTCATTGAAATTATGCATAATTTTTTTATATTTCTTATAAATATGTGATATGCAACAGAAACTATGAAGATGTAAAAATTTTAATGTGATATTTTTTTATCAATAATTGACAAATATTAAAATTTAGGTTATGACTGTTTTTATATAATTAAAGGTCATTAATTACTATTTACAATCCCTGGATGGTCCGACTATATATAATCTTTATAGTTAGAGTTGAATGTAACTTTTTTAACCCATAAATGATAAGTTTAGTATTTGATTTACTAATAACATATTATGACACATATAAATTTGTTTATTATCTTCAATGGTTTATATATGGTCAAACAAAAAATTTTACTTAAATATAAATATTTTTTAATTTTTTTCTCATATTAGAAAAAATATTTTCTTGATCAACGTATATGTACATTTTTTCCATATTTTTTTATAAATATGTGCTATGCAATACAAGTTATGAATGTATAGTAATTTCAATGTATATTCAAAGATATGCAGAAATTTTATTGTAGAAATTATAAGAAATTAATATAAATTATATAATTTTAACTCTTTTTTTAAAATGGAAAATATGTAGAAATATTAAAGCTAAGATTTTATAAAATAAATATATTTTTTGTGATGTCTCTTACTTATAAATATGTGTGAATAACAATATGATAATTTAAGATATGTAGTAATATATATTTAATTTTAAAAAATGCAGGAATATTATATAAAATTTAAAAACATATAATAATATTATTGTAAAAATTTAGTATTTAAATATATTTTTTATATATTTAAGACATGTATAGAAATAAAATTATATACATGTAAAACATAACCACTTTAACTATAAAAATAACACGTATATAAGTACTTAAAAATAAAAATTACTTAAAAAGATAAAAAATAAATAACAAAGATAACAAGTATTTGAATGCATTTATCTTCACTAGATTTTACTAAAAGATCTATTAATTTTACAATAATTTCTTCATCTTCTTTTTCTTTCTCTATTTTTCTCTTTTCTCATTCTCTTTCTATCTCCTCCCAAAAGTTTAGCAAAAACAAGTTAAACTTGGTTAAGGTACCTATTTATAAAAAAAATTGGTGCACCAACACCACTTAAATATTAATAAGACGTTGATGCATAATCCAAATCACACATGAACACTCATTAAGCTCTTATCAAGCTCAAACATTCTGTCATAAATTTGTATGAGTGCCATAGAGGTACATATCAACCACACGGCTACTATTCTAAACACACATGGGTGTGAAGACAAGCTCCTATTAAGCACTGAGCTAGGTTATATATAATCTAATTTTTTTATTTTTATCATATAATATTTTTAAATTAATTAAAAATTATATTATTTACACTATAACTTAAAAACAAAACTAGACATAATAAAACAACTTTTGAAAGCAGGAAAAATTTATTAGATATGTTGAAAACCATATAAAAATCTAATAACCAATAATCTATGATTTGCACACCATCTAATACCGAAGGACAATCTTTGAAATTTGGGTTTGCATATTCTTGATAGTACAATACCAATAAAATATTATTTAGGAATAATAGGCAATTGATCTTGTTGGGTCCAATAATAGTAAGGCTCAGTGATCACAAGGTTCAATTAAGATAACAGCGGCCGAAACAATCAACTAAGCCCAAAACTCAAACCACCCTATGTGGCAACCCAATACCTACAGCCAATGAGTGCTTACTGCAACTCATTGATGTGGATGCAGGCCAGGCAGACGCAATGAAAAAGGAGCAAGACAATGAGGGAAGGTCAACCCTATCAGTCGCGATTCACGCCATTCCCTATAACTGGCCAGCCAATCCTCACGCGAGAAGCATAGTAAGTGTAGTCAGCAACGCATGATGGTCTCCTCATCACCATAAGGCAACAACTGACACCACCAACTACCACCAATAATCAACGACCGGTGAATCCATGTAGAGAGGATTCTTGCGCCCAAAGCTCCATACTAGGGAGACTATAAATTTCATCTCCTTTTACAGGAGAGCGGGTCCAATCTCGATCCCCAATTCAATCCCGGTCTAATTCTGAATCGATAATCTAATCTTGGGCATTGAGACGAGCACTCTTCAAGTTCTTGCTTCGACTTACGTCCAACGTCAACTTTTCACAGCCTCTCTCAGGTTACCAAAGTGAGCCATCTGTTGCAATGCATCTAGGGAGCCAGGCCTCCCATAAAACACTTATCAATTTTCATACTCTTGCATCCACACACTCCCACCGCAGACTCAATATATTTTCACGCACCTCTAACCGTGCGCTCCCTTTCCATTCATTGCGGGAGATTACTAATTTAAACGTTAGAGTATTTTTGATGGGAGAAACTCCCCGATCTCTGACCTATTGTTTGTAATTTGTCATGTATAGATTCTTAGTTAACAACGATAGAGACCGGACCTACTCACGATCTTGTCTAGATGACGAGGAATGCGAATGTTCCTAATTCGTACGACAATCAGGGATCCAAGACGCAACACATCTATATTTAGTTCAATGAATGGGATAAAACATCACTTTTATAACCTATATATGATAGGTTTGACTTTTAAATTTTATATAGTATATAAAATATATCCAAATATATTCTATAAGTTTACTTTTAATTGTTATTATTGCATCAAAATAAAAACTCTAAATTACATAATAAATATTCAAAACTCTCCCAAATATGGAGAAAAGTACTTTCACTATTTAATTTCATAAAATTAGAGTTCTTATCAAATATCCACATAAAAATAGCATATAAAACAAAGAATCAAATATTTTATAATTTCATAATAAATATATCAAATATAAATATAAACCTTCAAAATAATCAAATGTTCAATAAAAATAAATGTGCATGTAACAAGTATAAAAAATGGACAAAAGAGAATGGCATGCATGTGCATTTTCATAATAATAAAAAAATTAAAAGATTTTAATAATAGACCAATAAATGATGTGGATATACTTACGTTAAATTAAATATTTATCTAATTTAATGTAAAATAGTTTTAAAACTATATATTTTTTGCATTTTCTCTCTACATTGTCTCGCTTTCTATCTTCTCTTTCTCTCTTTTTCCTCTTCTTAACAAAAAATGCCCCAAAAATTAGTGAATTTCTTTATATAAAAAGATTTGTGCATATGTATTAGACATGTGTTTTTCAGTCATAAAGACCAAACATACGCACGTATGAGTGCACCCAAGCTACAAACAAGTGCAAACCATATTGCAAGCCCACACATTAGCGTGCTTCTCGTATACATAAGTGTGACCCACATTGTCATCCTACGGCTAAGTGTGCTACTTTTATCCACGAGCACAGCTCTTGTTGCCAACCAATGCACTAGCGCGCCTCTTCCAAGCTCCAATATGACCCATTCTACCAAAACCATTAGTTATGCATATGTTTTGCATGGGAATATATCAAGCACCAACTTTCATATCTCAAATATTTAATTTTTAATTCCAAGTTGAATTTATTATTAATATTTATCTAAAATATAATAATTGTAATATTATAGACATAACTCAGGGGATCAATTGTCACAACTATGATCCACTTAGACTCCATAAAAAAAATTATATATCTCATTTAATGGAAAGGGGACCCTTCAAATGCCACTTTTAGAAGCCAATATGGGACGTTTTATTATTAATATTGGTGTATACAAGTTGTATATAAATGTGCAATTTATGTTGCACCTCATGCTTGACTTTTTTTAACAATATTGTTCATTCCTAAGTTTGTGTAGAATTCTTAATGGTAGATGGACACCATACACCCCTTTGCACGGGGCCTATAATAGAAGTAAGCCACAATACCCATGAAGGAATCCTTCAAAATTCTTATTTTTATTTTCTATAAAATTTATTAAGATAATATTAGCTAGTATTCTGAATTTAATATATTTAATTATTTTTTATATTTCTTTTAAAAAATTTTATGTCTACCTTCGAAAATGGGGATCTACCTCCAACAGGATATTTGACATCACATAATGTACACCTGATGTTTATTCGTGTCAAAATAAAAAATTTCTTAAAGTATTTTATCCTTTTATCATCTTCGAGTCAATCATCCTTAACAGGCTCCATTGATAAAAAGAATTATTTTTGAAATATGATTATCATATTACAAAAATATGCATTGTGTTCAGCATATGATATTCGAAGTTTCACCACGTTAGTTAATTAATCTTTATCTTTTTATAATTGAGATTGTTTTTCCTACATAAAATATTAAATTAATGTTCTGAAATCTGAAATGCTATATTAAATAGAACAATATTTCTTCAATTTTCTATATATAGAGAAAAATATATAAAAATGTCATTGAGAAATAAATTAATTTTATAACACATATTTTTTATCAAATAATTTTGCATAGAGAATTAGAGAGAAATTACAATTTAAATAATTTTATTTAAAAAAAATTGTTTGAAATATTATCAAAAAGTTGGAGAAATTATACATTCAGATCATTTTATAATTGTGAGAAGCTGAACGTGAATGTTCATAAACATTGAATCAACAATGTTTTTCGAAATTTCCATTTTCATTCATACAATGCAAGCTTACGTAAATATATGTTAGATTATTATATAATTATCAAATATCACTAGTTAAAAAAATTTTAAAATTCACTTTTATTAATTCAAAAATTAAATCATATATTAAATTACGAAAAAAAATTAATAGTATCACCTTTTTCGTATATGCTGCGATATTTTACAAGCTTGAGCAGTAAGCACCGTTGTACATATTTTTTTAAATTTTGGATTTTTTAGTGTTTCCTAATAAAATATATATTCTATAGCTTTCTCTCAATTTATATTCACATTGTACTCGATATTATCAGCACGACATCACTTATAAATATTAGTTTATATTAAGTTGATAATAATCAGTCTTTCATACTTTTTATGTGCATTTTTCGGTGCCCAATAAACCTATAACTTTCACAAGTTTTATCATTTTTATACTTTCTACGGATGAATTTTATAACAATTAATTAATTAATTATGAAAATTTTTTAAATATTTCAAAACGTATTTTGAAGGCCGTCCAATGATAGATAATTGAAACCCCA
Organism: Nepenthes gracilis; assembly: GCA_033239525.1. Taxonomy (NCBI): domain Eukaryota; kingdom Viridiplantae; phylum Streptophyta; class Magnoliopsida; order Caryophyllales; family Nepenthaceae; genus Nepenthes; species Nepenthes gracilis. The sequence goes on along the minus strand of BSYO01000022.1, from coordinate 7,599,985 downwards.
ATATTTGATTGAATAATGATATTTGTAGGAAAATTTGCAAATTTGATTTATAAATTTTCTAATTAAAAAATTGTATATATGGCTGATCAATGTAGTTAATGGTTCTACTTTCTTCGTATGTATTTGTAAAAAGTTATGTACAGTTATAAACCCTGATAACTGGGAGATTGAGAAGTATTTTCTATCTTTTAAATTTTGATATAAGATAGAATATCTCACGTAAATACCGCTCTTTTATTTGACATGAATCAATGTGTACCCATTGTTATAGGGATTGATAAGAGTTTTATCTCTTAAAGAGATAAAGAAATTTATTCTTTATATATTGATCGTTTATTTTTTAATAGATAATAGTAATTTAATTATAATAAAATAATTAATTTTAATAAATTTTTATTTTTTACTAGTTAAATAATAATTATTTATTTAATAATAAATAATTATGACGTCTAAATTAAGCTTGTTTATATTTTTATTAAAAATGAAGCCTCCCCAAATTTATTGTTACATATAATGATATAATTTTTATAAAAAAAATTTCAGTTGGAAGAGTTGGGTTTTGCTTTGTTATGACAAACGATTCTCTTAGAATTGAGCACTTTAGGTTAGTTAAATATTATAAATTCAAAAATTATATATAGAGTTATTATCTCTCATTTATAAAACACCTCGTATACCAACATTTTTAAAAGATGAATTTTTCTATCTTTTTTATATATTTATTCTATTTAAATTATAAATAAGTTTTTTTAAAATTATTCAACTATCAAAAGTAAAATATGATATTTAATAAAAATCAGGAGGAGTTAAATCTCTTAAAAAGATAGATGTCATTTTTTAAAAATGAGTCATTTATTTTTAAATAAAAAATTATAATTTAATTATTTTTAAAAATAAAAATAAGTTAAATTTAATTATTAAATTATAATTATTTATTTAAAAATAAATTTATCAGATTAAAAAAATATATATTCATATTTTTAAGGTAAAAAATTTTTTTTTTAAAAATAATTTTTTTAAAAAAATATTATTAAATAATGTGCTCTCATTAAATTTGCTTGTATTGGGAGTTGAAGAAGAGAGAGCTCATCATCTTGTATGCATGCAAACGCTGAGGCCGTCTATCAGTCTTCGGTGATTATCTTCCTGAATCATTACACTGGCGGCGCTCAGAACTTGTTCCTCTACTTTTGGCTCCTTTTTCCACCCCCCACGCCTCTTTTTAATTATTTTTTTAATCATTTTTTGCCTTTTTATTAAAAATAATATTTTATTAAATCTAATATATATTATCAATCTACAATCATCTCATTATACACAAAGCTCATAAAAAATAAATTTAAAAAAAAATCCTAAATGAAAAAAATATAAATATATATATATAAACAAATTAGAGATATTGTCTTTTTAATAATTACTATGATTAATTATTATCTGCCTGATGTCTTTTTTTTTAAAAAAATAATAATAGTATTTGAATTTATTTTTGAATTGTTTTGTTCTAAAAATAGTTAGGATTTAGAAAACCAAGGGATTAATGTTCACATGGACTTGTCTCACACGTAGGGCATTTTGTAGGGTTTTAGGCTCTGTTTGGTCGATTAAGACTCGCCCAAAAAGTTGAGTTTTCCTCAGAAATAAGGTCCGAAAATCAGGAGGGGTGTCCTCCAACTAAAGTCACTGTTGCCTTGCAAAAGGGTCATGTCCTCCTTGACGACGTTCCTAGGGTTCACCCTGCCATTTAGTTGGATCAAATATATCGGCTTATTTAAGATTTTTATTTTTCTAAATTCCCCACTTTTTGAATAATTACCTTGTTTTTAGCTATTTTCTTCAGACCAAAATAGGTTCCTTATGAAAACACTACGTTACTAAATCCGTAATAAAATTAATAAAATAATTTTTTATTTATTTAAAACTTCCGTGCATCTATTTTGATGATTTAATATAATTAAATATTATTAGTATAATATTAATAAATTAATGCATAATTAGGGTTTGTTTAGAGAAAAGACTCGAGCTAGCCCAGGAACAATTTAGCTAAAACTCGAGGTCTTAATTATCTTAGAGTATATCATTTTATAAGTTTGATTTAAAACATGTCAAATTAATTAGTCCTACCTATAAAATAATACATGATTTTTTATTTTTAGTAAACTCAGTTATGATAGTTATTTATTAATAATGTAACAATTTGTACTGTGATTGTTTATATAACTTGATTATTTAAATTTCAATGAAATTTTACACGGTAGTATAAATAAGCACTAGGTGGAATGTTTCTTGGTGGAGATGCAATTTTAGCAGGTTGAATAAAAAAAAAAAACCTAATAATTTTACCAAAATGGATTATTTTCATTTTATGGAAATATAAAAAAAGGAGTAAAATAATATTTAAAAATTATAAAAAAAAATTAAAATAATATCTTCAGATTTTCCTACACCCAAGACGATTGTCTAGTCTTCGTTTTTATAGGAAATTGATTATTAGCCTGACCACTCCTAAATTAATAAACACCATGGAGGGTAATTTACTTGTATGTCAAAAAATTTATAGGTATTTTTTAAAATTATTTAAAGTATTGAATTTTTTATTAAAAAAACTTAAAATGTATTTTATTATTGTATTAACACGTATTAATTAATTTTTATAGATTTTGCATGAAAAATAGTAGAATGATGCATAATAAGTTGACAAAGATGACACTCGAATTCCTGTTTTTTTTTTTTGCATGCAAAATTGAATAAAAATAAATCAATATTAGGTAATTTTACGGTACCCTAATGTAAAATTTTAGGCATTTTGTAAGCATAAAAAACAAATACGGGAAAATAGCACAAAAGAAAAGCATATCCTTCAACCAAAGGCTAAAAAATATAAACTAGTTAGAATTAAATATTACATAATAAATATTACTCAATATATTTAAAATCTAAAAAAATATTGTAAATGCAATCACAAGTGATCGGAGATGGGCGGTGGGGCTGGTGGCCCTGCGCGGCAGGGGTTGGGTGCTCCGGCTAGGCCACGGCGGTCCGACGAAAAATAAGTTTTTATATTTAAAAAAATAATAATAATAATAGTAGCAGTAGAATTGTTTAAATATTTAATTCACCGAAATATATCCCATCAAGCAGGTGAGCATGCGTGATGGCGAAAGAAACAAAATCTAACAGCTGTAGATGCGCGATGACTGATGAACAGAGGGAGGAGGAGGAAGAGGCTGATGGATGGGAAGTGAAGTGAAGAATGGCGGTGGGGAACAATGCCGGAGACGCCAAAAAGGACGGTGCGGGGTGGCGGTGGGGGCGGAGCAAGTAGATTTTTAACGACAAAGAGATCCTGTCAGACGATATAGAATTTAATGAGGCCACCAGCCTTTTCCCTGTATATCAGGAAACGGACGTTTGCTCTCCAAAATCCTGTGGTCTACACTCCATCCTAACTCAAATAAATAAATAAAATTTTTTAATTTATTCATTTTTACTTAAATTTAAATAAATAAATAAATAAAATATTTTGTCACAAATTTAATTATCATCGTTACATTTTAAAACTTACTTAATACATAATTATATTTTTATAAATAAATAACTTTGGCTCAAACATACTGACAAGATTATTATTATTATTATTATTTTTATAGACTGGTTTGATTTAGTTGGAGTACTATATAACACGGGGCATTGCAACATGTGCAGACATTACAGCACCAACAGCAGCGCCGTTGGCTCGTATTTTTATATAAAATAAAAAATATATTTCTTTTAAGAAAAATTAGCAGTCTGTACGGACTTTGACATAGGGACTGTAATATCCGTACAACGTCTTTGCAGCGTCTTTGCCCCCTCTTCTATTGGTACTATTGGCTATTTGCCATGTGTGTAACATTAGTGATAATAAATATTTTTACTGTTTAAATAATAATAATAACAACAATAATAATAATAATAATAATAATAATAATTTTTAAAAGATAATAAATATAATTTTTTTTTCCATTTTTACCTTTTTTATTTATATAATGATAAAAATATCACATTATTATTATTATTTTTCTATCATTTTTTATTCTTTAAGATTAATTTCAAATAATCTTTTCATAGTCTTTTGTTATTTTACAAAAAATAATAAACATATATATTAAACACAATAACAATTATTTTCTGACCGTTTAATAATAATGGCTAATAATACTGTAACTAAATTTTACTTTTATATTTTACATCTTTAATAAACAATAGCAATAGATCATTTGCTCAACAATAAATAACCAATAATAATATTAAATTCTCAATAACTTAACAAAATCCGAGTATATGAAACATAAGATTAAATTAAAATAAATTTATAATAAAGTAATTGATGAAATAACACGTACTAAGTTAAGTTATTTCTGAATTAACTTAGTAACACGTACAAATTTAAATAAATAATTTTATGATAATTAAATTATAATTATAATTATAATTTTAGTTTAGTGACTATATATATATATATATATATATTTAAGATTTACTGCAAGGGAATCATAATTAATATTAACGCGAGGCAGTACATCCCTACCGCGACTGCACACTTGCATTATTGTGATACGAACTTAGCAATTGATAAAGTGGTGATGATAATACTATGTCGTTTTAAATCTGATCAAACCACCTCACTGTCGGGTGTGGGGTAAAAAGAGCATTAACGGAAAAAAAATTATGACAAAGAATTAATAACCATTGGGTAAGCAATAATGACGAAAATAAACTATCTCGTGAATTTTAATACTTGTTATTATGGTTAATACACTTAATTATCGGTTAAAAAAGGGGTAAGATTTAAACTTATATAAATTATATAACTATATGGGTCAAATGCAACTCGAACTATCTTTATATCTTAATTTTTAATAATTTATTATTGAAAACTGTCCTTAACAGTTTAGATTTGATGAAAATATATACATAGTTGGTATAGTAAAAATATTTTTTAAATTCTTTATTAATTGCTATTTACTAAATACTTTAATATTAGTAATATGAACAACTAAATACACAAAGAAGCTGTTGGCGCAGAAGGAGGTGGACGGACAACAATGCATAGGGTCACACACTCATAGTAAAATGAGGAAAGGAGAATTATTGAATACGTAATATTTTACGAGAAAAATCCTTCTCAAATAAAAAAAAAAATCACGGGACACTTAATCCACAAATAAGTTTTACTATATGAGATTAATTACAAGCCACCCACAATTACACAATTACTTGAGGCGAGAATGAAGAACAAAGCACAAGCACGAGAACAACTCTCTTTGTTTTTACTCACAATTCTCTTTTCTTTGACCATCTCTCAATCACTCGTACACTTAGAAATTTTTACAATACCTATATCCAATTTTAATATAGGCACAAATATATTATGTAAATCTAAAAAATATTCTATTCACCCAATCAGATCTGTCATTACCAATAATATGAATATACTCTATATAAAAACGGCTCATACAAAACCTCACGAGATCACGGATGTTCAGAAAATATTCTGAGCCAGCTATTTTCTGGATTTCCAAATGAGCGGCCAACATTCCAATGATCGTTTCCTTTTTTCAGGCCAATCAACATGATATTGATTGGAACACACAATTTGTCAGGCAACGAGTTGATCGATATTGCTGTTCCTAGAAAACTTTCGATCAATTTTGTTGACCGAAATTTCTTCTACTAGAACTGTGCATAATCCGTGGACCTTAATAGCACATAGGTCCTCGTGCTCCGTCCAAATCCTCCAATCACCAGGACTTTCACACGAGAGTAACCCCCAATAGAAGCCAGCAATACAAGTGCCTTATTTTATCATTAATCTTCTCATTAAGTGTTCATATTTGCTTTAACTTCTAATTTAACTCATATAAGTACATATCAAAACTTTTTTTTTGATAATAAAATGTCATAAAATTTCTTCTTCATATATAAGATTGTCGTTAAGAATTTTGACTTATACCTACCATTAAGTTTCATTCAAACCTTTGTTGAATATGGTAAATTAATAACTTTTTAAAAATTATTATCCGTGAGATACAATTTAATCATATAATTAGTAATATTCTATATATCTTGCCACTCCTCATTTTGTGTTTTCTCTTACTTCTCTTCATTCAAATGTTGGGATTTGATGAAAACACATGCACGACCAACTCAACAAAATCAAACCAAATCCCACATCAATCATCAATATCCAAACAGTTGAGTATAAGAAAATATCTACGATCAAGCACACAAAATTATATAATGATATTTAATATAAATTTTTTTTTCTCAAATTAAAAAATTATAGGATAAATTTTAAATAAACTTATTATAAAATAGTAATTTGTTATAAATAGAACCTCATTCGAGATCAAAAAGTCATTAATTATAATTTGAGTACATAATAGTTGATCTTATAACCTATAAGAGAAGAATATACTAACACTAAGAACAACTAGAATGAAATACGTCTTAATAGAAAACTAAAGTAGCATACCCAAATTTAGCAAATTATTGAATTTGAGTGGGATCATAATTGGATGACGAAAATTTTCGTTCTCCTTTTTTCCTCAAATCTCTCACTTCATATGGCATCATTGTGTCAAAAATGCTATCAAATATTATCCTATAGTCATATTAGGAAACTTTATATCAAAGTTAATGCACGAATATCTCTTAAGTATGAGCTTTTCTGAACAATTGGCATATAACCATCTCTCTAACGCATGTCAAGGGTGTTAATTCTTTTCAAAATTGAACAGATGCTATCGCACTCCTATCAAATGCAGATATTTTGTCTGATTGGACATCGAATGAATATCGCACAAATTTTTAATAAATTTTGTTACTCAAGTGACATTCATATAAATATTGTATGACCCTTATTTGACTTTTTGCTCGAGTATGCCATGCCCAAATATCATATGCCATTCAAATGATCCGGCTATTTAATATAAGATGCACAAAGAATGATCCCATTGATGAACGAAAATTTCGGTTGTATATATATATATATAGACTATACAGTAAAAAAAAAAAAGTAAGTAAATTTCATTAATTTTTTCCCTCAAAACTAAAATTTAAAACATTCAATTACCTGCGGCTGTTGAATTTATACTTTACCTGTAAGGTGCAACGTCGCCTATTCGATCGAGTTCTATTAATTTTTGGCCAAATTCTATTGATTTTTTTATTTAATGCAACGTTACATATATTTTATTGGATCCAAAGTCATTGTGTTTTTAATCTGACAACCTCGATTGCATACCTAAGTATTATTTTTATTTTAATTTTACATGTTGCAGTGGTCAGTGCCCGATATCTAAAATCGTGAAGGATGAAATTTATTGATAATTAATCAGACAATAATAATTAAAATTATATTCCGGTTACATGCAATATAATCATATGTCTATTGATATTAGAAAAAAATCTGAACCGGTTATTCAAATTAAATCAAAATATTACAAAATATTTCATATGACCAATTCATATGAAATATTTCCAAGTTTGATTCATAGCGATTCAAAAAATATTACAAAAATAAAAAATATTTCTAAGTTTGATCAATTTATTTCTTCATCGGTAGCCATAATGTTTTTGATGATTAGACGCCTCTAGTTAATTTTGCCCCATGGGAATTCACACTAACATGGACCATAACTAAAAGAATGAGTAATAAAGTTTTATTGATTATGATAATATCGATATCAAATATAATAAATATTTTACATTAATATCTAAATATTAAATTTTTTTTCTAAAATAATAATTTAACATAAACATATCAATTAATATATTATTAATATGATAATATATTATGATTTTATTATTATTAAAAAATAAAACTATTTAAAAAATCTAACATCTATTCATATTGATCAATATTTTTATTAATATTCACCAAATTATTCCTAAAAGAAAAAGAGAAAAAGTACTGTTAATACGTGCTTGATTCTAAACATATGGAGATTATCAAAATGTCATTAAATCTTTATATTTAGGATTTAAAGAAAGAGTGTACTAAATGGAATGGACTCTCTCTCGATTCTTTTAGAAAGACTTTAAGAAATGGATTAGAAAGCAAATTCATAAATATATTTGATAGATAATGATCTATGTTGCTCGATGGGTATGGAAACTACAGGTCTAAACAGGGAAGCCCAATGTAATTATGGACCGCCCGTGCCTCTCGAGCCAATGGTACTCAATGACAATATAGCCCATATGTCCGAGCGAGACGTTATGCGGGGACAAACCAATTCTCAAGATCCAGTCTGATGGCCAAAACGGTTATTTAACCAACAATGGTGGACGTTAATCATAACTGTTCTTGATAGGAATAACAGTTAAATCGTCTGATCACACGGTTGAAACCGTGTGGTCTTTAACCGCTTTCCTCCAACTATAAATATCCATTCTTTCCATCAAAAATAAAAAAGGGGATTTCGATAAAGACGCCAAGAGCGCTTAGAACTTTCTCTGTCTAAATAAGACGCCCATAGTATAACTACTCGAAATAAAACTCAATTTAATTATATTTTGCTTTTTTCCTTAATCATAATTAAAATACTAATTTGAGAATTGAAAGATATATTGGGGAGTTAGTCTTGTCAAGCCTTTGATCCTTCTTTGTGTTACACAGGATTTTGATTTTGAAGCTTACGGAACTTGGAAACTGCAAATGACTGATGCACAATGACTCTCATCTGTACAACAATCATATCCATGGTACGTAACATTGGTATCGTCTGTGAAAATCGACTTTAAAAATCCGAATGACATAATTTAAAAGAAAATGATGTATTCCAAAGGATAGACTAGTACACCAGTTTGGGAGGTCACTTTAGGTGAAAATAACGCTCCCACTGTAAATGCCATTGGTGATCACCTTGATCATTATATTCGAACACTTACTCAGACCGTTCAGACACTTGTTGCAAAAATGGACGAACGGCCTCAACAAGTGCCCTCTTCGGCCTCTCAAACTTCTACATCAAAAAGAAAAAAGAGTAAGGGAAGAAAGCACCCCTCCAAACTGATTGACAACCAGGATGACCGAGGGACTAGAATGACTTCAAATAAAATTCCATCTCAACTTGAAGGTCATTTCCAGGACTGAGAGGATAGTCCTGAAAGAAGAAACCTTTGATATTTCCACAATGGTAGGGAATCTATATTTCATAGAGTACCCTGTCATGGGAAACGTCCACAGAGGACTGTAAATCATCAAGATTCATTGTTCGCTAAAAAACCATCTGAGTTGATGGATTTCCTCAATGAAAAAAGGATAACGGCTCCTCTTCACATTGAGGAACGAGTCGGAAAAATTTGGAACCGTGTCTTTGGAGAAGACACAGTTGGAAAGACAATCGACCTGCGATGATCTCCATTTATCATAGAAATCCGTACACAGTTCTTACCACATAAATTTAAGATGCCCGCTTTGGAGCCTTATGATGGAAGCTTTGATCTTATGGATCATCTTGATCATTTATATACGCTCCTAAGTTTTCAGGATCTGGATGAGGAAGTAATGTGTCTCTATTTTCCTCTAATCCAAAAAGGTGATCTTGGGCATGGTTTTATCGTCTTCAGTCAAATTCCATTCGATCTTTTCAGGATTTGGCTGATGAATTTTTATCTTAATTTACCTTCAGTAGGAAGGAGGAAAAACAACATTGGCATTTGGCTTGAGTAAAGCAAGGGCCAAATATAAAGAAAATTTTGGCCTAATTTATATTTGAGGCTAAAAAAATTCCAAAGCTCACCAAGGAGGTGAAATTAAGTATATTCGTGTCTGCATTGGAATCCGACGACTTCTTTAGGTACATAGCCAATAAAAACCCTCAAACATATAGAGAGCATGAGGTTATTACTCGTACTTACATTGCAACCGAGGAGGCTAATGACATAAAGAGGCCAAAGGACCAGCCCCACCAAAACTCAATTCAGGGGAAAAGAAAAAATAGGCACAACTTGGGTCCTCGATTTAGAAAGTAGCAAAAGTCGAACTCAATATGAAAAAGGGGATTCAGGCTTCAAGACCTGACTCTGTTAAACGGCTATCGCACTAACATCCTAATGCATATTCAGGGCGAAAAATTCTTTAAATGGTCAAAGGCATTAAAAAACCTAGATGGTGTGATCAGTCAAAATATTGTCATGACTATCGATGTGGAGGGTATAGCACCGAGGATTGCAGGACGCTATAAAAGGAGATCGAAGAGTTAATCTAGAAGGGACATTTCAACCGATTTCTGTAGAGACCTGGACAGACTTCCGAAGTAGCAAATGGAGATGAGATCAAGTAGCCAAGAGGTCGAGTAGCAGCCGACGTTGTGAACATGGTTTTCACGCGACCCGCTCAGGCAGACATTTTGAAAAGTTCAAGAATGGCCAACGGCCATAAAAAGTCAATGATAGAAGATAGGGATGATATTATAAGTTTTAGCAATGATGACTTAGCGCATCTAACATCTCCCACTTTGATCATTTGGTTATAACTGCACTTGTTTTAGACGGTAGTGTAGATTATCAATTGAAACGCGTATTTTTATTAATAATAAAAGTTCTAAAAATTTACTTCATTTGGATGCGTTCTTTAAGTTAGGATAAAAGAAAAGTCAATTGAAGACGTCTGAAAGACCCTTGTATGGGCTAGATAATGAACCTGTATTCGTACAAGAAATAATCAAATTAGAAGTCACTTTGGGTACGTATCAAAGGACGGCCACCAAGATACTTTCCTTCTTGGTTGTAGATCTGCTATCGGTCTACAATGTCATCTTCAGACGGCCTTACTTAATCATATTTGAAGCTGTGACTTCTTTTCCACATCTCAAAATAAAGTTTCTAACCCCATTTGGCATCGGAGAGGCCCTGGGTGATTAGATGACCGCGTGAACTTGTTATTTGTCACAAGTCACTCAGACACGAGTAAGGCAACAGGTCCATGATCTTGACCTCCGCGATGAAACCACATTGTTCCAAGCCCAGTCTGGAGAATCAATGGATTAGATCTCATTAGATACTAATCATCCTGAAAAACAAATTCAAATTGGGAAATATTTGTCCGAGCCATTCCAAGGTCAACTTATTGATTTTCTTAAACAAAATTCTGACGTCTTTACCTAGACACCTAGCGATATGTTAGCTATACTGACTGAGGTAATGGTCCATATGTTGGGCCTAAACCCCGGCCACAAGTCAATCAGGCAAAAAAAATGGAATTATTTGGTCAAAAAGTTGATTGCCATTCGAGAAGAAATAAAGAAACTTTTGGATACCAGATTTATTAGAGATGTTCAATATCCAGATTGGTTATCTAATATAGTTATGGTGAAGAAAAGTAATGAAAAATGGAGGATGTGCGTTGACTTCACTGACGTCAATAAAGTATGTCCGAAAGACGGTTTCCCATTGGGAAGAATCGATTTGCTCGTAGACTACCCTTCTGGACACGGATTGATAGTTTCATGGATACCTACTCTGGTTACAATCAAATCCGAATGAATTCAGAGGACGAAGAGTATACATCTTTCATGATCGACTAAGGAAAATATTGTTATAAAGTTATACCCTTCGATCTTATGAATGCCAATGTAACCAATTAGCGCCTTATCAATAAGATGTTCGAAGGTCAAATCGGACGAAATATGGAGGTATATGTGGATGACATGCTTGTAAAAAGCAAGATTTCGAATGATCATATTCACGACCTTAATGCGGCGTTTAATGTCTTAAGAGCACACGAGATAAAACTTAACCTGACTAAATGCACATTTGGAGTGATCTCGAAAAACTTTTTAGGCTTTATCGTTTCACACCGAGGAATAGAAGCCAATCCAGAGAAGATTAAGACTATCCTGGATATGAATCCACCTCAGACTGTAAAAGAAGTTTAAAAATTAACTGAAAGATTGGCGGCACTCTCACGTTTTTTGGCTAAATCAGCCGAAAAATATTTGCCATTCTTTAAGGTATTAAGAGGAATTAAGTCATCGGGCTTCCAGTGAACTACAGAATACGAAACTGCCTTATGAGAACTCAATGAGTATTTGTCTCACCCACCACTATTGACTCCTCCACAACAGGGCAATGACTTATTTCTATATTTGGCCGTGTCCGAGACTGGCCTAAGTTCTGTCCTAATTTGTGAAATGTCTGACGGTCAAAGACCGATGTATTATGTTAGTAAAATTTTTATAGAGGCAAAAACACATTATACTTATGCTGAAAAGACAACACTAGCACTTGTATATTCTTCCCGAAAACTTTGACCATATTTCCAGACACATAGAGTAATCATTCTGATTGACGAACCTTTAAATCGAATTCTAGAAAGGTTAGATGTATCTAGACGATTGGTCAAATGGGCAATTGATTTGGGGTCGTTCCACTTAGAGTTCTGGCCGATGCCATCCTTTAAAGGTCAGGCTCTCACGGATTTTATCGTCGAGACAACGATATTAATCCCGAATGACCCTAATATTATTGGGATTGACTATTCCCATAATATTTTGACTTGGATTCCTCATGTAGATTGCTCTTCTATGCAAGTTAGCTGTGGAGCCGGGGTGGTTCTCCATAACAATCATATCCTCGGTATGCAACATTGCTTATTCATTTTTCTTATGAATTTTGAGGGTTAAGAAATAAAAAGGTTCAATGCATGTATTAATATTGAAGAATATTAATATTAATATTCTTAATAAATTAGTAGAAAATAAATATTTTTGGAGAATATTTATACCCACATATATAAAAATAGGTATTCCCCCATATAATAATAATAATTATTATTATTATTATTACGCATTATATTATTATTATTATTATTATTTCTATGTTTTATTGTTATTATTATTATTACTTAATAATAATAATAATAATAATAATAATATTATTATTACTATTATCATTATTTTAACCGTATTCCTCATACTATTCTACAAATCAAATAATAGAATATTACTTCTCACCTTATTTTATTCCAACAACCATATATGGGAATAACAACTTTAACTTTATTTCCACCCTATTCTATTTCTTAAAAATAACTAGTTTGTTCCCATTTGATTCCATTTTAATAACTAAATATACTATAAATTTTAATTAATTGAGCTTCTGCCCCACCACCAAAATGCCCCTAACAGTGCCTCAATTAATCACCATTTATCAACATGCCTGGATGCAAATATACGAAAATAAAGATGCATATACATACGAACGTATATTGGATGAGGGGCGCTGTTCCACGGCACAGCACCAGTGCAGTGGATGTCGCCGGTTGAATTTAATACAACGGGCAGGGTCATCTCCCCCACCTCTTTTTTTTTTCCCCCCCGGTTTCAACACTCCTTTTTAATCTTTAACACCCTTTTTTCTCTGTTTTTTTAATTATATTTTTAATATATATATATATATATATATATATATTTAAGTACTTTTATAAAATATAAACTCATATAAATATTAAATATAAAAATAATTTTATTTATAAATTAGATTAATTTTTTATTTTATATTAAATACTTATACTTATATTTTTATTTAATAAATTTATGAAATAATAATTTTATAATTACATATTTCAAAATATCATTATAAAAATAAGATTATATTTTATAAATTTACAAAATGTTAACTTATATCTTATGAGTATAATTACTAACAGTTCAAGAAAAAAACCCGTTAAAAGATTTCATCTATAATAAAATAGAGACCTAATTGATCCATATAACTTAAAGTTAGTATGTGAGCCCATTGGTCTTATCCGGGCAGTCGATATTTTGAATGAAGACGGAACCGATTCTATCTAACCTAAGCAAACAGCTCCGATCTCTTATCTGATGCAATGGACTTGATTGTCGGTCAGGGACTACAAGCAGAGCAGCATCTTCTTATCAATCCAAACCGTTTCTTAAGCGATTTGTAGGAAATGTTAACCACTCATTATTTCTATATAAACCCCTCATTCCCAACAGGAGAGGAGGATGACACTCAACAAAAAACTAACAAAAGGCAATCTTCAGACGTTTCAAGCGTACACACTCTCTCACTCATTAAGACGCTTTTCACTAAGCGCACATCATAAAAATTATTTTGATAAGTATGCTTATTTTATATCATCTTTTTTTTTTCTCAAAGAAATATCACTTATTTAAGTATTAGAGGATATATCGGGGATTGAATCCTGTCAATTATTTGACTGTATATTTGCTATGTTGAACAGGATCCAAATTAGGAGTGTACGAAAATCGGACATGCGTCGAACCTATCGAGCAACTCTTAACTCCCTAATTTGTATAACAATTTGGATTTGAGGATATATCATTGGCACCGTCTGTGAAAATTGACTAAGAAGTCTAACTATCAAACTCTTACAAAAGAACAATATGATGAATACACAAGTACAAGTCAGTATGTCGATTATAAATGTCATCTCATACGGCAACTGCCCTACTATGAGTAGTCAGGTGGACGATCATCCAGACCCTTGTTTGTGTGCACTCACGATGAGGATCGACGATATCTCCGATGCTGTCCAGACAATTTTCACAAGACTTGATGAGCGGTTGAAGGGGGCTCCATCCTCCGCCTCCCAAACAACGCCATTCAAGCGATGGAGGAGGGGAAGGAAGCACCCCACCGAAAAGGGTTGTTGGCCTGAAGACCTTGGGACTCAAGTTACCTCAAGTAATAAGGTTCCGATGCACTTTGAGGATCAACTGAGTTACATGACTTGAGAAGATAGCCCAGAGAGTCAGAATCCTCATTACTCCAGTTATGATAGAGAGCCATTATGCTAAGGAGGAGCCTCTTATAGTGTGCACTCTTCGAAAGTTATGAGTCATCCAACCTCTCATGCCGCTCAAAACCCCGTGTAATTGAGAAACTTCATCAAGGAGAATAGGATGGCAGCTCCTCCTCAAATGGAAAAGAAAGTTGAGAAAATGTGACAGCATGTTTTTGGAGGATATGACGATGGATGAACTACAAATTTACGGAGATCTCCATTCACAATGAAAACCCAAATATATTCATTTTCTCATAAATTCAAGATGTCAGCCTTGGATCCTTATAATAGGAGTACCGATCCGATGGACCATCATAACCATTTCTACTCTCTCCTAAGTTTTTATGGCTTAGATGCTACTGCAATGTGTCTGTGCTTTTCCTTGACTTTTAAAGGGAATGCTCAAATTTGATTCTATTGATTTCAACCTAACTTGATTTGGACGTTTCAAGAACTGGTTGATGATTTCTTGTTCAAATTCGCCTCCAGTCAGAGGGAGGAGAAACAACTATGACACTTTACCCGTGTCAAGGGTCAAACGAAAATTTAAATAAATTCCTTCTTTGATTTACAACCAAAACCTGAAAGATACCTAAGCTCATCGATAAGGTAAAATTGAATGCCCTTATATTGACCCTAGAGGTTGGGGACTTCTTCAAATATCTAGCCTATAAGAACTCACAAACCTTCCGAGAGGCCAATGCCATTATTCGAACTTACATAGAGGCCAAAGAGGCTAATGAGGCAAAACTATCGGAGCGTGTGGACTATTTTCACTAGAGGACAAAGGATGAAAAGGGAAAGAAGGGAGATCACGAGGGCTTTCATAGACAGGGGAAGTAGCCGAATACAGAACCGACAGCACGAAGGGAGTTCAGGCCCCTGGATCCAACTCCTTTGAACGACTCTCGTACCAACATCTTGATACAGATTAAATGGTCGAAGGGATTGAAGAACCCGAATGGAGACGATCAATCAAAGTATTGTTGCTACTATTGGTGCAGGAGTATAGCACTAAAGATTGTCGAATGCTATAAAAGGAGATTGAAGACCTGATTCAAAAAGGACACCTTAGCCGATTTTCACAAAGACCCAAACGGACCTCCAAACGAACTGGCGGGGATGAAGCTGAGCAACCAAGAAATCGAGTAACAATTGTATTCATTCATATGGTTACGATGGAACCAACATGAAATAACAACCCGGATCACCCAAGTATGGCCGCCGGCACAAGAGGCTAATGGTCGGATTTAGAGATAATTTCATTAGTTTTAGTAACGAAAATATGACTCATGTATCCTTTTCTCATTTTGATCCATTGGTTATATTTACATTCGACTCTGATGACAAAATAGAATATCAGTTGAAATGAATATTTATTGAGAAAAAAAATTTTAAAAATTTGCTTTATCTCGATATGTATTTTAAATTGGGTTTGAAAAGAAGTCAGATAAAACCTACTAAGGGACTCCTATATGGCTTGGACAATGAGCCAATAGCTGTTCAGGGGGTCATCTAATTAGAAATTACGCTGGGGGCTTATCCGAGGATTGCATCCAAGATATTTTTTTCTTAATAGTCAACCTTCCCTTGACCTACAATGACAACCTCAAACGTCCCTACTTGATCGCTTTTGGGGCAGTAATCTTGATCCCATATTTAAAAATAAAGTTTTTCACTCCATATGGTGTAGGAGAGGTCTTTGTGATCAAATGATTGGACGAATATATTACTTGTTTCAAATCACTAAGACACCCCCTAGCCAACCAATACAGGACCTCGACTTCCATAATGAGACCACCTTATGAGAAGCCTAGTCGGATAATCTACAGATCGGATCCCTATGGATCCTAGTGATCCAGAGAAGTACGTTCAAATAGGAAGTTCTCTGTTAGAACCCCTCTGAAGCTAGCTTGTCAGTTTTCTTCGACGGAATTTTAAAATTTTTACCTGGATACCAACGATTTATTAGGAATACCAATTGGAGTAATGATCCATGAGTTGGACTTAAATTCCCGTCATAAGCCTGGCCGGCAGAAATGAAGCGAATCATTCGATTGATAAACTAGTTGCTATCTGAGAGGTGGTAAAAAACTACTCGATATTGGATTCATCAGGAAGGTATAATATCTTGACTGGTTATGCAATGTGATCAGAGTCAAGAAAAGTAATGGAAAGTGGAGGATGTGCGTGACTTCACCAACATCAACGAAGCATATCCTAAAGATAGCTTTCTATTTTCGATGATATATCTACTCATAAGCTCAACGTCTGGATATGAACTGTTGAACTTCATGGATATATGTTAGAGCTATAATCAGATTTGGATGAATTCAAAAGACAAGGAGCACATGTCATTCATGACTGATCGAGGATCTACTATAATAAACTTATATCCTTCAACTTAAAGAATTTCGGTGTCATCTGCCAACGGCTTGTCAACAAGATGTTCGAAACCCAGAAGGGACGAAATATGAAAGTGTATGTAGATGATATACTCGTCAAAAGTAGAACGACTGATGATCATATTTACGATTTGGACGAGGCGTTCAATGTCCTCCAGACAAACCAAATGAAGCCCAATTTGATAAAATATATGTTCAAAGTAACCTCGGGAAGGTTTTTGGTTTTCATAATCTCATCTCAGGGGATTGAAGCAAATACTACAAAAATCAAGGATATTTTTCAATATAAATCTACCTCGGATTGTAAAAGAAATCCAGAAGCTCATCGGGAGGCTAATAGCCCTTTTTCGTTTATTAGCCAAATTGGCAGAGAAGTACTTACACCTTTTCAAAATCTTAAGTGGACAAAGACCGTTGGCTTTCAGTGGATGACCGACTGTAAAGTTGCATTCCGAAAGCTAAATGAGTATCTCTTGAACCCACCACTTCTTATTTCCCCTCAAGTAGGCGAGGACTTGTAACTGTACTTTGCAATATCTAATACTACCTTGAGCTCGTTCTTGATTTGATAACAATCAGATGGACAACAGCCTGTATATGATGTTTGTAAGGTCTTGACCGACCTGGAGACTCGATATTCTCATACTGATAGGATGACTCTAGCACTTGCAAATTTTGACCTAAAATTTCATCTTTATTTTCGGGCATATAAAATTATCTTTTTGTCACACCAATCGTTAAAAGAAATCTTATAGAAGTTACACATATTAGGACGACTGGTCAAGTGGGCCGTTGAGTAAGGCAAGTTTGATATGGGGTTCTAACCAAGGCCAACCCTAAAAGGACAGGTCCTGATGATTTCATTATTGAAAATCGACACCAACTTTTGAAACCCTCGACCTCATTGAGACCGACAGTCATTAAAGGACTCCTGGATGGATCTTGTACATGGATGGATCTTCAATGCAAATAGGCTGTGGTGTCAGCGTGGTCCTGAGAACTCTTGTTTAGTAAAAAGAAAGTATTTAATGACCATCGAATTCTGGCAACCAATAATGTCACAGAGTACGAGGCATTGCTTGCCAAACTTAGGTTGGTCAAAAAGTATTCGACCAAGAACCTGATCATTTACAGTGACTCGAAACTGGTTAGCAATCAGGTCCGAGGAAATTTTGAGACTTTTAACCCATGACTTTTCAAATATCTCTTCAAAGTTTGATACTTGATTTCAACATTTGATAGTGTAGAGATGATCCATATCCCAAGGGAAGATAATGAAAAAGTAGACTAATTAGTAAGGGCCGCAGCAACCAGGGCCTGAGCAATATGCACGAAAAATATGTGAAGTTCTTGAAATTCCCAGCATAGACGACCTAGAGCCAGATATAATGTAGATAGTCGATGCGAATAGTTGGATGACTTCCTAAATGATATACTTGTCCAATGCCACGTTTCCAGAGAACTCGAATGATGCCAAGCATGTGAAAAAAATAGCAGGCTAGTATATTATCATGGATTAGAAGTTGTATCGACGTAGATACTCCATTCCTTACCTATGGTGTCTCACATCAGAAGAGGCCGACTATGTTTTGTGAGAAGTACATTTTGACATTTGTGGATCCCATATTCGGGATAAGAACCTCACTTTCAAACTCATGCAGTATTATTACTATTGGCCCATCATGAAGTGTGACACCGTGGACTTTGTATGAAAATGTGAGAATTGCCAGAACCATAAGAACCTCACCCTTCAATCACGTACAGTGTTTCGAACCCTATAGTCATCCTGACCATTCACACAATGGAAGCCCGATATCCTCAAACCCATTCTAGTTGTGTCTGGACAAAGCTTGTGATCGTTAGAATCAATTATTTCACGATGTGGGTCGAGGCCATCTCACTAGCTTGGATCACTGAGCAGAATGCAATGGAGTACGTTTCAGAGTATTATATGTAGATTTGGCATTCTAGAAGTCGTAGTTACCAGCAATGAGACCCAATTTACTAGTAAGCGGTTCACAAAATAATGTACAAACTTGCAGATATGGTTAGCTCACACTTCCATTACTTAACCATAAACCAACGGACAAGTGGAGGCTACTTACTGCACATTACTACGGGATTTAATAATGAAGTTTGAAACCTGTTGGGGGCTCATAGATGGATGAGCTTCCATCAGTCTTATGATCCAACAGGACGATGCCGAGAGAGTCAACCCGTGAGATACCCTTTAGCCATACTATGGGACTGAGGCTGTAATTCAAACTGAGGTCAGATTATCCAATCTCTGGGTCGAATGTTTTGATTCACTAAACATTTCTAAAAGGTTTCCGAAAAAGCTTGACCTACTTGAAAAGATTCAGGATATGGCACGATTGCGGATAACAACTTATCAGCAATAGATTGTTAGTTATTATAACAAGAAGGTAAAGTGCATCAGTTTGAAGTGGGAGACTTAGTGCTACGTAACATTAAAACTACCAACACAAATATCAACTGGGATAAGCTCTCACTTAACTGGGAGGGGCCTTTTCTGATCTTAACTATTCTCCAAAATAGGGTGTATAAGTTACGCATCCAAAATGGTAAACTTGTTGTTCGGAGATGAAATGCTTCTCACCTCCAAAAATATTACCAGTAAATGTACATGTGGCCAAGTAAGGTTGGTTTGTATCATCTGGATTACCTATAAAATCTATTAAATTTTATTAATAAAATAATTATTTATTATTCATGTGAACACTTGTTTATCATTTAATAAAATTTCACAACTTAGGCAACCTTTAGATTAGGTGAGACCCATATACATGCCCCTCGAACTACCACTTGGGGGTCAATAAAACCCGGCTGTATTATCGAGCGACCCTAGCAAAGTCGAATTGTAAAACTGGGTTATGGAACAGAGCGGTCCTCATGAGGTCAAAGGCCAAAAACTTAGGGGGCTTCTTTACTGTACGAATGCAATGACCTCAAGTTAAAGGAAATAACATTGTCCAAAAAATTTAAGTCAGACACATTAAAGCTCTTTAACTCTTTGGTTTGTGCAAGCGACAGAGGTCACGTGTAGACGACAACTTAAATCATCTCAACAGCCGGACATTTAAGTCTATAATACTTTGACCAGCTAATATATATATATATATATATATATATATATATATATATGTATAAATAACAAAGAGAGACAAAAAGAAAATACACACAATTATAAAAAAATAATTTTATTTCTCTACAAAAATGTTACAAGTACAAGATAAAATAATAATAAAAAATAAAATAATGTTTATTTTGGAGGAGGATCATCTAGAGGCTGCGGGGTCTCCAGCAAAGGCTCACAGGACATTACAACGTTTTTGGGATGGTACAACACATCTGATCTCTATCGAGCGCTGACGTTTCTTGAATGGAATATGAAAATAGGAATTCTAGGAGCCACCATCTTGATGATACATTGGCAAAGGCCGATATCGTCGCAATGCTTATACTCCATCACCTGCTTAATGTCATTCGGACTGATGGATGTCTGAAACTCAGTCTCAAGCCTAAAGTTATGGTCATAGAGGATAGTGTACTTCTTCCTTGTCTTAGACAACTCGTGTTCGAGATGAGAAACATGCTCCTCCAAGGCTAAGAACTTCTCATTCTTAATGCTGCTGTGAGACAAACGGTCGGTAATGGAGATGAGATGATTAGCCAATTATTAAAACTGTGATAGAAGAACAAGTTAGAAATTGTAAAACAGATAGTAAAGGAACTAAGCAGAAGCTCAGCCAATACCTCTGAGAAGGATGAGCTTCCTGTGGAGTATCACTTGTAGGAACCTCCAAAACCTGCTGGACCTCAAGCTCCGAGTGCTCTATAGCGGCAACCTCAACTGTGTCATGGACTGCTCTAGCAAGGACATCCTCCTGGGCCTCAAGTGATGGAGACAAGAATACAGACGTTCTGACTGTTGCCTCAGATGCTGCTTCCTCATCGACCTCGGATGTGGGGGCATCCAAGCATGGTACGTCCGCCACCTCTACTTGTCCTTCGGCCACGTCTTCATTCTTGGCTGCGGAAGAACATATCTTGACAACCTCAGCATGAAATTTCGGGAGGACTATCTCTGGGAAGCTAGCCTCCAAAAACTCGACTTGAGGCACCCCATCGACCTCCCGAAATTCAGTCTCACTGATCTAAGAAGCACCATTGGCGAAACTAATAGGAAGATCAGGTGGGGACTCCTCAAACAGATATGGCAAAGCGGACGACACCCCATATGAGGCAAGGGTTGGAGTTGGGATGCGGGTGTCTACGACTCCAGCCTCAATATCACCAATTGCAACAGACTTTGAGGTTCACAACCTTCATCTGGACAGACGGCCCCTGGATGTTTAGGCCAAGTAAGAAGAAGGAATTGGGTCCATCCTCACCGATGGCCTCTTTCTCCTTATAAGTTGATCGATGATGACTTCATCATGAGAGGAGGACCTGGTCGAGGCCTCTTTTCGGTTGGGCACTTGGGACAATGGCTCATTTATTTGTAGAGGCCTCTATTTTCTCTTCGGTTTTCTCTCAGGAACCGATAGTGCTAGAGGCGTGGTTGGCTCCTCTAAAGGAGGCTCCCATTTGGCATGAATGAGAGACTTAGCTTACCGCTATTAGTTCTTCTTATCTTCGTTGAAGGAGTCAGCTTTTTTCTTGATAAGATTTGTCAACACCTTAGCCGACTCATTCTTGGGCTCTAACATTTCAGTATTAAATGATATTGAGACTTGACCCCACTCATTGGAGAGCTCCCATCCAAAGGGAGTCGCCAAAAAGAACCGATTTTTCCATCTTTTGATTGAGTTAGGGTTTTTTCGACTCAATGCAAACTCAGGCGATGAGGGACCGATATCCAGTATACTCTATGATGAAATCTAAATAAAACTTTATGGGTTTAGTGTCCAACACTAGGTGATGAATACGAGCAAAAATATAGATAGATACTAAATACCTTACAGTATTGGGTTGCAATCTTGCAATAGGAATATGGAGAGTCGTCATGATTTTGTACAACTCTGGCCCCATTGGGTATCAAAGATCTCCTTTTAAATGAGTCTCGTATACAGTGACATATTCCTCTGATGCAAAACAAGATTTGCCCCCCACTCTAGGAAAAAAAATTACCGATGAGTTTGGAATTTTGTACTGAGTACGAATATAGTCAACGTTGGCCAATGTGAGAACCGACTAGATTTCGTGAACTCTAGGAGCCATTAGGGAAGATTGCGAAGGTTTGAAAGGAAGAAAAAAAAATGAAAGGGAGGCAAGGAGGGCAAAGAGTTAAAAGGTTTTAGAAAAGTGTGGAAATAAAGCATTTCAAACTATTTAAAGAGAAGCCCTTTGAGTCAAAAGGATGCTATAGGAGAAACTTTTAAACATATACGCCTCATTATGACGACAATATGTATCAATACCCTGTAGGTGTGCCACACCTCAATTGTCCGAGGTCAGTAATGATGACTGGAATAATTTTGATCATATCTGGACAGTTTAAATGTTAAATAAAGATAGAACCAACTCCAACTGACCAAAACAGACAATTTCGATCTCTTATTTGGTTTAACGGACTCCCAATTAGGAACCATCGGCCAAATAGCATCTTCTTATCTATTCGGGTTGTTCCTTAAATGGTTGGTAGGAAAAATTAATTGCCCCTTATTTCTATATAAACCCCTCATTCTCAACAGGAGAAGGGAATGATGTACAATAAAAAACTAATGAAAGACAATTTTAATTCGCTTCAAGTGCACTCTTTCTCATTAATATGCTTTCCACAAAGCATATCATAAAAACTATTTTTGTAAGCATTCTCATTTTATATCCCGTCTTTTCGTTCAACACAGAAAGATAACCAATTTAAGTGTTAGATTATATATCAGAGAGTGAATCATATTAATCCTTTGACCGTATATTTATTGTATTACACACAATCTAGAATAGAAGCGTATGAAAATTGGACCTGTGTAGAACTTATCGGATAGTTTTTGGCTCCCAAATTACTATAACAATTCGGATTCGAGGATGTATTAATAGTCATACATTGTTAAAATATTATTATTATACAAAGAGAATTATATTTTATGAATTTATAAAATACAAATTTTATAATAACACATTTTCAAAATATTATTATATTAATATGTTAAAAAAATTATAATTTTTTAGATATCTTATTATTTTATAAGAATATAAAAATAGAAAATATAATAAAAATTAATTCTTAAAAGATAAAAACAAATATAAAAAACAGTAAAAAAAAATAAAAGAAGAAAGGGCGGGGCGGGGATGGGGAGAGAACCCCTACCCGTTGGATTTGATCCATCGGCAGGCTTGCGACATAGCCCCCTTAGGTTGGTACGTACATAGACAAACACATATACATAGATATCCTATGTTATTAATTAAAACAACTCGTATATATAATGGTGATGATGCTTAACATCTATTTATCTTTGTATGTATCTCTATCTATATATTTTAAGAAGTGGTTTGATGTATATGAAATTTGTTATTATATTAGAGACTTCTGACATAAGAAAAAAAGTGACAGGGTATAATCTATGTGTTTTACCAACGTTAATTATTTTTATAATGTGATTGGTGATTAATTTGAAATTATTAAAATGAATTAACTTCATACTTTACAAAGTACGGCTTATCATTATCATTGTCATTATCATTGAATATATTAAAAGCCGAAGGGTCGTTGTGGCTGTCATCGGATGCTGATGCAAAACAAATCCATGCCACCTAACACATACGTATATATGTGTGTATTTTTATTTAATTAAAAAATATATGAAAAAAAAGAAGAATAATGATTATTATTTTGGTTTTTATCTTTAATATAAACAGTGTATATAAAAATTATCTATACTTTTGGTGATATAATTAATTTAAAGAATGATGCATATGGAAAGTTTGGATGGTTTTGCTAACATGAGTAATATTATACAATTATTATTTAGATATTTCTAAGTCATATGTAAATTTAATGTAGCATAACATATATTCATTTGTTTTTATATCCTTTACTAATTTAGTAAGATAAATGAGATAATATAATATAAAAATATTTAGAGGCCATTTAAAATGGTCATCAAATATGACTAATTTTCATAGTATCTATATAGCAAAGAGTTAATTTGGCCTGTTAAAAATTATAAAAAAACAGTAAAAGTGGATCTATCAATTTCTAACACGATCTGTGTCAAATAACATAAGACGGGCTATACCAAAAGCTCTTATCTCACATGTTCTTTAGAAGGCATTTATCTTCTATTCTATTTATCTTAATGTGATCTCAATTTAAAAATTCTAAGTTCTTTTATTAATTACAGGCCGCCACTAATTAATAAAAAATAAAAAAATATTTTTTCTATTTTAATTGCACAAAAATCATTAAAAATATGATAGAAATTATATATAACATATATTATATTAGAGGAGAATGGTTTTACTTGTATTTTTGTTTTTCCTATTAATTTTTTCTCTAAACATTTTCATAAAAAAAAAGACACCTAGTTATGTGCACAAAAATCAATATTCCATTTAGTCATAGACAATGATATTTGTTATTTTCTCCTCCTCTATAGTTTTAAATAAGGGCTTACATATGTATAAAAAATGGTAATCCTAAGAAAACTTATCTAAATAAGACCAATAGATCTTTGAGCAAATTCTGTGCTGGTTTCAAGACTGTGTTCTGAAATTACGAAAGTATACTAAAAAAACTTATAAATTTTTTAAAATTACGAAAATGAAACAAAAAAATATGCCAATATCACCCTCATAACAAATAACAGTAACAATAATGAAAGTTGTAGTCTCATTAAGTATAGTTACCTGTATAAAATTTTTTTATTATTTTATGCGATCAAGTATAATATCAACTGATAGTATAATTTACATTAAATTATTTTTATTTTTAGTACAACATTTTTCACTTGATCCACTTGACTAAAAAGAAAAAAAATTAAAAAAAAAACAAAAAGGAGGAAAACTTTAAGGGAAGAGAGGTAGAGGGGAAATAGTGGACATCATTGAATACGCACGCAGGTTCTTACATCAACAACATCTGCAGCTAGAAACAAGACAGGATATGCGTTGCCTGAACTTTGTGCCCTGATGCTATTACGTTGCAGCTAGGCCCCTCCTTCTTTACTATTTCCATCTGACCCTCCTCCCCCACCCGGCAAAACAACCCGCCAAAATATTATTATTTTCAGTGACAACCACACCGCTGTTCCCTCCTTGAATCCAGGCCCCTTCCTCTACGCCCTTGCCCATCAAATATTATAAGATGCAGGATTACATTTATGATTTAATGTTATGAAGACAGATGCCGCATGACCCACCACTCATTGCCTGACACCTGTACCCTCCACGTACGGACGTCCTGTCTTCGTGTTCAACCTCAGATCAGATCAAGGGGGTGGATGGGTTGATCAACGGCTCCAGATCGAGCATGCAAGCATCTGCATGACTTTGTTTTGTTTTGTTTTTTCTTTTCAGGTGTTGCCACCTCTGAACTGCATGCCTCTGTAGCTTCATTATTATCCCACAGCTTTGCCAATATTCACATCATATCTTAATTGATAATAATGATTCCGTACGTCCTCGGCGCTTCTATTACCGCCATTTTGATATCTGTTGATATGTGCATGCACATTGCTTGTGCTCCGGTCGCTTGCCGATGAGATAGTAATTCTGAAATTTAACTGATGGGTACGCGGTAAGGACGAGAGAATTCAGACCATGACGATTTTGATTTCTGTTGATACGTTTGAGCGTGTTTTTCGTGCATGGTGTTGGCTGATAATGGGCCGCCTACCGATAAGAAAGCAGGAACAATTGTTGTTGGTCGGAATGGACGGCCAACTGATAAAGCACACACGCACTGTGAAGTAGAGGTAAGAGAAGAGAAAATGAACACCAAATATTTTACGTGGAAAACCTTTATCAGACAAAGGAAAAACCTCTGGACATTCGTCCATAAACCGATTTCACTATGTGTGAGGTTGGGAATAATATCTCATAATTGCACTGGTACAAGAGAAAAGAAGACCGAAGAATAGAGCACAAGTAATACAAAAATACACTTTATTTTACTCTCAACTCTCTCTATTTTTTTCCCAATCTTTTTCTTTCTCTCTATCGCGCACTTTTCTTCCCTTCACACGCCCTTAAAATAACAGACGTAATATTCAGCAAATTAGAGGAATATTCTTTATTTCCTGACAAAATATGTCATTGCCAATAATATGAATATACTATGTACAAAAACAGTTCTTACAAAATCGTCTGAGATTACATATACTCAAAGGATCTTCTGAGTTGACACCATTCTGGATTTCCTGATGGACGGCCAACATTTCAAACGCCCGCATTCTTCACAAGACCGGTCAACGCCCGTTAACCGTCCTTTCCACAAAATCGCCAATCCCTTAGGAGATCGGTTTGCAGTCCTTCAATGATCTGTCAACAATACAGGGCAACTTATGTCACTCGCCGGTCAACATATTGACCAAACATTGCTGCCAGTCTAATTATTTTCGGTCAACTTTGTTGACCAGAATTCCTTTTGCTTATTCGCTTCGCAATCCATGAGCTCCGTCCGAGTTCTCCGGTCATTCGGACTTTCACCTGGGAGTGACCTCCCAACAAACTTTTCTTCATGACTGTAAAAAAGTTAAGTCTATCAGCCCAACTAGCTTACAGCAAACTTCATTATTTTCTCTCAGTAGAATTTTGGTTATCATGTTCAGGCCATTCTCTTTAGTGCTAATCTTCTCTAGTGACAACAGACCAGCTTCAAGCACATCTTTCATCCAATGATATAGAACATCGATATGCTTCGATCTGAAATGAAATGAGAAATTCTTGTAGAGATGTATGATACTCTGACTATCACAAAGTATTGCATACTTTTCTTGTCTGAGGCCCAATTTCTGAATGAAGTTCTTCATCCAAAATATCTCTTTACAAGCTTTTGTCACGGTAATGTACTCGGCCTCTGTAGTAGAAACGGCAACGCACTTCTGCAACTTGGACTGTCAGGAAAAACTGCACCTCCAACAAACTTTATTAAGTATCCCGAAATAGATTTGCGACTATCAATGTCCCCCGCCATATCAGCATCCGAGTAGCCCATTAACTGAGGCTCGTCACATCTGAGACACAAACACCTCTTGGAAGTTCCTTGGATGTATTTCATGATCCACTTAATCGCAGACCAATACTCCTTTCTTGGGTTTGATAAAAAACGGCTGACTGTACCAACAGCATGTGCTATATCTGACCTTGTGCATACTAGGACATACATCAGGCTTCCCACAGTTGAGGAATAGGGAATGCCTCTCATATATGTCCTCTCTTCGTCCGAGGACGGATACTGACGACTGCTCAGTCTGTGGTGGTTTGGCAGTAGAGTGCCGACAGGCTTGGACATGTCCATGTTGAAGCGTTAGAGCACATTCTCAATGTAACTTTCTTAGGACAACAAATAGAATCTCTACCTCCCGATCGCGAAT
This sequence comes from Nepenthes gracilis, assembly GCA_033239525.1. Classification (NCBI taxonomy): domain Eukaryota; kingdom Viridiplantae; phylum Streptophyta; class Magnoliopsida; order Caryophyllales; family Nepenthaceae; genus Nepenthes; species Nepenthes gracilis. The sequence continues at coordinate 7,572,200 of BSYO01000022.1, read as the reverse complement.
AATTCTGATGCCAAGAATCTACTTTGCCAGTTCGAGGTCTTTCATGGCAAAAGACCGTCGAGTTGCTCCTTCAACTTCTTTATCCGAGCAGCATTCCGTTCAACAATCAATATGTCATCTACATACAGGAGAAGGATAACAAAATCATCTTCGAAAAACCTCTGTGTGAATACATAGTGATTACAAGTACTCTGCTGGTACCCTTTGCTGACCATGACCTACTCAAACTTTTTGTACCACTATCTTGGAGCTTGTTTCAACCCGTACAGACTCTTCATTAAATGACAGACGAGTCGTTCTTTCCCCTTAACCTCAAATCTGTCTGGCTGTTCTATCTAAATTCTTCTTCTAGTTCACCATGAAGAAATGTTGTCTGAACATCTATCTGCTCCACTTCTAGATTCTGGGTGACTGTCAATCCCAACACAGCCCTTATGGGAGTCATCTTCACCATTGGAGTAAAAATCTCATCAAAATCAACTTCCTTTCATTGACTAAAGCCTTTTACTACTAGCTGCGCCTTGTATTTCGGCTGCATAGTGTCCTCAGACGTCTTCAGTCGAAAGACCTACTTGTTCTTTAGAGCTCATTTCCCCTTAGGAAGTTTGGCTAATTCAAATGTATAATTTTTATGGAGAGAACACATTTCATTATTCATGGCTTCCAGCATTTCTCATTATTCTCGTCCTCTATAACCTCTTTATAAGTCTCAGACTCTTCGGTATCAGTGATCATAACATACTCACTAGGTGACAGACGGATGAACAACCGTCTGTTTTGTGAGGATTTCCTGACAGAAACATCTTCGGCCGGTTGAGAAATAACTTCATCCTGGTCTTCATCTGGTGCTAGGACCGTCTCATGATTCTCCTCGACCACTTCAGGACCATTGTCCTCGTCCTTCAAGGGCACCGGATGGATACTTTCAACACTCACTTCGTCCGTTCAAATAACATCAGAGTTGGTCTTCCTGCTGATATCCTCAATCATTTCATTCTCAACGAAAATCACGTCCCTTGATCGGATAAACCTTCTCTCAGTTGGGATATATAATTTGTAACCCAACCCATCTTCCCCATAGCCCAGAAAGATGCACTGCATTATCTTTGACTTTAATTTGATCATTTCATCTTTTGGAATATGAATAAAGGCTTTGCAATCAAACACCCATAGATTATCATAGGATGTCTCCTTATCCGACCAAATCTTCCCCGACACTTCACCCTTCAAGGGTTTTTTGGGCGACCTATTTATTACGTAGCCTGCAGTCTTTAGTGCTTCGCCCCAAAAGTGTAGGGGAAGCTTCGCTTCAGAAAGCATACACTGTACTCTCTCTAAAAGTGTGTGGTTCATCCGCTCGGCCACTCCGTTCAGATGTGGAGTCTTTGGTGGTATCTTTTGATTTCTAATACCATGTAACCGGTAATAGGCATCAAAAGGTCCTATGTACTCACCGCCATTGTCACTTTCGACGACCTTCAGTTTCTTCCTCATTTGACGCTCAACAAGAGCATAAAACTGCTCAAATATACCGAGGACTTGGTCTTTGGTTTTCAGTGGGTAGACCCATAATTTTCTGGAATAATCTTCAATAAAAAAAATAAAATATTGAACTCCACCAAACGACTTCTCCCTGAAAAGTCCACACACATTTGTGTGTACAACATTGAGCAATTCTGCTTTTGGAGTGGACGAGTCTCCATGAAATGAGACTCTTCTTTGCTTGCCGGCCAAGCAGTGAGGACACGTCCTGAGTCCGTCCTCCTTCTTTAACGGAATAAGACCCTTCCTGGCCAAATGAGATAGTTCATGTTCGCTCATGTGGCCTAACCTTCGATGCCACAAGTTTTTGCACTCCTTACTGATTGCAACATTCATATCTTTGGCCGTTGCGGACGCATTCATTATGTATAGGCCGGAGCACCTTTTTGCTCTTGCCACAGCAAGAGACCCTTTGGTCAATTTTTACTCACCTTCGCAGAATGTATTACAACAACCTTCGTCGTCCAGCCGACTAGTTGAAATGATATTAAGTCGGATGTTAGAAATATGTCGAACATCCTTTCATATCAATTTCATCCCATTATTGGTGACCAGCACGTCACCTCTGTTAATAATTTGGGATGTTCATTCATTACTCATCCTTATCACTCCAAAATCTCCTGGGTATAGGACGCGAACAATCCCCTTCTCGACATGACATGTAAGGAGGCACCAGAGTCAAGAACCCAGCCTGACTCCTCGTCTATCAAACTTACCACGTTCTCTTCACATGTTAAGAAGAGATCGCTTTCTGTGACTACTTAGACCGAGGACTTTTCTTCACCATGTCCCTTTTCTTCTTTCTCTTTCTCTACGTTCTCACTCTTCCACTTGAAGTATTGCTTCTTGATGTGAACCTTTTTGTCACAGTAATGGCATTCAAAGTTTTGATACCTTGATCGGGATTTACTACGGCCTTTCTCTCTAGGCTTCTGGCTGCATCATCTGTTCCTTTCCTTAGACTCGGTCACAAGTATCTCAGAATGCAAAGATGTTGAGACCCCTTGTGACCGCCTTGACTCATTCATGAGTAAGGAAGCAATGACCTCGTCCAATTTGAGAGTGTCTTTTTCAAATAGCAGCGTAGTGACAAATATGGTCATAAGAAACTGGTAGAGACGCCAGCAAAACCAACACATTGTCCTCCTCCTGAATCTTCTTTTCAAGGGCCGCCATCGGTGTTACAATTCGGTTGAACTGGTCTAAGTGTTTTTCAAAACTCTCTCCTTTCAACAACCGCAGGCCATAGAACTACTTTTTCACGTGCAGCTTGGTTGTCAAGGACTTGGACTTATATCGACTCTCCAACTTCTCCCAGACTTCCGTCGGATCAGTTAAGCCAAGGACCTCCTGGAGAGAGTTCTCCACCAGGCATAATTTAATAGTGCAATTGGCAAGATGTCTTTTGTTTTGCCACTCCTCCTCGGACAAGCTTTTCGACTTCTCTTTCTTCTTCTTCAGTGCTTTTATTGTTCCTTCTCTAGTCAGAATGTTCTTCATCCTCTCTTACCAGAGAATGAAATTACTCTGCCTGTTAAACTGCTCCACGCTGAACGGTAAGTTCTTTGAAGACGACGACGTCATTAAAATAAAGTTCTCAACCTGTCTCTGATATCACTTGTTGGCAGACAATGAGAGGCCTACTGACAAGAAAGTAGGAACAATCGTTGTTAGCCGGAATGGGCGGGCAACTGATAAAGCGTACGCGCACTATGAAGTAGAGGAAAGAGAAGAGAAAATGAACACCAAATATTTTACGTGAATAACCCTTATCAAGTAAGGAAAAAAAATCACGGGACATTCGTTTATAAATCAATTTCACTATGTGTGAGGTTAGAAAAAATATCCCACAATTACACTGGCACAAGGGAAAAGAAGACCCAAGAATAGAGCATAAGTAATACAAAAACATACTTTGTTTTGCTCTCAACTCTCTCTATTTTCTTCCTCGTCTTTTTCTTTATCTCTATCGCGCACTTTTCTTCCTTTCAGATACCCTTAGAATAACAGACGCAATATTCAGCAAATCAGAGGAATATTTTTTATTCCATGACAAAATATGTCATTGCCAATAATATGAATATAGTCTGTACAAAAACGGTTCCGGCAAAATCGTCTGAATCACATACGCTCAGAGGATCTTCTGAGTGGCACCCTTCTGGATTTCCTGACGGATGGCCAACATTTCAAACACCCGCGTTCTTCACAAGACCGGTCAACGCCCGTTGACCGTCCTTTCCACATGATCATCAATCTCTTAGGAGATCGGTCTGCAGTCTTTCAGTGATCTTTCAACAATGCAGGGCAACTTATGTCACTCGTCAGTCTACATATTGACCAGACATTGCTACCCGTCCAATTATTTTCAGTCAACTTTGTTGACTGAAATTTCTTCTGCTTATTCGCTTCACAGTCCATGAGTTTCGTCTGAGTCCTCCGATCATTAGGACTTTCACATGGGAGTGACCTCCCAACACATGGGTCATTTACAGGTTGAGATCATGAAAAAAGGAAGTGAGAACTCACTGTCGGGGGAAGAAAATCTCCAACTTTGCAACAGTCAATTTTGTTTTGGTTGTTTTGCTCCAAGGTATTACAAAAAGACCAAGGTCTGCTTTACTTTGGGTTGGACAAAGTGCTCACCGAGGATTTTTACTGATGCCTGCCGGCCCTGCTGGCCGTGTGGTGCTGCAACATCTCTAGTGACCAGTGCTTTGGTAATGTTTTGCTGAGGTATGGAACGGGATGAGCTGCATTGGTCTGAGTTCCAGTTTGGACGAGGAGGTGTTGTGTGTTGCAAATTTCTATGATGGAAGTACAGAGCCTTCTGGTAGGGTACCGATGATCCTGCCTTTGGCCAAATATCTGCAATATTCTGATCTGCAATTTGAACTGTGGGTTTGGCTCCAAAGTTTGCAAAGAAGACTTGTTTGATGCAGTGGTCTGAGGTAGTGCATAAAGCCCAAAGTCTGCTTCACTTTGGGCAGTTTCCTTGATCTGATAAACTGACCGTGGTCAGTATTACCGAGATATGGAACTCAACTGGTTGCATTACTTGAGTAAGGAATGCGGATGCGGTAGCACAAGATTTTGATGGACTGGCCTGACGCTCTTATGGCTGATCTTGTGCTTTCGGCCGAGGTTCTACCAATGCTGAGGGTTTGGAATGATGGCACCTTGGTCGTTTTTCTTTTCTTTGAATCTTATTACGTTCTCATGTTTTTGGCGGGTTCTTCTTTAGATTCGGTTGATGGCCGTTGACGGATGTAACTCTGTTTACTCCGTTTTTTCTTTACTTTATATCGTTTTGTGATATGTTTCACATTACTCGGGGTATGCCCTAGCGACTTTGTTCTAAATCCAAGTTGAAAAAACACTTGGAGATAGATCATTTGTTTTGTATATTTTCTATTTCATTTATTAAATTTACTTACTTACAAAAAAAAAATTTTGGTTGTTTTGCATGGTTAGTTTGGTTACGAGAGAGAGAATAATTGGGTGATATTTCTTAAATTATAATTATTTATTTAAAAAATAAATATAATATAATAATTATAATTTAATATAAAATAAATTATTAAATAAAATATAAAGCTAATCATTACCGTTATATAAAAAATAAATGGCTATAATTTGGAGGACAAGATACTCGTTTTTTTCTTTGCAAAGGAGAGACTCCAAATTTGTAAAAGAATATCCTGCATTCTAGAAAGTTTTATTAAAAATTTAAATTATTATGCTTCTTTACAAATTAATAATATAAAATTAAACATTAATGATTTACCTGAATTATTTATTATATTTTTTTTCTTTTAAAAAAATAGAGTTAATTTATTTTATTTCACCTTATCTTCCTTCCTATCTTAGAGAGAGTTTCACAATTATATCAAATAATATGCCTAGAGTTTTTACTACACAAAAGGGGACATTACTAAAACATTATATATTCAAATCCAAAATCTTCTCTAGAAAAATACTCACTCATCTATACACAGGCGTTTGGTAGCTTTAACATTTACAGTGTAGGATGATGATCAATTCATTTGTTACTTTAAGGCATTTTTTTATCAAATATTAGACTAATTAAAAAATAATTTTTTAATAAAATATAATAATATTAGATAGAATTATAACATGTAATCATTCCATTAAATTATTAAATAAATATCATATTATGTAAAAAAATCCAGCACAGACATATTTTTATGACCGGGGTAAGGTTCAAAACTTAGAATCAAATCAAATTATAACTTTAAAGGACATGTATACCTAAGACATGTCATTTAAACAGGCCATTGAAGAAGAGTGAAATGAGTTGCTGGTAACTGGCCATTCTATTACCTAGATTTCTAGGAGGACAAGAGATCCTAGTAGATCACTTTGCTCTATACTTTCATTCTCATAACAATTCCTCCTAATCTTTAGGGTTTATTGTCTAGTGTTAAACAAATCAAAATATCATCGACTTTAGCTTGAAAAGCCCTGATGAACAATTATTTGAGTGGAGCCGAAGTAAAATCAAAAATTAATTTTTAAATTTGCTAATTTTTATTCGATATTTTTAAATAATTGTGTCAAATTTGAGCTAATTTGAAGTATAATAATTTAATTACTTGATTTTTTATTCTATATTTTGATATAAATAACATAAACCAAGTTCTAAAGTCATGTATAAATTACTCAATAACACAAAAAATCAAGTCTTAACATCCTCTTATTTGGGGATATTTTCAAAATTATATGGAACAAGATATATTTTATAATTTTTAGACTCATAAGTCAAACTTACTAATATAAAGCACCTTGTTAAGTGGGGAAGGTGATTCGGCAGAAGGGTACTTGGTCTTGGGGTCAGGGTCCCTACTTGGCAGAGCAGGCATTTCACTTCAAATTTGGTTTTATTTTTTTCGAAAAGAAACACAAATTTTGCAAAAATTAAATAAATAAATAAATAAATAAATAAATAAATAAATATATATATATATATATGGTTTAAAATCCTGCTCTATGGTGCAGATCCTCCAACGATCATGGTCCTAGCTATGTGAATACAAACATCATGATTTGGCAATTAAATGTGCAATTGCATCAACAACTGTCCTTTAAGAAGACTTAATTAGGGGGAAATGATTCAAAACTAATTGGATTTAGCTCTACATGGGGTCTCCATGAGAGATCTCTAGGGTTGGATTTTATGACTGCGATATTTATTCCATAAAGCTCCACGAAATTTGAATAATTTATATGAGAATACATTTTACAAATTGATAATTATTCAACACAATATTGTAATAAAGACAATTAACAAGAAGAGAGATAACTTACATCCGAACCATTCTTGAAATATCGAATTGTAGATAGCTTCTTATATTCTAAAGAATAACCAGGTACTCCTACTCTCTAGAATAATTAAGGAATGCCCTAGTCATGACAGCAACAATGGAGCCAAAAAATTGGTCAGTTTATATATCAGAATATAAATGCTATATTAAGTTATTTGAGCACAGAGATCAATTGACTTGTTCTCTTGAAAGTTCATGACATCACTAGTAGTTGACAGTAATAGTACATTGGATAGCATCCTATGTGCACAGCTAACAAGCAGACAACCTGGTAATGCTTAATATAAATATTAATTGCATTATTGTGCAACCGCAATACATTTTGGCGGGGTTAAGATAGGTTAGGTGCCAAGCTGGTGCCGGTGGGAATGAAAAGCAATCTAGTCGTTTTAGAAAGTAGATATGCTAAGGCTAAATATGTTTCCAACAAAATTCTAACCGTAATAAGTATGAAACGATAGATCCTAAATTTTTAAGTTGTCATCCGTCTTGTCCCTTCAACAAGTTTATGAAGCAAAATTATTAAAAAAAACTCCAACATACCTGCCTTAAATTTCCTTTCATGAGGAAAAATTCCGAGGATGACTCACTATGACTACAAAGAAAATAGACGGCTCAAATTGTCGGTTCGCTTACTATGACTCTGTAATCAATGGATGGGGAGAGATTGTTTTACCAAAACCACCTATTTCCAAATTCCTTCTCGCACTTAGGGATCATAACAGATTGAATAAAATATTGGTCATTATCTATGTCTTTTTTATATATTTACATTGTATGACAAACTCCAAAATATGTAGGCCTTAGAAAAATCTTCATCCAACCCCTTGAGCTAGTTGATTTACTATCCCAAATGTTATCGTATTTGGTTTACGACCATTCTTAGTTATATCTTTCAGTAACAATATGTCATCCCAAAATTATTAAGTTATTAAATAGATATCATATTATGTAAAAAAAAAAAAAAATAGCATAGACATGTTTTTATGACGAAGGTAAGGTTCAAAACTTCCAATCAACTCAAGTTATAACTTTAAAAGGATATGTACACTTAAGACTTATTATTTTATTTGATAAACAAGCCATTGAAAAAGAGTGAAATCAGTTATTGGTAACTAGCCATTCTATTACCTATAATTCTAGGGTGAACAAGAGAAACTAGTAGATCTCTTTGTTTTATAGTTTCATTCTCATTAAAATTACTCTTAATCTTTAAAGTTTATTGTCTAGTATTGAACAATTCAAAATATCATCAACTTCAGTTTGAAACGTCTTGATTAATAATTATTTGAATCGGGTTAAAGTAAATTTAAAAATTAATTTTTAAATTTAGCTCGTTTTTATTTTATCTTTTTAAATAATTGAGTTAAATTTGAGCTAATTTTAAATCTATTAATTTAATTATTTGATTTTTTATCCTATCTTTTGATATTAATAACATATGCCAAGTTCTAAATTAATCTCTAAAGTCATTTCAAAAAGCATGAGACGGGTTGTACCAAAAGCTCGTGCTTTTGGTATGAATAATGAAAAAAAGAGTAATGATTACTTTTGTTTTTATCTTCAATATAAACAGTGTATATACAAAGTGCCTACACCTTTTCTGATATAATTAATTTAAAGAATGATGTATATGAAAAGTATGAATAGTTTTGGCTAATATGAGTAATATTAGACAGTTATTATTTACATATTTTTAAGTTATATGTAAATTTGATGTCGCATAACATATATTTATTTATTTTTATATCATTTATTAATTTAATAAGATAAATAAAAGAACATATTACGAAAAAAATTTGGAGGCCATTTAACATGGTCACCAAATATAACTAATTTTAATAGAGTCTATATAGTAAAAGAATTAGTTCAGCCTATTAAAAGTTATAGAAATATAATAAAAATGGATATGTTAATTTCTAATACGGTCCGTCAAATAGCATGTGGTGGGCTCTACCACAAGCTCATATCTCACATGTTCTTTAGAAAGTATTTATCATTTATTTTATTTATCTTATTGTGGTCTCAATTCAAAAAATTTAAGTTCTTTTATTAATTATGGACAGCCACTAATTAATAAAAAATAATTTTTTTTATATATTTTAACTGCACAAAAATCATTAAAAATATGATAGAAATTATATATAACATATATTATATTGGAGGAGAATGGTTTTACTATTATTTTTATTTTTCTTATTAATTCTTTCTCGAAACATTTTCATAGAAGAAAAAGACACCCAGTTATGTGCACAAAAATCAATATTCCATTTAGTCCTAGGCAATGATTATTGTTATTTTCTCCCCCACTATTATAAGGGTTTACATATAATTAAAAAATGATAATCTTAATAAAACTTATCTAAAAAAGACCAATAAGTCCTTGAGTGAATTTTGTGTTGGTCTCAAGACTATAGTCTCTAATTACGAAAGTATATTAAAAAAGCTTATAAATTTTTTAAAATTGTAAAAATAAAAAAAAAAATATACCAATGTCACTCTCATATCAAATAACAACAATAATAAAAGTTTCAGTCTCATTAAATAGAGTTACCTCTATGAAAGTTTTTTACCATTTTACTCGATTAATTATAATATCATCCGATAGTATAATTAATATTAAATTATTTTTAGTATGTTATTTTTTAGTTGACCCATTTGACTAAAAAGAAAAAAATTTAGAAAAAAAAAAATAATAAAACGGAGGAAAACTTCAAGGGAAGAGAGGCAAAGGGGAAATAGCAGACATCATTGAATACGCACGCAGGTTCTTACATCAACAACATCTGCAGCTACTAACAAAACAGCATATATGTTGCCTGAACTTTGTGCCCTGATGCTATTACGTTGCAGCTAGGCCCCTCCTTCTTTACTATTTCCATCTGACCCTCCTCCCCCACCCGGCAAAACACCCCGCCAAAATATTATTATTTTCAGTGACACCCCCGCCCCTGTTCCCTCCTTCAATCCAGGCCCTTCCTCTACGCCCTTGCCCATCAAATATTATAAGATGCAGGATTACATTTATGATTTAATGTTATGAAGACAGATGCCGCATGACCCACCACTCATTGCCCGACACCTGTACCATCCGCGTACGGTCGTCCTGTCTTTGTGTTCAACCTCAGATCAGATCAAGGGGGTGGATGGGTTGATCAACGGCTCCAGATCGAGCATGCAAGCATCTGCATGACTTTGTTTTGTTTTTTCTTTTTAGGTGTTGCCACCTCTGAACTGCATGCCTCTGTAGCTTCATTATTATCCCACAGCTTTGCCAATATTCACATCATATCTTAATTGATAATTATGATTCCGTACGTCCTCGGCACTTCTGTGACCACCATTTTGATATCTGTTGATATGTGCATGCACATTGCTTGTGCTCCGGTCGCTTGCCGATGAGATGGTAATTCTGAAATTTAACTGATGGGTACACAGTAAGGACGAGAGAATTCAGACCGTGACGATTTTGATCTCTGTTGATACGTGCGAGCGGGAGCCGGGGGGGCGTCCTTTGCGAGAGGGGAGAAGGACGCCCCTTCTTCTATTTTGGACCGTCCGATCATGATCGGACGGCTCCCGTTTTTAAAAAAAAAATTTATCAAATTAAAAAAAAAAATATTAAAATTTATATTTTTATAATTAAAAATAAGAAAAATTATTTTTAAAAAATAATATTTAAAAAATTTATATTTTTTTTAATATAAAATGGGAGCCGTCGGAATTTTGAATCCGATGGCTCCCATCTTGCGAAGGGTAGTCCTTCGCCCATCAGGCGAAGGATTTCCCCTGATTCCCGTGCGAGCGTGTTTCTCGTGCATGGGTCATTTACAGGTTGAGATTATGAAAAAAGGAAGTGAGAATTCATTGTTGGGGGAAGAAAATCTCCAACTTTGCAACAGTCAATTTTGTTTTGGTTGTTCTGCGTGGTTAGTTTGGTTAAGAGAGAATATAATATGGAATCAGAAGCCCTCCTAACACCAAGAAAATAATAGGACCATATTTTTTAAATTATAATTATCTATTTAAAAATAAATATAATTTAATAATTATAATTTAATATAAATTAAATCAAAAAATAAAAATATAATTAGTAGTAACTATCGTGTAAAGAATAGACTACTATAATTTGGATGACGAGGCACTCATTTTTCTTTTAGCAAGGGAAAGACCCCAAATCTGTAAAAGAATATCGTGTATTCTTTAAAATTTGATAAAAAATTATGAAATTATTATATTATTTTATAAATTAATAATATAAAATTAGACATTAATAACTTACCTAAATGCTTTCTTGCATTTCTTTCTTTTAAAAAAATAGAATTAATTAATTTTTTTCACTTTATCTCTCTATGTTAAAGAGAGTTTCACAATTATATAAGAAATATGCATGCAATTTTTCCTACACAAAAAGGGAGATTACTAAAAATTTATATATTAAAATCTAAAAACTTCCCTAGAAAAAAATACCCACTCATCTATGCACATGCAATAGGTAGATCACTTTGCTCTATAGTTTCATTCTCATTACAATTACTCTTAATTTTTAGGGTTTATTGTCTAGCGTTAAACAATTTAAAATATCATCAACTTTAGCTTGAAATGCCTCGATTAATAGTTATTTGAGTGGGGTCGAAGTAAAATCAAAGATTAATTTTTTGATTCAGTTAATTTTTATTCTGTCTTTTAAAATAATTATATCGAATTTAAGCTAATTTGATACCTTTTAATTTAATTACTTGATTTTTTATTCTGTTTTTGGATAATTAATAACATAAACCAAGTTCTAAAGTCATCTCTAAATCACTTAGTAACACAAAAAATCAAGTTTTAACATGTTTTTTTTTTTTTTTTTTTTTTGCAGATATTTTTCTAGTTCTATGGAATAAGATATATTTTATGTTTTCCAAACAAATTTATAAGCCAACCTAACTAATATAAAACACCTTATTAAGTGGGGAAGGTGATTCTGCAGGAGGGTACGTGGTCCTAGCTATGTGAATATTAATATAATGCTTAGGCAATTAAATATGCAATTACATCAACGACTGTCTTTTAAGGAGAATTAATTAGGGGAAAATCATTCAAAATTAGTTGGATTTAGCTCTACGTTGGGTCCCCATGAGAGGTCTCTAGGGTTGGATTTTATGATTGCAGTATTTATTTTGTAAAACTCTATGAGATTTGGATTATTTAACTAATCATCAAATTATTATGTTATTTTATAATTTAATAATATAAATTTATGTTGGCCGGTGCTGAGGCGGTCCACACACACACTCAAGCACAAAGGATCGAAGAGAAAGATTAGAAAGAATAATGACAAACGATGTTTACGTGGAAAGCCCTTATGAATTAAGGGAAAAACCACGGGACGATAAGTCCGAGAAAATTGCACTATGTTTGTGAAGAAGATTACAAAAACAGTAAGGCGGAAAAACACACACTCAGTCGAGCCTTCTTCCTCTCCTTCTTTTGTTTTCTTACTCTCACACACACAATTCTTTTGTATATTTTCACTTACTTTTATCTTCACATGCTCACACACACATATATAAGAATATACAATGAAGTATCAGACTCCAAGTCAGCACGTTCATCCTTGGTAGGTGCACGGATTCCCAAGAGGCAGGCAACAGCCTGGCAGTAGACGGCGCATGCCTGCAGTGAATGAATGTCATGGGTTCCCAAGGTTACCTAAATAGGCAGGTCAACCAACTCTCCTTTAATCAAGGAAAATGCTCAGAAAATGCCTTAAAGATTCGGTCAATATTTAATTGACAGTCCTTCCGGTCAACATATTGTTGACCGTCCATCCGGTCAACATTCCGTTGACCGCCCATCCGGTCAACATTTCTGTTGACCGGAATTTCTTCATGGGAGAGATTTCCAACAATTTAGACATTAATAATATACATAAATTCATACTTATTATTTTTTTTTTCAGAAAATCTTAAGTTGATTTTTCTTTTTAAGTAAGAGTTATACAATTTTATTAGAGGGTTAGTGTATACTGTCTTGAAAAAGGCTCCATAAAATCAGAAAACGTAAGTGGAAAGCTGATGTAAGTTCCTTTATCCGGGGCGGCAGCCAGGCCAAGCACTATCCGAACAGAGGACATTTTGACAACCGGGGCAAAAATCTCATCAAAGTCAATCCCCTTTTGTTGACTGAAGCCCTTTACGACCAGCCGTGCCTTGTACTTAGACTTCTTGGTACTTTCGTCCTGCTTCAGGCGATAGACCCATTTGTTCTTGAGGGCCTTCTTCCCCTTAGGAAGTTTTACCAAGTCATAGGTGTGATTTTCATGAAGAGAGCTCATCTCCTCCTTCATGGCTTCCAACCATTCCTTTCTACTGTTGTCCTTCATTGCCTCTTCATAATCCTCGGGCTCTCCGGCATCAGTGTTCATTACATATTCATTTAGGGATAGACGGACGGATGGCCGTCTTTCTCGTGAGGACCGTCTAACATGGACATTCCCTGCCGGTTGAGGTATGACTCCATCAGGAGACGTAACCTGCCTTCCATTTTCCTCCACCGTCTCCTGATTAGAATCCTCTCCTTCTAATGATACCGGACGGACAACTTTAGTGTCCACCTGGTCCGTTTGCACGTCGTCACACTTGACATTTCTGTCAATGTCTTCTATTGTTTCATCTTCAACAAAAGTTACGTCCCTGGACCGGACGAGTTTCCTGGTGGCTGGGTCATAGAACCGGTAGCCCAGTTCATCTTCCCCGTAGCCCAGAAAGACGCACTGAGTCGTCTTTGGCTCCAACTTTGTCCTTTCATCTCTTGGGATATGTACAAATACTTTGCAGCCGAATACTCGCAAGTGATCATAGGATGACTCCTTGCCCGTCCATATCTTTTCTGCCACTTCACCCATAAGGGGCTTGCTGGGCGACCTGTTGATGACGAAGGCCGTCGTCCGGAGCGCTTCTACCCAGAACGACGCATGAAGCTTTACTTCGGAAAGCATACAACGTACTCTTTCTAAGAGCGTACGGTTCATCCGTTCTGCTACCCCATTCAGTTGAGGTGTCTTCGGTGGTGTTTTCTGATGCCTAATACCATGTGACCGGCAGTAGGCATCAAAAGGTCCCAAATATTCACCGCCGTTGTCGCTACGGACGGCCTTCAGCTTCTTCCCCGTTTGACGCTCCACAAGAGCATGAAACTGCTCAAAGACTCCAAGAACCTGATCCTTGGTCTTTAGTGGGTAGACCCACAGCCTTCTTGAGCAGTCATCAATAAAAGAAATAAAATATTGAGCTCCACCAAAAGACTTTTCTTTGAATGGCCCACACACGTCTGTGTGAACTAGTTCTAGGAGCTCCGCCCTTGGACCGGACGACTCCCCATGGAATGAAACTCTTCTTTGCTTTCCTGCCAAGCAGTGAGGACACGCTTTTTGTCCTTCCTCCTTTGCTCCAGTAATCAAACCTTTCTTAGCTAAGTAGGACAGCCCTTCATTACTCATGTGGCTTAGCCTTCTATGCCACAAGTTCATCGTCTCAGAGCTGGTTGTGGCATTCACATCTCCTGCCACTTTACAAGCTTTCATCTGATACAGGCCGGCGGCCTTTTTTCCTCTTGCTATAACAAGAGATCCTCTTGTCAGCTTCCATTCGCCATCACAGAAGGTGTTGCAATAACCTTCATCATCCAGACGTCCGGCTGAGATGACATTCAGCCGGATGTCAGGAACATGACGAACATCCTTCAGTATCAGCTTTGTTCCGTTATTTGTGACCAGAGCAACATCTCCTCTGCCTACAACGGGAGATGTTCCTTCATTTCCCATTCTTATCACTCCAAAATCTCCTGGAGTATAAGATGTAAACAGCTGTCTTCTAGACGTGACGTGCAAGGTGGCACCAGAGTCGACCACCTAACCGGACTCCTCGTCCGTCAGACTTGCCACGTCTCCTTCACTTGTCAGCAGGAGACCGCCTGCTGTTACAACTGAGACGGAGGACTCTTCCTCTTCCCGTCCACTGTCACCTTTCTCTTTTTCCGCATTTTCCCGCTTCCATTTGAAGCAATGCCTTTTAATGTGGCCTTTCTTACCACAGTGATGACATTCAAGATTTTGAAACCTTGATCTTGACTTACTGCGGGCTTTCTCGCCTTGTTTCTGACTACGGCCTTTGTTCCTTCCTCTGGATTCGGTCACAAGTACATCAGACGTCGAGGCCCCTTGTGACCTCCTTGACTCATTCATGAGTAAGGAAGCAATAACAGCATCCAACTCCAAAGTGTCCTTACCGAACAGCAAGGTAGTGACAATGTGATCATAAGAGGCCGGCAGAGAGGCCAGCAAGACCAACGCCTTGTCCTCCTCCTTGATATCTTCATCAAGAGCGGATATCTGCGTTAATATCCTGTTGAACTCATCCAGATGCTTCTCGAAACTTCCTCATTCCGACAACCGCAGGCCATAAAATTGCTTCTTTATATGGAGCCTGGTTGTCAAGGACTTGGACTTATAACGGCTCTCCAACTTCCCCCAGACCTCCGCCGGGTCAGTTAAACCAAGCACCTCCTGGAGAGTATTGTCAGCCAGACAGAGCTTAATGGTGCAATTTGTAAGATCTCTTTTGTCTTGCCACTCATCATCAGTCATTCCTTCAGGCTTTTCATCCATCCTCTTCAGCGCCTTTATCGTTCCTTCTCTGGTAAGAATGTTCTTCACCCTTTCTTGCCAAAGAATGAAGTTACCTTGCCCGTTAAACTGCTCAACGCTAAATGGCAAGTTCTTTGATGACGCCATCAGAACAAAGTTCTCAACCTGTCTCTGATACCACTTGTTGGCCGGTGCTGAGGCGGTCCACACACACACTCAAGCACAAAGGATCGAAGAGAAAGATTAGAAAGAATAATGACAAACGATGTTTACGTGGAAAACCCTTATGAATTAAGGGAAAAACCACGGGACGATAAGTCCGAAAAAATTGCACTATGTTTGTGAAGAAGATTACAAAAACAGTAAGGCGGAAAAACACACACTCAGTCGAGCCTTCTTCCTCTCCTTCTTTTGTTTTCTTACTCTCACACACACAATTCTTTTGTATATTTTCACTTACTTTTATCTTCACATGCTCACACACACATATATAAGAATATACAATGAAGTATCGACTCCAAGTCGCACGTTCATCCTTGGTAGGTGCACGGATTCCCAAGACGTTCATCCTTGAATGAATGTCATGGGTTCCCAAGGTTACCTAAATAGCGGGTCAACCAACTCTCCTTTAATCAAGGAAAATGCTCTTAAAATGCCTTAAAGATTCGGTCAATATTTAATTGACAGTCCTTCTGGTCAACATATTGTTGACCGTCCATCCGGTCAACATTCCGTTGACCGCCCATCAGGTCAACATTTCTGTTGACCGGAATTTCTTCATGGGAGAGATTTCCAACAATTTAGACATTAATAATATACATAAATTCATACTTATTATTTTTTTTTTTCAGAAAATCTTAAGTTGATTTTTCTTTTTAAATAAGAGTTATACAATTTTATTAGAGGGTTAGTGTATACTGTCTTGAAAAAGGCTCCATAAAATCAGAAAACGTAAGTGGAAAGCTGATGTAAGTTCCTTTATCCAAATTTGAGGAACTGTGCTCATTATTATACAATAAAATCATCATTTATTATCTATTACAAATGAATAGTAGCTTTGTTATTTCTAGTGCGATGAGATAATTAATTTCTTAATTATTTAATTACAATTATTATTAATAAATATTAGGTTCAGTAATAAAATTATTTCTCAAATGAATATAATAAAATAATATGTGATAGGTAGGCTCATAGCTGGCAGGCCCAATAAGAAAGCTGCCCAAAATCCAAAAAGGTCTAACATGCGTTAGACGGTCAACGTGTTAGCGTTGACCGTCTGGAGCGCAACAAACGGCCAACAACGCTCCCTCAAGACGGTCAACGTTTCTGTTGACCGGAAGTACTGTAACAGCAGGCCGTAAAAGACAATAAATCTAATACGGGCCAGGCCCAATTTAACAGGCGATTTCGTATACGAAAAGTAACGATCTTTTCTATGATTATACACTTTCTTAAAAGCTGATCTCCTCTAAAATAGGCGGCAACTGATTCAGCGCCAACGACAAAGCCTAACGGTCACGAGAACATGAAAGGAAGGTAGATAATCAGGTATCCGTTGCACTGTTCAGAAGAAAAATGATCTATCAAATCATGTCAGTCAAACCCATCAACTCAGAAAAGGCTGCCCAATGCTAGGCCAAGGAAGGTGGCTCTCCCCATCATCTATATAAATCTTGAGTCTCCACTCTGAAAGGAAAACGCTCTCTAACTCACTTCCAAGAGAACAGACGCTTTCAGAACATACTTTAAGAGAACACGATTTCTAAGACAAAATAAACTTCCTGATACAGTCTAAATAACAAATGGTTATAGTGTTTGAGCAAAACTCTCTCTCTCTAAAAAGCGTTCACCTTCTAATCTCACTCTAAGCCTCCAAATTGCAGAAGTCTCCTCCGGCTCTTTGAGAACCGTCCTCTAATGCTTCCACGCTTTCGAGACGCAGCTTCCACTCGCTCTCTATGAACAGCGAGCTGGAACTCACACTCTCAACGGGCCACGGGATCATCTCTGCTTCTACAGGCTAACACTCCCAACAAATCTATTCTCTCGCTCTCTCTCTTACTTATCAATTCACCTTTCTCAGTTCGAAGGCTTTTTACTGACTTGAGCGTCAGCGTGTTTTCGGTGGGACAGTCTCCCGCCGGTATCTGACCTCTCATTTTCTTTAGTGGTGTGTAGGATTCAGACTCAGCGAACGGAGTTGGATCAAATCTATCGGGCGAATCCGAATATATTCGAAGTCGGATCCAGGTACGCATCAATATGTAATTATAATATTTAATTATTTTAATAAATTATAAAAATTTATTTTATGTCATAAGACACAATTCTAAGATATTCTCCTTTATATTTTTAATCTTCTTATCTATCAAATTAACAAAATAACACCCTTTTTGAGTTGGGAATGTGATGAGCAGTTGAACGAACAAAAACTTAGTTTTTCATGTAATGATTTACTAATAGTTAAACACTCATTAGGCAGATCCTAATCCTTGGCTTAAACTTTTAATTAAGAAGGGTCAATAAAGACCACGTGGTCTCGCTTAATTAATTATCTTAATGATGGGATTAAAAAGTGGACTGAGAACATTTGATGTGAAATTAGGCCAGAGATGCACCTTTAAACATTGTTACTCTAATTGGGATGCGTGTGAGTTGGAAAACGTCTCACACATAAATTAAATGTTAAAAGTGGTTCATCATTATGAAGAGATTAAGACCCATCAATCGGACCTTTAATCTACACAAGCGGTCAAATTAATAGGCTAATAAATTAGATTAATGACTGCTAAAATACTTAGACAAATTATCAAGTCAATGGTTGATAAGATAATTACACATTATTATAACTGAAATAATGAAAATAAATTAGATTGGATGATGGGAATTAAGAAGAAAGTTATGTCCACCATTATGGCCTCCATAGTTGCTTGAAATTGGGGTAACAAAGCTCTGGCATTAGCATAAAAATACAGCTTTTTACAAAGAAGGGGATTCGAACCTTTGAAATTTGTAAAAAGATAGCAAATTAAGGCTTTACATCTTCAATTGAGAGTTATTATTATTTATCTCATGAATTAGTTATCACAATATTATATTATCAATTTAAAAGGTTTGAAACTATTTAAATCTTCACAATTTAGACACTGTGTCTCTATATAGAATCGTTTTAAATTCTAAAGTTATTATTTCAAAAAAACTAAATCTGTTGCGTCCCGGGTCCGCGGTTGCCGTGCGGATTAGAGAGCCTTCGGATTCCCTAGCACGTGGCGGCGTCGGGAGAAGGATCCGGTCTCCGTGTCTATGAACCTGGACCTGCACAATACAAACAATAAACGAGAGGTTAGAGGCCGACGGGGGGTTTTGGTCCCCCGTCGGCACTCCGACGCTCAAGTCAGATATCTTCCGAGAATAAACGGAGTAATGCATGCGTAAGATGCGAGAATGAGGAGAGTGCGAGAGGGATGTGGTCGGAGGCGTGAGCTCCATGGATGCGCCCGGCAGAGGGCGACTTATTTGTATACCCGCAGAGGGTGATTTGGAGTGCGCCCGGCAGAGGGGCGGCTTATAGGTGCGCCCGCGGAGGGCGACTTATTGATGTTAGTGGGCCTCGGTTAATATTTGGAGATATCCGGGATACGCCGGAACGAGTGCGGGGCCCGTTGGGCCATACTGCCCGAGTGGGCCGTTGAGCCTTGTGACCAGGCGGGTCAACTAAAGGGGGGCCGTACAATTCTGCCCGGTACTTTTCGGGCGGGCTGTGGAATGACTGCGTACTAATTGATCTGACGCCGGGCGGCGTCTTGGGGAGCCGTGTGCCATTTCTGCCCGAGAGCTTTGAGCGTCATTTGGGATGCTCCCCCGTTGGCTTTCTGCTCATGGTTTGGGTTATGCTCTCGGAGGACTTCGGCGGCCCGAGCTTGACCCGAGAAAATGTAAGCTCCGGGGCGCCTCAGTGGGACCGGGCGGCGGCCCATTTGGCCGGATTCATGCTCGTCCGGTTGTGATTTTGGGGCTTCATGTGTTCTTGATGAGAACAGGAGGAAGAAGGACCGCCATTGATGGAAGTGTGGTTTCGCCCGATTTGTGGGATTAGTCATTGGGCGCCATTGACGGGGAGCTCTAGGCTCCTCCCCGACGCCGGGTCTCGTGGAAAAATCGTAGGGCACCGTGGTCGGGAGAATGCCGTGTCCTCTGTTTCGATGGCCACGAAGTAGAGGGAGAGGCGGCCGCCACCAATAGAAGTGGTCGGCGCTCTTCTTGGACGGAGATAGGGGCAGAGAAAATGGGAGGCCGCCGACAGTGGGCTTCGTGCCCTGTTTGACTCATAGGTTGCGGAGAGGAGCAGGGTTACCCCTGCGGCCGAGCTTTGTGCTCGATTCGGTGAATCGTGACGGGCACAATGGGTCGCCTATGGCCGTCTTGACAGGGAAGCAGAGCCGTTCCCTGGTGTTTGGTGAGCGAAGGGGAGCTGCCTCCTCCGAGTTTCACTCTTCTTCTTTCATGGTGGTGAGGGCACACGCAGAGAGAGAGAGAGAGAGAGGCGGCGGCAGGCTGGTGGTTCTTCCCCCTTTTTCCCTTTTGCTCCCTTTTCCGGCGAGGTTAGGGAGAGGGAGAAGTGATGAGTGGGCTGTTCTGCCTCTGCCCATGACAGAGGCCAGCCTGGAGATGGTTCGAGAAACGTGCCCCCCCTTTGTCCTTTTATAGGCAGAGGAGAAAACATTTTCCCGCCAAATCAAAGGCCCGCCTTTTTGCTGGGGGCCGTGTTTTATGGGCCCGTGTGTTGGGACCCAACAAAATCAATCCCGTCAAAGAGAATTCCCACATTTATAGTTCTTAGGACCTTACAGCCAAAATCGTTTCAATTATTTTATTTTCACATAAAATAGTTTATATAGTACATTATTAATTTGAGCTTCTAAGTAAACTCCATCAAAAAATTTTAAAACTTAAATATTTTATTTATTCTTATAGTGTGTGGGTCTTATAATTTTCATTATAGAACTTCCTCTAAAACTATTCAAATCTAATTTTCCTCTAGAACTATTCCTCTAAAACTTACGTGTTAGCATAAGCAGTATAACAAGAAAATTTCCATGACTATATATATATTTTTTGATTCTTATATTTTGAAGTTACATAAAAGATAAATGAGTAATATTATTTAGACATATAATTGTATGCTGAATTATATCAAAACTTTTATTTTTAGTTTTCAAAGAAAGATAATGGAGGTATTAAAAATAAAAAATAGGGTAAGGTTGGATCCACGTATACTTTATCAATTTTAAAATAACTAAATGTATAACTTAATATATAAATAATATTTTTTAAAATAAATTGGCCCTTTCTCTTGCTTTTGTTGGGAGAATATTCCCTCTTTTGGTTTACGGCAAATTCATAAATTTTATTTCCAATTTTTTTTAGACCAAATATATTTATTCTCAGATATAATTTAAGTCCATTTATAAATTTTTTATCTAAAATAATTAGTTAATATTTCTCGTATCATTTTAACATATCTCAAATCCTAATTAACGATAAAAAAAAATGAATTGTTTTGTATACTTAATTTTAATAAAAATTTTTTGTTGAACTTTTAGAAGTTCGATAAGAGGAATTATGATTAATTTAAAATTTTAAAAGCTAAAATGATTAGATATGAGAATAAGAACAAATTATACTTTGGGACTCATATCTTTTCAACATAATGTAACCCCCAACATCCCACATTTACTTTTTATATATTTATTTTGTTTCATTTTGTTCTCCTTTTCTCTTTTGAATATACAGAATTATCTAACTATGGTGAGTTAACAAGTAATTAAATAATCTCGTCAACTCTAAAAGAATACGAGTGAGAAGAAGGAAGAGGATAGAATATATATATATATATATAGCCGATGATGGGGTTGGGGATATTAACAATTGGTGACAAGCAGCCGTGGTTAAGGCATCAATGGGCTTGAGTCAAAACGTATTTGTCAAAAATAACAATTACAACTAAAGGTGTCACTGCTTAATGGTCGATTACGAGAATGAGAGATGTTGGATGTCAGTGATCGAATATGGTAGCTCAAGGTGTTAACATATGTTATTGATGGTGGCACGCCTGCGGCATGAGGATTGATAGTGGTGACCTAAGGCATTGTAGGTTATTGGCTGGTTATGAATTGAGGTATCTTGGGTCATATTGGTGGCATTTTCAGTTTACAATTTTATCAACTGTTGCTGGTAATTATTCTTAAAAAATTAGTAAATTTTAAAAAATAAATTTTAATTAATGAAATAATAAGTTATCTTTTGAATTTAAAGATAAGTTTCCTTTTGACTAAGAAAATACATTCTATTATATTTTCATACACTAAAAAAGAAAAAAAAATTAATAAATTTCGTTTGGACTAAAAAAATTTATATACAGCCTAAACAAGAAAAAGTCCCAAGGCTTCCCATTATTACCCACTAATTAATTACAGTACCGCAGAGAAAAAAGACAATAGAAAAAAAAAATTAAAATAAAAAGAGAGAAACCCAATCGGCCAATCCTCCAATTAAGCCATTGTCGGGTATGCCCTAAGGAAGGGCAGAGGATGTTTCCCCCAAAGCTTTATGGCCCCTTAGGCTGTCAGGACACAGCCTGTAATATCCACCACTATTCACCTGCCACGTGTACACCTTGTCCAGTTATATTGGGCCATCGGCCCCCTTTTTTGTGCCCCCCAATATTCCTCCTATTTGCTAAAAGGGCTACTCCTATCAAAATTTCAAAAAAAAAAAAAAAAATCTAAAAAAATTCAAATAATTATGCTACTATAATGTAAAAATATATAATGAAAATTTATGTATTTATTTTCAAGAAAAATATATAAATAATGCATTTTTAAAATATTCCATTGAAGAAAAATAATAAAAAACTTTGTAAATTGATCAAACTAACTATTATTAAAAGGCTAAAATCCGAAGGACAATTGAGGCATAATAGCAGCTGGCGTCCTACGAGAGTTAGGGCACTCAATGAACTTGCCCTCTGTACAGTTGGGCCAGCGTGCCCGTGCAAAGGGTTGACTTTGAAATTCCATTTAATTACCCCCACTACCAACTATACAATAATGCCTCTCTAATTAAATTCCTTTTTCAAAAAAAAAAAAAAATTATAATTTTTTAAAATTTCTATAAATTATCATCTCTAGCAAGTTCCTTTATCTCGAATCAAGTTATTTTATTTTTATTTGTTATGATTAATATTTAAAATATTTAAAAAATATATATTTATATGTGACGTTAACTCCTTTAATCGTTAAACTTTTTAAATATTAATAATTTTATAGATGGGGATTAGATAATTTGTAAACTAAGATTAAGGGACAAGCGTAAGACTTTCAAAGGGCAATGAACCGACGTCATGGAGCTTTGAGGTTGTTTGAATGAAAAGAAAAAGTATCCTTATTCTCGCATGCACCATGAACAATGTGGACCGTGCTCTATGCATTCTATAGATTTTGGTCAGCAGAATTTACTATGTGTTGGCTAAATCCAATCACATTATGTATATCGGTGTACTTCACAAATAACTAATGGAATTACATGTATAGCGTTGTGGAAAAATTTGTGTGATGAATTAATAGTGAATTGAATATGATCGATTGAGTCTTTTGTCTTAATAAATTATTTATCTGTGTTTTATTTATAAATCGTTTAATAATTTGCACTAAAAATTTTTTTCAACGGTCAATTCACTTGCCTAATCTGGAGTAGAGATTTATGGGAGGGTTGGGTATCATTGGCCTACTAGCCATTTGGATAGTGAAGGACTTCGTGTTTCTAACTTATGGAAGAGAAATAAGCTTATCAACATGATTTTAGAGTTATCTTACTATAATTATCTTTTTTTTTTAAAGGGTTTGAAATAATAATATGTTTAATAAAACTCCCATCCTCCCAACATTTCGTCTATGATGCCATTGTTCAGGACATTTTTGGGTCTAAAACGTCACCTTACATGTGGACTTGGGCATATAGTGGCGCCCTTCATAGACGTGGAGTGCAATGTTCATTTTTGAGCAGTGATATATACCTGACACTAATTGAACTTGGCCACTTGATTTGGTAAAATTCTCGTGATTTTAACTTCATTTCTGTTATTTGTTTTGGTCTATTTGGAATCTCTTTATATTTTCAACCTACTATCATATGATTTCCTTTATTTTGAATCGTAGTTAGAGCAATTTCAAAAGAATGCTAGACTGACATTTGACACAACTTAGGGAAGATTATAATAGAAAATGCGAGTAATTAGGATGATTATATTTAACCTCTTTATATATTATATAAGATATGACCATAATTTATAGATTTAGAAGAATGAGTAATTTGGATAATTGGAGCCTTGGCATGAGAATCATAGAAACAACATGTTGTATGAATGAGAACTTTGACATGGTAATGGAGTTATTATTATATAATCTAATATTTTATAGAATTTCTATTGTAGAAGCTGACACTTATATAATATAAGATTATATATAATATATTAAAAATTGCTTCGATCCATCCCCCTAATTAGCCTATATAAATGGACTACGTACAGTAATGTCTATACTGCGCAGACTAATTTATTGGCGTTATCTAAGTGTATAATTTTAGTTATTACAACTCAATTTATGGTATGCTTATTAATATTCTTTACCTTTTCATCTCTCACGATTATCGTTGACTTAACCAAGACCACGTATTATATTGGAAATAAGGATAGGAGAAGTAGAATTCTACTTCTCTAAAAGAAGTTACTAGATTAAAATTTAATGGTCAATATTTAAAAATAAAAAATATTAAATATAGTTATACTATAATTTTTACAATATCAAAATCTATTAAATATTAAATTTTACATTAAAAATTAATCAAAATAAATATTTAAATTTCAGTTATTAAAGTTTTTTAATCTAATGGTTCAAATTAGAAAAATACTTAATAATCCATTCGGCTCAAGCGAGTAAAGTATTGGGCTTGGCAATACAAGTACCTGTGCCTGGCCCAATTAGATTCTTTGGCCCAATATGCCTGTTTGGATTATGAAGCTTGTTGGGCTGATGAACAGGTCCACACCCGTTAAAAATATTACTTTTGTTTTTTTGCTTTTTTTTTGTTTTTTAAAGGCACCGTAGTTAAAGTTCTTTCATGTTCTTTCACTTTTTTTTTTTTTTAGTAAGGAAATCATATGTAGATTGTTAAGTGAAACCCCAAGGAATATCATTAAAGTATTTGTTAGAACCACTTAATAAAATTTGTATTAATTAGCATAATTAGTATAAAAATTTAGAATATTCTACATATATTAACAGTCATAAGTTTAATTTTTATCGATACATGGCTCGACTTAGGTCACACATGTGGGCAAGATTATGCCCTTGAAGTGGCCCATATATAGAAAATAGAGGTCGAGATTGGTGCCTATTGATCAGTAAGATATTAATGAGTTTGGCGCAAAATTTTAAAAATTCGTCTCAGAAAAGAGCATATTATATAATTTTCGATGTAACTAATGTCAATAACTGGTTTAAATTATGTAACTTTAGATAAAAAAGTCAAGACTTATACGTACATTTAAAAGAAAATAAAGATGCTTGATTGGACTAAATTTGTATAGAATTTAATTAAGATATATTAATCTTATATACATATTAGTCAAAATTTAAATTGAAGTAACTTTATGGATCTGACATGGTGATGGGTGAAATTGACCAGCTCAGCTTGGTCAATGCGGTTTATCGATTTTTTTTTTATAAATTCATATTTTTATTTTAAATATATGCTAAATTAAAAAGAATTATTTTAAGATATTATATTTTTATATAATCAATAACTTTTTATATAAATATTTTTATTTAAATATATACTTAATTTTTATTTAAATCTGAATATAATAATTAATAAATTTAGGAAAATTTTACCAAAAAGTACCCAATTTTGGAAAACAAATATTTAAAAATAAAGAAAAATATCTATGAATAGATACAAATGAAATTATAGTTAGATACGGTAATAATTTTTAGATATGATAATTAAGTCATGTCCGATCCAACCAGGTTCAGTTGAACATATTTTTACTTAACCAGACTTGTGTACGGCCAATCCCAAACCTTTAATGATTTGATATATGAGCAATATATTTGTAATTTGATTTATTATTATTATTATTATCGAATCATAATTTTGATTTGCTTGCAATTTAAAAAGATAATTCAAGACTTTGTTGACGTATTTCAAACAAATTCTCGTGACATTATAAAATTTTTAGATAATGTTAAAAAGTTTAAAAAGTTATATAAAATAATATTTACTTTTTTAGATATTATATTTTATTATTTTAATATCATTTATTTGATTAATAGTACATCACATATTTTTTTCTAATTGGTCATGCACGTCACAATGTGTGCAAAACATGGGGGTTATTTAATTCATTACATTTTTAATAGTGTGATTTAATGGGTTATAAGTGATTATATGGCTAAAAATTATACTAATTGATAAAATTTATTTAAATGTGATTTATAACGTGTAAGTCGTGACGTGGATAAAAGGTATTAGAAGTTGTCCGATTCATTTTATTTTCATTCCTATAGCCCTCGAGTTCTTAGTAACATTTATAGTAATTAAGTATACTTTATTAATGCCATAGCCATCTGATGCGTACCTCGGATTCGCCTGGTTGATTGGATCTGATTTCGTTCACTGAGTTTGAATCCTGCATACCACTATAGTAAACAAGAGGTCAGGTACCGGCGGGATATTGTCCAACCGAAAATATTTCGACGCTCAAGTTAGTAATTAGCCTTCGAATTTTAGAAAGTGAGCTGGTAAGTAAAAAAGACAAAGGGTGAGATTGGCGGGAGTGTTGGCCTGCAGACGCAGAGACGTTCCCGTGACTCGTTGAGAGTATGATTTCTGACTCGATGTTCGCAAAGAACGAGTGGAAGCTATGTCCCGAAAGCGTGGAAACTTTGGAGGACCGTTTTCAGAGAGCGGGAGAAGTCTCTGTAATCTGGAGGCTTGGAGTGGGATTGGAAGGTGAGCAATCGAGAGAAAGTATGTTCAAGCACTGTTAGCGTTCGTGGTTCAGATTGTATCAGACAGTGTCTGTCGTCTTAGAAAGCGTATGTTTCAGAGTGGAGACTCTGGGCTTATATAGACGGTGGGGCGTGCGACCTTCCTTGGCTAGGAAGGCGTGATCCTTGGCTTTGTGTTAGGTGGCCTTCTCTGAGTTGGTGGGAGTAACTGGCGTGATTTGATGGATTGTTTTCTTTCTGAGCGGTGTAACAGATCTCCAAATTATCTGCATTCCTTTCATGTTTTTGTGACCGTTAGACTCCTTTGTTGGTAAGAAGAGAGAATCTGGAGCCTTCCTCATGGGGAAGGCGTTGAATCCGTTGCTGCCTTTTTAGAGGAGATCGACTTTAAGGAAAGCGTGTAATCAGGGAAAGGATCGTTGCTTTTCGTATATGGAATTGCCTGCCAAACTGAGCCTGGTCCATATTAGGTTTAACGTCTTTTCGTGGCCTGCTGCTACAATACTTCCGGTCAACAGAAGTATTGACCGTCTTGAAAGAGTGCTTTGGCCGTTTGTTTGCGCGCCGGGCGGTCGACGCTAGCGCGTTGATTGTCTAACGTGCGTTTGGATCTTTCTGGATTTTGGCCCACTTTTCTTATTAGGCCTGCTGGCTATGGGCTTCCCATTACTATCCCCCAATGCTGGTGGTCAGGATTATGGCTTCCAATATGTTTATGATGGAATACGCTTGTTTTTGCTGGCGGAGTCGTTGCCCGTTTGAAGAGGAGCCTTGAGAGCTTCCAGAATGTTGACGAGATTCGTTGACCGTTCTTGAAAGTTTTCGGGTAACTTGGAGAAGGAAACGTTGGTCATTAGCCGCCCTGCCAGAAAAGTGGGCCACGTGTCTCTACACGGTACGTCCAAGATCTTGGCATTTAATGAGCCAGAGTACTCGATTCGATAGCCTCCTTCTAGGAAAATGACACGTGGCGGTAATGATGGCGCAGATTTTTGAGATGGGTTTGGGTTCACATGGATTTTTAAATCGCCTGATTGCTCCATTTCGAATTCCTTGTGCCATCTATGCTTCTTTGTCTCCCTCGTTTCGTTTTGTGAAGAAGAGAACACAAACCCCAACTCTCACTATGTCTTCCGTCGTAGACATCGCCTCCGTTTTGAGAGAAACTGACGTGAAAGTCCTGTATGTAGAGTTCAACATTCCTCGGGAGATCGCCTTCATCATTCCAGGGAAGGACGATAGAGCCTTTTTGCCTCCCACGGGCTTCGTGACCATAAATGAAGCCCATTTGAGGAGTGGGCTCCACCGTCCTATCCCTGATGATCTGGATGTCAATTTTTAAGCGCTCAAGTCCCTATCGCTCAGTTTCACGCCAATGCCGTCAGGTACTTGTGCTCCCTTTGTATTTTTCTTCGTTAACATTCGAGGGTGTTGATGATGTCAATGGTGAGGGGGGTCTTTAATATTAACCAGGGAGTAGAGTGAATCTCTTTGTCTCCCCGTAGCTGTCTTAAAATTAGCACCGCTATTTACGACTCTCTCAAGAACTGGAAGAACTAGCTCCTTTTTGTTAACGTGGGAGAGTCTTGGCCTTTGCCCAATGAGTGGGGTCAAGTGTTTGAGGTGTACATGGGGGCGCCTTCGGAGGTAGAGACGGCGTCACTGGAGTGGCTGGTTTAGCTGATAGAGAAGAACCTGAGGGACTTCTGGAGAGAACATTTGGTCTCTTGTGTAGAGGTGAAGAAGGCCAACAGGGGGCCTCCGTCTCTAGTTCAAAAATTGAGGATTCCGCCGCCGGAGGTCTTGAAGAAAAAGAAAAGGAAGAAGGGTAATATTATTGGTCCTCGCCTTACTGATTCAAGTCCTCCCAGTCCAAGGAAAAAGAGGGCGGCCTCAGTGGCACCTTCTTCGTTGTCCTCTGGGCCTGACTGCCTTTCTACCGGACATTTCATGGGCGTTGGCGCCGCATTTGGGGTAGAGGTTGAGGCGGCCGTTGAGGCTTGTAAAACCAAGCTGAGCGGCGGCGTTGTCCTGGCACAGCCTGTGCCGTCGGAGTTGACTCGAGAGCCACCCGTTGAGGCGCGTGGGCCGCAGGAGCCGTCAGTCGGATCTCCTGTTGTGGTAATTCTGGCGGAGCAGCAAGAGCAGATTTTGGAGTCTCTCGCTATTTTTAGGGAGCCAGCCAGGAGGGAGGACACTTCAGAGGATCCCATGGCGGAGTTCATAGCTGAGGTTTCCGCCAGCCTCGCTGACGTCGGCCCCCTTCTTGGCTCACCGCCGTTTGTGACAGAACTGGGCGCTAGGCCAGACAGACCAACGTGGAGAATTTGAGAGGTATAAATTCTGTTGCCCGCCTTGTCTTTCGATTTGCCCTTTCTAATCCCCATTTACTTTTTTGTGCAGGCGAATAGAGTATTGAGCGCAATGGGTAAGGCACTTAGGCAGAGAGACTTGGTGATCTCTGATAGGGATAAGGAGATCATCTGACTCGATACTAAGCTGGCGGCTTTAAGGGTTGAGCACCGTGAGGACGCAGCTGCCTTGGAGGCTGTTCTGGCGGGTGTGGAGGCGGAGAACCTAAGTTTGAAAGCTGAGGTCGCCCATTTGAAGGAAGAGAATGAGCGAGCTAAAGGGCGCATTGATCAACTTGTTGGGCAAATGGCGACCTTAGAGAATGATCTAAGTCTTCGTATCCGCCCCCCTGAGGTTGAGGGCATGATGCTGGCGTGGTTGTGGGAAGGCGTTAACATTAGCAGGCATATTGTGCGGCTACTTGATCCTGACTTCCCCGTGGATCTTATCAATTCATCGAACCGGTCAGCACAGTGTCGAGACAGCCTTGTGGGGGAGTCTCGAGACAGTCAAAGGCCATCGCCGCCCCCATAGCTTTTGCGATTGTATATTTTTTTGAATTCAATGATGTATCATTCAATTCAGCAATAATACAAGTAGCCCTGTGTTTGTCACACACTCTTGCTTTTGTATTTTGCTTCTTTGACTTTCTTGGCAGCCAACTGGGCAGAGGGACTTGCGAGTTGGCCGCCTACTTTGTTTTTGGGGCGTTAAAGGTGTTTTCTAGGCAGTTGTGTATGTTAAGCCGGCTTAGAATTTGCCCGTGAGTAAAGTTTGGCAGCGCTGTCCAGGTGTAGACTTGGGCGGCTTGCTTTGGTGGAACATTTTGCTCCAATCGACCATCGTTGGCTGATCACGCTTTCTCCTAATAAAGGAGATCGTCGCGTGTGTTGTGTTAGCCCCCTAAGATTTTTTCGATAGCTAATGGGCCACTTGGATGGCCAAGGTTTAGATACAACCACTCATGGGCCGCTTGGATGACCAGGGTTTAAATATGACCACTCATGGGCCGCCTGGATGACCAGGGTTTAGTAACGAGAGGGTAAAGAGCCTCTCGACTTAGGGGCAGCCTAGGTCAATTTGAACATGCAATGAGAACCACATATATATGCACATGCAACATGTTAAGGAAACACTTATTTTACTAATCGAATCGTGCACACAAATGATCGCATACAATTTTGCAAGACACATACCTGGGTCTCTACTGGTAGTAGCGTTTGAGGTGGATCGCGTTCCACGTTCGCGGGACTAACTTTTCATCCTGGTTCAGGAGCTTGTATGCCCTGTTTTGCAGGACGACGTTGACTAGAAAAGGCCCTTCCCAATTGGGGGAGAGCTTATTTCGGCCGGCCACCTTTCCTGTGGTATCGATGCTCTGTGAGACCAAGTCTCGAACGTCGAACTGCTTCGCTTTGTCCTTCTCATTGTAGTAGTGGGCGACTCGAAGCTGGTAAGCTGCGGTCCGTATTCTAGCGGCATCGCGGGCTTCTTCTAGCAAGTCTAGGTGTTTTTGAATCTTTTGGGAGTTAAGCTGCGGGTCGAAAGACTCCACCCTAAGACTTGGAACCCCAATTTCAATCTGGATCACCGCTTCAGTCCCGTAGCAAAGGCTGATGGGTGTCTCACGCATTGGTTCCTTCGGAGTTGTTCGGTAAGACCAAAGGACTGAGGCGATTTCGTCTACCCAGGAGCCCCCTTGCATCGTCTAGCTTGGTCTTGAGCCTGTGGAGTAGCGTTCAGTTTGTGACCTCCACCTATCCATTTGCTTGGGGGTATGCCACCAAAGTGTGGACTAGCCTAATCCCAAGGTTGGTGCAATACTTGGTGAAGTATTTTTTCGAGAATTGAGTTCTGTTGTCAGTCACAATGACCTCTGGAACGCTAAATCTGCTGATGATATTCTGGCGGATGAACCCAAGCATGTTGTGTTTTGTGATTTTGGCCAGCAGGATGGCTTCGACCCACTTTGTGAAGTAGTTGATGCCCACTATAATGAACTTATTTTGCCCGGTTGCAATGGGAAATGGGCCAAGAATGTCAAACCCCTATTGTGCGAGGGGCCACGGTGCCTAAAGGAATTTTAGCTCGGCGGACGGCTGGTGGCGAAGGTTGCCATGAAGCTGGAAGCTTTTGCTCTTTTTTACCAACTTGAGTGCATTCTTTTTCATCGAGGGCCAATAGTAGTCCTGCCGCATGATTTTGAATGCTAAGTTCTTACCGCCCACATGCGATCTGCAAATCCCAAGGTGTACTTCATTCAAGACGTAGTCCGCCTCTTTTGGGGTTAGGTAGCGGAGGTACGGAGTCAAGTAGCTGTGACGATACAGCCGCCCATCGACTATAGTGTACTAGCTAGCCGTTCTCTTTATCCGCTTGGCCTCTTCCGCATCTTTCGGCAATATTTTGTCCGTAAGATATCTTAGGTAGGGTGTCTTTCAGTTTTTAGTCTCAGAGACCTGCATTGCCTCCTGTTCCTCTATATTGAGAGCGCTCAGGACCTTCCACATGTTCCTTGAGTACTGTTCTGAATTTTTGACTGCTGCTGCTCTTTCTAGCTGATCGGCCTTTCAGTTTTCTGTTTTGGGAACATGGACCAAGGTTAGATTGTCGAAGTTGCAGACAGCCTTGCTTAGGCCAAGTATTTGGCCATATGTGTGTTGTTTGCCTCAAAGTACCAATTAATTTGGTTGACGATCAGCTCAGAATCGCTGAAAACAACCAGTCTTTTGGCTGAGCACTTCTTTGCTAATCTTAACCCAGCTAGCAGGGCTTCGTATTAGGCAACATTGTTGGTAGCCGAAAATTCGAGTTTAAGGGAGTATTTCACCTCAAACCCGTCGGGGGTAGTGATGACTACTCCTGCTCCACTGCTCGTGTCTATTGATGATCCGTCTATGTGGGGCATCCATTTTGGAGCCTCCATGGGCTGTTCCGCATTCTCTGAGAGCTGTTTTTCGAGAATCAGGGTCGTGGTCTCAACAATGAAGTCAGCCAGAGTCTGTGCCTTTATAGCCGGCCTGGGCCTAAACTCATTGTCAAACTCGCCCAATTCGATAGTCCACTTTACCAACCGTCCATAAATATCGGGTTTCTGGAATATGCTCTTTAGATGCTGGTCGGTGAGAACCATGATGTGGTGTGCCTCAAAGTAGGGCCTTAGTTTTCACGTGGAGAATATGAGAACTAAGACCAACTTTTCTGTGTGCGGGTAACGAGTTGGGTATCGGAGTCCTGGCTTATGAGGACGGAGTTGAGGGACACCTCCGATACTGCCTAGTAGAGGTACAGCTCTTCGCCAACCTTGGGTGATGTCAGTAATGGCGGGCTAGCCAGGTACTGCTTCAACTCGTTGAAGGCCGCCTGGCAATCTGTCGTCAATTGAAAGTCGTTTGATTTTGTTCCCCTTAGCGCCTTAAAAAATGGCTGATATTTGTCGCTAGACTTCTCTAGGAAGCAGGACAAGGCTGCCAATCGTCTCGCCAGTCGCTGGACATCGTTGACGCTTCGTGGGGGAGCCATGTCCGCGATGGCCTTGATTTTCTCTGAGTTTGCTTCGATCCCTCATTGAGAGACGATGAAACTTAGGAATTTTTCGGAGGCTACCTCGAGGACACAATTAGCCAGATTCAGCTTCATTTGATGCTCGCGGAGCACCTCAAATGACTCCGCCAGATCGTTGATATGGTGGGCCATAGCTCTGCTCTTGACGAGCATGTCGTCAATATACACTTCCATATTGCGGCCGATCTGTTTTTCGAATATTTTGTTCATCAGCTGCTGGTAGATGGCTTTCGCGTTCTTTAGTCCAAAGAGTATCACTTTATAACAATAGGTTCCTTGATTTGTCATGAACGAGGTATGCTCTTCATCCTCCGGACTCATCCGGATCTGGTTATAGCCTAAATGGGCATCCATGAAGCTCAAGAGCTCATGTCCGGATGTTGAGTCTACCAAGAGGTCAATCATGGGTAAAGGAAAGCTATCTTTTCGATAAGCTTTGTTAACGTCGGTGAAATCGACGCACATTTTTCACTTCCCGTTACTCTTCTTTACCAAGACTACGTTGGAGAGCCAATCAGGGTATTGAACCTCCCTCATGAATTTAGCATCCAGCAGTTTCTTTATTTCCTCCCGGATGGCAATTAACTTTTTCACTGAGTGGTTTCTCCGCTTCTGCTTGACGGGTTTTCGATCCGGGTCGAGGCCCAACTTGTGGACCATTATCCGATCTGGAATCCCATGCATGTTAGTGGGAGTCCATATAAAAATGTCAGCATTTCGTCACAGGAATGAGATCAGTTCTTCGCATGGTGCGCCGGTGAGTGAGCCGCCGATTCGTATACACCTTTCTGGATCGTCCAGATACCGTGGGACTAAGTCGGTTGCCTCACTAGACATGCCTGCTGCAATGTTGCCTTGTCTCGATGGTTAAGTTCTACTTTTTTGGTGCTGTCATTAGGAGAGATTTGGGACATGTAGCATGTCCGTCCAGTGATTTGGTCACCCAGTACTTCACCCACACCATATGGTGTTGGAAATTTTATTTTAAGGTGTGGTATTGAAGTGACGGCCCCGAACGCCGTTATGAATGGCCGGCCTAGTATTGCGTTGTATATAGAGGGCAGGTCGACTACCAAGAAGGTGAGTGTATGACTTACCATTTTCGGGTACGTTCCTAGGGTGACTTCTAGTCTGATCGTCCCTTGAACGGGCATCGGTTCGTTGTCGAGGCCATACAATGGGCCTTTTGTAGATTTTAGTTGACTTTTTTCAAACTGAGTTTAAAAAACGTATCGAGGTAAAGCAAATCACGTGAACTTCCATTATCAATAAAT
Source organism: Nepenthes gracilis (assembly GCA_033239525.1). Classification (NCBI taxonomy): domain Eukaryota; kingdom Viridiplantae; phylum Streptophyta; class Magnoliopsida; order Caryophyllales; family Nepenthaceae; genus Nepenthes; species Nepenthes gracilis. The sequence continues at coordinate 7,538,425 of BSYO01000022.1, read as the reverse complement.
ACTCGTTTCATCTCGTAGTCAACACTACCGTCGGAAACGAGTGCTGATACAATAAGGGGGTCCGCATGGGGGAAACTACATGTGCCAGGTCATCGTCACTAAAACTAATAACGTTGTCAGTAGTGCGCTGCTTTTTCCTCCTTGCATGCTGGTCCCGTTGTCCGCTGGATTCTTGATCGGCCGGGTGGTGATCATGTTGACCACTCCTACTGCGACCCTGTTTCGTGGTGGAGAGGTCCTTGATCCTTTTCCGCTCGCGTTGCTAGAGCTTTGACCAGGGCCTTTAACGAACCTGGTGAGGTGACCCCTTCTGATTAGCTCCTCAATCTTCCTCTGAAGGGTCTTGCAGTCCTTTGTGGAGTGCCTGGGAGATCGATGAAAATCGTAATACTTGGCTGGATTTCCTTCCTCCGCCTTCTTAAGTGGTTTTGGCCACTTAAGGAACTCCTTCCCACGGATCTGCATGAGAACGTTTGAGCGCGTATCAGTCGAGAGCGTTAGGCTGATGGGCCCGTAGTCCTTGCGCTCCGAAAGACCAGTCCTGTGGCGCTTTTGGTGTGAGTGATTACCACCGTTATATTTCCTCTTTCCTTCAGGTGGGAAAGAGTGAGGCTGTTTAGGCCGGTCTGGACTTTTGGCCTCGTTGGCCTCCTCCACTGCCGCATAGGCCCTGGTGATAGCCTCCGCTTCCCGAAAGGTCTGCGGATTCTTATGCGCCAGATGGCTAAAGAACTCTCCATGCGTCAGCGCCGAAATGAAACTGCCCAATTTTATTTCCTCTGTGAGTCAGGGGATCCGCCTGGCTTTTGCCACGAAGTGATCTAGAAACCTCCGTGGGTTCTCTCCATGCTTCTATTTGATATGCGACAGATGCCAGGGTTGTTTTTCCTCCTTGCGGCTGGAGGCATACTGAGACAAGAAAGATCCACAAGCTCTTGAAAGCTTCGAATCGAGTCTGGGGGGAGATGATGGAATCAAATGCGTGCGTCCCCTTTTAGAGTGAGGGGGAAGTAGCGACACATGGTTGCGTTGTCCAGCCCCTGTAGACCTAGATGGGTGCGGAAGTGGGCGAGATGGTTGACAGGATCCTCACTCCCATCGTAAGAGTCAAGGCTTGGCATTTTAAACTTTGCCGACATGGGATGGTTCAAGATCTCCGCCATGAAGGAAGATCTGTCGATGTTGGCTGTGCACTCGTCGGCTTTGAAGATGTAGTTCCATATCTCTCCCGCTTCGGATCCATTGGGACGCATTAGCCGATCTTTTGGAGTTGAGATATGCTCTCAACTCCGTTCTTTCCTGGGCTTGTCCAACAGTAGGGCGGCTGCTGCCTCTGGCTGATCACGCAGCTCGGGAGACTCCCTCCTGAGCCTGGGGTCTAGATTTCACTCGGGAATATTTAGGGTTCCTTTGTTCCGGACTTTCATCCTGAGTTGAGCTGGTTTCTCGCTCCTCACGCCTTAAACGGCTTTGGGGTGCGAGGATATTAGCGCGGGAGCGCTGGTTAGTCTTTCGGTCCGTCAGGCCGAAACTTTCTTTCTTTGGCCTCCTCGTTTGGATGCCAATGCTGGGTCCACCGCTGATGCAGCCCCCAGCTGTGCTTGCTCCTGGTGGGCACAAAGTATCAGGAGCATTTTGTCTGTATTGTGTATGTGCTCCGTTAGGTCTTGGAAAAAAGATGCCGAAATTCCACCGGCTACCCCGTTGACCACGTCGCCTATGGTGTGGTCCTAGTTTGGTGAGACTACGTCTCAGGCTGGCTCACTTGCTTGTGCCATTGTGTTCACCATTTTGTCTGAGAATGTTGATCGAAGAGAGTTTCTGGGAAACGTAGTTAACTTTTTGTTAGCACTTCCTACAGACGGCGCCAATGAAGCGTACCTGGATCCGACTTTGAACAGATTCGAATTCACCTGGTTGATTGGGTCTGACTCTATTTATTGAGTCTGAATCCTGTACACTACTGCAATAAATAAGAGGTCAGGTGCCGACGGGATATTGTCCAACCAAAAATATTTCGACGCTCAAATTAGTAACTAGCCTTCAAACATTAGAGGGTGAGCTAGTAAGTAAAAAAGAGAAAGGGTGAGATTGGCGGGAATGTTGGCTTGTAGACGCAGAGACGATCCCGTGACTTGTTGAGAGTATGATTTCCGACTTGATGTTCGCAAAGAATGAGTGGAAGCTATGTCCCGAAAGCGTGGAAGCTTTGGAGGACTGTTCTCAGAGAGCGGGAGAAGTCTCTGTAATCTAGAGGCTTGGAGTGGGATTGGAAGGTGAGTAATCGAGAGAAAGTATGTTCAAGCACTATTAGCGTTCGTGGTTCAAATTGTATTAGAAAGCGTCTATCGTCTTAGAAAGCGTGTGTTTCAGAGTGGAGACTCTGGGCTTATATAGACGGTGGGGGCGTTTGACCTTCCTTGGCTAGGAAGGCGTGATCCTTGGCTTGGTGCTGAGCAGTCTTCTCTATGTTGGTGGGCATGACTGGCATGATTTGATGGATCGTTTTCTTTTTGAGTGATGTAACGGATCTCCATATTATCTGCCTTTTATATTTTTGTGACCGTTAAATTCCATTGTTGGTAAGGAGAGAGAATCTGGCGCATTCCTCATGGGGAAGGCGCTGAATCCGTTGTTATCTTTTTAGATGAGATCGACTTTAAGGAAAGCGTGTAATCAGGGAAAGGATCTTTGTTTTTCGTGTACGGGATCGCCTGCTAAACTGGGCCTGATCCGTATTAGGTTTAACGTCTTTTCACGGCCTGCTGCTACAATACTTTCGGTCAACAGAAGTGTTGACCGTTTTGAAGGAGTGCTTTGGCCGTTTGTTTGTGAGCGGGGGGTCAATGCTAGCATGTAGACCGTGTAACGCACGCTTGGGCCTTTCTTGATTTTGGCAGCTTTTCTTATTGGGCTTGCCGGCTATGGGCCTACCCATCATCATCCTCCATTAAGTGTTAGAATTTTTAAAAATGACAAATTCTAAGTGTCCATTGCTATTGGCTATAATAATGTGTGCATTGATTATTTATTCTGTAACATAAGTGGATATATATTTTAATTTTATAACATGTAAAAAATATAATAGCAATGGTAACAGGAACATGAAAAGTGTTACAATGATGTTATAAGACTAAGATAAGAAAAGAATTTTAAAAAAAATAATCCAAATAATATTTACATTAATATTTATTCGCAAAGTCAAGATAGTTCGTAGAGACTATCTTGAATCTGGAAACTAAGAAAATGAATTGAAGAAGTAAAATGTCAACTGAAAATACAATGGGATCAACAAGAGGTTAATTGAGAAAAGAATAATAATAAAAAATTATGAAAGTTTTAATTAAAAATTAATAGATATAAATAATATATGGGATCAGGGAGGCTCCATCTCTTTAGGTCATTGATATTTGAATAAATGATTATGATTTAATTATTCTTTAAAATATAAAAGATCAGTTAAAATTAGTTATTAAATTATAATTATCTATTTTAAAATAAATAGTTGAGATATGAAAAAAAATAATTTTTATTTTCAAAAGAGATGGAGCCACTCCTAGCCCAACAATGAATCACCACCACCATATAAGTGAAATAATGGAAGGTTGAATATAGATGATGTCATAAAATAGGGTAAGAATTGTCATTTTCAATAATCAGATAAAAAGTTATCTATTTTAACGATTAAGATAGATGATCATCCCTTTAAGGGCCATATATTTTAATAATTAAGTCAACAAGTCATCTTTCCATAATCAGAGAGAGAGAGAGAGAGTCATATATTTTGATAATTGAAGGTGGATAACCATTTTTTCTTGCAACTAGGGGCATAGAACTGGTTCTGTTATTTCATCAAAAATAATATTTATTTTGAATGTCTTATTTAGTCATACAATTATTCAGAGAGTTCCCAATTCTATAGACCATAGAAAATGTAATAAAAAAGGTAACAATACAATGATATTTTATGAATAAGATTAGAAAGTAATACTATATAAATATTTTACAAAACATTTACGTTAATGACATTAATTTGCTTTGTATTTTGCACCATTGTTATAGCGATGATCATGACTCATTTAGTTGAGTTTTTTCGATTAAATATTATTAATTATCTGATTTTTATTTTATGACCTACTTATTCTTTGATTTTTAACCTTTTAAATTGTCTAATTTTGTTGATTTTGGTGTCCAAAGTGTCTTCATAGAAAAAAATTTCCTATCTTTATTATTAACGCAAACAACCACCCATCGATGCAGCATCTGTTCATTTTGCATTGTTTGTCGATGAAGAGCGTTCATTAATCTAGGAAGTACGGACTATAACAAGGGATTTTATTATGTTATTCCCTTTAAAATTTGGATACTATATATTGACAATATGTGAACTTTATAATTTATTTATAGAGGTTAGAATATAAATAATCACATTGTTTTATCTTATGTTAGTAATAAAAATATATATTACTAAGTTTTTTTTTTCATTCTAAAATATTTCACATGAAGAAATAGTTTACAAGTGGCCAATATAAATGAGTTCTATTATAAAACATTTTACAAAATGAAAAGAATTGGAAGATAACATAGATTTAGGCTTTTAATTAATTGTTTGTTAGATACAAAAGAACTATAAATTTTTTCTAATTTATATTAAATATTTATTTTTTTTTCCTGAAGAAAAAACTTCAAAACAATGGTTTATATTAAGAAGGCACTTGTAATTCGAATAAAGAGCTGACATTAATATATATGAGAGTGAGGGCTTGAAGAAGTAGCCCCCTAAATTATCCTTTTCCCACTATAAAAATAGTCCATAATTAGAGAAAACACAATAAACATCTCCAAATTATTATAAAGTTTTCTAGTATTGGAGATTTCAATACCTTGTGGGAGAAACAATGGGAAAGGATGGACTAGCCCTTCAATTATCAAATCGAAAAGCTTCCTTGAGCCTTTTCCTCAGGCCCACCTGCCTGTGGTATTCTTCCATAAACTCGGCATAACGATAGTTTCTATAGACGCGCGGGTGTTCCTCGTCGATGAAATTCTCAATGGGGCCAATCTCGGTGTCCTTACCCGGACCATAAAACATCGCCAACGATACCCTCCGATGTTTGTTTGTCACCGCTCGATGAAGGTTGCTCTTGTACTTATCATTACTCAGAACCTACATACATATTAAAAAAATCAATGGTTGATCGATATATTATAATGTAATCCATTCACTCATTAAAATACATGGCTTTATTGGTCAATATAAAAAATATAATCCATTCACTCACTAAAATACATAAAGCATTGTTAGCCAATATAATAATTATATAGTTTAAAAATATCGTTAATTTTTTTATTTTTTCCATCCAACGGTGGTTAGCCAATATACATTAAGCTTTATTGGTCAACGCCAGCGTTCACTGTTGAGACGCAAGTAGGCGATCAACTTGCATATAGAACGGTCAACCCGAGTGTTGACCGGAAGAACTGTAGCAGCAGGCCCAAAAAGGCGGTAAATCTGATACGGGTTAGGCCCAATTTGATAGGTGATCTTGTACACGAAAAGCAACGATTCTTTCTATGATTACATGCTTTCTTAAAAGCTAATCTTCTCCAAAAAGATAGCAATAAATTCGGCGCCAACGATGGAGTCTAAACGGTCACAAGAGCATGAAAGAAAAGCAGATGATTCAAATATCCATTGCACTATTCAGAAGGAAAATGATCTATTAAATCACGTCAGTCATGCTCACCAACTTAGAGAAGGCCGTCATTAACAGGCCAAAAGATCACGCCACCTTGACCGGAGAAGGTGACTCTCCTACTATCTATATAAGCACAGAGTCTCCATTCTGGAAGACAAGCTCTCGAATACGCTCTCTAACTCACCTTCAAGAGAACATACAGAACACGCTCTCTGAGACAACAAAAAGAGACTTTCTGATACAGTCTAAGTCACGAACGCTTAGAGTGCTTGGGCAAAGACTCTCCTTCTCTCTCTCTCTGTGCATAAAGCGTTCAACTTTAAATCCCACCAAAGGCCTCCAGATTGTAGGAGTCCTTTCCGGCTCTCCGAGAACTGTCTCCCAAAGCTTCCACGCTTTCGGGACACAGTTTCCAGTTGCTCTTTGTGAGTAGTAAGTTGGGATTCATACTCTCAACGGGCCAACACTCCCGACAAACCTGTTTTTTCTCTCTCTCTCCTACTTATCAGTTCACCTTCCTCAATTCAAAGACTTCTTACAAACTTGAGCGTCGGAATATTTTCGGTGGGATAACATTCCGTCGACACCTGACCTCTCATTTTCTATAGTGGTGTGCAGGATTTAGACTCAGTGAATGGAGTCGGATCGAACCAACCAGACGAATCCGAATATGTTCGAAGTCGGATCCAGGTACACATCATTGGCGCCGTCTGTAGGAAACGCTTACGAAAAGCCAACCACAATTTCTCACAGTGCTCTCTTTTCGATGCCAGATTCATCCGTAATGGTGAATACGAAAGCCCAAGCTAGCGATCCCGCTAGAGACGTTACTTCTCCCGACCAAGACCACGCTGCTGGTACCCTGGCTAACGGGGTGATAGGTGGGGTGCCAATGCCTTACGTTCAGCAACTGATGGAGCAGATGCAGATCAACAACCGTCTGCTCCAAATACTTTGCTCTCGACAAGAGTTGCCACAGCACTCGGCTTCGCTAGCTGTCGTCCCTGCGTCGGCCACCAAAAAGGTGGCCAGAGGAAAAAGAAGCCAGCCAGAATGCCCGAGAGGCCCACGAATAATCCGATCTCATCCTCCTCGCGTGCTCCAGGCTAGAACAGGCCTGAAGAACGCTTTGGGATCACAACTCCAGGAGAAAGTCCGGAGAGAAGAAATCCTTGATACTCTCGTGCAGAAAACGGGAACGCAGTCCAGGAGCAAGCCTCCAGGATGGTCAGGTCCGTTGGAGGTAGCAGCCAGCCGGCTACTGGACCCTTCAGGAACAAAACAGAGTTGAGAGCTTACCTCAACTCTAAGAGATCTGCCAATGCTACTTGCACAGATCCACAAGTGGATAAAATTTGAAACCGCGTGTTCCAGGACGATGAGCGCGCTATTGACCTTGACAGATCTCCCTTCACAGCGGAGATCCTAAACCGTCCGCTGCCCACCAAGTTTAAGATACCTTCCCTTGACTCATACGATGGGAGCAGTCATCCAGTTGACCATTTGGATCACTTTCGCACCCATCTGAGTCTACAAGGGTTGGAAGACTTCGCCGATGTACCGCGCTTCTCGCTCACGCTGAAGGGAGATGCCGGCATCTTGTTTTATCACCTCCTTTCAGGCACCATCGATAGCTTTTGGGAGCTCATAAATCTCCTCATGGTTCAGTACGCCTTGAGCTGACGGGAAGAGAAGCAACTGTGGTATCTCTCCCACATCAAGCAGAAGTCGGGAGAGAATCCATGGTGATTCATGGATTGCTTTGTGGTAGAGACCAGGCGGATTCCCCGGATCACGGAGGAGATAAAACTGGATAGTTTCATCTCCGCATTGACCTATGGAGACTTCTTCAAACACCTGGCCCACAAGGATCCCCAAGCCTTTCGGGAGGCGGAGTCGATCACCCGGGCCTACGCTATGGTAGAGGAGGCCAACGAAGTGAAACCCCCAGAACGGGAAGATCAACCTCGATCATTCCCTGGAGTGGAAAAAGAAAATGCGATGGTAGTGATCCCTCCCGTCGGAAGCAGCACAGGACTGGGCCGTTAGAACACAGAGATCACCGGCCCACCAGCTTTACGCCTTTAACGGACATACGTTCAAATGTTCTCTTGCAAATCCGTGGGAAAAAGTTCCTGAAGTGGCGAAAACCATTGAAAGGACATTGGGAATCAGTTAAAGTATTGCGACTTCCACCGCTCTACTGGGCATTCTATTGAGGATTGCAAGACGCTGCAGAGGGAGATTGAGGAGTTGATTCGCAGAGGCCACGACACCAAATTCGTCAAGGGTGCTGACCAAAATTTTGGAGCAGCTGGTGGAGATCTGCAGCAGTCTCCTCCTCGAAAGCAGGTCGTGGCAGGGGTGGTTAATATGGTCACCACCAGACCTGCCAAAAACCTAGCCGATGATAAGGAGCAGCAGATTGGGAGGAAGAAGAAGCGCACGACGGACAACACCATTAGCTTCAATGATAATGATTTGGCTCATGTAATATCCACCCATGCTGATCCCCTCATTGTATCCGCGCTTGTTTCGGACAGTAGTGTCGACTACCAGCTGAAGCGAGTATTCATTGATAATGGTAGTTCAAAGGATTTGCTTTACTTGGATGCGTTCTTTAAACTAGGGTTAAAGAAGAATCAATTAAAACCTGCCGAAGGCCCATTGTATGGCCTTGATAACAAGCCAGTGTCCGTACAAGGGACCATCTAACTGGAGGTCACATTGGGTACGTGTCAAAAAACAGTGAGCCGAACACTCACCTTCTTGGTGGTCAACCTACCCTTTGTTTATAATAGCATACTAGGCAGACCGTGCTTAATAGCGTTTGTGGCAGTCACCTCAATTCCGCACCTCAAGATGAAGTTCCCAACGCTATATGGTGTAGGAGAGGTGTTAGGTGACCAAGTTACTGGACAGACATGCTATATGTCTCAGGTTGCTCCTAGCGGTAGCACTAGAATAGTTGGAAAACTCGATCATCGAGATGAGACAATCCTACAGCAAGTGCAGTCCGGTGAAACCACAAATCTAGTTCCACTGGACCTAGAGGAACCGAAAAGGTGTGTACGGATCGGCGGCTCACTCACCGGAACACTGTGCGATGAGTTGATTGCGCTCCTACGACGGAATGCTGATATCTTCGCATGGGCTCCAGCAGACATGCCTGAGATTCCGGCTGAGGTGATGGTCCACAAGTTGGGGCTCGATCCTAGTTGGAAGTCCTGTCAGGCAGAGGCGGAGAAACTACTTCGTAGAAAAACTTATCGCCATTCGAGAGGAGGAGAAGAAGCTACTAGGCGCAGGTTTCATTAGAGAAGTCTACTACCCGGATTGACTCTCTAACGTTGTCCTGGTGAAGAAAAGGAATGGCAGATGGCGGATGTGCGTCGATTTCACCGACGTTAACAAGGCTTGCCCAAAGGACAACCTTCCCTTGCCAAGGATTTGACAAAATTTGATACGGACATGAGCCGCTAAGTTTCAAGGATGCCTATTGACAAGATTGAGATGAGTCCAGAAGACGAAGCACACCTTGTTCATGACTGATCGTGGCACCCAATGTTACAATGTGATGTCCTTCGACTAAAAATGCCGGAGGATTGGTCAACAAGATTTTTAAAAATAGATCGATCACAAAGATGGAGGTCTACGCCAACGACAGCTCATCAAGAATAAGGTTACCGATGAGTCAGTCGTTTGAGGTGCTCAGTAAGCTCAGAAGCAACCACCTGTGTTCATGAGCCTCCACAAATTTCGGGCACCAATGTGGAATTGAGGTAAACCTAGAGAAGATTAAGGTGATGTCCTTCGGACTAAAAAATGCTGGAGTGTTGGAAGTGTTGGAAGTGTTGGAAGTGTCCCTTTAATGAATTGGGAGAGCGCCAAGTAGTGTACCAAGGGTGAGAAGAGTGTCCAAGCGGTTAGTCCTCGTCCTACGGTAGGATTCCAACGCTCAACGGCCGGTTTACCACGTAAGTAAAAAGTTGACCGGCCTAGAGACCCGCTACTCGACCGCAGAAAAACTAGCATTGACGCTTATATTCTCTGCGCGGAAGTTAAGGCCCTACATTCAGGCACCCCGTGTAGTGGTCCTTACAGACCTCTGAAAAGTATACTCTAGAAACCTAATATTTCTAAACGATTGATAAAATGAGCTATCGAGTTGGACAGAACTGACCCAGGTTTCGACAAACTAATCCTCGTTGATGTTCGAAGAACTGAAAACTGGAAGGCAGACCAGCTGATTAGGGCTGCTGCAGCCAAAAATCCGGAACAATACTCGAGGGACATGAGGGAGATCCTGAACGCTCCCACCATAGAGAAATAGGAGGTGATGTAGATTTCCGAAGCAGAAAACTGGATGACGCCCTACCTTAATTATTTGGCTGACGGATCATTGCCGAAAGACGCAGAGAACGCTAAACAAATCAAAAAGACAGCTGGCTGATACACTGTAGTTGATGGACGGTTATATCGCCGTGGCTACTCAACCCCATACTTTCGGTGCCTAACTCTTGAAGAGGCTGACTATGCTTTGGGTGAATTCCACCTCGGGATTTGCTGATCACACAATGGCAAAAAAACTTAGCTTTAAGATCATGCGGCAGGGCTACTATTGGCCCTTGATGAAAAAGGACGCACTTGAGTTTGTGGAGAAATGTGAAAGCTGCCAACTTCACAGTAACCTTTACCGCTAGCCATCCATAGAGCTGAAGACACTCCAGGCCCCTTGGCCCTTTGCGCAATGGGGGCTCGATATTCTCGGCTCATTTCCATTGCCACGGGGCAAAGGAAGTTTGTCATCTGTGGATTGACTACTTCACCAAGTGGGTCGAGACCATCCCACTGGCAAAGATTACGGAGCACAACACTCTTGAATTCCCTCACTAGAACATTATCTACAAATTCGGCGTCCCTGAGATCATCGTGACCGATAACGGGACCCAATTCTCGAGAAAATGCTTCACCAAGTATTGCGCTAGTTTTGGCGTCAAGCTGCTCCACACTTCAGTGGAATACCTCCAAGCGAATGGACTGGTGGAGGCCATGAACCGAACGCTATTCCACGGGTTAAAGACCAAGTTGGAGGACGCTGGGGCTCCTGGGTGGATGAGCTCCCCTTAGTTCTCTGGTCTTACCGGACGACCCCAAAAGAAGCAACACACGAGACGCCCTTCAGTCTCTGTTACGGGACTGAAGCAGTAATTTCTGTCAAAATCGGGTTTCTAAGTCTTAGAGTGGAATCATTTGACTCACGGGATAACTCCCAAAAAATCAGGGAGCACCTAAACTTGTTAGAGGAAACTCGCGACGCCGCCAGAGTGCGGACAGTGGCCTACCAATATCGAATCACCCGATATTACAACAAAAATGTAATGACGCGACAATTCGATGTTAGAGACCTAGTCCAACGAGGCGTTGAGGCCACGAGCAAGCTCGCCGGCCGCAGTAAGCTCTCCCCTAATTGGTAGGGGCCTTTCATTGTCTCCACCGTCCTGCGAAACGGAGCATACAATCTTAAAACTAGGACAGAAAATTGATCCCACAAACATGGAACGTGATCCACCTCGACGCTACCTTCCAGTAAAAGGTATAGGTGCGTATTTGCATTATTGTATGTACGCATTCGTTTGCTTGTTTTAATTGGTTAAAATGAGTGTTTCCTTAGCATATTGCCTTCTCCTTCCTGTGTGCATACATATGTATATGTGTTTACTTTGCAAGTTACCCGACCTAGACTGCCCCTAAGTCGGGAGGGTCCTCACCCTCTCGCGCGGAAGTTAAGGCCCTACATTCAGCACTGCAAGTGGTCCTTACAGACTTAAAGATTCAAAAGTATACTAGGAAACCTAATATTTCTAAACGATTGATAAAATGAGCTACGAAGGTACGTAACCCACTCAGTTTCACAAACTAATCCTTGCTGATGTTCGAAGAATCGAAAACCTGAAGGCACTACCTGACACACACCTAAAAATCCAACATCGAGGGACACGAGGGAGATCCCGAACGCCTCCCACCATAGAGAAACAGAGGATGTAGATTTCCGAAGGCAAACCTGATTTACGCCTACCTTAATTATTTGGTCAATTTTTGATCATTGCCGAAAGACGTAGAGAACGCTAAACAAATCAAAAAGACAAATGGCCGATACACTCGTAGCCGATGGACGGTTATATCGGCCGCGTGGCTACTCAATCCCCATACTTTGATTCCTAACTCTTGAAGAGGTGACTATGCTTTGGGTGAATTCCACCTCGGGATTGCTGATCACACAATGACAAAAAAACTTAGCGTTTAAGATCATGCGGCGAAATTTCTTATTGACCCTTGATGAAAAGGGCGCGCGAGTTTGTGGAAATGTAGAAAGCTGCCAACTTCCACGGTAACCTTTACCGCTAGCCATCCATAGGCTGAAGACACTCCGGGCCCCCGGCCCTTTCTAGCAATGGGGCTCGATATTCGGCTCATTTCCATTGCAGGCGAAGAGAGTTTGTCATGCGTGGTTGACTACTTCACCAAATTAGGTCGAGACCATCCCAGCAGCAAGGTCTGAACTGCGCTCTTGAATTCCCTCGCTAGAACATTATCTACAAATTGGCGTCCCTGAGATCGCTTCGTGACCGATAACGGGACCCGATTCTCGAAACGCTTCGCCAGTATTGCGCTTTAGCGTCAAAGGCTGCTCACTTGATGGAATACCTCAGCCCGAATGGGTGGTAGAGGCCATGAACGGCTTGCTATTCCACCGGGTTAAAACCCAAGTTGAAGGGTGGCCAGGGGCTCCTGGTGGATGAGCTCCCCTTAGTTCTCTGGTCTTAGGACGACCCAAGAAACCCAACACAGACGCCCTTCGGTCTGTTACTGGGGCTGGCTTGATGAATTTGTCAAAATCGGGTTTCTAAGTCTTAGAGTGGAATCATTTGACTCACGGGATAGCTCCCAAAAAATCGGGGAGCACCTAAACTTGTTAGAGGAAACTCGCGGCCGCCGCGAGTGCGGACAGCGGCCTACCAATATCGAATCACCCGATATTACAACAAAAAGGTAATGTGCGACAATTCGATGTTAGGGGGCCCTGTACTTGAGGCGGTGAGGCGTGAGCAAGCTCGCGGCAACAGTAAGCTCTCCCCCTAATTGGTAGGGCCTTTCATTGTCTCCACATCACCCAAGCGGAGCATACAATCTTAAAAGAACTAGGGCCAGGAAAATTGATCCACAAACATGGGCGATCCACCTGCGCGCTACTTCCGGTAAAGGTATAGGTGCGTATTTGCATTGTGTATGTACGCATTCGTTTGCTTGTTTTAATTGGTTAAAATGAGTGTTTCCTTAGCATATTGCCTTCTCCTTCTGTGTGCATACATATGTATATGTGTTTACTTTGCAGTTACGAAACCTAGGCTAACCCCTATGATGGGAGGTCCCTACTTCTCGTTAATAAACCTTAGTCATCCGAGGTTGCTCATAAGTGGTCAAACATGAACATCGAGTCATACAGCGGCCCATTAGCGGTCGTATTTAAACCCTAGTCAATCAGGTGGCCCATGAGCGGTCTAGTGTGAACCTCAGTCATCAGAAGCGGCCACGTTGGTGGTCGTATTAAACCATGGTTATCCGGGTGGCCTATATGTAGTAGGATCTGAAGCCTTGGTCATCAAGTGGCCGTTAGTGGTCAAAATCTTGGGGCTAGCGGCCTGTAATCGCGACTTCCTCCACGAGGAGATCGCGAGATCAGTCAACGATGGTCGAAGGGAGAAAAATTCTTCTCCAGCGGCCCCAGTGCCAAGTCTGTCGTGGCGGCGCCACCTGCATTACACTCACGGCCAGCTCTTGTTGAGGCCCAGTTGCTCCACAATAGCCCTCTGGTCTAAGGACTTCACTCCTTTGGCAGCACTACAATGGCCGCCATGCGCTTAGTCGCGGATCTCTCATGAGGCCCATGGCCAGATGCAGTAGAACCCACAGTTGTATATTCGGCATGTCCACTTGCAGGAAATTAGGGTGATAGTAGCGTGATCTCGCCGACACATATTGACCCCTTCCCACATCCGCAACCACATCAACTTCTCAATCTCGTGAGGGTGTATCCGGAGGCTCAGGCGGTTCTCCAGCTCCATCAACTGCCCTCCCAGCTGGCTAAGGCGCCCAGTGAGTCGCTCATTCTCCTGCCTTGGCGGAACAGCCTCCTCCTTCGAGGCCCGAGTGTTCTCGGCCTGCAGCCGCCGGCGAGACCGATCGCCAAGGCAGTGGCATCGGACCTATGCTCCGTCCCCAAAGCCGCAAACTTCGCATCTAGCTAGACAATCTCTGCCTCCCTATCAGAGATCACTCGGTCCCACTGGTCCATCACCTTGGCAATGGCAACAATTACCTTCTCCTTCTGCACAAAAAAACAAACAAAAACAAGTTAGAAATCCTAAAAGGAGAAATTATGCAGAAAGCATTGCCAAAGATTATACCTCCCAAACTCTCCACACGGGCCTCTCAGGTCTGGCCTCCAAGCCTGGCTCAGGTGGCGGCGAGCTGAAAGCGATGCCCTCGCAAGCGGAGCTGGCAGCAACCTCCTCCAGGATCTCATCCATAAGCCCCTCATCAACGTCATCTACAGCAGCAGCAGGCTCCCCAGCTATGGCCTCCACTGTGGCTGCTGGAGGATCAAGGTCAACTATCGGCTGCTCAGCAAGCGTCTGCATAACTAGAGAGCTGACAGACGGCACCTGCCCCTCCGCCGGTGGCTCACAGGCTTGCTCTGAAAAGGTTTCTATTTGTGCCGCTCGAGGAACCACCTATGGCACGGGCTGCGCCAGGATAATGCTTTCTCCCTTAGCCTCCGGCAAGTGCTCAAAAGATTTCTCCATTCCGGTGGTATTGCCGGGGCCGCTGTAAATCCCGGTGGCGGTGTAGTCGGCCCCCGAAGACGATGAGGAGGGTGTCTCCAACACCATCCTTTTGGGCCGCGAGCCGATAAAATCATCGCCGGTTGGACGGGGGTAGATGAGCAGGCCCCTGGACTCCTCCGGGCGCATCATCATCGCCAGCGGCAGCGTCTTGTGCGTCTAAACCGGGGAAGGCGGTCCCCAATTCACATTCTTGGCCTCTACTCTAGAGACCAAGAAATCCCTTTTGAAGTCCAAAATGTGGTCTTCGACCAATTTGGTCAACCACTCTAGGGCCGTCGTCTCGCCACAGACGGCGTCCCAGTATGCATCTTCGGCACCTGACCCCAATCCTTCGCAAGGGGCCAGATCTCCGCCACACTCACAAAGAAGAATCGGTTCTTCAAGTTCTTCAGTGAGTCGTAGATGGCCGTGTTTATCTTAAGGCCACTATGGGGAACGAGGGAGATCCACTCACCTCCCTGATTTATCTTAAAAAGTCCATTCACCATGGACATTGTCAACCTCTTAGAATGTTTGCAAAGGAAGATGTAAAGAGTGCAAATGTAGCTTACGGCGTTAGCGTGGAGTTGAGCAACAAGGACTCATGGAGCTTGAAGGATCGATTGCAAGTCATCCGGAAGAGGAAGACGGAGACTGCTCCTTAGATGGGCCTCGTACACCGTCACGTGCCCTGCTGGTAGAGGGAAGGCCCTGTCATCCTTGTCCGGAACCCTCCATGCAATATCCTTTGGGATGTTAAACTCGATACACAAAAAGGCCCAAAATTTGGACGTTAAGCAATGAAGTCGAGATCAACTCGCATATTGCACCCGCCAACTCGAGTGTCGATCGAAGTACGAGTAAGAAAGCCCAAAAGACAAGAAACTGATACGGCCAGACCCAATTTTACAGGATCTCTGACACCTAGTGCCTTTTCTTTTTTTTTTCATAAACAATCCTTTCCGTGGTTACACGCTTTTCGAAAAGTTGATCTTCTCCAAAAAGGTAGCAATGAATTCGGCGCCAACGATGGAGTCTAAACGGTCACAAGAGCATGAAAGGAAAGGCATGATTTAAATATCCGTTGCACTGTTCAGAAGGAAAAGGATCCATCAAATCACGCCAATCATGCCCACCAACTCAAAGAAGGCCGCCATTGTCAGGCCAAAAGATCACGCCACCTTGACAAGAGAAGGTGGCTCTCCTACTATCTATATAACTCAGAGTCTCCATTTTGGAAGACAAGCTCTCGAATACGCTCTCTAACTCACCTTCAAGAGAATATACAGAACACGCTCTCTGAGACAACAAAAAGAGACTTCTTGATACAGTCTAAGTCACGAACGCTTACAGTGCTTGAGTAAAGACTCTCCTTCTCTCTCTCTCTGCATAAAGCGTTCACCTTCAAATCCCACCAAAGGCCTCCAGATTGCAGGAGTCCTTTCTGGCTCTCTGAGAACTGTCCCCCAAAGTTTCCACGCTTTCAGGACGCAGCTTCCACTCACTCTCTGAGAGAAGTAAGATGGAACTCATACTCTCAACGGGCCAACACTCCCGAAAAACTGTCTTCTCTCTCTTTCTTTTACCTATCAGTTCACATTTTTCAGTTCGAAGGTTTTTTACTGACTTGAGTGTCGGAGTGTTTTCGGTGGGACGACATCCCACCGACCCATGACCTCTGTTTTCCCTGCACAAGGTCAGAGTGATCTCGCACTCACGACGCCTGCCGAGCCAACCAGACGAATCCGAATTTGTTTAAAATCAGACTCAGGTACGCATCAAGAGTTATATGGAGTGAATTTAGGGACACATTTCCTTATGGTTTTTGTCATCTCCCTACAGAACTTTTTTAAAAATTTTGAGGGTACGTTTGAATTAAAGAAAATACAAATGATGAAAAATTGAAAGAAGATTTTGTTGTTGTTTGGAAAGAATAGAAAATTAAAAAAAATAACTTCAAAAAAAATGTAAAAATATTGATATTTTATTAAAATTTATTTTATATTTAAAATCAAGAGAAAAGAATAAAAGAGAAAAAATTATATTTTTATATAATGACATGTATTACTCTTCTTTTTATTTGTTTATTTTTTGATAACCACATAATGAAAATACTTTCTAAAAAATTTCTTTTCTTTTCAATATATATCTTCATAAGATCTAAATTAAAGGAAAAAAAAATTGTTTCATTTTCTGTTATATTTTTTTCTTACTATTTTTCTTTCCTTCATAATTTATTTTAAACAAATATATACATATATATTCTACTATTAAGGGTGTATTTGGTTTCAAAAAAGCATGTTGGGGAGGGAAAAAAAAAATTGAAGGAAGGTACTGCATGAAAAACAATAAAAAAATATGTTAAAAAAATAACTTGTTAAAATACTGTTTCATATTTTTCAAAATCTGGCACACATGAGAAAATATATTATATATTCTTTAGTTTTATATATATCCATTCTGTAAGTAAATAGCCTTAAATATTTGATAATTCCTTCAAATCAATGAGAAAAATGTTAGATAACTATTCAAAGATAAAAGTAACGGGATCACCTGTATTTGATCGCCTAGATTGACGACAAATGAATTAGGGACTGGATCAACGGCGACCCATTTACCATCTTTGTTCACTTGCAGGCCGGTCACGCCATCGGACTGGTTAACGATGGTAAGCGCATTGAAATCAGTGTGAGGAGCCAGCCCCAGGGTGAGCTTTGGTTCTGGACATGGCGGATAGTAGTTTGCTTGTAATCTGCATGTCGGCGTCTCTCCCATTCTTCTCTTCAAACAATCTTTCTCTAGGCCAAGCCCTTGTGATATCAAGCTCAAAAGTCTAGTAACTAATGCGCCAATCTCTTTTGCATATTCAGCAATAACCTCCCTATAATATTATTCAAGAAACAACAGTGATCGTATCTGTCTGTGTATATATTTGAGTGTGTCTATATATATATATATACATATATTTGTTTGCTAATTCATGTCAAATTAGGTTTTTGATCTAGCTATTATATTCTGGAGGCAGGGAGAGAGAGAGAGAGAGAGAGAGAGAGACCTATATTCTGGAGGATTCTTGGGCAAGGGAGGAGTGAAATCTTCTTGAGGATGCCAATGGTGAAACAAAATCTCACTCCACATGCTGACTTTCTCATTGTTTTCAATCTTAAGATAACGACTGAAGAATCTCACTTCCTTGTTAACATCATCAGAAAAGAACTCGTTTTTCACCTCAGTAGACAACTCAAAGAACTTCGTAACAGCTTTCAACATCCTCTGGCACAGCTCTTCTGGAACACCATGGTTGACGATCTGAAAGAATCCATAGTCCTCACAAGCCCTAGCTATTGCTTCAACCAACAGCGGCGATGGATTCCGATCAGGATCTTCAACCATTTCTTTCATGTCTATGATCGGAATCGATAGACGAGATAAGTCGGAGAGGTTTGGCCTCTTGTCCTCTGGAAGGACAAAACTGGCCGGAACTTGTGAAACAGAAGCGGCATCGCTCCTCCATGGGAAAGAAGTCATCTTCACGGTTGCGTCCTTGTTGAAATTTGAATCACACTAACGTTCTATTTATACAATTGGGGGTATAGAGGGTATCTTGAACTTGTAATTATTTAATATTAATTAAATAATTATATTATTTTTTTAAAAAAAATTAGTTATTTTTTAGAAATAAAAATTTTAACCATTTAATATTAATTAAATAATTATAATTAAAATAAATAATTAATTTTTTTTAAAAAAATTAAAAATTAGTTAAAATAAATTATTATTAAATTATAATCATTTATTTAAAACTAAATGGTTCATATTCGAAGAACAAACGACCTCCATCTATTTAAGAGTTGTCTATTTTCCTTAGAATGATAGTAGCTAGCAATTTATTAGATGCATAAATAGGTGGTTGTTAAAATTTGACCAATTCATGGTCACACAAGCTAAGTTAGAGTTGCGTTTTTAACTAATATGATATGAGCTAGTTTGGTAGAACATTTTGTCATATTTATTCCAATTTTACCAGATACAGTAAGTTTAGAATTTTTAATAAATAATTTTAATAACATTTCATTTTTTTAAAAAAAAAATTTAATAACATTTGATAATAAATAAATTATACATGCCAATAGAATTAGCCCGGAATTGAGTTGAAAGTATATAATCCGCTATTTGATTAGAAAGAATGATAAATGTTCTAAAAGTTTGTTCCTTTAGTTGATTTGGATGAATAAGGATATGAATAAGCAATGAATTTATATAATTTAATTTTTTTTACCTTTACTTATAAATTGATTATATTTTTTATTTATTATGTAAACGCAATATTTTTTAAAAAAATTTAAGCAAATGTGTTGGTTAAATTTTGGACTTTTTTATTTATGTAAATATATATTTTTGTTTTTTTAGTGTTATATTTTCATATATATATATATATATATATATATATATATATATTATGTAGCATATTAATTATTTTCAAATACATATAATTAGGCCTTGATTTAACTTATGAGCCAAGCATGGTCACAAGTAGAAATAATGGGCACTGCCCAACCCAAATTTTACTTTGTTTGTAAATATAAATTTTAGTACTTTAGATACATCTTTTTTTTTTTCCGAAAAAAAATCTCATTAAACTTATTTTTGTAAAAATTATAATTTTAAATATTTTGATAATTTTTTTTAAAATATTGGATTTTATAATATTTCATATTTTTAAATAATTTTTAATATAATATAATTTAATAAAAGCATTTGAAAATTTAACCACACATGGCCAACATAAACTTCCCGACTTTGGATAAACGCATGTATGATTATATATTTCTAGCCTATCTAATCAAGTCGAAGCCAACTCAAACCAACTTTATGAGCAAAATTTTACCCAATTTAACGAAAGCTCCCACCCCACAAGAGCCTTTGATTGCCAATACCAACCATTATCCCATATATCACATTTTACCTTTGCAATAAGATAGAATCTCGTACCAAGCATAATACGACTGATATTAGGGTTAGGATTTGACATAGAGGATATGGGGATTTTCTAAGATAAGATATCACTTTGTAAAAAAATTAGGTTGGCAACAAAAAAATTATAACTAAATACAATATTATGTATTCTTTTGAAAATTAGCTTGGTAAATAGTAAATATTTACCTCTATTCGAATAATATGAAAGTTATACATGGGTTTGATCCTCGCATAATATTGGAGGCATTCTAAACATATTCTTTTCTATTTTTCTTATGCTTTGTTCTATATTCTCCACTCCTTCGTTGCTTACTTTTGCTTTCTATTTCTTGATGGTTCAACATGTTGGGGTATAGGTCATTTCTGTGTGAATTCATATCTGACAGATTGAGCATTTAGAGTTTTCACCGATTACTTATATGGGCGCAATACTGATGCGAAACATTGTGGTGTTTTTGCGTGCTTCGCGCGTGTGGCAAAGCGGCCGGCGGATAGCCATTTGGGGTCGAGGTCAAAGGGCGACAAAGTCAGGGTCGAGATTGAAGTGCAATTGGCTGAACTGTTGAGCTGAAGGAGTCGGTCCAACAGTCCGCCAAGGGCAGCCGAAGTGCCAAATGCATAATGTTGAGGACGGTTGCCAAATGAGGTTGGCTAGCAAGATGATACCGGCCGACCAGATGTACTGACTGGCCAAGAGAAACCGGCGTGCCAGATGTGGCTAGCCGGCCTTGTGAGGTTCGCCTGATAAGCTAGCCGACCTAGTGCGGCATCCATATGGCCGACCATCCTAATGAGGATTGCCGCACCGACAAGTTTAGAGCATGTAATCGACTTGCAAAATAAGGTGATCAACTTATAGGATAGGTGATCGATTTGTGGAGTAGGTGATCGATTTATAGGGCAGGTGATTGACTTGCAGAGTAGGTGATCAACTTGTAGGGTAGGTGATTGACTTACAAAGCGGGTGATCGACTTGTAGAGTAGGTGCGACTGGAGAAGAGATTCATCTGCGTATATATTGATGTCGCTGTTACACTAAAAAAAATAAAAGTATAATATAATGAGTTGTGTTTTGCTCTTATATTATATTCACTGGGTTTTTGTAACCAAAAGTTTTAATAGTAAAATTTGTGAATTAAATGTCTCATGATTTTTTTCCTCTTATTTAGAAGAAGGTTTCCACATAAAAATTATGTACGTCTCATTTCTCATTTTTCTTTTGTAGTCATTGTTCGCTATTATCATCGTCATATTCCTTCCTCTCGATTTAACTTTTGCCGGCTGATTCCCAACACGACAAACAGTTATTACAGTAGACAAATACATATCCTCGAACCAAAAATCACTTTTTCATTTAACAAAGAGATTGATAACAAACATCACACTAAAATTTTAGAAATGGTTCAAAACTAACATAATTATGTAGTTTAGAATTGAACAAGAAAAAGAGCGGCTGTGAATAAACGAAGTAAAAATAAAATTATTAATAAAAAGAATAGAAGCTGGTGATTGTAAAATTAGAAGGAGATTACTCACCTTTTTAATAATTTATAAATGGACTCACTCACTTAGAGGATTAGACTTAATTGAATTATTGAAGATATTAAAGACCCACTTCAAATATTCTACTATATTACAAAATGATTAAATTTACTTTATTGTCTCTCGTTGAAATTATGAAAAAAAGTATAGAATGGGGATGCCGATTAGGTGTAGAGGGCATAGACCTTGGATGGTTGATTGTCAAGGGACTTTAGCATTGGGACCTCTTGATATGTTGGAATTATCAAACATTGGCAAGTAGTTGATTATTTTTAGCTCTTCAATGCATGAATTTTAAAGCTTATTTGTTTTAAACTCTTTTTCTCATCAATTATGAAGCTTGATTTGAAATTTGGACTTGTGTATTGGCTTGAGTTGTGAAGGCTATGGCGAAGGCTTGGGTTGCAAAGCCAACAATTTGGATGTTGTTTTTTTGAAAAAAATCATCATCCTCAAATTTAAATGAGTGACATCCAAGAAACCTCAATATTTTAAATTGGGTTTATAAAACTTTTGACTCATATGGTAATTAATAAATGTAATTAATGAGTTAATAATTACATCTAAAACTAATTAATTATAGTTAAATTTAGGTTAGTTTTGTTAAAAGGTCTTATGAGTGGGATTCATGAGACTATTTAAGAAATATTTTGATAATTTTTTTTTAGTAGTCAATAATTATTTTTTAGCATTTTAGAAAATTGATTAGAATTTTTGTGACTTTTATATATGCTTATGTGTGCAACTAAAAAATTAATAATCTATTAATTAGAGTATTGAAAATTAAAATTAACTCTAATTATAATTTAAATTATGAAATGTACCAAATATAATTGAAATTCTTGAACTCACGCCCTCTTCTTTCTTGCCTCATATTCCCCCTCATGCATGAATTTTATCCAGTGCAATTATGAAATTAAAACATTATCCTAGCATTAATATAACAATTAATATAGGGAAGTGGGAAATTAAGTGGGAAGCCTTGATTCTGAACCCCTATCCATGCCATAAGCTCTAATCTTCTTTTCTCTTCTTGATTTCGATCGCCCCATACATGTAACAAGAATGATCCTATCCCATTATTTGACATAGCAATTGGTAGGAAGAAAGTAAATTAACATTGAACTCGGTTTGTCCCCTTCGCCACTCTTCCTAAATATTTTCCCACTCATCATGCTATCCTTATCATTTTCCATTTAAGTGGGAGCCGTCTTTTATTATCATGATTAATGTTTGGAAGCAACACTTAGAAACTTAGAAAGAGTGGAGCCAAGAGGAAATAAGAGAGTGTGTGAGAATATTACATCAACCGCTACACTCTCTACGCATCTCTTGTATGGATCTCTTTGGTGTCATTTGATCCGTGCATAGGGTAGCAACAGGTGGTCGTCCGTATTGTAGACCTTCTATTTTCATATGTTTCAAGACAAGTAAAATTTCTAATATTATTAGACATTCATAGAATTACAAGTGAAATCTCGACCGTTTTCAGTCAATTTAATTATTTTGATAGAATTTTTATACTTTTTTGTTAATCAAAATCAATGAGTTTTCCTTATCTTTTGTTGATTCTGGCTATGAAATAATATGACAAAGAAATTATAGGAGTCATATGCTTAATTTTATATTTATGAAAGTTGGGTTTTCATTGTTTTTTCACGGTGTTTGATAACCATTTAAACCAGTATTTGAACACCACATCATTATTTAGTCAGAATAAAGTTTGAATGTCATGCATGTATGGTCAAATATGGGTATTTCATACTTTTATAATTTAAATCTACTATTTATGCCCTTAGTTTATGGCGTATATCTATTTACAATGGGCCTTAAGATAAGAGACTGTTTTTATATATGGTAACCACTTATATAATATAAATTTGTGAATCTATGATTTGAAGTCTTAGCGTTAGATCGACGTACAATGTCGCATTCGAACACCAAGACCTGTTCGAGGATGATTGGTTGGTCTGTGGACATAATTACATGTTGTCAAAAATATATCTAGATTGATGTATTTTAGGATGGTTGGGAACCTTGTGCTTTTATTTCCTGCGAGATTTCATTGTTTATTTCTTAAAAAGAGTGCTAATTTTTGAGTGTCGCGAGAGGTAGTATTTGAACGTTAGATTTGTTTGGACAGATTTGAGAATTACAAGAAATTTACAGATTGCTTACAATAGATAAGACTCTTTATCTATTTTGGAGGTTTTAGTAGGTTAGATCATGAAATAGTTTGTTTAGGAGACAATTCGGTATAGAGAAGTAGTTAGCGTGAATTTGGCGTGCAAGCTAGATCAAACTTCAAAAGACTAGGATATTGTTTTGACCCATATTTTAGATGCGTTTATTTTATAATATTTTATATTTTTAAACAATTTTTAGTATAATATAATTTAATAAAAGTAGTTTAAAATTAGAATATATATAGCTAATATAAATATACTGATTCTGATTATAAATATGTATTATTATATATTATAACCTATCTAATCGAGCCTAACCCTACTCCAACTGACCTTATGATAAAATTCTCCTCCTTGAACCCCCCGTTAACCTAATTTTAATGAAAGCTCCCACCCCCACAAGAGCCTTTGATTGCCAATACCAACAATTATCCCATATAATACGGCTGGAATTAGGGTTGGGGTTTAACATAGATGATATGGGGATTTTATAAGATAATATATCACTACATACAAAAAATTAGGTTGGTAACAAAAAAAAAATATAACTAAATACGATATTATGTATTATTTTGAAAATTAGCTTGGTAAATAATAAATATTACCTCCATTCAAATAATATGTAAGTTATACATGGGTTTGATCCTGGCATGGTATTGGAGGCATTCTAAACAGATTCTTTTCTATTTTTCTTATGCTTTGTTCTGTATTCTCCACTCCTTCGTCGCTTGCTTTTTGCTTTCTATTTCTTAATGGTTCAACAAACTGTTATTGCAGTAGACAAATGCATGTCTTCGAACCAAAAATCACTTTTTCATTTAACAGAGAGATTAATAATAAACATCACACTAGAATTTTAAAACTTGTTCAAAGCTAACATAATTATGTAGTTTAGAATTGAACAAGAAAAAGAGCATTTGTGAATAAATAGAGCAAAAATAAAATTATTAATAAAAAGAATAGAAGCTGGTGATTGTAAAATTAGAAGGAGATCACTCACCTTTTTAATAATTTATAAATGGACCCACTTACTTAAAGGATTAGACTTAATTGAACTATTGAAGAGATTAACAACCCACTTAAAATATTCTACTACATTATAAAATGATTAAATTTTCTTTATTGTCTCTTGTTGAAATTATGGAAAAAAGTATAGAATGGGGATGTCGATTAGGTGTAGAGAGTATGGACCTTGGATGGTTGATTGTCAAGGGACTTTAGCATTGGGACCTCTCGGTACGTTGGAATTATCAAACGTTGGTAAGTAGTTGATTATTTATAACTCTTCAATGCGTGAATTTTAAAGCTTATTTGTTTTAAACTCTTTTGCTCATCAATTATGAAGCTTGACTTGAAATTTGGACTTGTGGATTGGCTTGAGTTGTGAAGGCTATGGTGAAGGCTTGGGTTGCAAAGCCAACACTTTGGATGTTTTTTTGAAAAAATCCTCGTCCTCAAATTTAAGTGAATGACATCTATAAAATTTTAAAATTTTAAATTTTATTTATTAAACTTTTGACTCATATGGGTAATTAATAAATATAATTAATGAGCTAATAATGACATCTAATTAATTATGTGTGCGACAAAAAAATTCATAATTTATTAATTAGAATATTAAATATTAAAATTAACTCTAATTATAATTTAAATTGTAAAATGTAATAAATATAATTAGAAATTTAAAAATAATTTTTATAACATTTCATATTTTTTAAATTTTGATAACATTTTATAATAAAATAAATAATACATGCCAATAGAATTAGCCAGGAATTGAGTTGAAAGTATATAATCCCCTATTTGATTAATAAGAATGATAAATGTTCTAAAAGTTTGTTCCTTTTGTTGATTTGGATGAATAAGGATATGAATAAGCAATGAATTCATATAATTTAATTTTTTTTACCTTTACTTATAATTGATTATATTTTTTAATTATTATGTAAACACAATATTTTTTTAAAAACCTTTTTTAGCAAATTAGTAGGTTAAATTTTTGAATTTTTTATTTATGTAAATATATATTTTCATATTTTTTAAGTGTTATATTTTCATATATATATATATATATATATATATATATATATATATATATTATGTAGCATATTAATTATTTTCAAAACATAATTGGGCCTTGATCTAACTTATGAGCCGAGCATGGTCACAAGTAGAAATAAAAAGCCCTGCCCAACCCAAATTTTACTTTGTTTGTAAATATAAATTTTAGTACTTTAGATACATCTTTTTTTTTTCCTTTAAAAATCTCATTAAACTTATTTTCGTAAAAATTATTCTTTTAAATATTTTGATAACTTTTTGAAAAATATTGTGTTTTATAATATTCTTTTGTTGATTCTGGTTATAAAATAATATGACAAATAAATTGTAAGAGTCATATGCTTAATTTTATATTTATAAAACTTGGTTTTTCATTGTTTTTTTGCAATGTTTGACAATCATTCGAGCCAGTATTTAAACACCACATATTTAGTCAGTGTCTGAATAAAGTTTGAATGTCGTGCATGTATAGTCAAATATGGGTATTTCATGCTTTGATAATTTAAATTTACCATTTATACCCTTAGTTTGTGACATATAGCTGTTTATAATGAACCTTAAGATAAGAGACTGTTTTAATATATGGTAATTGCTTGTATGATATAAATTTTTGAATCTATGGTTTGAAGTCTCAGCGTGAGATTGATGTACAATGTTGCATTCGAACGCAAAGACTTGTTCGAGGTTGATTGGTTAGTTTGTGGACATAACTATTTGATGTCAAAAATATATCAAGATTGATGTATTCTGGGAGGATTGGGAAATTTGTGCACTTATTTCTTGTTAAATTTCATTGTTTATTTCCTAAGAAGAGTGCTAATGTTCGAGTGCCAAGGGAGGTAGCATTCGAAAGTTAGATTCGTTTGGATAGATTTGAGAATGGCAAAAGATTTATAGCTAACAGTAGATATGATTCTTTATCCGTTTTGGAGGTCTTAGTGGCTTAGATCATGAAATAGTTTGGTTAGGTGACAATTCGGTATAGAGTAGTAGTCGGTGTGAGTTTAGCGTGCAAGCTAAATCAAACTCTAGAAGACCAAAATATTGTTTTGATCTAGATTTTAGATGCGTGGATTGGATGTATCTAGAGTTATGCGAAGAATATAAGACAATAGCGGGTTATTGGGTTGTCACGTGTCGAGTACTTAGTATAATTAAAGAGTTAATTCTGTTGTCATTTGTTATTGGTTACTTTTATTCATGTGATTTTTTGATAAGTTAGTATATTCTTGGTATTTATTGCTGGGTAAAGAATAATGCGTGAAAATATTATGATTCTAAGGAATATAAAAATTGTAAAATTTTCCTATCGTATATATTTGTTTGATATCTATTCCATATTCTAATATATTAAGGTCTATAGTTTTGGAGGAATACTCATAGGCATGTGAACTTAATGATATATCTAGGAATATCGTATCAAAGAGTTTTGGATTTAACATGTGAATTTGGGATAGATTATTTTTCACCATATGTGGTATGGATTCTAGTTGGACATTAAGGATATGAGTGTAGTATATTCTATACCCATTGAGGTTTTATTCTGAAAGGTAATAAGAATATTAGTCATATGGATTGAGTTTAATATATATGTACCGAGTGTAGTGAGTATTATGAGATCATCGAGTAGGTCACATGCCAAACTTGTGATTATTTGTTATCTCATTGTTGTTATTTAGTTGTTGGCAGTAGACGCATAATTGTTAATTCATAATAATAAAATAAGTTTCAACAAAATTTTTATAATAGCTGATATAGTTATGGCATCATTTGAGATAGGTTTGGTAGAACCTATATTATTATTAATATGCAGACTCTTTAGATTCTCGTTTACATTTATATTGTTTAATTTTGGTAGAAACTCTTGATAGTTGTTTTTATAAATTTTGAGTCGTCTTTATGATATAATATTGAGTCTTGAATATTTAATAGTTGGTTAAACATTATTATTACTATTATTATTTAATATTATTATCTAACACTTTTTTGACTGATGATATTGTTGATTGTATTACTTGCTATGTTTTTGGATTACCATTTTGGTTTTTTAGCTCCAAAGCAAAGCAAGCTGATAGTATTTTAGTGGATTTTGTATAGTTATTATGAAGATTCAGTACCAAGCAATTTTAGAATCTAGCAGCTTCATTTTGAAAGATGGGAGATTTGCTTTCCATTTTGATAGATGCTAGATAGTACGTCGAGATTGTATTTTCTTGGGTTTTATTTTATTATTTATATTTATGTAATATCTTATTTTAAGGAATTTAAAATTTATGATAGATTTATGATGAGTATTTATAATTTGAGTTTTTTAGCATGGTCAATTCAAGTTGGGTTGGTTGATTCAAGTTTGAGTCGCCATTGCATCAATTCTCAAATTAGGATCGAGCTTTCTTAGGTCTCCGTCACTGACCTATTCAATTTTATACCTACATTTTGTTTGTGTTCTCATTTTGTATCAAGGCAAGCTTGCAAAGTTGAACTGAGTAGCAAACTAGCCCGATGTTCTATTCTCTTTTTAGGGAAATGTACTGGGTAAATTTTGTGGCTCAAGCTCAGGTAGTGTTGGAGCCATGGTTTCTTATACTTCAGTTGGTTTATCAATTGGGGCCGGTGTAGTGGGCAGTTTCTCTGGTATAACATCAGAGAGCTCTAGCAATGTTTATGCCACTGCCTTGTAGTACTTTGGTTGGTTTATCACTTGGGATAGTTTAATGGGTGCATCATCTCAAGTACTCATGTCAACATTTATTCAATTACGAATGCACGAATCCACCATCAATGGGAGGGCAGGTTGTATGGGAATTGGTTATGATGGAACCGATGGATTTTTTCGGGTTCTTGAAATGGTGGAGCAAGGGAGACCAATAGCGAGTCTGTGGGTCTTAATCTGAATGACCAAATGGGGAGTTCTCAGGAATCTCATATGGAGGTAAGCTTTAGAGGATTTCATCTAACACTCTTCCTAGGTTGTTTTGGATTTGCCTCATTTTTGATAATTCTTCCATGGGAAGAAAGCCAGACAGTAAAAAACTCCTTTCTACACGGCCTCATGATCATTTTACCATGTTTTTTTTTTTTCTCTAATATCAGTTAATGTAGTTGGAATTGAATAAAAAATAGAGTAGTTATTGAATTTGAGTAATTGAGAATAAAAGAAAAAAGGCTAAAATTTTTTATAGAAAAATAATAAATGCCACTGATCATGAAATCAGGAAAGAATTAGTAACCTCTTAATAAATAACTTAGAGACTCACTCATATAGAGATTTAGGCTGACTCGATTAATTGAGAGACCGAAGAATTTTTTTAGAAAATTTAATTTTGTTACAAAAGGAGTAAATCTTCTTCAACGTCTCTCGCGGAAGTAAAGATACAAATTCATAGAGGAGGGCTACAAATTAGGTGCAAAGGGGAAGGACATCAATGGATGATTGTCAAGGCGTTTTAGCATTAGGAGCTCTCGATATCTTGGAATCATCCCTTCCTTCATATGTAGTTGATTATTTGCAACTCTTTCATACGTTAATTGTAAAGGTAGTTTGTGTGGAATTATTTCCCTTATTACTATGAAACTTGATTCGTTTATGAAACTTGATTTGTTCTTGAGACTTTTAAGGTCTTATGCATGTGGCTCAGGTGGTGAAGAATGTAGTGAATGCTTGGGTGGTGAAGCTTAAATTAGCCAAACAACTTGGATGTGCCCACATCAAAGATCCCATACTTGACCTAATCAAAATCTGGTTCAAGATGGACTTGAGTCGGGTTTGAAGGAAAATTTGTAACCACTACATTAAGTAAGACTGAGTTTTGTTAGGTTTCTTGGGTCTACACTCATAACCATGCCCATCAATAAACAACAATGAGCAAATTTAATGGTTGATTATGGACATTCTTATTTTTAAGCATATTTCTTTAAAAATTTGTTTACATAAAAAATCCATAAGTAGAAAATCCTTCAAAAAAAATGTAATATTTAAATAAAAATATTACCTAAAATATTTAAAAGGATATTTTTACATAAAAAAATTACTATTTGTAGAAAAATATAGTTTGTTAAGATATTATTTTAAAAATTGACAATTTTCAAAAATATTAAAAATTGGATATATAAATTATTATCTAATATGGTCCAAACCCGTCACTTTAACTCGTTAGTACACTAAGGCCTCAAAGATAGAATAGTTATGCTTCTTTTATTGATGGGCCATACTTTTTTGACATACTCAAAATATTTTCACCATATTTATAAAATTCTGACCAATTGGATTAGACCAGTAAAATGACCAAATTTTGGTGAAATTTACCCCAAAATGGCAACACGACAGCATTACAAAAGAAAAGTGTTGGGATCATATTGCTAAAGTAAAATTGATTGGTTGCCTCTAGAACATGACATTTGAATGACATTTGAATAGTATATGTCCAGGATGAGTGATGCTTGAATAGTGCTCAAACGATGGAACATCTTAGTAAATTAGACAGATTTTATTACATTTTAAATTATTCTAATTTATTGCTAAAACATGTACGGTCAATTAAATTAGGCAAGGACCATTGGTGCTTGTGTACATTTGAATGCTAAGGTCATAGATGGTGATGCTTGAGCTCATGTTTAAATGTTAGAATGGTAGAAACAGTTTTAGACTTTGAGTTTAGTTTTGAATTCTAGAGATACTATTTTAAAATTTTATAGACTATTCATAAAGGCTTAGTGTTTTATCGATTTAGAAACTCACTACTCGAATCCTCTTTTCAGTATCTTTGGTTCATGTCGTCTTCCATGATATCATTCTTTTATATAGTTGTTGGCATACTGTAAATAAGTTAAAAAGATTATATGAAAATATGAAGGCATTGGGATATATGGACTGTTGGGTTATGAGTCATTCTTGTGTGGGTTTATACCCATTTAATATGTCGTTTGGCAGTTCGAACGAGATCATATGAGTATCGTGCTAATATTATATATTTTTCAAATTAGAAGAGATTTGAGTTTATTTGATTAGGAAAGATTTGATTTTGATAAATATTTGGTAAAATTATTTTCTAATTCGGAGATATAGTTAATTAGAAAAGATTTGATTTTAAAAAATATTTGGTGAGAGTATTTTTTGATTTGGAGATATTGTTAATTGGAAAATATTTAAAAAAATATTTGGTGAGATTATTTTTTAATTTAAAGATATCATTAGTTAGAAAATTATATTTACTTCCTAATTAACTTAGGATGACAGCTCTACATAAAGAACTTTAATGATGGAGATTCAAGCAATCAAGCAATTATTCATGAGTTGAATAAAAAAGGAGAGAAAGAGAGAGAAGAGGGAGGAGAGGAAGGTTCATGCATCGGTGGAGTTTCGAATTGTGTTTAAATCTTCACCGACCTTGGGTACACTATTTTCGGAGTTGTGAAGAACGTCTTTACCGATCATATTTTCACTCTTTCATCTTATACTTAATGTTGCTTGGTTTATTCGTTACAAGGTGTTTAGTCCTTATTTTTGTAGGGTTTGTGGTATTGTTACTATAAGGTGTCTAGTTTTTATATTTGTGAAGTTTGTGTAACCGTTATTTTAAGGTGTCTAGTCCTTATATTTATAAAATTTGTATAACTATTATTATAAGGTGTCTAATTCTTATATTTGTAGGGGTTTACGTAACCATTATTATAAGGTATCTAATCCTTATATTTGTAAAGTTTGTATAACTGTTACTATAATGTGTCTAATCCTTATATTTGTGATGTTTGTATAATCGTTATTATAAGGTATCTAATCCTTATATTTGTGAAATTTGTGTAACCGCTATTATAAGGTATCTAATTCTTATATTTGTAGGATTTGTGTAATTGTTATTATAAGGTGGCTAATCCTTATATTTGTGAGGTTTGTGTAACCAGTACTTTTATAGTAAATTTATTCGGACGTATTATCTTGTGATTTTTCTCTCATTTTAAGAGAATTTTTCATGTAAAATTTATATTTTGCTTTATTATTTGTGATTGTTGTTTTCTCGTGATATATTATTGAATATTTTTTTGCAATTTAAATAAGTGGTTTGAGCCCCAACATGTAGTATCAGAGCTCTTGCTAATACCAACATGGACATCTAAAGTGTCTTTGTATATTCTACATTTGTTCAATAATAATTTGATATTCAATGGGTTGAGGTCTTCCTGTATCACCTAGGAATGCTTATTAGTCATGTGACTATTGTATAAAGTTATTGTTGGATATCAGACGATGGGTGTTGGGTTAGGATATGGGCAGGCCATAAGTAGTAGAAGTTTGAACAGCTATGTATGAGAGGTGGGGAGAATACTCTGAGTAGTAGGGATGATTGCTCAAATTGCGGGCGTTGGCCAATCTTGACTTACCCAACAAATAGGAGTATAAATACGTTAACCTTTGGTGAAGAATGGAAGAATAAGATTTGAGGAAATTTCATTGATTTCTCATTGACTTGTTGAGACATTACTTTAGTTAAGATTCGGAGGAATCATATTTATTGGAATATTGTGTATTCTGTTGAGATCATTTCAAATCATATTTATCAAATTGATTTGTGTCAATGAGTTATTACGCTTTCAAGGATTGTTGCTATTTGTATCAAATGTATTGTGTATCGTGCTATGTGCTTAATTGTAAAACCAGTAGAGATTCTTTAGATTGATCTTATCTTTTTTGGTCACTAGCTGCAGATTGCTTATTGGGAGTTAGGCTCTTTTCTTGCAAATTTTGTCTTTCATATAAGCTTGTAGGTAGTCGGATGATCTATTTTGTGGAGACGCGTGGCCAGCTCGAATTTAGTAGGTGGTGGCCTCTTAGAGCATTTTGCGTTTAGTTTTATCGCACATGACGGCCGCTCGAGTGTGACTCGTAGTATAAAAATATATTGATATGTTTTTATAGTTAACCACTTGTATTCTTTGAAATTTAGAGCGTTATTTTTGAGAGAATAAGAAGAGAAAGAAAGAAACAAAAGGGAGAATAGAAAAATTTGAGTATTCGGTTGAATTTCGATTCGTATTTCAATCTTCCCTGACCTTGGGTATGTATTTTTAAAATTGAGAAAAACATTTACCTATTTTATTTCTTCTTTTTTATTTTATATTCTCGACTATTCGTGCTTATTTATGACAAGGTATTGTATCCTTATATTTTGTGGTTTGTATAACCAAACTGATTATATAGTAGAGATATTTCAAATGTATCGTCCCGTAATTTTTTTCTATTATTCTTAAGATAATTTTTTAGGTATAAATTATATCTTATTTCATTATTAATGATTGTTATGTACTTATTGTAAATTATTGATTGTTTACTTGTGATTCAAATAAGTAGATCATATCCTAACAGGTTGTGACAGCTCTTGTTCCTTACCTTAGCACTCTTCTGAATTTAATTAGCAAGGGATTCACATATACCTTCAAAGAGGCCAAGGAGTTAGCAATGGGCGCTGACACCTCTATAGCCTAGGCTGGAGTAAGAAGATGGGAGATATATGTTAAAATTTTTTCAGCTAAAATGACACATTTATTTATTTGTTAAAATAATTAAATGTTATAATTATTTATATTTTTGTTTTAATATTAATGGAGTTGTTTGTTAATGGGTTCCATTTTTAATTGAAAAAAAGATATTTAAATTTTGAAGGGAGTTATGATCCATAAAGGCAGTTATGATCCATCACTTAAGCATTAAAGAAAGCAATTTCCTAACTTAGTTTTTGGATTCAGGGGAGTTCCATTTTCTATAGAATTTATTTTTTTATTTTGACTGTTTATTTTTAAATGAATGATTATAATTTAATTATTTAAAAAAATTTAAAATAGGTTAATATTAGCTATTTCAAAATAATTTGAATATAATTATCTATTTAAAAATAAAAAATTAGTCAAAAGATAAATATTTTATTTTTTTTAAAGAATTTGATGTGTGTCCCACATCGGGGAGCTTGAGGTAGAATTTTTAACTTATAAGTTTGGGGACTCTCCCCCATATGGTGTCCTTTTGATGTGGGCTCTCCTTCCAAACTTGTGCACGCATTAATGGTGCTTTCATCGAGATTGACCCCGACTTGAAGTGGGTTACCTGTAGAGGGTTTTGATCAGTAATGACTACCTATAGAGGGGCTGACCTGCTACCGATGCGTTGGGGTGAAGTGAAACGTCTTAGAGTGAGAGCCCTTAAGTGAAAGCTACCGAGTAAAGTGCAGCCGTCGAGTTCTGCGGTTATCAAAGGGGCAGGAATGATACATGTTTCATATCAGGGAGTTTGAAGTTAAAATTTCAATTTACAAGTTTGGAAGACTCTTTCCCGATAGGGGGTCCTTTTAGGGTGAATTCTACCCTGAATTTGTTCACGCATTAGAATTGGACCCCTCTCAATTTCTTAGTTTATGGGGGTAGTTTTGTAAGTGAAAGGTATTCTTTGCGCTTTGTCATTCAATTATCCAAGACACAAAATTAAAAGTATTCTTCATCCACAGCTTCCCTACATTCTCAAAATTGTTGAAGAGAGAAAGGCAAATGATGAGAGAAATTGGTTTTAAATAATTCGGAATAAAAACATATTTCAAATTCATATATCATTTTTGAAGTATCACATTTAGGTGTGTATTAATCTGCTTTATTATTTATAAAGTGATATGATAATTTCACTATCCAATGAATGGTTTTCTTTTAGTATTTGTCTTCACTTGGTATCTCTATTAAATTAAAACATATTGTGTATTTCTCGGACATCATCGTTAACAAAATGAAATATGGTAGTCTGAAGTTACTATTTATACTTGCATGGTGAGGATCTTTCACTAGATTTTTCACCAAAAAAATTGAAAGGAGAAATACTTTGAGGACTCTCTATAAATATTTTTAGAACACTTTTAAATATTATAATATTTATCTATCTATCTATTTATTATTATGTGAGCTAGCTAATACAATCAGAGAGATAAAATTTTATAATGTCTTTGATGGCATCAATCTACATGGAATCTCCTAAAACCATTCTCTCTGAAATAAAGCAAAATTGTCATCCTCTCGAGTGAATTTACTTCTTGATGGCTTGCCAATTCTCAAATCTTGTTATCCCGAGCTCTTTGTTTTTTTTACCATAAACAGTGGCTGTAGTGACAGGAATGACAAGGGAACTGTTTATAAATGTTTATTAAACCAACTTCTTTCTAATGCAGGTGAATTTGGTAGTAGCAAATTAAGTGTTGGTTGACGTGGATTGGGTGGACGTTCATAATGGGTTGATCCAATTCGATAGTTGGTCAAAAGGTGATTATTGATTAACCATCATTGGGTTGTCAGGAGGTTTTTTATAATAGTATTTATCCTCATCCTACTATGTTTTCTGTTGGAAAAGAGGCCGGACTACTTTCCCGGTTCAATAAAGACAGTAAAGAATATGAATGAAGAATAAACAACGAACACTAGACTTTTACGTGGAAAATCTATCTCAATTAAGGAAAAAATCACGAGACAATCCGCTCACTAAAACGTATTTCACTATATGAGATTTTTGGAGACAATAGTAGAGAACAAATAGAAATCGAAGAGCACTCCTTTACCGTTTTTCTCTTACTCTCACAAAAAAATCTACAAAAACTGCACATGCACACCTTAAACTAGGGTAATCTTCTTCACATAAAAGGACAGAATTAATCCTTGCCAACAATGTGAATATTCCCTGCTAGAAAACGCCTTCATTATAACCGTCTGAGATCACATATCCCCAATAAATCTGCTGAGTTGGCATTGTACAGGATTTCCAAGCAGTCGGCCAACTGTAGGCCGTCCGCGTTCTTTACGACCGGTCAACATTCCTGTTGACCGTCTGAGAAGTTGCCCTCCAGGAATCTCTCAAAAATCGATTAACTAAACCTCCAAACCGATTAGCATCGAACCGGCAATGTTAACCGCCAATCCGGTCAACTCCCCGTTGACCGTCTGAAACCTTGCTCACCAAACCGGTCAACTTCCTGTTGACCGTCTGAGCCTTGCCCGCCAAAACAGTCTAGTTCTCAATTCACTGGAACTTCTTCATGGGAGTGATTCCCAACAAACTTTTCCTCATGACCGTCAGGAAGTTGGATCCATCAGCCCGGCTTTCTTGCAGCATACTTTATTCTTCCCTCTTGGTAAAGTTTTAGTCATCATGTCTGCCCCGTTGTCTTCAGTATTGATCTTTTCAGTGAATAACAGACCAGCTTCTAGCACGTCCCTTATCCAATGGCACCGTACATCAATGTGCTTGGATCTCGAGTGAAATGAAGAGTTCTTATAGAGATGTATTGCACTCTGACTATCACAGAATACAGTGTACTTCTCCTGTTGAAGACCCAACTCTTGAACAAATTTCTTCATCCGCAGCATCTCCTTGCACATCTCTGTAATTGTAATATATTCGGCTTCAATTGTGGATAGAGCTACGCACTTTTGTAGCTTGGATTGCCAAGAAGCTGCGTCGTCCGTAAATTTTACCAAGTAACCCGATGTGAATTTGCGTGTGTCAATATCTCCGGCCATGTCCGCATCTGAATATCCCACCAACTGCGGTTTGTCACTTCCAAGACATAAGAACCTCTTGAAAGTTTCTCGAATGTATCGCATGATCCATTTTACCGCGGACCAGTGCTCCTTGCCCGGATTCGATAGAAAACGGCTAACAGTCCCAACGGCATGAGCTATGTCCGGTCTGGTACATACCAGGGCATACATTAGGCTTCCCACAGCAGAGGAATAGGGCACGTCTTTCATGTATCTTTTCTCGTCATCCGAGGACGGACATTGACGAGTGCTCAGTTTGTAATGATTCGCCAAGGGTGTATTCACGGGCTTCGACTTGTCCATGTTGAACCGCTGGAGCACTTTCTCAAGATAGTTTTCTTGAGACAGCCACAATTTTCTAGCCTTCCGATCGCGTATAATTCTGACTCCCAGAATTTGTTTCACCGATCCAAGGTCCTTCATGGCAAATGACCGTCCAAACTGCTCCTTCAACTTTTTTATCCGGTCAATATTTCGTCCAACTATCAACATGTCATCCACATATAAGAGAAGGATAAAAAAATCATCATCAGCAAACCTCTGCACAAATACACAGTGGTCACGAGTAGTTCGCCGGTATCCTTAGCCGGACATAACAGACTCGAACTTCTTATACCACTGCCGAGGAGCTTGCTTTAAGCCATATAGACTTTTCTTCAAGTGGCAGACAAGCTGTTCCTTTCCTTTAGCCTCAAAACCTTCGGGCTGTTCCATGTAAATCTCCTCCTCAAGCTCTCCATGGAGGAATGCAGTTCGGACATCCATCTGCTCCATCACAAGGTCTTGGGTGGTAGCCAGACCCAATACCACCCGTATGGAAGACATCTTCACTACCGGAGCAAATATCTCATCAAAGTCAATTCCTTTCCGTTGTCCGAAACCTTTCACCACCAATCGTGCCTTGTACCTTGGCTCCTTGGTGTTCTCGTCCGTTTTCACCTGAAAGACCCATTTGTTCTTTAGTGCCTTCTTCCCCTTGGGAAGTGTAACGAGATCAATGGTATGGTTCTCATGAAGAGAACTCATTTTATCCTTCATAGCCTCCAGCCATTTCTCCTTGCCTTCGCCGTTTATAGCCTCTTCATAATCTTCAGGCTCACCGACATCAATCAGCATCACACACTCACTGGAGGACAGACGAACGGACGGTCGTCTGTTTTGGGAGGATCGTCTAATAGCGACTTCTTCGGCCAGTTGAGGCATGGCTTCAGTCTGGTCATCATCAAGTACCCTGACCTCCTCTCTAGTATCTTCAACTGCCTCAGGACTGCCAATCCGGTCAACTCCCCGTTGACCGTCTGAACCTGTCTCTGATACAGGACGGACATCTTCGATACTTACTTTGTCCGTCTGTTTATCATTACAATTTGCCTTCCTGCCAATGTCTTCAATCGTCTCATTCTCGGCAAATGTTACATCTCTTGACCGGACTAGTTTCCTTGTGGCAGGATCATAAAATTTGTAACCCAACTCATCCTCTCCATAGCCCAGAAAGACACATTGCATGGTCTTTGGCTCCAGTTTCATCCTTTCATCTCTTGGAACGTGTATGAATGCTTTACATCCGAACACTCGCAAATAATCATAGGACGGTTCTACGCTCGTCCATATCTTTTCTGCCACTTCACCCATCGGTGGCTTACTCGGCTACCTATTGATAATGTAGGCCGCCGTCCGGAGTGCTTCTGCCCAGAATGATGTATTAAGTTTTGCTTTAGAGAGCATACAACATACTCTCTCCAAGAGCGTACGATTCATCCGTTCTACTACTCCATTCAGCCGAGGTGTCTTTGGTGGTGTTTTTTGATGCTTAATACCATGTGATCGGTAGTAGGCATCAAAAGGTCCCAAATATTCACTGCCATTGTCACTTAGGACGGTCTTCAGTTTCTTCCCTGTCTGACGCTCCACGAGAGCATGAAACTACTCAAAAATACCAAGGACCTGATCCTTGGTCTTTAGTGGGTAAACCCACAGCTTTCTTGAACAGTCGTTAATAAAAGAAACAAAATACTGAGCACCACCGATCGACTTCTCTTTGAACGGACCACACACATCTGTGTGTATGAGATCAAGCAGTTCAGTTTTTGGGGTTGACGGAACTCCATTGAATGATACTCTTCTCTGTTTTTCGGCCAAGCAGTGAGGACACGTTTTCATCCCGTCCTCTTTCGTTCGTTTGATTAGGCCCTTCCTGGCCAAGTGAGACAATCCCTTTTCACTCATGTGGCCCAACCTCCTGTGCCACAAATCCTCTGTCTCCTTATAGATTGCAGCGTTTACATCTCCGGCCATGGCACGGACCTCCATCACATACAGACCGAAGCACTTTTTCCCTCTCGCTGCAACAAAAGACCCTCTTGTCAACTTCCATTCACCTTCACAGAAGGTGTTGCAGTAGCCCTCATCATCCAATCGACCAGCTGAGATGACATTCAAACGAATGTCAGGAATGTGATGCACATCCTTCAGCAGCAGTTTCGTGCCATTATTTGTGACCAGAATAATATCTCCTCTGCCTTTAATAGGAGATATTCCTTTGTTACCTATCCTAATTACTCCAAAATCTCATGGAGTATAGGATGTATATAGTCCCTTCCGGGACGTGACATGTAGGGTAGTGCCCGAATCAATTACCCAACCAGATTCCAGATCTGTCAAGTTTGCCACCTCTCCTTGACATGTCAACAAGTGATCCCCACTTGTGACTACTGAAACGGAGGACATTTCCTCGCCGCGTCCTTTGTCACTTTTCTCCTTCTCTGCATTTTCTCATTTCCATTTGAAGCAATGCTTCTTAATGTGGCCTTTTTTGCCACAATGATGGCACTCCAGATTTTGGTATCTAGATCGCGATTTGCTGCGACTCTTCTCTCCCGATTTCTGGTGGCGACCTCTGCTTCTTCCCCTGGATTCGGTCACCAGGACCTCAGAATGAGAAGATGATGAGGTTCCTTGCGACCTCCTGGACTCATTCATGAGCAGAGAGGCAATAACCTCATCCAACCTCAAAGTATCCTTGCCGAACAGCAAGGTTGTGACGATATGATCATAGGTGGCCGGCAGTGAAGCAAACAGGACCAACGCCTTGTCCCCCTCCTTGATCTTCTCATCAAGCGCAGACATCTGCGTCAATATCCGATTAAACTCATCCAAGTGTTTCTCGAAACTCCCTCCTTCAGATAACCGTAAGCCATAAAACTACTTCTTCACGTGCAGTCTGGTTGTCAGAGATTTAGACTTGTGACGACTTTCCAACTTCTCCCAGACCTCCACCGGATCAGTTAAGACAAGAACTTCTTGGAGAGTGTTGTCCGCCAGACACAGCTTAATGGTGCAGTTTGCAAAATCTCTCTTGTCTTGCCATTCATCGTCGGTCAGATTTTCAGGCATTTCGTCCTTCTTCTTCAGCGCCTTCATTGTCCCTTCCCTCGTCAGAATGTTCTTCACCCTCTCTTGCCAGAGGATGAAGTTTCCCTGCCTGTTAAACTGCTTAATGTTGAACGACAGATTCTTTAACGACAAGGATGCCATTAAAAAAGAGTTTGGAACCCGTCTCTGATACCACTTGTTGGGAAAGAGGGCGGACTACTTTCCCGGTCCAATAAAGACAGTAAGGAATATTAATGAAGAATAAACAATGAACATCAGATTTTTACGTGGAAAACCATTCTCAATCAAGGAAAAAACCATAGGACAATCCGTCCACTGAAACGTATTTCACTATATGAGATTTTTGGAGACAACAGTAGAGAACAAAGAGAAATCGAAGAGCACTCCTTCACTGTTTTTCTCTTACTCTAACAAAAAATTCTGCAAAAACTGCACATGCACACCTTAAACTAGGGTAATCTTCTTCACATAAAAGGACAGAATTAATCCTTGCCAACAATGTGAATATTCCCTGCCAGAAAACGCCTTCAGTATAACCGTCTGAGATCACATATCTCCAAGAAATCTGCTGAGTTGGCATTGTATAGGATTTCTAAGCGGGCGGCAAACTATAGGCCGTCCATGTTCTTTACGACCGGTCAACACTCTTGTTGACCGTCTGAGAAGTTGCCCTCCAGGAATCTCTCAAAAACCGATTAACTAAACCTCCAAACCGATTAGCATCGAACCGGCAATGTTAACCGCCAATCCGGTCAACTCCCCGTTGACCGTCTGAAACCTTCTCACCAAACCGGTCAACTTCCCGTTGACCGTCTGGAGCTTTGCCGCCAAAACAGTCTAGTTCTCAATTCACTAGAACTTCTTCACGGGAGTGATCCCCAACATTTTCTTCAATATATATGGAAGACTTCTATCATTCAAGGCAGGCAGTAATAGATGAAGATAATGAAAAAAACTGACAATAATGATAATAAAAAGATGAGAAAAAAATTATGAAATTCTTCTAGATCCTTAGTACTTAGGGCTCTTTAAAGTGAGTATTTTCTATTTGTGATTATACTCTAATTAAAATTTATTGTTCAAAAGAAAAAATACCGATAATTCAACTAAGATTCTAAATTATTTCACATATTTTAGAATATATTTTATTTTGCTACTGTATTTTTTAATTTTACCACGCTCTGTGATATTTTCCTTCATTAAGGTTGAACTCCTTAATGAATGGGGAACTCCTCAACCCTCTTTATGGCATGCTCCATATCTTCCTCGGTCCCACTGGTCTTTAGTGAGTTGATCCATAGTAGTTTAATCAACTATAATTATCTTTACTTTGTAGTTATCATATCTAATATATAGATTTGAGAATTTTAATAGGTTCCATTCGGGTAATAACACTGACTATTTCACATCTTATTTTATTGTAGTATGCGAATCCTCGCACTAGACCAGCAAGAGCACAAAGCTACTCTTCCCTATAGACCTGTTACTTATTAAAGTTCATAGCTAGTCTTCCATTTAAATTCATATCTATTGTTGGGAGGGACCTGATTGGGTTCAAAACAAGTCGTTATAATAATTTCTCATTGCCATTATAAGGGATAAGGCACTTGATATGAGATTTAAATTCAATGAAAGCTTAGACTGGCTTGTGTAGTTAGAATTTGGAGTCCTAAATAATTCTGTCTGACTAAAAGCCAGTCTTTTCACTTAATGCGTACGGATGTCGCAGTACCTCTGACGACAGCGGCGCCGTTGGATTTGAAATCCAACGAGATCTCAATGGAATCTTTATTCATATGCACAGTAAAATGATTAAAATCTGGTAATTTGCATTGAATCCTGCAAATATGAATCGAATTTTAAGATTTTTCCGTGCCTACAAAATAGTATTAATGACAACGAACGGTAGGGTCGGAACAAAGTAGCAGCTCTTCCGTTTTCCGCCAAGGTAAAGCTGCTACGCGGCGGCAGCGCCGGCGGCGGATTATCTGTGCGTCTGAATTTTACAGTCCGCCGCCCCTACGTCACCGTCGTGGTTTCGTTAGCGTAACATCTTCAATTGCCAACGGCGACACGACTGCCTTACCCTCTACAAGGGCCACGTATCAGTGGTTTGGGCAGAACTGTCTTTTTACTCGGAATCTACAAATATCTACGCAATCTTCTTCCTTGTCCTCACCATATCTGGCGCTCTATCCCCCACCGTTCCCCCTCTCTCTCCCGCCCACCTCGCCCTCCCTCTCCGCCACTGCATCACCAGACATCGCAGAGGATGTCTGTGGTTCTTGGAAATTTAGCTTTTATGGCAGAAGAAGTATTACCGCGTACGGTAAATACGGACCGGAAGAGCCATCCGGTGCTGCCATTCAACGTCGTTTTGAACTTGCCTAAGAGAGATCATCCAAAGAGTGACCATCTGCCTCATAATGTGAGTAATTCGAATAGTTACGCATCTTTTTAGTCGAAGAGCTCGCAGTTCGATGGGGAGATTAGGAATCATAGGGTTGGAGTTAGGGGAAAGTGAATGCGAAGGTAAATGCGATCGAGTTTGATGCTAATTCGATGGGAATGGTGAAAGGGAGGAAGGGGAGGAGTTTGATTGGGAGGCGGAGATGAGGAAGAGAGTGAAAGAGATCGAGGAGCTGAGAGAGTTGGAGAAGAAGGCTGAGGAGTTGCAAGTTACGTTGGAGGAGGGGAATGAAGTTCTGGGGAGTGAAGAAACTGAAGAAGAAAAGAAGAGGAGAGTGTGGAAAGAACTCGAGAAGGTCGGTACTTTATTGTTTTTGAAAGGAACTTGAACTAAATAGATTAGCTTTCGTAATTGTTCTTGTTGCATTTGTTTAGTGTATGAGTTATTATATATGAATCTGATAAGTAATTAAAGCTTATCCACATAAAATTTGTACAATCAAAGCCAATGGTCAGCTTAGAAATGCAGCTAGGTACCCCCAACAAAAAACTTTCCTCAAGGGCAGTTGGAAAGGAAGTATATAAAAATGAAAGTCAAAAATTCCTCGGCTAATCGAGCCGTCTTGGCGTTTGAATTCCCCATCTATTTAGAATCACAACATTCAGTTTGTGATCACTATAGAAAAATATCATACAGCTTGGTGATTTGAGAGATCGATCCCGAGTGTCATACAGCTTGCACAAGTATTAGTGAGAGGGCCATCATGCAGGTGCCAAATGTCCAACCATAGGAAAATATCCTTTTCGTTTCCAATGTTATGCCGCATGAGCAGTCAGATGTGATTGCGAAGACTCATAATATTCTGAAAGTTTCATGCACCAATTAGGGAAGTTTGATAGTTTCGATGCACCTATCTCTATGCAATAATGTTGAATCCAATTGACCCAAATAGGCAAATCGTCATCACCGAGGATGTGCCACGGATGCCTTGCCAAGGGGGATTTATTCTAGGCCATAGAGTTCCTAATGCCAAGGTTGCCTTTAGGCTTAGGTTTGCATATGTCAACCTATGAGAGCTTTAGTGATGTCCTGTTGATGCTAACTTCATGCCATAGGAAGCGCCTAAAAAGGCCATCAATTTGTTTGATGTTTGCCTTTGGGAGAACGAACATAGAATCCCAAAACAAGTGGAGGTTTGCAAGGATAGAGAAAACGAGTTGAAGCCTTCTAGCTTAAGAAAGTCAGCAGTTCTTTCAAAAATTGATTATACTTGGCACTTTTTCAATAATAATCTCACTGTCAGTGTCAGTAAGTTTCGAGGAGATAAGTGGCACACCCAGGCAATAGACTGAGAGGGAGCCCTGCTTTAATCTAGCAATTCTATGGATATCCGAAGCCAGCTAAGGGTTGTCGGATGAGATGAAACATTCGCTTTTGACACGGTTAGGTTGAAGACCTAACAAATAGGAGAATTCATGCATGTACCAAGTCAATAGATTAATTGACTCTGTATCACCTTGTGAGAAAAGGAGGAGATCATTAGTGAATGTTAGCATCACAGTTTGCATCTTATCGCATCTCCAATGGAATTTAAAGAACGGTTTAAGCATACGTCAAGTGATTTCATTAGGAACTTCCATGCCAGGTTTGAAAAGATAAGGTGAGAGGGGGGTCACTTTGATGGAGGCCGCATCCACCATTGAAAAACCCAATAGATTTCCATTAACATATATAGATTAAGACAGAGTAGAAATGCATTGGTTGATCCATCCGATGAAAATAGTCTGGAAACCCATAAGCTTGAGGGTAGCCAAAATAAAAGCCATTCAATTGAGTCAAAGGCCTTCATGATATCAATTTTTAGTGAACAACGGGAAACTGCTCTGTTGTGATGAGATTTGTATAACAATTCTTCTGGAAGGAGAATGTGGCCTCTGATGAACCTTCGTTCCACAGAGGCCGTATGACATGGGTCTACAAGGTCAGGAAGGAAGGATTTTAGGCAGTTTGTCAGTATTTTGGAGATGATTTTATAAATGACATTACAACGAGCGATAAGTCTGAAATCG
Organism: Nepenthes gracilis; assembly: GCA_033239525.1. NCBI lineage: Eukaryota > Viridiplantae > Streptophyta > Magnoliopsida > Caryophyllales > Nepenthaceae > Nepenthes > Nepenthes gracilis. Next base: position 7,494,640 of record BSYO01000022.1, on the reverse strand, counting down.
GAAACATAGGAGGGGGACTCCACTTTCGAGATAGGACAAAGGATGGGATTATCAATTTGTTTCAAAAGATGACCATGCCAGAAAGAAGTCAATCACCTCTTTAAAGATGAAAGGGCCCACAGCATCTCCTGAAGACCTGAAGAAGGCAGTTGTGATGCTATCTGAACCAGGGGCTTTGCTGTCGCCGAAACCGAAATTTTGTTCAATTTCATCAGCCGATGGGATAGCTGTCAAAAGAGAATGCGAGGATATCGGAATAGACTTCAGAATTAAGAGTTTAAGGTGATTGATATCCAACAAGCAGCTAGATGGAGAGGACCCTAAAAGATTCTTAAAGAAAGAAAGGATCTCCTCATGAGCCTCCTGAAGCGAAGATGTGTGTTGATAAATTCCATTTGCTTGAGGTTGTTAATGCTAATTTATGAGCTTTTTGCAAAAAATGGCTTGTTGTGATTGAATAGTTGGTCAAAGAAATAGATTCAATAGAAGTTCATATTGAAGTTGGATAAATATCATAGGTTTCTTGTAGCCCAAATCTTGAACAATTTGGCTTTCTATTTCTTGATGGTATGTTGGTATATAGGTCATTCCCATGTGAGTTCATACCTGACAGATTAAGCGTTGAGAGTTTCTACTGTTTACTGACATGGGTGCAATACTGATGCGAAATATTGTAGTGCTCTCGCGTTGTTCGTGCATCTAGCAAAGCGGCCAGCGGACAACCATTTTGGGTCAAGGTCAAAGGCTGACAAAGTAAGGGTCGAGACCGAAATGCAATTGGCCGAACTGTTGAATTCTAATCTATTAATCAGAGTATTAAATATTAAAATTAACTCTAATTATAATTTAAATTATGAAATGTACTAAATATAATTAAAAAATTTTGAACTCACACGCCTTTCTTTCTTGCCTCATATTTTCCCCTCCTCATGCATGAATTTTATCTAGTGCAATTATGAAATTAAAACATTAACCTAGCATTAATATAACTGTAATATCCTGAATTTTTGTTCGACTTAATTTAATATTAATAATGACTTTGGATAATTCAGGTATGAAAAAAAATCAAATTTAATATTATAAAATTTGGAAGTATACTTAGATCAGTTAGATTGGCACCCAAGGTATGCTCGTATTATCGTCCGAATATTTGTTTTGATTTTGGGATAAAAGAAAATTTATAATAATAATAATAATAATAATAATATATGAATAATATAATATATATATATAATAAAAAAGAAAAAAAAGAGAGATAAGAACAGTGTAACAGGAAGGTTTAAGGGAGAGAGAGGGGAGAAGAGAGGAGAGAGAGGGTGATCGGTGCGGACTGCTATCGCCATCATTGTCGGAGGTCCCGACACCGAGGATGGAAGCAGGCGAAGTCCTTTTCGTGGTGGTACCATACATTTTTGTCTATTGGTGGTTGTAGAAGAAGAAATCAGGCGCTGAAACTAAACGATCGTCGTCCGATCGCCGTCGTTTTTGGAAGAAATTTGTGAAATTAATATAAGCAAATCCTTGCATTCTCCTTGTAGATGTTAATTTTGGGGTTGTATATGATGATTTTGTAAAAATCGGATGATACTTTGTTGGATTTGGATGAAAAGGGGCGTCGGTTGGGTTGCGGTCGAAGGAGAAAGAGAAGCCGCTGTGGGTGATGTCGCCATCCACCGCCGCAGCCGAATTTTGAATAGTAGTATTATTTGTTTAAAATTATTTAGGATTTTAAATTTTAAAAAATATAATTAATTATTCAAATTAATTTGATTGGTCCGGGTTCATGACAAATATAACATTTAATATAGGAAAGTGGGAAATTAAGTGGGAAGCCTTGATTGTGAACCCCTATCCACGCCCCATTAATGTTTTCATATCATAAGCTCCAATCTTCTCTTCTCATCTTGATTTCGATCTCCCCATACATGTAATAAGAGTGACCCTATGCCATTATTTGGCATAGCACTTGGTCGGAAGAAAGGAAATTAACACTGAACTCGGTTTGTCCCCTTAGCCACTCCTCTTCTTAAATATTTTCCCACTCATTATGCTATCCTTACCATTTTCTATTTAAGTGGGAGCCGTCTTTTATTATTATAATTTATGTTTGGAAGTAACACTTAGCAACGTAGAAAGAGTTGAGCCAAGAGGAAATAAGAGAGTGTGTGAGAATATTACATCAAACGCTAGACTTTTTATGCATCTATTGTATGGATCACTTTGGTGTCATTTGATTTGTGCATAGGGTAGCAACTGGTGGTCATCCGTGCTGTAGACCTTCAATTTTTATGTGTTTCAAGACAAGTAAAATTTGTAACTTGAACACCACATCATTATTTAGCCAGTATCTGAATAAAGTTTGAATGTCATGCGGTCAAATATAGGTATTTCATACTTTTATAATTTAAATCAACTATGTATGCCCTTAGTTTATGGTATATATCTGTATACAATTGACCTTAAGATAAGAAAATGTTTCAATATATGGTAACTGCTTATATGGTATAAATTTGTAAATCTATGGTCTAAAGTGTGATGCCCTGGACCCGAGTCACCCAACTGGACACAAAATGCCATGCCGAAACCCAAAATCATGAAAAATATTAAAATTTTCTAGATGTTTTATTTTATTATTTTAATATTATTTGTTTGATTAATAGTATATCACATATTTTTTTCTTATTGGTCATGCACGTCACAATGTGTGCAAAACGTGAGGGTTATTTAATTCATTATGTTTTTAATAGTATAATTTAATGGGTTATAAGTGATCGTATGATTAAAAATTACACTAATTGATAAAATTTATTCATGTGTGAATTTATAATGTGATGTTGTGACGTGGATAAAAGGTATTAAAAGTTGTTCGATTTATTTTATTTTCATTCCTATAGCCCTCGAGTCCTTAGTAATATTTATAGTAATTAAGTATACTTTATGAATGCCATAGCCATCCTCCATTAAGTGTGAGAATTTTAAAAAATGACAAATTCAAAGTGTCCATTGCTATTGGCTATAATAATGTGTGCATTGATTATTGATTTTGTTACATAAGTGGATATATATTTTAATTTTATAGCATGCAAAAAAATATAATAGCAATGGTAATAGGAACATGAAAAGTGTTACAATGATGTTATAAGACTAAGATAAGAAAAGAATATCAAAAAAAATAATCCACATAATATTTACATTAATATTTATTCGCAAATTCAAGATAGTTTGTAGAGACGATCTTGAATCTGGAAACTAAGAAAATGAATTGAAGAAGTAAAATGTCAACTGAAAATATAATGGGATCAACAAGAGGTCAATTGAGAAAAGAATAATAATAAAAAATTATGAAAGTATTAATTAAAAATTGATAGATATAAATAATATATGGGATCAGGGAGGCTCTATCTATTTAAGCCGTTGATATTTGAATTAATGATTATGATTTAATTGTTTTTAAAATATAAAAGATCAGTTAAAATTAATTATTAAATTATAACTATCTATTTTAAAATAAATAATTGAGATATAAAAAATAATAATTTTCATCTTTAAAAGAAATGGAGCCACCCCTAGCCAAACAATGAATCACCACCACCATATAAGTGAAATAATGGAAGGTTGAATATAGATGATGTCATAAAATAGGGTAAGAATTGTCATTTTCAATAATCAGATAAAAAATTATCTATTTTAACGATTGAGATAGATGATCATCCATTTTAACAGTTAGATAAAGGGTCATATATTTTAATGATCAAATCAACGAGTCATCTTTTCATAATCAGAGAGAGAGTCATATATTTTAATAATTAAAGGTGGATAATCATTTTTTCTTGCAACTAGGGGCAAAGAATTGGTTTTGTTATCTCATCAAAAATAATATTTATTTTGAATGTCTTATTTAGTCATACAATTATTATAAGGGTTCCTAATTTTATGGACCATAGAAAATGTAATAAAAAAAGGCAAAAATACAGCGATATTTTATGAATAAGATTAGAAAGTAATATTGTATAAATATTTCACAAAACATTTACGTTAATGACATTGATTTGCTTTGTATTTTGCACCATAGGAATTGCGATGATCATGACTCATTTAGTCGAGTTTTTTCGATAAAATATTATTAATTATCTGGTTTTTTTATGACCTACTTATCCTTTGATTTTTGACCTTTTAAATTGTCCAATTTTGTTGATTTTGGTGTTCGAAGTGTTCTCATAGAAAAAAATTTCCTATCTTTATTGTTAATGCAGACAACCACCCATTGATGCAACATCTGTTCATTTTGTATTGTTTTTCGATGAAGAGCTTTCATTAATCTGGGAAGGACGGACTATAACAAGGGATTTTATTATGTTATTCCCTTTAAAATTTGGATACTATATATTAGCAATATGTGAACTTTATAATTTATTTATAGAGGTTAGAATATAAATAATCGTATTATTTTATCTTAGGTTAGTAATAAAAATATATATTACTAAGTTTTTTTTTGTCGTTCTAAGATATTTCACATGAAGAGATAGTTTACAAGTAGCCAATATAAATGAGTTCTATTATAAAACATTTTACAAAATGAAAAGAATAGGAAGATAACATAGATTTAGGCTTTTAATTAATTGTTTGTTAGATACAAAAGAACTATAATTTTTTTCTAATTTATATTAAATATTTATTTTTTTTCCTGAAGAAAAAACTACAAAACAATGTTATATTAAGAAGGCACTCGTAATTCGAATAAAGAGCTGACATTAAGATATAAGAGTAAGGGCTTGAAGATGTAGCCTCCTAAATTATCCTTTTCCCACTATAAAAATAGTCCATAATTAGAGAAAACACAATAAACATCTCCAAATTATTATAGAGTTTTCAAGTATCGGAGATTTCAATACCTTGTGGGAGAAACAATGGGGAAGGATGGACTAGCCCTTCAATTATCAAATCGAAAAGCTTCCTTGAGCCTTTTCCTCAGCCCCACCTGCCTGTGGTATTCTTCCATATACTCGGCATAATGATAGTTCCTATAGATGCGGGGGCGTTCCTCGTCGATGAAATTCTCAATGGGGCCAACCTCAGTGTCGTAACCTGGGCTATAAAACATCGCCAACGATACCCTTCGATGTTTGTTTGTCACTGCCCGATGAAGGTTGCTCTTATATTTGTCGTTACTCATGACCTACATACATATTTAAAAAACCAATGGTTGATCGATATATTATAACGTAATCCATTCACTTACTAAAATACACAGCTCTGTTGGTCAATATAACAAATATAATTCATTCACTTACTAAAATACACTAAGCCTTGTTGGCCAATACAATTATTATAAAGTTCAAAAATATCGTTAACCCTATATTTGATTGGAGGGAATAGAAATTATATTTCTTCTTTATTTTCAGTGAAATAAACATTTCTTTATTTGATTACAATTTAACTTCACGTATGTGAAAATAAAAATTATTATATTTTATTGAGTAATTTTTATTTCTACATATATGGGAATAACTATTTCCATGTAATAATAATAATAATAATAATAATAATAATAATAATAATAATAATAATAATAATAATAACCCCACGGCTGCTTCCGCACTCACTTGCCCCTTCAGGGAGCGAGCGAGGCCATGATGTGCCATTGTTTCCCCGTTACCCTCAGGGGGGACGCACTGCTTTGGTTTTATGGCCTCCTACCAAATTCCATCAGCTCCTTTAACGAACTCATGGACTGTTTCCTGAGTTAGTTCGCCTTCAGCCGCAGGAAAGAGAAGCAGCCGTGGCATCTGGTGTAACCTCCACAGCCGCCCACTTGCAGATATTGTCCGTTTTAGGCTGAACCCGCACGGATTTGCTCTTGGCGGCCTACGGCCCCCAAAATGTGTCTGCAAGGGAGAGGTATCCACGCCCTTATAAGGCACGCTTCATTCCCCTCCCCATCTGATGTGGGACTCCACAATCCACCCCTTCAAAGAGGCCCAGCATCCTCGCTGGCACACCGAACCGGGCCCTGTCTCTGATACCATCTGTAACGTCCCTAGGCACCCGCTTGTAAATATTATCCGCTTTGGGTCAAGCCCGCAAGGTTTTACTTTTGACAGGCCCACGGCCCCCAAAATGCATCTGCAAGGGGAAGGTATCCGTGCCTCATACGAGCACGCTTCGTTCCCCTTCCCCAACCGATGTGGGACCTCACAATCATAAAATACAAGGGAGAGGTATCTAGGCACCTGCTCATAGATATTGTCCACTTTGGACCTAGCCCGCACGGTTTTGCTCTTGGTAGGCCCATAGCCCCTAAAACATGTTCGCAAGGGAGAGGTATCCACGTCCTTACAAGGCACGTTTCGTTTCCCTCCCCATCCAATGTGGGACGATGTGCTACTTGTCCCAAATAGCTCCAGCGGCATCAGACCGCCTGGACGGAGACTTAAATCTTCGCGATGAAGCCACGCTACAACAAGCCCAGTTGGGAGAAGCAACTGAAGTGATTCCTCTAGATCCTATCGAGCCAGGAAAGTGCATGCATGTGGGTAGCTCTCTCCTTCCTACCAACCGTGATCGATTAATCACCTTCCTGAGGAAGAGCTCTGACGTGTTTGCTTGTACTCCTACCAACATGCCCAAGATTTCGGCTGGAGTAAATGTCCACAAGTAGGGCCTCAACCCCAACCCCAAGCCCATGCGGCAGAAGAGCAGGAACTACTCTGTCGAGAAGTTGGTAGCTATAAGGGAGGAAGGAAAAGAACTGTTGGACGCGGGATTCATTAGAGAGGTCCAATATCCTGACTGACTGTCCAACATCGTACTCATGAAGAAGACCAATGGCAAGTGGCAGATGTGCATGGATTTCACCGATGTAAACAAAGCTTTCCAAAAGGACAGCCTCTCACTCCCTCAGATTGATCAGCTGGTGGACTCTACGTACGGGCATGAACTCCTGAGTTTCATGGACGCCTACTCAAGCTACAATCATATCAGGATGCACCCAGACTATGAGGAGCACACCTCCTCCTTGACCGACCAGGGGACGTACTACTATAAGGTGATGCCCTTCGCTTAAAAAACGTTCAGGGTAACCTATCAGCGCCTGGTGAATAAGATGTTCGAGACTCATATCGGGAAGAACGTGGAAGTATATGTCGACGATAGGCTTATAAAAAGCAGGGTAGCCGGCGACCACATCTGTGACCTAGAGGAGACCTTCGAGGTCCTCCAGGTGCACAGAATGATGCTCAACCTAGCCAAGTGCGCATTCGGGGTGATCTCTGCGAAGTTCCTAGGCTTCATTGTGTCACAACGTGGCATAGAAGCGAACCCGAAAAAGATCAAGGCCATCCTCAACATGAGTCATCCGTGAATGCTGAAGGAAGTACAGAAGCTCACAGGACGGCTGGTAGTCCTCTCGCAATTCCTTACCAAGTTTGCAGAAAAATACTTGCCCTTCTTCAAAGCACTTAGAGGAGCGAAATTGTCCAAATTTCGGTGAACTGAGAATTGTGAGAAAGCTTTCAAAGAGCTAAAGGTATACCTCGTCAGTCCACCTCTCCTGAGCTCACCCTCTGCGGGCGAGGTCCTATACCTCTACTTGGCAATGTCAGACACGACACTCAGGTTCGTGCTAGTCAGAGAACGCGAGGGTGCGCAACGTCCGTTGTACTACGTGAGTAGGGTACTGATGGACGTGGAAGCCCGCTACCCGTGCACCGAAAGGATTGCGTTGACACTCAGCTATTCGGCACAAAAACTGTGGCCCTATTTCCAATCTTACCGGATCATCATTCTGACGGATCAACCCCTGAAGTCGATCCTATAGAGCCAAAAACCTCCGGACAACTTGTCAAGTGGGCCACAGAGTTGGGAGAGTTCAACGTGGAGTTCTGATCGCGCCCGACACTCAAGGGTCAGGTCCTAGCGAACTTCATCGTAGAAGTGGCAACCCCGGTGCTAGACAACCCTCGTAGCCCGGGGAATGTGGTCTTCTTTGACGTCCCAACATGGACCCTGAATGTGGACAGGTCATCCACTCAGACAGACAGCAGAGTTGGAGTCATGCTCATGACTCCAGACGGTGCGGAGATGAAGTATTCCGTCATGCTGACCTTTCTTGCTATTAATAACGTGGCAGAATATGAAGCCCTTCTCGCAGGATTTCAATTGGCAAAGGAGTGCTTCGCCAAGTCGCTGGTTGTGCAAAGCGACTTGGAGCTCGTGGTCAATCAAATCTAGGGAACCTTCGAGGCATTGAACCATCAACTCGCGAAGTACCTCAGGAGAGTAAAGGCCTGGATCCAAAACTTAGAGCACTTGAAGATCGAACATGTGCCCGGAGTAAAAAATGGAATGGTCAACCGATTGGCTAGGGACGTAGCTGCGAGATCTCTAAAACAGTACGCCAGGGACTTAAGGGAAACCCTGGCCGTACCTAGAATCGACATCCAGACTAGGAGGTGTTGCAGATTGATGAGGGTGACAGCCGGATGACCCCGTCCCAAAAGTATCCGACAGACAGAACGCTACTCGAAAATGCTGATGAGGCTAAACGAATCAAGAAGGCAATAGGCTGGTACACAATACTCGATAGGAGGCTATACAGGCGAGGGAATTCCACCCCTTACTTGAAATGCCTAACCTCGGAGGAGGCTGAGTATGCCCTAAGCGTAGTCCACCTTGGCATATGTGGCTCGCACCTCGGAGGAGAAACCCTCGCATTCAAGATCATGAGGCAAGGTCTCTTTTGGCCCACAATGAAGCGAGATGCCTTGGAATTCGTGAAAAAAAAAATGTAAAAGCTTTCAAGTCCACGGATCTATGACTTACCTTCCTCGTACGGAGCTGTGCAACCGTCAGCCCCCATGGCCATTTCCACAGTGGGAGCTCGACATCCTCGAACCGCTACCTTTGGCTTCCAGACAAAGGAAATTTCTAATCGTTGGCATCAACTACTTCATCAAGTGGGTAGAGGCAGTCCCTCTGGCTCAGATTACCGAACAGGATGTGACAAAGTTCCTCCGCAAGAATATCATTTGTTGATTTGGGATTCCCGAGGCCATGGCGATAGACAACGAAACCCAATTCACTGGCAAACAGTTCACTAAGTACTGTGCAAGCCCGCGCATCAGGCTGGTGCATATATCTGTGGCATACCCCCAGGAGAATGGGCAGGTCAATGTTACAAATCGCATACTGTTGCACGGGTTGAAGACCAAGCTGGAAGATGCAGGGGGCTTCTGGGTCGATGAGCTACCTTTTGTGCTTTGATCGTATTGGACAACCTCATGGGAATCAACAAGAGAGACCCCATTCTGTCTCTGCTATGGGGTTGAAGCCGTGGTCCCCGTTGAAGTGGGGCAGCCCTGCCTACGGGTCGAATGTTTCGATTTGACCTCAAACTCCCATGGACTTAGAGAATGCCTTGACCTGCTCCCAGAAGCTCGAGACGCAGCCCGCCTAAGGACTGCAACCTACCAACTGTGTATCGCATGATATTACAACAAGCGGGTGAAGGCACGCCCGCTTGAGATTGGAGATTTAGTAATCCAGAGTGTAGAGGCCGCTGGAAAAGTCGTGGGTAGGAACAAACTCTCCCCGGGCTAGGAAGGCCTGTTCCTCGTCTCAACAATCCTCTAGAATGAGGTGTACAAGCTACGCGCCCAGAACGGCAAACTGGTCCCTCGGACCTAGAACGCCGTCAACCTAAGAAAATACTACCAGTAATGCAGCATTGGCCTAGGTATGGCATACACGCATGCCATGAAGGATGTTTGTATATGCATTATGTTTTCATTTAATAAAATTAGTCATTTCTGTTAGCCTGTATTTCTATTCATGTGGATGTTTGCATGCATGACATTTCAAAAAATAGAACGACCTAGACTGCCTCTAAGTTAGGAGGACTAACATCCGTCCGTAAAACAAGGCCTTAGCATCGTGCCAAGCGGAGTGGCCACCTCAAAACCTTGACCCCATGTCGAATGGCAGAAAGCGGCTCCGAAACCTTGGCCTCGCGTCAAGTGGTTCACTAGCGGTCTTGTCCGAGCTTAGACCATGCGTTGAGGCAGCCAGAAAACGGCCACCACCGGACTTCGACTCCTTGTTCAAGAGGGGTCCTAGGCGACCGCGGACTTGGCTTTGTGCCAAACTATTCGAAAGCGATCACTATCAAATTACAACACTACGCCGTTGGGCCCATGCGGCCCAGAGAATCATGGTTCCGAACCAAATGACCCAGGCGGTCAAAATGTCAGGCCTGGGGGTTTTTTAAGTTTTCTAACTTACGACCACTAAAACCTTAGGGGGCGAAAATCACAGGCGTGCGGCGACCTTATCCCAAAGAAGAGAGCACCCTCAGTCTACAATGGTCATAAGTTAGGACCATGCACATGATAGCGACGACGCCCTAAGCAGGGGCCATGCACCTGATGCAGGTATTGCGTGCGGAAAGGCTTAGAGCCGAAGTCCTGCTGCTATGGCCTGAAAACCCTGCTGGACCTTAGCGTGGTTCCATGAGACTTGCGATGACATTCACTTTGCTGGATCGAGCTTCCCATTAAATTCGTTAGATGCAATGACATCCTCTGACGAAGGACGAGTACGGCGCAAGAAGGAGCCGGATTGGGGACTTGGGGACAATAGATTTACAAGCTTAGCCGTTAAATATGAGACGCTATCTCTAAATTCTTGCTAGAAGGCAGTGAATACAAAAAAGGTGCTGCTTCTCATTCATTTATACAAAAGCGATGGCAAGTGGCTAGGAAGAAAGAAGCGATAGATACAACTAAAGCTACTCCCGAGAATCAGACGGACCGACCCCCTCAAGAAAATTTCTCAGGCGGGACCTGTCAAGGATCCTCAAGTTGCCCGGGTGGAAGACGCTCTCCAAAAAGTCAGGAACCACAAGCGAGGCAATTCTGCGGTACAGGCGGATGCCGTCCCAAAACCTAACCTCTAGAACAACATTCACCTCCGACAGAGCGAGCCATGCCCTCAGATCACTAGATAGGCAGGAGTTATCATCCTCAGGAGCGGTGACCATCTCTTTCAGCCACTCGACCTCCCGCTGTAGGCACGCAACTTCTGATGTTCGCTAGCCACTGTCCTCCTTCAAGCGTCTGATCTCCTCCTACATCTGTCCTTTCTCTTCCTGTAGCCGTTCGCTCTCCTCTCGGAAGGGGGCAACCTTGACTCTCATACGCTAGATAGCCTCCTGCAGTTGAGTGGCTAGATTGTTGAAGAGGTCAACCTCCCCTGGAACCTTTATGGGAAAGGCGAAGGTCAGAAATTCTCGGGACTCCAAACTGTAGACGAATGTCTAGCTCAAGACGATTATACCTGGGTGAAAGTTGCATCCGGATGGCGAGCTAAGTCCCCTAATGCGGATAAGCCTGGGGGCTCCCCATGTTCAACCGCAATCTCTGTGGAGCTTGCATGGTCTAGAGCCACGGGGATAGAGGGAACGCTTGGGGGCTTCGGTTTCAGAGCCGTCCCTCCTGTGGCAGTCTCCAGAGTCAACTCAGCACCTTGCAGGCTGGCCTCTCGCGTGGCTTCGATCTCCAACACCACGGGAGCATCCTCCTGGAAGCCCCCTCAAAAAATGCCTAGCAGAAGCACCAACAAGCTTTGAAGATCCCTCCGAGGTTGGTGCTGGCCCTGGCGCGCGTGATTCCTCCGGCTCCTTAGGAGCTGATGCGTAGCCCTCTGCAGCCAGAGCACCCTTTGCGATCGTCTCTGGCAGCTCCAGATCAACAAAGGAGCCTGCAGAAGACCCTTCATCGGAGTAATGCTCCACTGCCGGAACACTGTACTCAGCCAACGCCACAGCAGGAATCGGTATAGGTTCGGCGGCTTCCTCACGTTGCTCGACATCTCCTCCAGGGCAGGGCTCCGAGCTCGTTTGGAGGACCCAGCGGCCAACCTCTACGATCTCCAGGTGGAGGTACCTCTGGCCTCCCTTAACCTCTTCAGTGGGGCCTTTATCTCCTCCTTATATGAAAACGACTTCAACAACGAGCAACTTTCCTCAACGTCTTCTCTGGACGGATCAGGAATCGCGACATCCTTAGGTTGCTTCTTCGTAGGGCCAGCGATGCCCCAGCCAGAAAGTGAGGGACGTCAAATAGTAGCCCTGAACGGAGAATGTTACCATCCGAGAGTTAATGGCAGCGACTAACTCTGCCGTTTCCCTAGCATCCTCCGAGGACACCTTGCCGTGGAAGTAGGTAGAAATTGGGCCCCACTCATGCGAGAGCTCAGAGTCGGAAGGCTCCTATTAGAAGAAAAAGCGGCTCTTCTAGTTTTTCACCGAGTCGGGGTTGGTCCCTCAAAAGTGGAAACCAATTCTTGGAGACATGGAGATTCATCTTTTGACCTCCGTGAAACGGAAGAACAATTTTGCCGCCCTTGGGTCGAACACTCTGGTATGAAGACGGGAGATGATACACAGTGAAACCAGTTAACGAAAGGTATTAGGGTGAAGCATCACCATAGGAACACCCAATGCCTCGACTAGCATGTACAGAGTGCATGGTAGAGGGTAGCGAAGCCCCCTCTCAGATGGTGCTAGTAAACAGTGACAAAACCATCTGGTGGGGCATTGGTTCGATTCGTAGAGCTATGGGTGCGATAAGCTCAATCACTGGTGATCCCGTAGTCTACTATCAAAGTAGCGATGGCGCTCATCGTCAGAATGGAGCTTGTGTTACCGACCCTATGTCGAGTCGCCATAGAGCTCGCGAAGAGGAAGGAGATCGCTCTTCTTTGCCATTTCTCTTGTTCTCTCTTTGGGACGAGTTGAAAACTTTTAGCACAAGGAAGCGACAAAGAAGGGATTTCACTAAAACCGTGCTTAAATAGACAATGGGGTGCTAGCGGGCGGGAAAGGCCAAACGACGCCTTCGCTAAATGGCCAGGCCACGTGCCAGCCCAACAAGGGCTTCGCAAGTCCCAAGCAACGGCCAATCATGACTCCTTGTCGATTGGCAGATAAAAATCGCCTCATCCGTCTGCCGAAATCCCTGTTGTCACACTTGCTTTTATTGTGGGAATTTTGATCGCTAGGGATTGCGGCAGCGGGAAATTCTTCTTCGTACGGCCAGCGATGCCCTAGCTAGATGAAGGCCCCCACCTGGTGGCCTCGAAAGTGAGGGATGTCAAATAGTAGCCCTGAACGGAGAATGTCACAATCCGAGAGTTAATGGCGGCGACTAACTCCGCTGTAACCCTAGCGTCCTCCGAGGACACCTTCTCGTGGAAGTACTCCGAAATTGGGTCCCACTCACGCGAGAGCTCAGAGTCGGAAGGCTCTTGTAAGAAGAAAAAGCGGCTCTTCCAGTTTTTCACTGAGTCGGGGTTGGTCCCCTGAAAGTGGAAACCAATTCTCGGAGACATGGAGATTCAATCTTCTGACTCCGTGAAATGGAAGATCAATTTTGCCGCCCTTGTGTCGAACACTTCGGTATGAAGGCGGGAGAAGATACACAGCGAAACCAGATAACAAAGGGTATTGGGGTGGAGCCTCGCTACAGGAACACCCAATGCATCGACCAGCGTATACAGAGTGCATGGTAGAGGGTAGCAAAGCCCCCTCTTAGATGGTGCTAGTAAACAGTGATGAAGCTATCTGGTGGGGCGTTGGTTCGATCCGTAGAGCTACGGGTGCGATAAGCTCAATCACTAGGGATCCCGTAGTCTACCATCAAAGCAGCGATGGTGCTCATTGTCGAATGGAAGCCTGTGTTATCAACCCTATGTCGACTCGCCTTAAAAGTTCGCGAATAGGAAGGAGATCTTTCTTCTTTGCCATTTCTCTTGCTCTCTCAATGGGACGAGTTGAAAACTTTTAGCACAAGGAAGCGACAAAGAAGGGATTTCACTGAAACCTTGCTTAAATAGACAATGGTGTGCCAGCCAGCGGGAAAGGAAAAACGACGCCTTCGCTAAATGGCCAGGCCACGTGCCAGTCCAACAAGGGCGTCACAAGTCCCAAGCAACGGCCAATCATGAGTCCTTGTCAGATGGCAGATAACAATTGCCTCATCTGTCTGCCGAAATCCCCGTTGTCACACTTGCATTTATTGTGGAAATTCTAATCGCTATCGATGGTGGCAGCGAGACTTCCACAGCAGGCGTGCGAGAAAGAAAACGGACCATTCGACTACAACAAGCAAGAGAAAATAAACGGCATGGCTAAGTGTGAAGTTGCATTATAATGAACATTAATAACTCTTTTTTACAATAGCTTGCGGTTGCAAAGTATAGCTAACGGCCCCCTTCGGGCTTAGAAGGATCTGATGCTGGATACTCTAACGAGTCCGCGCATGTTAGGGCACCAGAGTTTCGAGAGTCCAGGGTGCCGATGCAGAAGTTCAGATCCTCCAGCAGGACTAGTCTCCGACCGAGACGGGTGCTGTCTTGGAAGTTCTTTTCCGGTGCAGGGGTCGCCCTCCTCCAGCGAAACCTCGACTTTAGCTCAATCCCCATCCATGCGTCCTCCTCTTCGAACTATAGCCATTGCTGCTCAAGTTCCTCCTGGAGAGTCAACATGCGAGTCCAAGCCTGTACGTTTGCACTGGCTTGCCCGGATGCCCTCGTTTCTGATTCTGCCCACACTTCCTCAAAGTGCGCAGCGCGAGCCCTCAACTGCTCTATCTCCCCGACAGCAGCCTGCACACTGGCTTCGATGCCTTCGACGGCCCTGGCAACTTGAGGTAGTAGGGGATCCGCCCTCCTGGCCTTGTGATCTCGTGAGGAGGCGGACATCTCCTTCCTCTCAAAGCTTAGAGGAGCCCCCAAAAATCACATTGGGCCCACAACGGTGGCCTCAGAATGACATCCCTCCACCGTCGCTGCGTCGGCCGCAACCGCACCAGGATCTTAGAGGCATGGGTCCCAATCTTTAGAAGAAGGTTTTGACCCAGATGATAAGCAGAGTTTTCCCATTGAAACGGCAATATTCTGAAGACAAAGTGTGCCAGAAGGAAGCTAACGGACGCCATCCATGTGGCTAATCCCTAAAACTTCGCGCCTTTCCAAGGCGAATCATTATGGCGAAGCACCCTGTGATTCCTCATGCATTTAATGTGCCAGGTGGCCGGGCAGATGTGACTGCCACCAGTGGCGTTCGAGCTTCAACGGCATCAATAGCCTTAAGTCCCCTCCTGGCGCATCCTCTTGTTAACGGTCTACATTGAAACTCGAGGGACGAGACTGTCAGGACTGACTTCAAGCATTCGAAGACGTTCAGACGCACAGAGCGCGACGCAACGGAAGAAGTAAATTACCCACAAAAGATGATTCCAACGGCAGTCAATAAGAAAAGATGTATACTATAAGGTAGAAGAGTAAAGACAAAGTGCTACTTATTTTATTAATCAAGACTACCTTTACAAAGTATAAAATTTGCAATAGTAAAGGTACACGAAATAGGAAGAAAATATGGGACGGAGCCCAGGCCCCCAGGCAGCTACCCGGGATGCTTACAGCACGCTGGGGAACGTGATCCACATGGGATCACCGTGGCTCCGTTGCTGGTAACTCGACAAGAGCAAGCACCGAGAACAGCCAGGTGTTGGTCAACCTCTGGTGAAGACAAGTCCAATGTTATCTACCGAGGCCGAACCAACACCTATGACAAGCCTTTAGCAAGGACTCCAAGGGCCTACACTCCCCTAACGGAGGCTTCGCCTGCTGCCTCCCCTCCATGTAGTATGAGTGCCGGTCCTAGGAGAAAAGGGATAGCAAGCGATGCGTTGCACCGGAGGAGAAGACCCCCGGGATGACTCCGTCGCGATCCCTCCGCAAACTCAGAGACGTCGCTCCATGGGGGGAGGCACGCGACGACAGAGGGATGGCCGAGCCACCCTCATCCGCATGATGAATCCCCTATGGCTTGGGTATGAGGACAGTCTTCGTCAGACATTATGGATCTCTAGCTAGCCCATCCAATTCCTTCGCCGGCTCCCACCAGAGGCGGGACAAGCCAAGACCCTCGCATTGCTCCTCTAAAGTTATCCAAGGGATGAACCACACCAGTCGAAGGGCTCTCCTATTTATAGGTAAGTTGGCGCCCTTCCAACACTTAATGGGGTGCACTATCCTGTGGATGTCTTTCACATAAGAGGAAAGCCCTCAAATCAGACGCAACGACAGGCATGGGAATCCTTCCATTCCAGGCATCGAATCTCTACAGCGCCAGAAAAGCCTACATTGTCGCTTAGGGAAGGTGCAAAGTGGGAAGATGACTAGTATTGGCGCATTTCGAGGGAAGCCAAACGATTGCAAAACTGGACCTTGAAGGACACGCCAGGCCGCGACCACAGGTCATCCCAGGCATGGGGGTCTAGTGTTGGGTCCATTGCAAAGGCCCAAATAAGTTTGGAACCCACCCATGGGGCGGCAGCCAAAACGGCGGATCCAGCCCAGAATTCCAGAATGGCCTACATGGCGGCCGGTACTTACAACCAATGGGTGTCGCCTGTGGCCCATTAATGCGGCCGACAGGCGACATTAATGGCGCAGAGGAAATGAGCCAATGAGGAGGTGCCAGCACTACCAATCGCGGCTTGCGCCGCTGCCCCTAGTTCTCCGGTTAATCTCAGCACGAAAGGTAGACCAAGCGTGGTCTACGGTTCCCGACGGTCTGCCTGCCATCGCAAGGCGACAATTGATACACTGGCGGTCACCGTCAACGTCCAACGGCCAACGGATCCCTGCAAATGGGATTCACGTGCCAAAGGCTCCGAGCAATGGAGCCCATAAATTCCCTCATTGTTCACAAGAAGAGGAGAGATTGATCATTTTGATTAATACACACGAAAGAGAAACTAAAGCCTAGCATCGAGACACAAGCTTTCACAAGTTCTCACTCGCAGAAGCGCTGCCAGCTCGCACTTTCTTCAGCCTTCTCAGGCGCCAAAAGTTATCCACCTGCTACAGTGCACTCCGATAGCTAGGCCTCCTATCACCTACTCATTAATCTCCCCTTCCAACATTGATGCACTATCAGCGCCTTTGCAGCACATTGTCGCGCACCTTTAAGCGTGCGCTCCATTTCCATTTATTACGAAAAATTGCTGACTTGAACGTCAGAATGTCTTCGATAAGAGAAATCTTACTGGGCCTCTGACCTCTTATTTGTTAAGTTGTGTTGTGTAGGTCTCAGGTTAATAGAGATGGAGACCGAACCCGCTCATGACTATCTCAAGACGACGAGGAATCTAAAGGTTCCCTAATCTGTACGACAATCGAGGACTCGGGACGCAACAAAAATCAATAGAAATAAAATAAAAGAGAAAAAATTATATTTTTATATAATAACATGTATTGTTCTTCTTTTTATTTATTTATTTATTGATAACTACAAAATGAAAATACTTTCTAAAAAATTTTCTTTTCTTTTCAATATAAATTTTCATAAAATTTGAATTTAATAAAAAAAAATTTGTTTCATTTTCTGTTATATTTTTTTCTTACTATTTTTCTTTCCCTTATAATTTATTTTAGCCAAATATATACATATATATCCTAGTATTAAGGGTGTATTTGGTTTTAAAAAAGCTTGTTGGAGAGTAAAAATAAAAAATAAAAATTGTAGAAAGGTATTGCATGAAAAACAATAAAAAAATATGTTAAAAAATAACATGTTAAAACACTGTTTCATATTTTTCTAAATCGGCAAACATTAGAAAATATATTATATATTCTTTAGTTTTTTATATTTCCATTCTGTAAGTAACCAGTCTTAAATATTTGACAATTCCTTCAAATCAATCTGAAAAATGTGAGATAACTATTCAAAGATAAAAGTAACGGGATCACCTGTATTTGATCGCCTATATTGATGACAAATGAATTAGGGACAGGATCAACGGCGACCCAATTACCATCTTTGTTCACTTGCAGGCCGGTCACACCATCGGATTGGTTAACGACGGTAAGCGCATTGAAATCAGTGTGAGGAGCCAGCCCCAGGGTGAGCTCTGGTTCTGGACATGGCGGATAGTAGTTTGCTTGTAATCTGCATGCCGGCGTCTCTCCCATTCTCCTCTTCAAACAATCTTTGTCTAGGCCAAGTCCTTGTGATATCAAGCTCAAAAGCCGAGTAACTAATGCACCAATCTCTTTTGCATATTCAGCAATAACCTCCCTATAAAATAATTCAAGAAACAACAGTGATCGTATTTGTCTGTGTATATATTTGAGTGTGTCTATATATATATGTTTGCTAATTCTGGAGAGAGAGAGAGAGAGACCTATATTCTGGAGGATTCTTGGGCAAGGGAGAAGTGAAATCTTCTTGAGGATGCCAATTGTGAAACAAAAGCTCACTCCACATGCTGACTTTCTCATTGTTTTCAACCTTAATGTAACGACTGAAGAATCTCACTTCCTTGTTAACATCATCAGAAAAGAACTCGTTTTTTTCCTCAGTAGACAACTCAAAGAATTTCGTGACAGCTTTCAACATCCTCCGGCACAGCTCGTCTGGAACACCATGGTTGACGATCTGAAAGAATCCATAGTCCTCACAGGCCCTAGCTATTGCTTCCACCAACAACGGCGGGGGATTCCGATCGGGATCTTCAACCATTTCTTTCATGTCTATGATCGGAATCGATAGACGAGATACGTCGGAGAGGTTTGGCCTCTTGTCCTCTGGAAGTACAAAACTAGCCGGAACTTGTAAAACAGAAGCGGCATCGCTCCTCCATGGGAAAGAAATCATCTTCACGGTTGGGTCCTTGTTGAAATTTGAATCACACTAACGTTCTATTTATACAATTTGGGGGTATTAGAGAGGGGTAGATTGAACTTCTTTTAAATATAATAATTTAATATTAATTAAATAATTATATATTTTTTAAAAATAATTTATTATTTTTTTAAAATAAAAAATTTTAACCGTTTAAAATTAATTAAATTATTATGATTAAGAAAAGTTAAATTAATTTTTTTTAAATAGATAAAAATTTAAATTTTTTTTCAAACTAAAATTGAGGACAATACTAACATCTTATTTATTTATGACTTAAAATTGATGACACATATTTTGAGGTGACGATCCTGATTCTCCTCGGGGAGAAGCAGGATTTGCTTTTCCATCTTTCATCATTAGATTTTCATCAAATGGTGAAAGTTTAAAAAATAAAAAATATTATATATAATTTTTTTAAAAATTTTTAAAATAATATTAATATTTAATAAATATTAGGTTAAATATTATAAATATTTTTGATAAAAATATTTATTTAAATATAATTATATGAATTTAATTTTTACCATTGGAATAAAAAAAAGTGATGACTGCATAAAACATTGACTAAAGGAATTGTCTTCGTCCGGAGCACTTGGTCTCTTCGATCTAAAATTTGCACAGGCTCCTCGACGTAAAATAAATCCTCCCCGATCGATAAAAGTGCATAGTCGATGACGTGAGTAGGATCATAGACATACTTTCGGCGTCTAGACACGTGAAATGCATCGTGCACTTTTCCCATAGAGGATGGCAAGGCCAAACGATAGGCTACCTC
Source organism: Nepenthes gracilis (assembly GCA_033239525.1). Lineage (NCBI taxonomy): Eukaryota > Viridiplantae > Streptophyta > Magnoliopsida > Caryophyllales > Nepenthaceae > Nepenthes > Nepenthes gracilis. The sequence goes on along the minus strand of BSYO01000022.1, from coordinate 7,475,114 downwards.
CCCCACTTTCTCTAAAATTTCGAACGGGTCTATAAACCTCAGCTTTAATTTTCCCTAGAGCCCAAATTTGGATACGCCCTTCGACGGAGACACCTTTAAGAAGACAAGGTCTCCGACCTCAAATTTCAGCTCCAATCTTCTCCGATCGGCATAACTCTTCAGCCGGTTTTGGGCTACCTTCAACTTTTCATAGATAGTTTGATCTTCTCGGACGTCTCCATAACAATCTCCGGCCCCATGAGTCGCCTATCGTCAGTCTCTTCCCAGTGAATCGGAGAATAACACTTTCTTCCGTACAAAACTTTGAAGGGGACCATCTCAATACTCGCTTGATAGCTATTATTATATGCCAACTCGGCCAAGGCTAAGTGATCATCCCAATTGCCCTTCAGCTTTAACACCGCGACCCTTAGCATGTCTTCTAAAATCTGGATGGTTCGTTTGGATTGTCCGTCCGTCTGTAGATGAACCTTGGGTCCCAGTCTGATACAATAGTGGCTAGAATCCCATGCAATCTCACCACCTCATTAATATATATCTGGGCTAATTTATCAATTGAATAGGTTGTCTGAATCGCAAGAAAATGCGCAGATTTAGTGAGTCGGTTGACAATCACCTAAATAACATCATGATTCCTAGGCATCCATGGCAAATTTGACACGAAATCCATGGATATATCCTCCTACTTCTAGTTAGGGATAGGCAAAATCTGCAAAAGACCGGATGACTTTCTACCTTCGGCCTTCAACTGCTGGCAGACCAAGCATCTCCCCACGAAGGCAACTATTTCCCTTTTAATATTCCTCCACCAAAATATCTTTCTTAGATCCTTATACATCTTATTAATCCCTAGGTGGATTGTGTATCTGGATCGGTGAGCTTCTTTCATAATCTCATCTTTCAAATCAACAATATTGGGCACACAAATTCGGTTCCAAAATCTCAAGATCCCATCGGTTCGAACACTAAAATCAACCCTGGAGTAAAATGGTATCTCTTGAATATTCTTTTAGCAGTAAAAATAAAAAAATATAAAATTTTAATTAATAATTTATTATAAAGTAATAATTAATCATATTTTTATATTTATAAGTAAATTATAAACTTTATTAAATATACTTTTAATGTGTCATATTCGTTTCATTAAATTTTTAAAAATGACATGTCAATTTGTCAATATTGCCGGTATATGATAAGAGAGACCGAGGGGATTGAATCCCTTAAAGAGATAGAGGGCGTTTTTTGCTCAATTTAAGTTATTTATTTTTAAATAAATAGCTAAAATTTAATTAATTTTTTTAAAAAATTAAAAATTAGTTAAGATAAATTATTATTAAATTATAATTATATATTTAAAAATAAACGATTCAGATTTAAAAAACAGATGACCTTCATCTATTTAAGAGATGTCTATTCCCCATAGAATGATAGTAGGTAGGAACCAATTAGATGCGTAAATCGGTGGCTGTTAAATTTTGACTTTGAATAATGAATGGCCTCAATTCATGGTCACATAAGCTAAGCTAAAGTTGCGCTTTTGACTAACAAGATATGAGCCACTTTGGTAGAAAATTTTGTAATATTTATTCCAATTTTACCAAATACAATAAGCCTAGAATTTTTAATAAATAATTTTAATAACATTTCATTTTTTTTAATTTTAATAACATTTTATAATAAAATAAATAATACATGCCAATAGAATAAGCCAGGAATTGAGTTGAAAGTATATAATCCCCTATTTGATTAGTAAGAATTATAAATGTTCTAAAATTTTGTTCCTTTTGATGATTTGGATGAAGGATATGAATAAGCAATGAATTTATATAATTTAATTTAATTTTTTTCCTTTACTAATAAATTGATTATATTTTTATTTATAATGAAAACACAATATTAAAAAAAATTTAAGCAAATGTGTTTGTTAAATTTAGGACCTTTTTATTTATGTAAATATATATATATATATTTGTTTCTTTAGTGTTATATATATATATATATGTTGCGTCCTAGGGTCCGGGTTGTTCGGCTGATCAGGGAGCCTTCGGATTCCACTTCTAGGTTGGATCTCGATTGGGGTCGATTTTCATTCTTCTTAACCTGGGTCCTACACAGCACAAATTATAAATAAGAGGTCAGAGGTCGGCAAGTTCTTCCATTAAAAATATTCTGACGCTCAAATCATTGACCTTCCGCAATAAACGAAAAGATATTGGAGTGAATGTAGAACAAGGTGGGATGAAAGAATGCGGGAATGCACCGTATGAGCGAATATGAGGAGGCTTGGCTCCTTTGAGTGCACTGTGGGAAGTGGCTCACTAGGGTCCTCGATTGAGGCTTTTGGAACCAGGGTTCTCAACTGTTCTCAAGGAAACAGGGTTTCAACTTGGAGTGCAGGATCGTGTAAGCTGCGATTACCGAAAACTTCCTATGCAGGATCGATGTCGACAATAATCTATTCATCGATTACCGAAAACTTCCTTCACAAATATCACTTCAATTAAAATATCGATTGCCTTTATTCCAAAAGCGCCAACGGCACTGCAATTCTCGAGAAATATTCATCGAATCTCCCGTCAAGACCATCTAGATCAAAGAAACTTTGTACTTCCACGACCTTAGCTAGTCTTTTTAAATTTGCCACTGCTTTCATCTTCCTTGGATACCCAGATGTCACAAATAATAATCATATGAACCAAAATAATACCTTTTCAAAATCTGCAACAGACTTTCCAATAAGATCTCATATTTCTCAATATTCTTAAAACAAATTAGAATATTAATGATAAAGCCATTATAACTAACCCAAACACGGTCAAAAATTTTAATTGATATTATTCATACAAGGCGCAAAATGTTGGACAACCCAAAAGCACCATTAGAGTTCGCAGTGGTTACACCTTGACCTGAAGGTTATCCTATGCACATCCTCCTACTAAATTCTCAATTAAAGATACCTTAAGTAAGTACAGTTCGATCTTAGAGAAAATTTAAATCTCTTCAAATGGATCAAATAGATCCTCGATCTTTGAGAACTGATACATATCCTTTTTTCCAAATAATCTAAGCATAGATCCATCAATTCAACTTTATTCATCAGAGAACATTGAAATACTCCACGCCTAGACATTTGACCGAATTTAATGAGAGCTCCCACCCTCCCATGCCACTAGAGCATTTGATTGCCAATACCAACAATTATCCCATATGACACAAATTACCTTTGCAATAAGATAGAATCTCGTACTGAGCATAATACAGCTGGTATTAGGGTTAGGGTTTGACACAGAGGATGTGGGGATTTTATAAGATAATTTATCACTGTGTAAAAAAAATTAGCTTGGTAACAAAAAAGATATAACTAAATATGATATTCTGTATTCTTTTGAAAATTAGTTTGGTAAATAATAAATATTACCTCCATTCAAATAATATGTAAGTTATACATGGGTTTGATCCTGGCATGATATTGGAGGCATTCTGAACATATTCTTTTTAATTTTTCTTATGCTTTGTTCTATATTCTCTACTCCTTCATTGCTTGCTTTTGCTTTCTATTTCTTGATGGTTCAACAAACTGTTATTGCAGCAGACAGATGCATGTCCTCGAACCAAAAATCACCTTTTCATTTATCAAAGAGATTGATAATAAACATTACACTAAAGTTTCAAAACTTGTTCAACGCTAATATAATTATGCAGTTTAGAATTGAATAAGAAAAGGAGCAGCTGTGAATAAATGAAGGAAAAATAAAATTATTAATAAAAAGAATAAAAGTTGGTGATTATAAAATTAGGTGGAGATTACTCACCTTTTTAATAATAATAAATGGACTCACCCACCTAGGGGATTAGACTTACTTGAATTATTGAAGAGATTAAAGACCCACTTAAAACATTCTTCTACATTATAAAATTATTAAATTACTTCGCTATCTTTTGTTGAAATTATGGGGAAAAGTATAGAATGGGGATGCCGATTAGGTGTAGAGGGCATGGGCCTTGGATGGTTGATTGTCAAGGGATTTTAGTATTGGGACCTCTGGGTATGTTGGAATTATCAAACATTGGTGAGTAGTTGATTATTTATAACTCTTCAATGCATGAATTTTAAAGCTTATTTGACTGAGCCTCTTTTTTTCATAAATTATGAAGCTTTATTTGAAATTTGGAATTGTGTATTGGCTTGGGTTGTGAAGGCTTGGATTGCAAAGGCAAAAATATGGATGTTGCCCGCATCATTTTCCTCTTTTTCAAAAAGGAAAAACTCATCCTCAAATTTAAGTGAGTGACATCTATAATATCTTAATATTTTTAATTGGGTTTATTAGACTCTTGACTCATATGGATAATTAATAAATGTAATTAATGAGTTAATAATGACATCTAAAAGTAATTAACTACAATTGAATTTAGTTTAATTTTGTTAAAAGGTCTATGACTGTGATTCGTGAGATCATTTAAGAAATATTCCGGTTATTCTTTTCTCAATGGACAATAATTATTTTTAGCATCTTAGAAAATTGATTAAAATTACTGTGACTTTTATATATGCTTATGTGTGTAACTAAAAAATCAATAATTTATTAATCAGAGTATTAAATAGTAAAATTAACTCTAATTATAATTTAAATTATGAGATTTACTAAATATAATTAGAAATTCTGGAACTCACGCCCTCTTCTTTCTTGCCTCATATTTTCCCCTGCTCATGGCAGAGAGGGGAGTCTCGGTGAGGGAATTGCAAGGTTTTTCATTTTTTTGTTCCCTCTTGGAGACTCCCGAATTGGGTGTTGGTTCTGTCGAGTTGGATAAGATTTGTATCGTCTCCACCGTGGGCAGGCAACACACGACTGCCCATGGTGGCTTGGGCTTGTTGGGTAACCAGCGGCGAGGCTGTGGTGATCTCATGTGGATCACATTCCCCAAGCTTGCTCAAGCATTCGGGACAGCCGCCGCGGGGCACGGGCCCTGTGCCGTATCTTCTTTCTCTTTCTTGTACCTTTATTGTTGTAAATCTTGTATTTTGTAAGGAAAGCCTTAATTAATAAAAAAAAGTAGCCCCTTTGTCTTTACTCTTTCATCTTATAGCACATACTTTCTCTTACTGATTACTTTCCCCAGTCCCGTCGCACCCTATTACATGCGCTCGAGTATTTTTGGATGCTCGCGATCAGTTTTGTCGATTAATGATTGCTCGAGCTGAGGGCTGTTCTTGACGTAGACAAGTAGAGGTACAAGTCCTCACCCGTGCACAGCGAGCTCATGAGGGGCGGGATGGTGAGGTAGGTTTTTAGCTCTTGGAAGGCTTCGTCGCATTTCCCAGTCCACCGAAATTCTGACGATTTTGTGCCCCTGAGTGCCTTAAAGAAGGGCAAGTACTTCTCAGCGGACTTGGCGAGGAATTGCGAGAGGGCGGCCAGCCGCCTTATCAGTTTCTACACTTCCTTCACCATCCGCGGAGGGTTCATGTCGAGATTGGCCTTGATCTTTTTCGGATTGGCCTCAATGCCGCGTTGGGATAGGTTACCCCGAATGCGCATTTGGCAAGGTTGAGTTTCATCCTGTGCGCCCGAAGGACCTGGAAGGCCTCCTCTAGTTCGCAGATGTGATTGCCGGCAACCCTACTTTGTACAAGCATGTTGTCAACGTACACTTCCACGTTTTTCCCAATCTGAGCTTCGAACATTTTGTTCACCAAGTGTTGATGGGTTTCCCCAGCATTATTTAGCCCGAATGGCATCACCTTATAGCAGTATGTCCCCGGCATTATTGAGCTCGAATCGAGGCCTAACTTGTGGATCATTACTTCGACCGGTATCCCAGCCATATCGGTAAGAACCATAGCAAACATGTCAGAGTTCATCTTCAAGAAAGTGATTAACCGATCGCGGTCGGCAGGCAGGAGAGAGCTGCTCACATGGGTGCACCTCTCTGGCTCAGCTGGACTCAGAGGGATCGCTTCGGTAGATTCTCCTGATTGGGCTTGCTGCAGCATGCCTTCGCCACGGTGGTCAAGATCTTCGTCTAGATGTTCCGATGCTACGGGGGTGACCTAGGTCAAGTAGCACGTCCATCCCATCACCTGGTCCCCAATCACTTCTCCCACACCGCACGGGGTGGAAAACTTTATTTTCAAATGAGGGATTGATGTTACGGCCCTGAAGGCCGTGAGGAAAGGTCTACCAAGTATAGCGTTGTAAACAGACGGTAGGTCGACGATGAGGAACATCAGTTCTCGCGTTGTAGCACTCGGGTAAGTTCCCATCGTTACCTTCGGCTGGACTATCCCCTGTACGGGTATAGGTTCATTTTCCAGATAGTACAAAGGGCCATCGGCCGCTCTCATCTGACATCGACTCAATCCGAGCTTAAAAAAGGCACTGAGATACAACAAATTTTGCGTGCTTCCATTAACAATGAAGACTCATTTCAGTTAGTAGTCAGTCTTACCATTTGAAACGAGGGCGGATACAATAAGGGGATCAGTATAGGGGAAGGTTACGTGAGCCATATCGTTGCTATTAAAACTAATGATATCACTTCTGTCCCCTACCTTCGCTCTCTTGCTACTGAAAGTCGGCTCCTACTCTTTCTATCTGGTGCTACTGGCGGTCGCGGTTGAGATCATGTTGATCATGCTGATGCTGTATGGTTTCGGGGAGGCTTGCTGGCCTCACCCTCCAAGGTTGCGGGGGCTTGCCCCGAACCTTTCACGAATCGTGTAAGATGTCCGCGGCGGATCAGGTCCTCTATCTCCTGCCGTAAAGTCCTACATTTCTCCTTAGAATGTCCGAGGCGACGGTGATACTGGGATTATTTCGTCTGGTCACTGCCCGCTCAGGCCCTTTGGCATTTTTGGCCATTTGAAAAACTTTTCATCCTAGATCTGCATCAGGATGTTTGCGCGGGTATCATTCAAGGGAGTTAGGGTTGTTTTTTTGTGGTCCTTCCTAGATCTCGGCGAAGGGCGCAGCTGCTTGTGGTGCTTCGGGAAGCGGTTATTGTTGTCGTTCCTCTTCTATCTGTTGGTAGGCCGGGTAGCTTTCGGGGGGCAGTCTTAACGCTGGGGCGTTTCGACTCGTTCGCCTCCTCTGCTGAGATGTAGGCTTAGGCGATGGCTTCGGTCTCCCGGAAGGATTGAGAGTGCTGGTGCGACAGGTGTTTGACGAAGTCCCCTGCCGCCAACGTAGCAACGAAGGCGTTGAGTTTCAGCTCGTCGAAGAGCCGGGGGATCCGGTGTGCCTCGGCGATGAAGCGGTTGAAAAATTATTTTAGGCTTTTGGCCGACCTCTGATGGAGGTGGACCAGGTTCCATGACTGCTTCTCTTCTTTTCGGCTGGAGGTGAACTGACTCAGGAAATAGTCTGCCAGCCCATCGAATGAGCAAATGAAATTTGGCAGGAAGCCGTGGAAACAGAGCAGCACGTTCCCCCTGAGGGTGACGAGAAAACACTGGCACATCATGACCTCGCTCCCTTCCTGGAGGGACAAATGAGTACGGAAGCAGTTGAGATGGTCCATCGGGTCCTTGCTCCCGTCATACCCTTCAAGGATTGGTATCTTGAACTTGCAGGGAAGCGGCTGAGTCCATAGGTCCACGGCGAAGGGTGACCTTTGGAGGTTGGTGGAGGATCGTGCGGGTCTTTCCTTATACAGGAGATCCCCCAGTACCTTGACCTTTTCTTCCACCGGCAGGTCGGATGCCCCGCTCCGCGTATTGATAATGTCGCGAAGCTCTGTGTGGTCCTGAGGGAGTGGTTGGACTTGTCGGTTGTGGTGACTTTCCTTGCGGGGTGGCCGCTCACTGTTGGAGTTTGCGGCGGTCGGCCTCCTTTGACCATGGGAGTTACGGGGGTTACGCCGCTCAGGGCTTTCCCTTCGATCGTCCTGGTTGGGATGGCTTTCGGCCACAGACTGGACCCTACTGTCGGAAGCCGCCTAGGCCCCGGCGTTGTCAGGTCGGGCGGATCTTCTCCCGAGGGCTGCTGCACGTTGCCTTCCCTTCCTGGAGGAGGACGCCTGGGATGCTGGAGGGGCGGTCCCCATCCATGGGGTACCCGTCCGATTGTAGAGGGCTTGGAGTACTAGCTTTATATCGCTCTTATCCGTGGCCAGGCGGTGGACGTTGGGTTTTGGACGGCTGTTCGCATGGCTTCCCACGGAGGGATTTTCGTTGTGAGCGATGGCATTTATTGCTGGGGCACTTGCTTGTGCCCTGGTATTTACCATTTTTGATATTTTAGAATGCGAGGGAGAAGGAGACGCTAGGCTTCTTATCTTGTTTTCCGTAGACGGTGCCAATGTTGCATCCCAAGTCCTCGGTAGTTGTACGGATTAGGAAACCTTCGGATTCCTAGCTGTTTGAGACATTCGTGGAAGGGTCCGGTCTCCGTTTTTGTTAACCTGGGGTTTGCACAACACAATCATCGAACAAGAGATCAAAGGTCTGGCGGAATTTCTCCCACCAAGAACACTCCAACGCTCAAATCAGCAAATTTCTACAATAAACGGAAATGGGGCGCACACTTAGAGGTGCGCGGAAGTATGCTGTAAATACTTGGGTGGTGCGTGTATGCTTGTGTAGGAGAGTAGTGAGCGAGTGGTGGGACGCCTGACTCCTTAAGTGCACTGCAGCGAGTGGCTGATTTCTTGTCGCCTGAGCAGGCTACGGAGTTTGGATCTGGAGAATAGCTTGTAAGATTAAGGCTAGTGGCATTGAGTTAGACATCCAGGATCCGATTGTTCGATCCCCTTCTTTGTTGGTGAAGAGGGATTTTATAGGTCCCCTGGTGAGGGACCTTGGGTGCGAGAACTCCTGTTGCTAGGGTTCATTGGCTGCTGATCGCTGTCGACGATTACTGGTGTGTCGGCTATCGTTTAGCGGTGGTAGGTAGACTACTGGGTGTTTCCGGTCACGCTTGGTCTCCCTCTTGAGTTGGGATTGGCGGGCCGACTGTGCGTGGCCCCTGAAGTGCGGCCGGTAGCGTTGACTGTTTCTCCATTGGTTGGTTTCCTCTACCCTTACGCCGTATCCTAGCAGCCGCATTAATGAATTGTAGAAGGCGCCCATTGGCTACTGATTGTGGGCCTCCTTGTAGGCATCCCGCATCGTTGGGCTTTGGTGGCCCATTAGGTGCTCGTTCCGTGGACTGTGCTTCGGATCTTTTTGGGCTTCAGTATTGGACCCAACAGTAAGAATTATAAATGTTCTAAAAGTTTGTTCCTTTAGTTGATTTCGATGAATAAGGATATGAATAAGCAATGAATTTATATAATTTAATTTTTTTTCACTTTTACTTATAAATTGATTATATTTTTTATTTATTATGTAAACACACTATTTGAAAAAAAAATTAAGCAAATGTGTTGGTTAAATTTTGGACTTTTTTATTTATGTAAATATATATTTTTGTTGTTTTAGTGTTATATATATATTATGTAGCATATTAATTATTTTCAAATACATAACTAGGCAATGATTTGACTGATGAGCCGAGCGTGGTCACAAGTAGAAATAATAGGCCCCGCCCAACCCAAATTTTACTTTGTTTGTAAATATAAATTTTAGTACTTTAGATACATCTCCTTTTTTAAAAAAAAGAAAGTCTGACTAAAATTATTTTTATATAATTAATAATTGTTTTGGTAAAAATTATTCTTTTAAATATTTTGATAATTGGTTTTGAAAAACATTATATTTTATAATATTTTATATTTTTGGATAATTTTTAATATAATGTAATTTAATAAAAACAGTTGAAAATTAAACCACGCATAGCCAACACAAACGTCCCCACTTTGGTTATAAACATTATATACTTATAGCTTATCTAATTGAGCCAAACCCAACTCAAATAGACTTTATGATCAAAATTTAACCGAATTTAATGAGAGCTCCCACCCTCCCACGCCACAAGAGCCTTTGATTGCCAATACCAACAATTATCCCATATAACACATTTCACCTTTGCAATAGCATAGAATCTCGTACCAAGCATTATATAGCTGGTATTAGGGTTAGGGTTTGACACAGAGGATGTGGGGATTTTATAAGATAATTTATCACTGTGTAAAAAAAATTAGCTTGGTAACAAAAAAGATATAACTAAATATGATATTCTGTATTCTTTTGAAAATTAGTTTGGTAAATAATAAATATTACCTCCATTCAAATAATATGTAAGTTATACATGGGTTTAATCCTGTCTTGATATTGGAGGCATTCTGAACAGATTCTTTTTTATTCTTCTTATGCTTTGTTCTATATTCTCCACTCCATTGCTTGCTTTTGCTTTCTATTTTTTGATGGTTCAACAAACTGTTATTGCAACAGACAGATGCATGTCCTCAAACTAAAAGTCACCTTTTTATCTATCAAAGAGATTGATAATAAACATTTCACTAAAATTTAAAAATTTGTTCAAAGCTAACATAATTATGTAGTTTAGAATTTAACAAGAAAAAGAGCATTTGTGAATAAATAAAGTAAAAATAAAATTATCAATAAAAAGAACAGAAGCTGATGATTGTAAAATTAGATGAAGATTACCCACCTTTTTAATAATTATAAATGGACTCACCCACCTAGGGGATTTGACTTACTTGAATTATTGAATTGATTAAAGACCCACTTAAAACATTCTTCTACATTACAAAATTATTAAATTACTTCGCTATCTTTTGTTGAAATTATGGGGAAAAGGATAGAATGGGGATGCCGATTCGGTGTAGAGGGCATGGACCTTGGATGGTTGATTGTCAAGGGATTTTAGCATTGGGACCTCTCGGTATGTTGGAATTATCAAACATTGGTAAGTAGTTGATTATTTATAACTCTTCGATGCATGAATCTTAAAGCTTATTTTAGCATTCAGACTCTTTTTTTCATAAATCTTTTGTTGAAATTTGGAATTGTGTATTGGCCTGGGTTGCAAAGGCAAAAATATGGATGTTGCCCGCATCATTTTCCTCTTTTTCAAAAAGGAAAAACTCATCCTCAAATTTAAGTGAGTGACATCTATAATATCTTAATATTTTTAATTGGGTTTATTAGACTCTTGACTCATATGGATAATTAATAAATATAACTAACGAGTTAATAATGACATCTAAAAGTAATTAACTTCAGTTGAATTTAGTTTAATTTTGTTAAAAGGCCTGTGACTGGGATTTGTGAGATCTTTTAAGAAATATTTTACTTATTCTTTTCTCAATGGACAATAATTATTTTTAGCATCTTAGAAAATTAATTAAAATTACTGTGACTTTTATATATGCTTATGTGTGCAACTAAAAAATCAATAATTTATTAAATAGAGTATTAAATAGTAAAATTAACTCTAATTATAATTTAAATTATGAAATGTACTAAATATAATTAGAAATTTTGGGACTCATGCCCTCTTCTTTCTTGCCTCATAGTTTCCCTTGCTCATGGCAGAGAGGGGAGTCTCGGTGAGGGAATTGCAAGGTTTTTCCTTTTTTTATTCCCTCTTGGAGACTCCTGAGTTAGGTGTTGGTTCTGCCTCGTTGGATAAGATTGGTAACGTCTCCACCATGGGCAGGCCAACACACGACTGCCCCTCGTGGCTTGGGCTAGTTGGGTAACTAGCGGCGAGGCTGTGGTGATCTCATGTGGGTCACGTTTCCCAAGCTTGCTCAAGCATTCGGGACAGCCGCCGTGGGGCACGGGCCCCGTGTCGTATCTTCTTCCTCTTTCTTGTACCTTTGTTGTTGCAAATCTTGTACTTTGTAAGGAAAGCCTTGATTAATAAAAAAAGTAGCCCCTTTGTCTTTACTCTTTCAACTTATAGCGCATACTTTCTCTTACTGATTGCTTTCCCCCGTCTCGTCGCACCCTGTTCCATGAGCTCAAGTATTTTGGGATGCTTGCGGTCAGTTTTGCCGGTTACTGATTGCTCAAGTTTAGGGTTGTTCTTGACGTAGCCAAGCAGAGGTACAGGTCCTCACCCGTACACAGCGAGCTCAGGAGGGGCGGGATGGTGAGGTAGGTTTTGAGCTCTTGGAAGGCTTCGTCGCTTTCCCCGGTCCACCGGAATCCTGATGATTTTGTGCCCTTGAGTGCCTTAAAGAAGGACAAGTACTTCTCAAATTATATAACATAAATTATAAATAAGAGGTCAGAGGTCGGTAAGTTCTCCCATTGAAAATATTCTGACGCTCAAATCACTGACCTTCCGCAATAAACGGAATCTCCCGTTTATAACTGCAATTCTCGAGAAATATTCATCGAATCTCCAGTCAAGACCATCTAGATCAAAGAAACTTTGTACTTCCACGACCTTAGCCAGTCTTTTTAAATTTGCCACTGCTTTTGTCTTCTTTGGATACCTAGATGTCACAAATAATAATTATATGAACTAAAATAACACCTTTTCAAAATCTGCAACAGACTTTCCAATCAGATCTCATATTTCTCAATATTCTTAAAATAAATTAGAATATTAATGATAAAGCCATCATAACTAACCCAAGCACGGTCAAAAATTTTAATTAATATTATTCATACAAGGCGCAAAATGTTGGACAACCCAAAAGCACAATTAGAGTTCGCAATGGTTACACCTTGACCTAAAAGTTATCCTATGCACATCCTCCTACTAAATTCTTAATTAAGGATACCTTAAGTACAGTTTGATCTTAGAGAAAATTTAAATCTCTTCAAATGGATCAAATAAATCCTCAATCTTTGAGAACTGATACATATCCTTTTTTTCCAAATAATCTAAGCATAGATCCATAAATTCAACTTTATTCATCAGAGAATATTGAAATACTCCACGCCTAGACATTTGACCGAATTTAATGAGAGCTCCCACCCTCCCATGCCACTAGAGTGTTTGATTGCCAATATCAACAATTATCCGATATGACACATTTCACCTTTGCAATAAGATAGAATCTCGTACTAAGCATAATACGGCTGGTATTAGGGTTAGGGTTTGACACAGAGAATGTGGGGATTTTATAAGATAATTTATCACTGTGTAAAAAAATTAGCTTGGTAACAAAAAAGATATAACTAAATATGATATTTTGTATTCTTTTGAAAATTAGTTTGGTAAATAATAAATATTACCTCCATTCAAATAATATGTAAGTTATACATGGGTTTGATCCTGGCATGATATTGGAGGCATTCTGAACATATTCTTTTTAATTTTTCTTATTCTTTGTTCTATATTCTCTACTCCTTCATTGCTTGCTTTTGCTTTCTATTTCTTGATGGTTCTACAAACTGTTATTGCAGCAGACAGATGCATGTCCTCGAACCAAAAATTACTTTTTCATTTATCAAAGAGATTGATAATAAACATTACACTAAAGTTTCAAAACTTGTTCAAGGCTAATATAATTATGCAGTTTAGAATTGAATAAGAAAAGGAGCAGTTGTGAATAAATGAAGGAAAAATAAAATTATTAATAAAAAGAATAAAAGTTGGTGATTATAAAATTAGATGGAGATTACTCACCTTTTTAATAACAATAAATGGACTCATCCACCTAAGGGATTAGACTTACTTGAATTATTGAAGAGATTAAAGACCCACTTAAAATATTCTTCTACATTACAAAATTATTAAATTACTTCGCTATCTTTTGTTGAAATTATGGGAAAAAGTATAGAATGGGGATGCTGATTAGGTGTAGAGGGCATGGGCCTTGGATGGTTGATTGTCAAGGGAATTTAGCATTGGGACCTCTCGGTATCTTGGAATTATCAAACATTGGTAAGTAGTTGATTATTTATAACTCTTCTATGCATGAATCTTAAAGCTTATTTGATTGAGACTCTTTTTTTCATAAATTATGTAGCTTTATTTGAAATTTGGAATTGTGTATTGGCTTGGGTTGTGAAGGCTTGGATTGCAAAGGCAAAAATATGGATGTTGCCCGCATCATTTTCCTCTTTTTCAAAAAGGAAAAACTTATCCTCAAATTTAAGTGAGTGACATCTATAATATCTTAATATTTTTAATTGGGTTTATTAGACTCTTGACTCATATGGATAATTAATAAATGTAATTAAAGAGTTAATAATGACATCTAAAAGTAATTAACTACAGTTGAATTTAGTATAATTTTGTTAAAAGGTCTATGACTGGGATTCGTGAGATCATTTAAGAAATATTCCGGTTATTCTTCTTTCAATGGACAATAATTATTTTTAGCATCTTAGAAAATTGATTAAAATTACTGTGACTTTTATGTATGCTTATGTGTGCAACTAAAAAATCAATAATTTATTAATTAGAGTATTAAATAGTAAAATTAACTTTAATTATAATTTAAATTATGAGATTTACTAAATATAATTAGAAATTCTGGAACTCACGCCCTCTTCTTTCTTGCCTCATATTTTCCCCTGCTCATGGCAAAGAGGGGAGTCTCAGTGAGGGAATTGCAGGGTTTTTCCTTCTTTTTGTTCCCTCTTGGAGACTCTCGAATTGGGTGTTGGTTCTGTCGAGTTGGATAAGATTGGTATCGTCTCCACCGTGGGCAGGCAACGCACGACTGCCCCTGGTGGCTTGGGCTTGTTGGGTAACCAGCGGCAAGGCTGTGGTGATCTCATGTGGATCACGTTCCCCAAGCTTGCTCAAGCATTCGGGACAGCCGCCGTGGGGCGTGGGCCTCGTGTCGTATCTTCTTCCTCTTTCTTGTACCTTTATTGTTGTAAATCTTGTACTTTATAAGGAAAGCCTTGATTAATAAAAAAAGTAGCCCCTTTGTCTTTACTCTTTCATCTTATAGCACATACTTTCTCTTACTGATTGCTTTCCCCCGTCCCATCGCACCCTGTTACATGCGCTCGAGTATTTTTGGATGCTCGCGGTCAGTTTTGCCGGTTACTGATTGCTCGAGCTGAGGGCTGTTCTTGACTTAGCCAAGTAGAGGTACAAGTCCTCACCCGTGCACAGCGAGCTCAGGAGGGGCGGGATGGTGAGGTAGGTCTTTAGCTCTTGGAAGGCTTTGTTGCATTTCTCAGTCCACCGAAATTTTGACGATTTTGTGCCCCTGAGTGCCTTAAAGAAGGGCAAGTACTTCTTAGCGGACTTGGGGAGGAATTGCGAGAGGGCGGCCAGCCGCCTTGTTAGTTTCTACACTTCCTACACCATCCGTAGAGGGTTCATGTCGAGAATGGCCTTAATCTTTTTCAGATTGGCCTCAATGCCGCGTTGGGATAGGTTACCCCGAATGCGCATTTGGCAAGGTTGAGTTTCATCCTGTGCGCCCGAAGGACCTGGAAGGCCTCCTCTAGTTCACAGATGTGGTTGCCGGCAACCCTGCTTTTCACAAGCATGTTATCGACGTACACTTCTACGTTTTTTCCAATCTGAGCTTCGAATATTTTGTTCACCAAGTGTTGATGGGTTGCCCCAGCATTATTGAGCCCGAATGGCATCACCTTATAGCAGTATCTCCTCTGGTCGGTCATGAAGGAGGTATGTTTCTCGTCCTCAGGGTACATCTGGATCTGGTTGTATCTGGAGTAGGTATCCATGAAGCTCGGGGGCTCGTGTCCGGATATGGAGTCTACG
This sequence comes from Nepenthes gracilis, assembly GCA_033239525.1. Classification (NCBI taxonomy): domain Eukaryota; kingdom Viridiplantae; phylum Streptophyta; class Magnoliopsida; order Caryophyllales; family Nepenthaceae; genus Nepenthes; species Nepenthes gracilis. The sequence goes on along the minus strand of BSYO01000022.1, from coordinate 7,459,551 downwards.
ATCTGGTCGATCCTGGGGAGAATGAAGCTGTCCTTTGGGCAAGCTTTATTCACGTCGGTGAAATTTACGCACATTCACCATTTGCCGTTGCTCTTTTTCACTAGCACGACGTTGGATAACCAGTCCGGGTATTAGACCTGCCGTATAAGTCTGGTGTTTAGAAATCTTTTCACTTCTTCCCTTATGGCAATCAGTTTCTCGACGCAATGGTTCTTACGCTTCTACTGCACGGGCTTGTGGCCAGAATCAAGGCCTAACTTGTGGACCATTGCTTCGACTGGTATCTCGGGCATATCGGCAAGAACCCAAGCAAACATGTCGGAGTTCATCTTCAAGAACGTGATTAACCGATCGTGGTCGGCAGGCAGGAGAGAGCTGCCCACATGGGTGCACCTCTTTGGCTCAGCTGGACTCAGAGGGATCACTTCGGTAGATTCTCCTGATTGGGCTTGCTGCAGCATGGGTTCGTCACGGAGGTCAAGATCTTCATCTAGATGTTCTGGTGCTACGGGGGTGACCTAGGACAAGCAGCACATCCATTCCATCGCCTGGTCCCCAATCACTTCTCCCACACCGCACGGGGTGAGAAACTTTATTTTCAGATGAGGGATTGATGTTACGGCCCTGAAGGCCATGAGGAAAGGTCTACCCAGTATAGCGTTGTAAACAGACGGTAGGTCGACGATGAGGAACATCAGTTCTCGCGCTGTAGCACACGGGTAAGTTCTCATCGTTACCTTCGGCCGAACTATCCCCTGTACGGGCACAGGTTCGTTATCTAGGCGGTACAAAGGGCCATCGGCCGCTCTCATCTGACATCGACTCAATCCGAGCTTAAAAAAGGTACTGAGATACAGCAAATTTTACGTGCTTCCATTATCAATGAAGACTCATTTCAGTTGGTAGTCAGTCTTACCATTTGAAACGAGGATGGATACAACAAGGGGATCAGTATAGGGGAAGGTTACATGAGCCATATCGTCGCTATTAAAACTAATGATATCACTTCTGTCCCCTACCTTCGCTCTTTTACTGCTAGAAGTCGGCTCCTACTCTTTCTATCTGGTGCTACTGGCAGTCGTGGTTGAGATCATGTTGATCATATCGATACTGTACGGTTCCGGGGAGGTTCGCTGGCCTCGCCCTCCAAGGTTACGGGGGCTTGCCCCGAACCTTTCACGAACCGTGTAAGATGTCCGCGGCGGATCAGGTTCTCTATCTCCTGCTGCAAAGTCCTACAATTCTCCTTAGAATGTCCGAGGTGGCGGTGATACTAGGATTATTTCGTCTGGTCACTGCCCGCTCGGGCCCTTTGGCATTTTCGGCCATTTGAAAAACTTTTCATCTTGGATCTGCATTAGGATGTTTACGCGGGTATCATTCAAGGGAGTTAGGGATGTTTTTCTGTGGTCCTTCCTAGATCTCGGCGAAGGGCGCAACTGCTTGTGGTGCTTCGGGAAGCGGTTATTGTTGCCGTTCCTCTTCTATCCGTTGGTAGGCCGGGGAACTTTCGGGGGGCAGTCTTAACGCTGGGGCGCTTCGCCTCGATCGCCTCCTCTACTGAGATGTAGGCTCAGGCGATGGGTTCGGCCTCCCGGAAGGATTGAGGGTGCTGGTGCGACAAGTGTTTGACGAAGTCCCCTGCCGCCAACGTAGCAACGAAGCCGTTGAGTTTCAGCTAGTCGAAGAGCTGGGGGATCCGGTGTGCCTCGGCGATGAAGCGGTTGAAAAATTATTTTAGGCTTTCAGCTGACCTCTGACGGAGGTGGACCAGGTTCCATAACTGCTTCTCTTCTTTTCGGCTGGAGGCGAACTGACTCAGGAAGTAATCTGCCAGCCCATCGAATGATCAAATGAAATTCGGCAGGAATCCATGGAAACAGAGCAGCACGTTCCCCCTGAGGGTGACGAGAAAACACTGGCACATCATTACCTCGCTCCCTTCCTGGAGGGACAAATGAGTACGGAAGCAGTTGAGATGGACCATCGGGTCCTTGCTCCCATCATATCCTTCAAGGATTGGCATCTTGAACTTGCGGGGAAGCGGCTGAGTCCATAGGTCCACGGCTAAGGGTAACCTTTGGAGGTTGGTGGAGGATCGTGCGGGTCTTTCCTTATACAGGAGATCCCCCAGTACCTTGACCTTTTCCTCCACCGGCAGGTCGGATGCCCCACTCCGCATATTGATAACGTCGCGGAGCTCTGTGTGGTCCTGAGGGCATGGTTGGACTTGTTGGTTGTGGTGACTTTCCTTGCGGGGCGGCCGCTCACTGTTGGAGTTTACAGCGGTTGGCCTCCCTCGGCTATGGGAGTTACGGGGGTTACGCCGCTTAGGGCTTTCCCTCCGATCGTCCTGGCTGGGATGGCTTTCGGCCACAGACTGGACCCTGCTGTGGGAAGCCGCCTAGGCCTCGGCGTCGTCAGGTCGGGCGGATCTTCTCCTGAGGGCTGCTGCACGATGCCTTCCCTTCCTGGAGGAGGACGCCTGGGATGCTGGAGGGGCGGTCCCCATCCATGGGGTACCTGTCTGATTGTAGAGGGTCTGGAGTACTAGCTTTATATCGCTCTTGTCCGTGGCCAAGCGGTGGACGTTGGGTTTTGGACGACTGTTCACATGGCTTCCCACAGAGGGGTTTTCGTTGTGAGCGACGGCGTTTCTTGCTGGGGCATTGCTTGTGCCCTGGTATTTACCATTTTTTATATTTTAGAATGCGAGGGAGAAGGAGACGCTAGGCTTCTTGTCTTGTTTTCCATAGACGGTGCCAATACTGCATCCCGAGTCCTCGGTGGTTGTACGGATTAGGGAACCTTTGGATTCCTAGCTGTTCTGAGACGTTCGTGGAAGGGTCCAATCTCCGTCTTTGTTAACCCGGGGTTTGCACAACACAATCATCGAACAAGAGATCAGAGGTCAGGCAGAATTTCTCCCACAAAGACCACTCCAACGCTCAAATCAGCAAATTCCTACAATAAACGGTAATGGGGCGCACACTTAGAGGTGCGCGGAAGTATGCTGTAAATTCTTGGGTGGTGCATGTATGCTTGTGTAGGAGAGTAGTGAGCGAGTGGTGGGACGCTTGGCTCCTTATGTGCACTGCAGCGAGTGACTGATTTCCTGTCGCCTGAGCAGGCTAAGGAGTTTGGATCTGAAGAATAGCTTGTAAGATTAAGGCTAGTGGCATTGAGTTAGTTATCCAGGATCCGATTGTTCGATCCCCTTCTTTGTTGGTGAAGAGAGATTTTATAGGTCCCCTGGTGAGGGACCTTGGGTGCGAGAACTCCTGTTGCTAGGGTTCATTGGCTGCTGATCGCTGTCGATGATTACTGGTGTGTCGGCTGCCGTTTAGCGGTGACAGGTAGACTACTGGGTGTTTCCGGTCATGCTTGGTCTCCCTCTTGAGTTGGGATTGGCGGGCCGACTGTGCATGGCCGCCTGAATTGCGGCCGGTAGCGTTGACTGTTTCTCCATTGGTTGGTTTCCTCTACCCTTACGCCGTATCCTGGCAACCGCATTAATGAGTTGTAGAAGGCGCCCATTGGCTACTGATTGTGGGCCTCCTTGTAGGCATCCCGCATCGTTGGGCTTTGGTGGCCCATTAGGTGCTCGTTCCGTGGACTGTGCTTCGGATCTTTTTGGGCTTCAGTATTGGACCCAACAGTAAGAATTATAAATGTTCTAAAAGTTTGTTCCTTTAGTTGATTTGGATGAATAAGGATATGAATAAGCAATGAATTTATATAATTTAATTTTTTTTACCTTTACTTATAAATTGATTATATTTTTTATTTATTATGTAAACACAATATTTTTTAAAAAACTTTTTTTAGCAAATATGTAAGTTAAATTTTTGAATTTTTTATTTATGTAAATATATATTTTCATATTTTTTAAGTGTTATATTTTCAAATATATATATATATATATATATATATATATATATATATATATATATATATATTATGTAGCATATTAATTATTTTCAAAAACATAATTAGGCCTTGATCTAATTTATGAGCCGAGCATGGTCACAAGTAGAAATAATAGGCCCTGCCCAACCCAAATTTTACTTTGTTTGTAAATATAAATTTTAGTACTTTAGATACATCTTTTTTTTTCCCCCCCCATAAAAAAATCTCATTAAACTTATTTTTGTAAAAATTATAATTTTAAATATTTTGATAATTTTTTAAAAAATATTATATTTTATAATATTTCATATTTTTAAATAATTTTAAATATAATATAATTTAATAAAAGCAGTTGAAAATTTAACCACACATGGCCAACATAAACTTCCTGACTTTGGATATAAGCATGTATGATTATATATTTCTAGCCTATCTAATCAAGTCTAAGCCAACTCAAACTGACTTTACGAGCAAAATTTTACCCAATTTAACGAAAGCTCCCACCTCACAAGAGCCTTTGATTGCCAATACCAACCATTATCCCATACAACACATTTCTTCTTTGCAATAAGATAGAATCTCGTACCAAGTAGTTATTACATTTCATAATTTAACTCTTGCTGGCCGATTTCCAACACGACAAACAGTTATTACAGCAGACAAATACATATCCTTGAACCAAAAATCACTTTTTCATTTAACAAAGAGATTGATAATAAACATCACACTAAAATTTCAGAACTCGTTCAAAACTAACATAATTATGTAGTTTAAAATTGAACAAGAAAAAGAGCGACTATAAATAAACGAAGTAAAAATAAAATTATTAATAAAAAGAATAGAAGCTGGTGATTGTAAAATTAGAAGGAGATTACTCACCTTTTTAATAATTTATAAATGGACTCACTCACTTAGAGGATTAGACTTAATTGAATTATTGAAGAGATTAAAGACCCACTTAAAATATTCTACTATATTACAAAATGATTAAATTTACTTTATTGTCTCTCGTTGAAATTATGGAAAAAAAGTATAGAATGGGGATGCCGATTAGATGTAGAGGGCATGTACCCTGGATGGTTGATTGTCAAGGGACTTTAGCATTGGGACCTCTTGATATGTTGGAATTATCAAACGTTGGCAAGTAGTTGATTATTTTTAACTCTTCAATGCATGAATTTTAAAGTTTATTTGTTTTAAACTCTTTTTCTCATCAATTATGAAGCTTGATTTGAAATTTGGACTTGTGTATTGGCTTGAGTTGTGAAGGCTATGGCGAAGGCTTGGGTTGCAAAGCCAACAATTTGGATGTTGTTTTTTTGAAAAAAATCATTATCCTCAAATTTAAATGAGTGACATCCAAGAAACCTCAATATTTTAAATTGTGTTTATAAAACTTTTGACTCATATGGGTAATTAATAAATGTAATTAATGAGTTAATAATTACATCTAAAACTAATTAATTATAATTAAATTTAGGTTAGTTTTGTTAAAAGGTCTTATGAGTGGGATTCATGAGACTATTTAAGAAATATTTTGATAATTTTTTTTAGTTGCCAATAATTATTTTTAGCATTTTAGAAAATTAATTAGAATTTTTGTGACTTTTATATATGCTTATGTGTGCAACTAAAAAATTAATAATCTATTAATTAGAGTATTAAAAATTAAAATTAATTCTAATTATAATTTAAATTATGAAATGTACTAAATATAATTGAAATTCTTGAACTCACGCCCTCTTCTTTCTTGCCTCATATTTTCCCCTCCTCATGCATGAATTTTATCTAGTGCAATTATGAAATTAAAACATTATCCTAGCATTAATATAACAATTAATATAGGAAAGTAGGAAATTAAGTGGGAAGCCTTGATTCTGAACCTCTATCCATGCCATAAGCTCTAATCTTCTTTTCTCTTCTTGATTTTGATCGCCCCATACATGTAACAAGAATGATCCTATCCCATTATTTGACATAGCAATTGGTAGGAAGAAAGTAAATTAACATTGAACTCGGTTTGTCCCCTTCGCCACTCTTCCTAAATATTTTCCCACTCATCATGCAATCCTTATCATTTTCCATTTAAGTGGGAGCCGTCTTTTATTATCATGATTAATGTTTGGAAGCAACACTTAGAAACTTAGAAAGAGTGGAGCCAAGAGGAAATAAGAGAGTGTGTGAGAATATTACATCAACCGCTACACTCTCTACGCATCTCTTGTATGGATCTCTTTGGTGTCATTTGATCCATGCATAGGGTAGCAACAGGTGGTCGTCCGTATTGTAGACCTTCTATTTTCATATGTTTCAAGACAAGTAAAATTTCTAATATTATCAGACATTCATAGCATTACAAGTGAAATCTCAACCGTTTTCAGTCAATTTAATTATTTTTATAGAATTTTTATACTTTTTTGTTAATCAAAATCAATGAGTTTTCCTTATCTTTTGTTGATTTTGGTTATGAAATAATATGACAAAGAAATTATAGGAGTCATATGCTTAATTTTATATTTATGAAACTTAGGTTTTCATTGTTTTTTCACGGTGTTTGACAACCATTTAAACCAGTATTTGAACACCACATCATTATTTAGTCAGAATAAAGTTTGAATGTCATGCATGTATGGTCAAATATGGGTATTTCATACTTTTATAATTTAAATCTACTATTTATGCCCTTAGTTTATGGCATATATCTATTTATAATAGGCCTTAAGATAAGATACTGTTTTTATATATGGTAACCACTTGTATAATATAAATTTGTGAATCTATGGTCTGAAGTCTTAGCGTTAGATCAACGTACAATGTCGCATTCGAACACCAAGACCTGTTCGAGGATGATTGGTTGGTCTGTGGACATAACAACATGTTGTCAAAAATATATCTAGATTGATGTATTTTAGGAGGGTTGGGAACCTTGTGCTTTTATTTCCTGTGAGATTTTATTGTTTATTTCTTAAGAAGAGTGCTAATATTTGAGTGTCGCGAGAGGTAGTATTCGAACGTTAGATTTGTTTGGACAGATTTAAGAATTACAAAAAATTTACAGATTGCTTACAATAGATAAGACTCTTTATCTATTTTGGAGGTTTTAGTAGGTTAGATCATGAAATAGTTTGTTTAGGAGACAATTCGGTATAGAGAAGTAGTTAGCGTGAATTTGGCGTGCAAGCTAGATCAAACTTCAAAAGATTAGGATATTGTTTTGACCCATATTTTAGATGCGTTTATTTTATAATATTTTATATTTTTAAACAATTTTTAGTATAATATAATTTAATAAAAGCAGTTGAAAATTAGATTATATATAGCTAATATAAACATACTGATTCTGATTATAAATATGTATTATTATATATTTATAACCTATCTAATCGAGCCTAATCCTACTCCAACTGACCTTATGATAAAATTCTCCTCTTTGAACCCTCGGTTAACCTAATTTTAATGAAAGCTCCCACCCCCACAAGAGCCTTTGATTGCCAATACCAACAATTATCCCATATAATACGGCTGGAATTAGGGTTGGGGTTTAACATAGATGATATGGGGATTTTATAAGATAATATATCACTACATACAAAAAATTAGGTTGGTAACAAAAAAATATATATATAACTAAATACGATATTATGTATTATTTTGAAAATTAGCTTGGTAAATAATAAATATTACCTCCATTCAAATAATATGTAAGTTATACATGGGTTTGATCCTGACATGGTATTGGAGGCATTCTAAACAGATTCTTTTCTATTTTTCTTATACTTTGTTCTGTATTCTCCACTCCTTCGTAGCTTGCTTTTTGCTTTCTATTTCTTAATGGTTCAACAAACTGTTATTGCAGTAGACAAATGCATGTCTTCGAACCAAAAATCACTTTTTCATTTAACAGAGAGATTAATAATAAACATCACACTAGAATTTTAAAACTTGTTCAAAGCTAACATAATTATGTAGTTTAGAATTGAACAAGAAAAAGAGCATTTGTGAATAAATAGAATAAAAATAAAATTATTAATAAAAAGAATAGAAGCTGGTGATTGTAAAATTAGAAGGAGATTACTCACCTTTTTAATAATTTATAAATGGACCCACTTACTTAGATGATTAGACTTAATTGAATTATTGAAGAGATTAACAACCCACTTAAAATATTCTACTACATTACAAAATGATTAAATTTTCTTTCTTGTCTCTTGTTGAAATTATGGAAAAAAGTATAGAATGGGGATGTCGATTAGGTGTGGAGAGCATGGGCCTTGGATGGTTGATTGTCAAGGGACTTTAGCATTGGGACCTCTCGGTAAGTTCGAATTATCAAACGTTGGTAAGTAGTTGATTATTTATAACTCTTCAATGCGTGAATTTTAAAGCTTATTTGTTTGAAACTCTTTTGCTCATCAATTATGAAGCTTGACTTGAAATTTGGACTTGTGGATTGGCTTGAGTTGTGAAGGCTATGGTGAAGGCTTGGGTTGCAAAGCCAACAATTTGGATGTTTTTTTGAAAAAATCCTCGTCCTCAAATTTAAGTGAAAGACATCTATAAAATTTTAATATTTTAAATTTTATTTATTAAACTTTTGACTAATAATGAGCTAATAATGACATCTAATTAATTATAGTTAAATTTAGGTTACTTTTGTTAAATGGTCTTATGAGTGGAATTCATGAGACCATTTAAGAAATATTTTGATAATTTTTCTCTCAGTAGTCAATAATTATTTTTAGCATTTTAGAGAATTAATTATAATTATTGTAACTTTTATATATACTTATGTGTGCGACAAAAAAATTCATAATTTATTAATTTGAATATTAAATATTAAAATTAACTCTAATTATAATTTAAATTGTGAAATGTAATAAATATAATTAGAAATTTAAAAATAATTTTTATAACATTTCATATTTTTTAAATTTTGATAACATTTTATAATAAAATAAATAATACATGCCAATACAATTAGCCAGGAATTGAGTTGAAAGTATATAATCCCCTATTTGATTAGTAAGAATGATAAATGTTCTAAAAGTTTGTTCCTTTAGTTGATTTGGATGAATAAGGATATGAATAAGCAATGAATTTATATAATTTAATTTTTTTTACCTTTACTTATAAATTGATTATATTTTTTAATTATTATGTAAACACAATATTTTTTTAAAAACCTTTTTTAGCAAATTAGTAGGTTAAATTTTTGAATTTTTTATTTATGTAAAAAATATTTTCATATTTTTTAAGTGTTATATTTTCATATATATATATATATATATTATGTAGCATATTAATTATTTTCAAAAACATAATTAGGCCTTGATCTAACTTATGAGCCGAGCATGGTCACAAGTAGAAATAAAAAGCCCTGCCCAACCCAAATTTTAATTTGTTTGTAAATATAAATTTTAGTACTTTAGATACATCTTTTTTTTTTCCTTAAAAAATCTCATTAAACTTATTTTCGTCAAAATTATTCTTTTAAATATTTTGATAACTTTTTGAAAAATATTGTATTTTATAATATTCTTTTATTGATTCTGGTTATAAAATAATATGACAAATAAATTGTAAGAGTCATATACTTAATTTTATATTTATAAAACTTGGTTTTTCATCATTTTTTTGCAGTGTTTGACAATCATTCGAGCCAGTATTTAAACACGACATATTTAGTCAGTGTTTGAATAAAGTTTGAATGTCATGCATGTATAGTCAAATATGGGTATTTCATGCTTTGATAATTTAAATTTACCATTTATGCCCTTAGTTTGTGACATATAGCTGTTTACAATGAACCTTAAGATAAGAGACTGTTTTAATATATGGTAATTGCTTGTATGATATAAATTTTTGAATCTATGGTTTGAAGTCTCAGCGTGAGATCGATGTACAATGTCGCATTCGAACGCAAAGACTTGTTCAAGGTTGATTGGTTAGTTTGTCGACATAACTATTCGATGACAAAAATATATCTGGATTGATGTATTCTGGGAGGGTTGGAAAATTTGTGCACTTATTTCTTGTTAAATTTCATTGTTTATTTCCTAAGAAGAGTGCTAATGCTTGAGTGCCAAGGGAGGTAGCATTCGAAAGTTAGATTCGTTTGGATGGATTTGAGAATTGCAAAAGATTTATAGCTAATAGTAGATATGATTCTTTATCTGTTTTGGAGGTCTTAGTGGCTTAGATCATGAAATAGTTTGGTTAGGTGACAATTCGGTATAGAGTAGTAGTCGGTGTGAGTTTGGCGTGCAAGCTAAATCAAACTCTAGAAGACCAAAATATTGTTTTGATCTAGATTTTAGATGCGTGGATTGGCTGTATCTAGAGTTATGCGAAGAATATAAGACAATAGCGGGTTATTGGGTTGTCACGTGTCGAGTACTTAGTATAATTAAAGAGTTAATTCTGTTGTCATTTGTTATTGGTTACTTTTATTCATGTGATTTTTTGATAAGTTAGTATATTCTTGGTATTTATTGCTGGGTAAAGAATAATGTGTGAAAATATTATGATTCTAAGGAATATAAAAATTGTAAAATTTTCCTATCGTATATATTTGTTTGATATCTATTCCATATTCTAATATATTAAGGTCTATAGTTTTGGAGGAATACTCATAGGCATGTGAACTTAATGATATATCTAGGAATATCGTATCAAAGAGTTTTGGATTTAACATGTGAATTTGGGATAGATTATATTTCACCATATGTGGTATGGATTCTAGTTGGACATTAAGGATATGAGTGTAGTATATTCTATACCCATTGAGGTCATATTCTGAAAGGTAATAAGAATATTAGTCATATGGGTTGAGTTTAATATATATGTACCGAGTGTAGTGAGTGTAATTAGATCATCGAGTAAGTCACATACCAAACTTGTGATTCTTAGTTATCTCATTGTTGTTATTTAGTTGTTGACAGTAGACGCATAATTGTTAATTCATAGTAATAAAATAAGATTCGAGAAAATTTTTATGATAGCTAATATAGTTATGGCCTCATTTGAGATAGGTTTGGTAGAACCTATATTATTATTAATATGCGGACTCTTTGGATTCTCGTTTACATTTATATTGTTCAATTTTAGCGAAAACTCTTGATAGTTATTTTTATAAACTTTGAGTCGTCTTTATGATATAATATTGAGTCTTGAATGTTTAATAGTTGGTAAAACATTATTATTACTATTAGATATTTAATATTATTATCTAACACTTTTTTGACTGATGATATTGTTGATTGTATTACTTGCTATGTTTTTGGATTACCATTGTGGTTTTTTAGCTTCAAAACAAAGGAAGCTGATAGTATTTTTGTGGATTTTGTACAGTTATTATGAAGATCCAGTACCAAGCAATTTTAGAATCTAGCAGCTTCATTTTGAGAGATGGGAGATTTGCTTTCCATTTTGATAGATGCCAGATAGTATGTCGAGATTGTATTTTCTTGGGTTTTATTTTATTATTTACATTTATGTAATATCTTATTTTAAGGAATTTAAAATTTATGATAGATTTATGATGAATATTTATAATTTAAGTTTTTTAGCTTGGTCAATTCAAGTTGGGTTGGTTGATTCAAGTTTGAGTTGCCATTGCATCAATTCTCAAATTAGGATCGAGCTTTCTTAGGTCTCCGTCACTCACCTATTCAATTTTATACCTACATTTTGTTTATGTTCTCATTTTGTATCAAGGCAAGCTTGCAAAGTTGAACTGAGTAGCAAACTAGCCGGATGTTCTATTCTCTTTTTAGGGAAATGTACTGGGTAAATTTTGTGGCTCAAGCTCAGGTAGTGTTGGAGCCATGGTTTCTTATACTTCAGTTGGTTTATCAATTGGGGCCGGTGTAGTGGGCAGTTTCTCTGGTATAACATCAGAGAGCTCTAGCAATGTTTATGCCACTGCCTTCTAGTACTTTGGTTGGTTTATCACTTGGGATAGTTTAATGGGTGCATCATCTCAAGTACTCATGTCAACATTTATTCAATTACGAATGCACGAATCCACCATCAATGGGAGGGCAGGTTGTATGGGAATTGGTTATGATGGAACCGATGGATTTTTTCGGGTTCTTGAAATGGTGGAGCAAGGGAGACCAATAGTGAGTCTGTGGGTCTTAATCTGAATGACCAAATGGGGAGTTCTTAGGAATCTCATATGGAGGTAGATGATCATCCCTTTTTACAGTTAGATAAAGGGTCATATATTTTAATGATCAAGTCAACGAGTCATCTTTCCATAATCAGAGAGAGAGTCATATATTTTAATAATTGAAGGTGGATAACCATTTTTCTTGCAACTAGGGGCATAGAATTGGTTATGTTATCTCATCAAAAATAATATTTATTTTAAATGTCTTATTTAGTCATACAATTATTCAAAGAGTTCCCAATTCTATAGACCATAGAAAATGTAATAAAAAAAGGCAAAAATACAACGATATTTTATGAATAAGATTAGAAAGTAATATTATATAAATATTTTACAAAACATTTATTTTAATGACATTGATTTGCTTTGTATTTTGCACCATAGTAATAGCGATAATCATGACTCACTTAGTCGAGTTTTTTTGATAAAATATTATTAATTATCTGTTTTTTTTTTAATGACTTACTTATCCTTTGATTTTTAACCTTTTAAATTGTCTAATTTTATTGATTTTGGTGTCCGAAGTGTCCTCGTAGAAAAAAATTTCCTACCTTTATTGTTAATGCAAACAACCACCCATTGATGCAACATCCGTTCATTTTGCATTGTTTAACGATGAAGAGCTTTCATTAATCTGGGAAGTATAGACTATAATAAGGGATTTTATTATGTTAATCCCTTTAAAATTTGGATACTATATGAAAAAGACGTTTGGTCTTCTGAGTGTTTCGACTCGTTAAATATATAATGGAAGAATAAAATAAATTAATTAAATTAAATATCCGATACACGAAAGGATATTTAACTCAGATGTATACGGAATTAATAAGATGCACAACATAAACAACAATAAGCAATAATAATAAAGATCCGATTTTTGGTGACGAAGTGGCTTCGATACCCACGGTATCGAGAAAAAACACTCCGGCTTCAACGGCCGGGAAGCAATGCACTATGAAAATCAACTTACGGCCGGGTAGTAACGACGCGCTAACCTAGCCGACTTACTCCCGACACGTGATCCCTACCAAGGAACTCCTTGGATTTGCCGCAGAACTAACCGACACATTCGGCCTTCAAGCCAATCTTCCTCTCGTGCCACTTGAATTGCCAATCACGAACGGATCTCCTTTTTTTCAACGCACCAACGTCTCCAACGAAGGTAGAAGGATGAAAGCTTTAATGGTGAAAGAAATAGAAAAAGTAAAGAGAAAACCTTTAAAACATGGAGCTCAAAGTTGTAGCTTTTGGTTTTCAAAAGGAACAATCACAATGGAGCACAAGAGCCTTTCTCCTCAAAGGAGGCACGAAAATGTTCAGACTTTGAATCCTTAGGGTTTGAAAAAACATAAGCCAATATTTATAGAGGCCAAAAACGCGTTCAAAAATCGCCGTTGGGCCGCCGCTCGAGCGAGGCTCGAGCGCTCATGAGCGGCCGTAGGGTTTCGTGGGAAACCCCGAGGCCGCCGAGCCGGATCAAGCACGCGGCGAGCGGCCCCCATTCGGGATTTCGGCTCGAGCGGCCGAGCATGCATCAAGCGGCCCCCATTCTGGTTTTTAGGCTCGAGCCGCCGCCGAGCACGCATCAAGCGGCCCCATTCTCGATTATGTGCTCGGCGCAAGCGGGCACCAGCGAGCGGGCGGTCCTTGGACGGTGCTCGAGCGCGGAGGGCGGACCAATGAAGTTTAATGAATTTTAAACCGACCACCCACAACCCGACATCAATAAAATAATACGTATAGTATGGAATATAATCAATAAGACAAATGTCTCTAACACTATATATTGACAATATGTGAACTTTATAATTTATTTATAGAGGTTAGAATATAAATAATCACATTATTTTATCTTATGTTAGTAATAAAAATATATATTACTAAGTTTCTTTTTTCATTCTAAAATATTTCACATGAAGAAATAGTTTACAAGTAGCCAATATAAATGAGTTCTATTATAAAACATTTTACAAAATGAAAAGAATAGGAAGATAACATAGATTTAGGCTTTTAATTAATTGTTTGTTAGATATAAAAGAACTATAAATTTTTTCTAATTTATATTAAATATTTATTTTTTTTCCTGAAGAAAAAACTTCAAAACAATGGGTTATATTAAGAAGGCACTTGTAATTCGAATAAAGAGCAGACATTAATATATATAAGAGTGAGGGCTTGAAGAAGTAGCCCCCTAAATTATCCTTTTCCCACTATAAAAATAGTCCGTAATTAGAGAAAACACAATAAACATCTCCAAATTATTATAAAGTTTTCAAGTATCGGAGATTTCAATACCTTGTGGGAAAAACAATGGGGAAGGATGGACTAGCCCTTCAATTATCAAATCGAAAAGCTTCCTTGATCCTTTTCCTCAGGCCCACCTGCCTGTGGAATTCTTCCATAAACTTGGCATAACGATAGTTTCTATAGACGCGCGGGTGTTCCTCGTCGATGAAATTCTCAATGGGGCCAATCTCGGCGTCCTTACCCGGACCATAAAACATCGCCAACGATACCCTCCGATGTTTGTTTGTCACCGCTCGATGAAGGTTGCTCTTGTACTTATCATTACTCAGAACCTACATACATATTTAAAAAATCAATGGTTGATCGATATATTATAACATAATCCATTCACTCATTAAAATACATAGCTTTATTGGTCAATATAACAAATATAATTCGTTCACTTACTAAAATACACTAAGCCTTGTTGGCCAATATAATTATTATAAAGTTCAAAAATATCCTTAATTTTTTTATTTATTCCGTCCAACGGTGGTTTGATTCTTATGAACCAAATGAAGCCTAAGGAAAAACTTTAAAAATCTAGGACAATTATTTTGGAGTAAAGCAAAATAACGTTATCAACGAGATTAATGACACAAGAATAAGGGACAATAAGATCTAGTTGCTTCACAATATAGGGTAAGACTATAAATTGGATTCAATGTGAGTTTCAGGATAAGAAGAAGGCACAAGATCCAACAATTTATAATAAATTATAATTTTTAAGTTTCAAACAATTATTGTTTAGATGAAAGGTAGCTTGATTTTATTTTCTAATGGTCATTCGTATTAGTTCTTTTAGAGTTGATGGGTATACTGCAGTTGGGCTGACCCAACGGTCAAAGAAAGCCCAAATAGCCTATTGGACGGCCAATTTCAATGTTGATCTAACAGAAGGTAAAGGCCCAAATCCTAAAAGGCTCAAAATGCTCCCTCAAACAGTCAACACCAGCGTTGACAGTTGAGACGTAAGCAGGCGATCAACTCGCGTACCGAACAGTCAACCCAAGTGTTGACCGGAAGAACTGTAGCAACATGCCCAAAAAGGCGGTAAATCTGATACGGGCCAGGCCTAATTTGATAGGTGATCTTGTATACGAAAAGCAACGATTCTTTCCATGATTACATGCTTTCCTAAAAGCTAATCTTCTCCAAAAAGATAGCAATAAACTCGGCGCCAACGATAGAATCTAAACGGTCACAAGAGCATGAAAGAAAAGTAGATGATTTAAATATCTGTTGCACTATTCAGATGAAAATGATCTATCAAATCACGCCAGACATGCCCACTAACTCAGAGAAGGCCGGCATTACCAGGCCAAAAGATCACGCCACCTTGACCAGAGACGGTGGCTCTCCTACTATCTATACAAGCTCAGAGTCTCCATTCAGGAAGACAAGCTCTCGAATACGCTCTCTAACTCACATTTAAGAGAACATACAGAACACGCTCCTTGAGACAACAAAAAGAGACTTCCTAATATAGTCTAAGTCACGAACGCTTAGAGTGCTTGAGCAAAGACTCTCATTCTCTCTCTCTCTGCATAAAGCGTTCAACTTTAAATCCCATCAAAAGCCTCCAGATTGCAGGAGTCCTTTCCGGCTCTCTGAGAACTGTCCCCCAAAGCTTCCACGCTTTCGGGACGCAGCTTCCACTAGCTCTCTGTGAGTAGTAAGTTGAAACTCATACTCTCAACGGGCCAACACTCCCGACAAACCTTTTTTCTCTCTCTTACTTATCAGTTCACATTCCTCAATTCAAAGGCTTCTTACTGACTTGAGCGTTGGAGTGTTTTCGATGGGACATCCCGTCGACACCTGACCTCTCATTTTCTATAGTGGTGTGCAGGATTCAGACTCAGTGAAGGGAGTCGGATCGAACCAACCAGACGAATCCGAATATGTTCGAAGTCGGATCCAGGTACACACATTGGCGCCGTCTGTAGGAAACGCTTATGAAAAGCCAACCACAATTCCTCACAGTGCTCTCTTTTCGCCGCCAGATTCAAGCATAATGGTGAATACGAGAGTCCAAGTTAGCGATCCCGCTAGAGACGTTACTTCTCTCGACCAAGACCATGCTACTGGTACCCTGGTCAACGGGGCGATAGGCGGGGTGCCAGTGTCTTACTTTCAGCAACTGATGGAGTAGATGCAGACCAATAATCGTCTGCTCCAAATACTTTGCTCTCGACAAGAGTAGCCACAGCAGTCCGCTTTGCTAGCTGTCGTCCCTGCGTTTGCCACCAAAAAAGGTGGCCAGAGGAAAAAGAAGTCGGCCAAAAGGCCCGAGAGACCCACGAATAATCCGATCTCAGCCTCCTCGCGTGCTGTAGGCCAGAACAGGCCTGAAAAATGCTCTGGGATCACAACTTTGGGAGAAAGTCTGGAGAGAAGAAATCCTTGATACTCTCGTGTAGAAAACGGGAACGCAGTCCAGGAGCAAGCTTCCAGGACTGTTAGGTCCGTTGGAGGCAATAGCCAGCTGGCTACTAGACCCTCCAGGAACAAAATAGAGTTGAGAGCTTACCTAAACTCTAAGAGATCTGCCAACGCTACTTGCACAGATCCGCGAGTGAATAAAATTTGAAACCGCGTGTTCAGGACGATGAGCGCGCTATTGACCTTGACAGATCTCCTTTCACAGCGGAGAACCTAAACCGTCCGCTGCCGACCAAGTTTAAGATGCCTTCCCTTGACTCATACGATGGGAGTAGTGATCCAGTTGACCATCTGGATCACTTTTGCACCCATCTCGAGTCTACAAGGGTTGGAAGACTCAGCGATTTGTCGCTGCTTCTTGCTCACGCTGAAGGGAGATGCCCGCATCTTATTTTATCACCTCCTTTCAGGCGCCATCGACAGCTTTCGGAAGCTCAAAGATTTCTTCCTAGCTCAGTACGCCTTCAGCTGACGGGAAGAGAAGCAATCGTGGCACCTCTCCCACATCAAGCAGAAGTCGGGAGAGAACCCATGGCGATTCCTGGACTGCTTTGTGGCAGAGGCCAGGCGGATTTCCCGGATCATGGAGGAGATTAAACTGGGTAGTTTCATCTCCGCGTTGACCTACGGAGACTTCTTCAAACACCTGGCCCACAAGAATCCCCAAACCTTCCGAGAGGCGGAGTCGATTACCCGGGCCTGCGCTACGGTAGAGGAGGCGAATGAAGTGAAACCCCAAATGGGCAGATCAACCTCGATCATTCCCTGGAGTGGAAAAAGAAAATACGATGGTAGTGATCCCTCCCGTCGAAAGCATCACAGGACTGGGCCGCTAAAACGCAAAGATCACGGGCCCATCAGCTTTACGCCTCTGACGGACACACGTTCAAATGTTCACTTGCAGATCCGCGGGAAAAAGTTCCTGAAGTGGCGAAAACCACTGAAGGACATTGGGAATCGGTTGAAGTACTACGACTTCCACCGCTCTGCTGGGCATTTTACTGACGATTACAAGACGCTGCAGAGGGAGATTGAGGAGTTGATTCGCAGATGCCACCTTACCAAATTCGTCAAGGGTCCTGCAGAGGGAGATGGTGGAGAGGAGTCTCCTTCGCAGAGGCCACCTTACCAAATGGTCACCACTGACTCCTGCCAAAACCTGATAAGGAAGCGTGATTGGAGAGAAGAAGCGCACGGTGGAGGTCACATTGATATAATTTGGCTCATGTAATATCTTGATCCAAAACAGTGACGCAAGTCTTCATTGATAATGGTAGTTCAAAGGATTTTCTTTATTTTGGTTCGTTCTTTAAACTAGGCTTAAAGAAGAATCTCAGGCCCTTGGCCCAGTGGTCGAGGACCCAGTTGGAGGTCACATTTTATCCAATACCATACTAGAACACTCACCTTCCTGGTGGTCGACCTACCCTCTATTTATAATACCATACTAGGCAGACCGTGCTTAACAGCGTTTGGGCAGTCACCTCAATTTCGCACCTCAATATGAAGTTCCCAACGCTATATGGTGTAGGAGAGGTGTTAGGTGACCAAGTTACTGGACGGGCATGCTACATGTCTCAAGGTTGCTCTAGCGACAACACTAGAATAGTTGGAAAACTCGATCATCAAGATTAGACAATCCTATAGCAAGTGCAGTCTGGTGAAACCATAGATCTAGTCCCACTGGACCTAGAGGAACCAGAAAGGTGTATAGATCGGCTCACTCACCGGAACACTGCGCGATGAGTTGATCGCGTTCCAGCAACGGAATGCTGATATCTTCGCATGGGCTCCAACACACATGCCTGGGATTCCGGTTGAGGTGATGGTCGCAAGTTGGGGCTTGATCCTAGCTGGAAGCCCGTCAGGCAGAGGCGGAGAAACCACTTCGTAGAAAAACTTATCGCCATCCGAGAGGAGGAGAAGAAGCTACTGGACGCAGGTTTCATTAGAGAGGTCTACTACCCGGATTGGCTCTCTAACGTCGTCTTAGAGAAGAAAAGCAATGGAAAATGGTGAATGTGCATCGACTTTATCGACGTTAACAAGGCTTGCCCAAAGGACAACTTTCCCTTGCCAAGGATTTACCTGTTGGTTGACTTGACAGTCGACATGAGCTGCTAAGCTTCAAGGATGCCTATTCGGGTTACAACCAAACCGGATGAGTTCCAGAAGACAAGGAGCACACCTTGTTCATGACCGATCAGGGCACTTACTAGTGAAGTGATGTTTGAAAAACAAATCAACCTATCAACGATTGGTCAACAAGATGTTTGAAAAACAAATCGATTGCAACATGGAGGTCTACGTCGACGACATGCTCATCAAGAATAAGGTCACCGGCGACCACATCTGCGACCTGACAGATTCTTTTGAGGTACTCCGTAAGCGTCACATGAAGCTGAACCCGGCTAAGTGTGTCTTCGGGGTAGCCTCCGACAAATTTCTGGGTTTCATCGTCTCCCAACGTGGAATTGAGGCAAACCTAGAGAAGATTAAGGCTATCGCAGATATGGCTCCACGGCGGAGCGTAAAGGACTTCCAGCGATTGACTGGACGGCTGGCAGTGCTGTCCCGCTTCCTCGCGAAGCCTGGCGACAAGTACCAGCCCTTCTTTAAGGCCCTAAGAGGAACAAAATCCAACATGTTTCAATGGACGGCAGACTGCCATATAACTTTCAATGAATTAAAGCGGTATCTGGCCAGCCCGCCGTTACTAGTGTACCCAAGGGCGGAGAAGAGCTGTCTCTTTAACAAGCAGTGTCGGAAGCGTCCCTCAGTTCCGTCCTCGAACGGCAGGACTCCGACACTCAACGACCGGTCTACTACGTAAGTAAAAAGTTGACCGACCCAGAGACCCGCGACTCGCATGCAGAAAAACTAGTATTGACGCTTATATTCTCTGCGCGGAAGTTAAGGCCCTACTTTCAGGTGCCCCGTGTAGTGGTCCTTATAGACCAGCCTCTAAAAAGTATACTCTAGAAACCCGATATTTCTGAACGATTGATAAAATGTGCTATCATGTTGGGCAAGTTCTATATCAAATTCCGCCCAGACCTGCTGTAAAACCCAGGCTCTGTCTGACTTCATTGTTCAAACTACGACCCCAGTTCTCGAGGAGCAACCCGCAGAAAGCGCGGAACTGCTTGACGGAGTTCCAGAATGGATACTCCACGTAGACGGATCGTCTACGGATACTGGCAGTGGCGCTGGATTGGTCCTCATGACTCCCGATGGGTTTGAGGTGAAATACTCCCTCAGGCTCGATAATCCGATAACTAACAACGTTGCCGGGTACGAGGCCCTGTTAGCAGGATTACGATTAGCCAAAAATGCTCTGCAAAGAGATTCACGGTCTACAGCTACTCCGAACTAATCGTTAACGAGGTTAACGGAGACTTCGAGGAAAACAACCATTACCTAGCCAAGTACTTGATAAAGGCAAGGGAGACCACCCAGGGTTTCGACAAACTAACCCTGGTTCATGTTCGCAGAATTGAAAACTGGAAGGCAAACCAGCTGATTAGGGCCACTGTAGCCGAAAATCTGGAACAGTACTCGAGGGACATGAGGGAGATCCTGAACGCTCCCAACATAGAGAAATAGGAGGCGATGTAGATTTTCGAAGCAGAAAACTGGATGACGCTCTACCTTAGTTATTTGACTGACGGATCATTGCCGGAAGACGCAAAGAAGGCTAAACGAATAGAAAAGACAGCTGGCTGGTACACTGTGGTTGACGGACAGCTATATCATCGTAGTTACTCAACCCCATACTTCCAGTGCCTAACTCCCGAAGAGGCTGACTATGCTTTGGGCGAAGTCCACCTCGGGATTTGCTGATCACACATTGGCAAAAAAATTTAGCGTTTAAGATCATGCGGCGCAGGCTACTACTGGCCCTCGATGAAAAAGGACGCACTTGAGTTTGTGAAAGAATGTGAAAGCTGCCCGACTTCACAGTAACCTTCACCGCTAGCTATCTGCAGACTTGAAGACACTCTAGGCCCCTTGGCCCTTTGCGCAATGTGGGCTCGATATTCTCGGCTCATTTCCCATTACCACGGGGCAAAGAAAGTTTGTCATCTGGGCATCGACTACTTCACCAAGTGGGTCGAGGCCATCAACTGGCAAAGATTGCGGAGCACAACGCTCTTGAATTCCTTCACTAGAACATTATCTACAAATTCGGCGTCCTTGAGATCATCGTGACCGGCAATGGGAGCAAATTCTCGAGGAAAACGCTCACCAAGTATTGCGCCAACTTTGACGTCAAGATGGTTTACACTTCGGTGGCATACCCCCAATCAAATGAACTGGTGGAGGTCATGAACCGAACGCTATTCCACGGGTTAAAGGCCAAGTTCGAGGACGCAGGGGGCTCATGGGTAGATAAGCTCCCCTTAGTTCTCTGGTCTTATCGGACGACCCCAAAAGAACCAACACACGAGACGCCCTTCAGTCTTTGTTACGGGACTGAAGCAGTAATTCCGGTCAAAATTGGGCTTCCAAGTCTTAGGGTGAAATCATTTGACCCACAGGGTAACTCCAAAAAAATCAGGGAGCACCTAAACTTGTTAGAGGAAGCTCGCGACACCGCTAGAGTGCGGACAGCGGCCTACCAATATCGAATCACCCGATACTACAACAAAAAGGTAATGACGCGACAATTCGATGTTAGAAACTTGGTCCTACGAGGCGTTGAGGCCACGAGCAAGCTCGTCGGCTGCAATAAGCTCTCCCCTAATTTGTAGGGGCCTTTCCTTGTCTCCGCCGTCCTGTGAAACGGAGTATACAAACTCCGAAATCAGGACGAGAAGTTGGTCCCACAAACGTGAAACGCGATCCACCTCTGACGCTACTTCAAATAAAAGGCATAGGTGCGTATTTGCATTATTGTGTGTACCTATTCGTTTGCTTGTTTTAATTGGTCAAAATGAGTGTTTCCTTAGCATACTGCCTTCTTCCTGTGTGCATACATATGTATGTGTTTAATTTGCAGGTTACCCGACCTAAACTGCCCATAAGTCGGGAGGGTCCTCACCCTCTCGTTAATAAACCCTGGTCATCCAGGTGGCTCATAAGTGGTCGAATATGAACATCAGTCATCCGAGCTGCCCATTAGCGGTCGTATTTAAACCTTGGTCAATCAGGTGGCCCATGAGCGGTCTAGTGTGAACCACGGTCATCCGAGCGGCCCGTTGGTGGTCGTATTAAATCCTGGTTATTCAGGTGACCCATATGTTGTCGAATCTAAACCTTAGTCATCCAAGTGGCCCGTTAGCGGTCAAAATCGTAGGGGGCTTGCGCAGCACACGTCGCGACCTCCTCCACGAGGAGATAGCATGATCAGTCAACGATGGTCGAAGGGAGAAAAATTCTTCTCCAACGCTGGCTGCCCAAGATAGCCCTTAGGCAGCGCCACCAGGCTTCACTCACGAGCTAATACTGCTAGGCTGGTTAATACAACCGCCTATAAAAATCGTAAGGATTTCACTCCTTTGGCAGCACTACAATGGCCGCTAGCCAACCATCTCGCGGATCTCTCACGAGACTGTCGCGGGTCTGGGTGAACCTGGTCGACATATTCAGCAGGTCCACCAGGAAATTAGGGTCAATGAGCCGCTGATACGCCGATACATATTGACCCGTTCCCACATCCGCGACCCCATCAACTTTTCAATCTCGTGAGGGTGTATCCGGAGGCTCAGGCGGTTCTCCAGCTCCATCAACTGCCCTCCCAGCTGACTAAGGCTCCCAGTGAGTCGCTCATTCTCCTGCCTTAGCCGGGCAACCTCCTCCTTCATATATATTCTACTCTTAAGGGTGTATTTGGTTTCAAAAAAGCAAGTTGGGGAGGGAAAAAAAAATTGAAGGTACTGCATGAAAAGCAATAAAAAATACGTTAAAAAATAACTTGTTAAAATACTGTTTCATATTTTTCTAAATCTGGCACACATAAGAAAATATATTATATATTCTTTAGTTATATATATTTCCATTCCGTAAGTAAATGGCCATAAATATTTGATAATTCCTTCAAATCAATGTGAAAAATGTTAGATAACTATTCAAAGATAAAAGTAACGGGATTACCTGTATTTGATCGCCTATATTGACGACAAATGAATTAGGAATAGGATCAACGGCGACCCATTTACCGTCTTTGTTCACTTGCAGGCCGGTCACGCCATCGGACTGGTTAACGATAGTAAGCGCATTGAAATCAGTGTGAGGAGCGAGCCCCAGGGTGAGCTCCGGTTCTGGACATGGCGGATAGTAGTTTGCTTGTAATCTGCGTGTCGGCGTCTCTCCCATTCTTCTCTTCAAACAATCTTTCTCTAGGCCAAGCCCTTGTGATATCAAGCTCAAAAGTCGAGTAACTAATGCGCCAATCTCTTTTGCATATTCAGCAATAACCTCCCTATAATATTATTCAAGAAACAACAGTGATCGTATCTGTCTGTGTATATATTTGAGTGTGTGTATATATATATATTTGTTTGCTAATTCATGTCAAATTAGGTTTTTGATCTAGCTATTATATTCTGGAGGCAGAGAGAGAGAGAGAGAGAGAGAGAGAGACCTATATTCTGGAGGATTCTTGGGCAAGGGAGGAGTGAAATCTTCTTGAGGATGCCAATGGTGATACAAAACCTCACTCCACATGCTGACTTTCTCATCGTTTTCAACCTTAAGATAACGACTGAAGAATCTCACTTCCTTGTTAACATCATCAGAAAAGAACTTATTTTTCTCCTCAGTAGACAACTCAAAGAACTTCGTAACAGTTTTCAACATCCTCTGGCACAGCTCTTCTGGAACACCATGGTTGACGATCTGAAAGAATCCATAGTCCTCACAAGCCCTAGCTATTGCTTCCACCAACAGCGGCGATGGATTCCGGTCAGGATCGTCAATCATTTCTTTCATGTCTATGATCGGAATCGATAGACAAGATACATCAGAGAGGTTTGGTCTCTTGTCCTCTGGAAGGACGAAATTGGCCGGAACTTGTGAAACAGAAGTGGCATCACTCCTCCATGGGAAAGAAGTCATCTTCACGGTTGGGTCCCTGCTGAAATCTGAATCACACTAACCTTCTATTTATACAATTGGGGGTATGCAGGGTGTCTTTAACTTCTATTAGTCATAATTATTTAATATTAATTAAATAATTATATTATTTTTTTAAAAAAAATTAATTAAATTATATTATTTTTAAAATTTTAATTGTGTAATATTAATTAAATAATTATAATTAAAAAAAATTAAATTAATTTCTTTAAAACACAACAATCCTAATATTTTTTATAACTAAAATTGATGACAATACTGACATCCTATTTATGACTAAAATAGCCAATTACATTATATTCTTAGGGAGTATTAAAAAAAAAAATTATAAATTAATAGGATCAAAATGGTTTCTCTTAAACATTCTTTTAGCAATAAAAATAAAAAAAATATAAATTTTAATTAATAATTTATTATAAAATCATAATTAATCATATTTTTATATTTATAAGTAAATTATAAACTTTATTAAATATACTTTTAATGTGTCATATTTTTATCATTGATTTCTTAAAAATGACCTGTCAATTAGTTAATGTTGCCAGTATATGACATGAGGGATTGAGGACTCAATCCCTTAAAGAGATAGATGTTATTTTCTACTCAATTTGAGTTATCTATTTTTAAATAAATAATTAAAATATAATTAATTTTTTAAAAAATTAAAAATTAGTTAAACTAACTAATAATTGTTTATTTAAAAATAAATATTTTAAATTCAAAAAACAAACGACCTCCATCTATTTAAGAGATGTCTATTCTCCTTTGAATGATGGCAGCTAGCAACCTATCTGATGCATAAATAGGTGGCTGTTAAATTTTGACTTTGCCTTAATAATAAATAGCCTCAATTCATACTCACACAAGCTAAGTTAAAGTTGCGTTTTTGACTAACAAGATATGAGCTAGTTTGGTTGAACATTTTGTAATATTTATTCCAATTTTACCAAATGCAGTTAGACTAGAATTTTTAATAAATAATTTTAATAACATTTCATATTTTTTTTAATTTTGATAACATTTTATAATAAAATAAATAATACATGCCAATAGAATTAGGCAGGAATTGAGTTGAAAGTATAGAATCCCCTATTTGATTAGTAAGAATGATAAATGTTCTAAAAGTTTGTTCCTTTAGTTGATTTGGATGAATAAGGATATGAATAAGCAATGAATTTATATAATTTAATTTTTTTTACCTTTACTGATAAATTGATTATATTTTTTAATTATTATGTAAACACAATATTTTTTTAAAAACTTTTTTTAGCAAGTTTGTAGGTTAAATTTTTGAATTTTTTATTTATGTAAATATATATTTTCATATTTTTTAAGTGTTATATATATATATATTATGTAGCATATTAATTATTTTCAAAAACATAATTAGGCCTTGATCTAACTTATGAGCCGAGCATGGTCACAAGTAGAAATAATAGGCCCTGCCCAACCCAAATTTTACTTTGTTTGTAAATATAAATTTTAGTACTTTAGATACATCTTTTTTTTTTTCCTTAAAAAAAATCTCATTAAACTTATTTTCGTAAAAATTATTCTTTTAAATATTTTGATAACTTTTTGAAAAATATTGTATTTTATAATATTCTTTTGTTGGTTCTGGTTATAAAATAATATGACAAATAAATTGTAAGAGTCATATGCTTAATTTTATATTTATAAAACTTGGTTTTTCATCATTTTTTTGCAGTGTTTGACAATCATTCGAGCCAGTATTTAAACACCACATATTTAGTTAGTGTCTGAATAAAGTTTGAATGTCATGCATGTATAGTCAAATATGGGTATTTCATGCTTTGATAATTTAAATTTGCCATTTATGCCCTTAGTTTGTGACATATAACTGTTTATAATGGACCTTAAGATAAGAGACTGTTTTAATACATGGTAATTGCTTGTATGATATAAATTTGTGAATCTATGGTTTGAAGTCTCAGCGTGAGATCGATGTACAATGTCGCATTCGAACGCAAAGACTTGTTCGAGGTTGATTGGTTGGTTTGTGGACATAACTATTTGATGTCAAAAATATATCTGGATTGATGTATTCTGGGAGGGTTGGGAACTTAGTCCACTTATTTCTTGTTAAATTTCATTGTTTATTTCTTAAGAAGAGTGCTAATGTTCGAGTGCCAAGGGGGGTAGCATTCAAAAGTTAGATTTGTTTGGATAGATTTGAGATTTGTAAAATATTTATAGATTGATAACAGTAGATATGATTCTTTATCCGTTTTGGAGGTCTTAGTGGCTTAGATCATGAAATAGTTTGGTTAGGTGACAATTCGGTATAGAGTAGTAGTCGGTGTGAGTTTGGCGTGCAAGCTAAATCAAACTCTAGAAGACCAAAATATTGTTTTGATCTAGATTTTAGATGCGTGGATTGGATGTATCTAGAGTTATGCGAAGAATATAAGACAATAGCGGGTTATTGGGTTGTCACGTGTCGAGTACTTAGTATAATTAGAGAGTTAATTCTCTTGTCATTTGTTATTGGTTACTTTTATTCATATGATTTTTTGATAATTTAGTATATTCTTGGTATTTATTGCTGGGTAAAGAATAATGTGTGAAAATATTATGATTTTAAGGAATATAAAAATTGTAAAATTTTTCTATCGTATATAATTGCTTGATATCTATTCCATATTCTAATAAATTAAGGTCTATAGTTTTGGAGGAATACTCATAGGCATGTGAGCTTAACGATATATCTAGGAATATCGTATCAAAGAGTTTTGGGTTTAACATGTGAATTTGGGATAGATTATTTTTCACCATATGTGGTATGGATTCTAGTTGGACATTAAGGATATGAGTGTAGTATATTCTATACCCATCGAGGTCATATTCTGAAAGGTAATAAGAATATTAGTCATATGGGTTGAGTTTAATATATATGTACCGAGTGTAGTGAGTGTAATTAGATCATCGAGTAAGTCACATGCCAAACTTGTGATTATTAGTAATAATAATTGTTGACAGTAGACGCATAATTGTCAATTTATAGTAATAAAATAAGATTCAAGAAAATTTTTATGATAGCTCATATAGTTATGGCCTCATTTGATATAGGTTTGGTAAAACCTATATTATTATTAATATGCGGACTCTTTGGATTCTCGTTTACATTTATATTGTTCAATTTCGGCGGAAACTCTTAATAGTTATTTTTATAAATTTTGAGTCGTCTTTACGATATAATATTAAGTCTTGAATGTTTAATAGTTGGTAAAACATTATTATTACTATTATATATTTAATATTATTATCTAACACTTTTTTGACTAATGATATTGTTGATTATATTACTTGCTATGCTTTTGGATTACCATTGTGGTTTTTTAACTCCAAAGCAAAGCAAGCTGATAGTATTTTAGTGGATTTTGTATAGTTATTATGAAGATTCAGTACCAAGCAATTTTAGAATCTAGCAACTTTATTTTGAAAGATGGGAGATTTGCTTTCCATTTTGATAGATGCTAGATAGTATGTCGAGATTGTATTATCTTGAGTTTTATTTTATTATTTACATTTATGTAATATCTTGTTTTAAGGAATTTAAAATTTATGATAAATTTATGATAAGTATTTATAATTTGAGTTTTTTAGCATGGTCAATTCAAGTTGGGTTGGTTGATTCGGGTTCGAGTTGCCATTGCATCAATTCTCAAATTAGGATCGAGCTTTCTTAGGCCTCCGTCACTGACCTATTCATTTTTATACCTACATTTTGTTTGTGTTCTCATTTTGTATTAAGGCAAGCTTGCAAAGTTGAACTGAGTAGCAAACTAGCCCGATGTTCTATTCTCTTTTTAGGGAAATGTACTGGGTAAATTTTGTAGCTCAAGCTCAGGTAGTGTTGGAGCCATGGTTTCTTATACTTCAGTTGGTTTATCAATTGGGGCCGGTGTAGTGGGCAGTTTCTCTGGTATAACATCAGAGAGCTCTAGCAATGTTTATGCCACTGCCTTCTAGTACTTTGGTTGGTTTATCACTTGGGATAGTTTAATGGGTGCATCATCTCAAGTACTCATGTCAACATTTATTCAATTACGAATGCACGAATCCACCATTAATGGGAGGGCAGGTTGTATGGGAATTGGTTATGATGGAACCGATGGATTTTTTCGGGTTCTCGAAATGGTGGAGCAAGGGAGACCAATAGTGAGTCTGTGGGTCTTAATCTGAATGACCAAATGGGGAGTTCTCAGGAATCTCATATGGAGGTAAACTTTAGAGGATTTCATCTAACACTCTTCCTAGGATGTTTTGGATTTGCCTCATTTTTCATAATTCTTCCATGGGAAGAACGCGAGATAGTAAGAAACACCTTTCTACACAGCCTCATGATCATTTTGCCATGTTTTTTTTTTTTTTTTTTTCTAATATCAGTTAATGTAGTTGGAATTAAATAAAAAATAGAGTGGTTATTGAATTTGAGTGATTGAGAATAAAAGAAGAAAGGCTAAAATTTTCTATAAAAAAATAATAAATGCCACTGATCATAAAATCGGAAAAAAATCAGTAACCTCTTAATGAATAACTTAGAG
The DNA here is from genome assembly GCA_033239525.1 of Nepenthes gracilis. NCBI lineage: Eukaryota > Viridiplantae > Streptophyta > Magnoliopsida > Caryophyllales > Nepenthaceae > Nepenthes > Nepenthes gracilis. The sequence continues at coordinate 7,431,093 of BSYO01000022.1, read as the reverse complement.
ACTCACTCATATAGAGATTTATGCTGACTCGATCAATTGTGAGACCAAAGAATTTTTTTAGAAAATTTAATTTTTTACAAAGGAAGTAAATCTTCTTCAACGTCTCTTGCGAAAGTAAAGATACAAATTCATAAAGGAGGGCTACAAATTAGGTGCAAAGGGGAAGGACATCAATGGATGATTGTCAAGGCGTTTTAGTATTAGGAGCTCTCGATATCTTGGAATCATCCCTTTCTCCGTATGTGGTTGATTATTTGCAACTCTTTCATACGTTAATTGTAAAGGTAGTTTGTGTGGAATTCTTTCCCTTATTACTATGAAACTTGATTCGTTTATGAAACTTGATTTGTTCTTGAAACTTTTAAGGTCTTATGTATGTGGCTCAGGTGGTGAAGAATATAGTGAATGCTTGGGTGGTGAAGCTTAAATTAGCCAAACAACTTGGATGTGCCCACATCAAAGATCCCATACTTGACCTAATCAAAATCTGGTTCGAGATGGACTTGAGTCGGGTTTGAAGGAAAATTCGTAACCACTACATTAAGTAAAACTGAGTTTTGTCAGGTTTCTTGGGTCTACACTCATAACCATGCCCATCAATAAACAACAATGAGCAAATTTTATGGTTGATTATGGACATTCTTATTTTTAAGTATATTACTTTAAAAATTTGTTTACATAAAAAATCTATAAATAGAAAATCTTTCAAAAAATATAATATTGAAATAAAAATATTACCTAAAATATTTAAAAGGATATTTTTACGTAAAAAAGTTACTATTTGTAGAAAAATATAGTTTGTTAAGATATTATTTTGAAAATTGACAATTTTCAAAAATATTAAAAATTGTGTATATAAATTATTATCTAATATTGTCCAAACCTGTCATTTTAACTCGTTAGTACACTCAGATCTAAAAGATAGAACCATCATGCTTCTTTTATTGATGGGCCATACTTTTTTGACATACTCAAAATATTTTCACTATATGTATAAAATTCTGGTCAATTGGATTGGACCAATAAAATGATCAAATTTTGGTTAAATTTATCCCAAAGTAGCGACACTACAACATTACAAACAAAAAGTGTTGGGATCATATTGCTAAAGTAAAATGGATTGGTCACCTCTAGAACTCGACGTTTGGATGACATTCGAATAGTGTATGTCCAAGATGAGCGATGTTTGAATAGTGCTCGAACGAACTAACAACAGAGTAAATTAGACAGATTTTATTGAATTTTGCATTATTCTAATTTATTGCTAAAGTATGTACTATCAATTAAATTAGGCAAGAACCGTTGGCGCTTGTGTACATTTGAATGCTAAGGTCATAAACAGCGATGCTCAAGCTCATGTTTAAATGTTAGAATGGTAGAAACAGTTTTAGACTTTGAGTTTAATTTTGAATCCTAGAGATACTATTTTAAAATTATATAGACCATTCATAGAGGCTTAGTATTTTATCGATTTGGAAACTCACTACTCGAATCCTCTTGTCAGTTTCTTTGGTTCATGTCGTCTTCCATGATATCATTATTTTATATTGTTGTTGGCGTACTGTAAATAAGTTGAAGAGATTGTATGAAAATATGAAGGCATTGGGATATATGGACTGTTGGGTTATGAGTTATTCATGTGTGGATCTATACCTATTTGACATATCGTTTGGTGATTCGAACGAGATCATACGGATATCGTACTGATATCATAGACTTTCCAATTTAGAAGAATTTTGAATCTCTTTGATGATGAAATATTTTATTTTGATAAATAGTTGGTGAGATTATTTTCTAATTTGGAGATATTATTAATTAGAAAAGATTTAATTTTGATTTTGAAAAATATTTGGTGACATTATTTCTAATTTGGAGATATTGTTAATTAGAAAAGATTTAGAAAAATATTTGGTGAGATTATTTTCTAATTTAGATATATCATTAATTAAAAAATTATTTTTATTTTTTAATTAATATAGAGTGAAAGCTCTATCTAAAGGACTCTAATATTGGAGATTCAAGTAATCAAACAATCATTTATGAGTTGAATGAAAACGGGGAGAAAAAGAGAGAAAATGAAGAAGAGGAATGTTCGTGCACTTGGTAAAATTTCAAATCGTATTTCAATATCTGTCAACCTTATGTTCGCTATTTTTAGAGTTGCGAAGAACGTCTTTACTGGTCATATTTTTACTCTTTCATCTTATACTTAATGTTACTTAATTTATTTGTTATAAGGTGTTTAGTTTTTAAATTTGTGGGGTTTGTATAAATGTTATTACAAGGTGTTTAGTTCATTTATTTATTGGGTTTGTATAATTGTTATTTTAAGGTGTTTAGTCCTTATATTTGTAGGATTTATATAACCATTATTTTAAATTATTTAGTCCTTATATTTGTAAAATTTATATAACTATTTCTACAAGGTATCTTATTTTTATACTTGTGGAATTTGTGTAATCGTTATTATAAGGTATCTAATCCTTATATTTGTAGGGTTTATATAATTGTTATTATAAGGTGTAATCCTTATATTTATAGGATTTGTGTAACCTGCACTTTTATAGTGGATTTATTCGGACGTATTATCTCATAATTTTTTTCCTCTTTTTTAAGAAGATTTTTTATGTAAAATTTATATTTTGTCTCATTATTTGTGATTGTTATTTGCTTATGATATATTGTCAAATATTTTTTTGTAATTTAAATAAACGGTTCGGGCTCCAAAAAGTAGTATCAAAGTTCTTGCTAATACCAACATGGACATCCAAAGTACCTTAGTATATTCTACATTTGTTCGATAATAATTTGATTTTCAATGGGTGGAGGTCTTCTAGTATCACCAATGAATACTTATTAGTCATGCAACTATTGTATAAAGTATTGTTGGATATCAGACGATGGGTGTGGGTTAGGATATGGACAGGCCATAAGTAGTGGAAGTTTGAACCACGTCTGAATATATTCTAACGTCAAATCAAATTATCCAAGCGGGAAGAGTCACTACTTAAAACCTTTCCTATCGGCGGAAAGGGATTTTCAGATAAATCTTCCCGTCGGGAGCTGGCCAGAGTCCAATAATCCAAATCCAAATGTAGTGATCACAACCCGGCACATGCGTGTGAGTGCACGGCCAATATAAAGTTTCATGCTCATTTTTTTTATACAAATATATTAATATAAAAATATACAATGTCCAATAAATTATTCGGACTTTTAGAAAAATATTAAATTCTCCAAAATCATAAACCCAGTCCAATAACCCCCAAAACATCCAATAAACTACGCATGCGTGTCCAGAATAAATAAATGGGTGTATCAAAAATTCATGCATATTAGTAAAAATTTTAAATATTATCCAAAATATATCAGAAATTAAATTAGATCAAAGAGGAGGTTTACAGATACTTGCCTGGACCTCATACTTTGTAGATCTGAAAAAACAATATCCCAAAACACCCGAAATCAGCCCTTTCTCTCTCCGCCGTGCGCGCTGCCGATCCTTTGCTCGCGAACCAAGGCTTGCCCTCACGCTGTGCAGCTTCTGCACACACCGTCGGCCACCCACGGCCACCGCCGGTCACCGGCGAACCACCCCGAAGCCTTCTCCTTGCCGCACAACGCCGTCGTGGCTTCTCCCGGTGCGAAACCCTCTAGCCATTGCCGGCGTGACCCACCACTGTCACGTACAGCCACTGTCGACACCCAGCGTCGTCTCCTCACCACGTCTACTGGCCTTCCCGGCGCTGAAACTCCGGCCGGCAGCCTGCGCTGCCTCCTCGCGCTGGCCTTTTCTCTCTCTTCGGCGTCGCTGCTTCACCCACGGCCGCCGCGGCTTCACCAGCAAGCCACTACCGGCCACCGTCGACCACCACTGCGACAACAACCGGCACCGTGCCGTCCTCGCTGTACGTCACCAACGCCTCCCTCCTCTTCCCCCTCTCTTCTTTCCTCTCTCTTCGAAACCCTCACCCCCGATCTTATCCCCTTCTCTGCATTTTATTTTTGTTTTTTTTTTTTAATTTTTCAATCATTATCATCTTATTTTCCTTTTTTTTTCATTTTTAATTATATATATATAATATAATATAATATAATAATATTATTATATATATTATATATATATATATATATATATATATATATTCTATTTTTATTTTCTTTTATTCCAAAATCCAAATCGATATTCGGGTGATAATACAGGCACACCTTGGGTGCCATCCTGACTAATCCAAATATCAATTCAAATTTCATAAAATCTAATTAATTTTTGCCACGCCCAAAATACTCAAAATCACAATTGATATTAAATTGGTCAAATAAAATCTGAGATATTACAAAATATATTATATTCAGCCAACAAATTTAGAAATAAGTCCAATACGTAGGCCATCTCTCCAATCTGTTGAAAATTTTGAATGTCTCAATGAATTTCTACTTTAAATAACCTTTTGACTCTAAAACTCGAAAATTTTCTTCTCTATAAGATACTTTCAGAAACATGTGATCACTCTTCTCGAATATCCAATCGGTTTATAAATCTGATATCCTACTTCAAGCCTCAAATCAAATTTTCTGATTCGACAACTATGTGCCACACGCTTCCGCTGTACCACTTTAATTTATCATTTGCTTCGGGTTATCATCAGAAGCATCGAAGTAAGAATACCATGCAATATCCTCATAATGACAATTTGCCAATGGCTAATCTCCAGATTAACGTCTTAATAGGTAAGTCATGAGCCGACTTTATCAACTAATCTATCATCTGCCTCAAATCTCGGCAAACAATGAATTTTCTTCATTAGCTAAACCATCATCAGTTAGCTCATCTTCATCCAAATGGCTACCAAATCCTTTATTGTTCGAGGCTGACTCGAAACAAAACTTCGAAAGCTTTTTCTTCTCAACTTCTTCCTTTAGGCATGAGACACATTATCAACTCAATACTTTGCTAGGTGGAGAATCTTTGACGTTTTCTTTGAAATTGGACCACTCGAACTCAAGCATAGCTGCTGATGACCTTATTTGCTCCCGAACTTTAATCCAATCGGTTAAGACTTTAATAAGAAAACTCTTGAAAACATGTTTCCTCTTGAGTGTGCAATGGGAAAACACTTTGTATCGTAGGCTCGAGGTTATTGGCTCGATCGCGTCCAACCTCATGATGGCTTGTCCAAAAAGTGATTTCATCTCTGATCTTCATAAAGATTTCTCTCGCAATAGAAGTTTTGTCTGGAAGCCAATCCTAATAGCAAATAGAGAAAATCCCTCTGGCCTAGTCTTTCCACCGCATCCTTGCCACAGAACCTCAATGCAAAAATCCTCCGAATTGCACCACATTTTGAAGTTTTTCTTGGATGATGCACTCGACTATGTAGAATCCAAACATACCTAGAGCCTTCTTAGGAGTACCACTAAATGCTATCAATCTTTCTGATCTACAGGAATCGACAAAATTAATAACGATAATCTATTCTTCAATTACTGAAAAGTTTTCTCTCAAATATCATTTCAATTAAATATCGATCGCTTCTATTCCAAGGAAACTAGTGATACTGTAATCCTCAAGAAATTTTCAACAAATCTCCCATCATAACTGATCAGATCCAAGAAACTCCGTACTCTCGCGACCTTAGCTGGTCTCTTTCAATTCGCTACTACTTCCATATTCTTTGGATTCCCAAATGTCACCTTAAGAAATATATGACCCAAAATGATGTCTTCTCCAACTCACACCCCCTTTCAATTTTGACAAATGATTGCCTTTTAAAAATTTGTGGCAGACTTTTCACTCGGATCTCACACTTCTTAAAATTCTTCAAATAAATAAGAACATCATTAATAAAATCACCGCAAACAAAACTACCACAATTGACTCAAACACGGTCAGAAATCTAATCAATTATATGCATAAAATATGTGAAAATATTCGATAACCTAAAAGTACCATTGAGATTTTGTAATGGCCACACTTTAACCTGAGAGCTGTCCTATGTATATCCTTCAACTTAATCCTCAACTAATGATACTCGAATATAGCTCGATCTTAGAAAAAACCCAAATTTCTTTGAATAGATCAAACAAATCTTTGATCCTTAGGAGGTGATATATATTCGATTCCCAAATAATCCAAACATAAATTCACTGATCGATTCTTTTTCACCTAAGTGCATAGAAGCAATTCACGCCAAAACACTTGCCCAAACAAAACCTTTTTCAGTAGATTCTGCAATTATTGTTTCGATTTTTTCAACTCAGATGGGACCACCTTATATGGAGCCTTTGAAATGGGTGTAGATCCAAGCATAATATCAATAGCAAATTGATTGTCTAATCCGGGAACAATCTAGTCAAATTCTCTGAAAAAATATCTTCAAACTCGCAGATGACAAAAATGTCTTCAATAGTCACAAAATAACTTTTAGATATGACAATATATGACAGATAAGCTCAACACCTATCTCTCAATAGATGACTCATTTACAACGTCGAAAATCAACCCTTAAACCTTCTTACGAATTCTTCCTTGAAATTCAAGAGACTCAAATTTTGAATGTAAAATGGAACAAACTTACCGAAATAATCTTCCATAACTGAGGATCCGGCTCTAACTTCATAAGCTATAATTGCAAATCCGCCTGGAACCATTTGTCTTCCATCTGGATATGTGGAATTCAGACCCTTGGGATTTGAACTATTCTTTGACAAATGGCATATCTAGCCGCAATTGAAGCAGACTCCTCTCTGACGAAGCAAACTTGTTCTGCAAGATTTTCTGATAGAATTTACAGGTTGACCTCACAAACTGAAACTTCGGGGAGGAAGATTTAGTTTTATCGACTTTCCTTTCGCTTGTCCTTTAGAGAATGAACGACTCCATTCTTTGAGCCTCGACGCCAATGATCTGATTTCTTCTCGAAACACTTCTCTCGAAATTGTTGCTACTTAATCAACAAAGCCTGGTCCAACTTCTCGCCATAAGTCCAGAGTAAGAACAGTACCGACTATTTCCAAATTGAATCTTGAAATCCTCAACTACTATCGTACTTTAACAAATCTTTCAGATCCTTTAATATTTTCATGAACATTGCCTTAGGAGGTAGAATTTCATGCTTTTCATCCATCGATTCTTCAACAATGAAAGATTTACGGGGATGATTATCCACCTGATCATAGCGACAAGTGGGAATGGACAACCTCTGAGTCTTCCTCTCACTCCAGTCGTAACTTTAAACCTTTATACGATTAGTATCACTGTTGTCAATAAAATCAAACTGTCCATTCTTCTGGTAGAGATTGTATGCCAAATCTCTCTTATAAAGAGAAACGAGTTAACTTGACATGACATTCTTCATCTTAATCTATGGCTTCTAAATTTGAAGAATCTTCATTTCCTCACTTGGACACAATGATCACTTCTCACTTCATGCGTAACATCCTTGTGCAGAGTCATGCTAATCTTCTTAGTATCATTTTAATTTTATCGGATGTCTTTGAAGAGACATTCCAATCGATCTTCTTATTTTTCTGGTCCCAATATAAGGCGCTAGAAGTCCCACCATCAACTCGCTCGCAACTACTCAGCTATTATTATCACATATCGACCCATCCGAGTTCTCGGATCATCACGGTCCTGCACAAATAATTTTACTCTTACCCTTCATCATCTCTGCTCCATCACTGACCTCTCTGCCGGTTGAAACCTCCTTCCACCTTATGAGATTTTGAACTAATTGGTTTCATCTCCTATCTTTCTACTGGCCAAAACCACCTTTTACACCATGAGGTTTCGGACTGACCTGACCCAAGGTCGTTACTTCTTTTCCAAAATTGTAAAACCCTAACAAAACCTTCACATATTCGCAAAAATCAAACAAAATCATCATTCTACCGCTATATCAATCCACCCATTATGTCACTTGCATGACTCATCATGGTCAAATGATCATCCTTCCCATTCAAACCCGAACATCTATAACTTAACCTTTTGATTTAAACCCAAGTTTTCACAGATCAAATTTTTTACCATCTATCAAAGCCAGTACTTAATATACAAAGCATTCAATCAATTATTTAGCCAAAATAATTCAAAATACTTCTCATTGTGATTTTTTTCTAATACAATTTTTGTCACAAACCCGACCCAAATAGGTCAGTTAATTAATTAGTTATAATTTTTAAAATTTTAAATTTTAAATAAATTTGATAAATAATAATAAATTTTAAAATTCGGGTGTGACAAACAAATACACAAATGGGACCAAAAAATAATCCGTACAAGACATCATCCGATAACTGTCTAAACAAAATAAGCATGCCATACGCCAAGCAATCGTAAGGAAAAAACTAAATAATAACAACCAACACATCTATATAAAAAAATTCACCCGAAAATCTCAATACGCAATCCAGAGGCCCACATGCGGCCATCTCTAACCGCTAAAGACAGCCCAATAGAATTAATCTATAAATCAAATACGATCGATACCATTTATTTAATTAAATACAAAACTCACCTGAATTACGATACTGTGCCAAAACTCTATCATGCTCCTATAATACGGGTTAGTGTTTTTCTTTAATGAGACAAAATAGAAAATATGAGCCTAATGCTCAGTAAAGATCGTATTTAAGTAAAATAAATCCAATAAATTAGGGGGAGGGTCAAATGGATGAATATCCAATTAAAAATAAAATAAATCCAAATCGTCGATATAATAAATTCAATAGAAATTCAAGATTTAAAATCTAATGGTAATCTCATATTCACATCAAATATCTAAATCCAAAATAAATATTCAAATCAGAAAATAGTCTTCATTGGAACGTGTATATATATATATATATATATATATATATATAAACAAAATAAAAGTGATCCGGATCGATTCCAATAGGCAAATAGCAAATTCTAAAGTCCAATCCAAATCTAAATCCAAGTCCAATTCCAAGGCCTGATCAGTTCGTGATTTGGGGTAGAATCCGATAACCGGATAATCCAATAGCGTGCGCAGATATTGAAATAGTATCACAATAAATAGTCTAAAGGTTTGGATCAAAATATATAGTCAAAATAATTTGTACGAGACATACCAAGGTCCATCTGTAAGCAAAATCGATAAATTTTGAATCTAAATCTAAATCAAAATCCAATACAAATATATACATAAATATAAATCATGCATCAAATTTGAGTTTCAATTATTTAAAGTCTACATTGAGGAAGTGTTACACATACTCTTAATAACTTTAGGCCATATTAAATGTAAATTAGGTTAGCATACTTGGCCACCCATGTATTCTATTTCCTATGAGTAAGGTTGGTCATTATATTTTGTTACCCATGACTTTGGATGCATTTTGAATTTATTAGATATATTACGATATCCGAATATATTATAAGGTCAAATCAAATCATCCAAATGAGAATGATCACTACTCCAAAAATTTTCTACCAGCAAAAAAAAAATTTCAAATAAACAATATCTCCCCATTGTCAGACTACCATATGTATATATATATATATATATATATTGTTTTCTATTTTTTTATTTCATAATTCAAATCCGTATTCGGGCGATAGTACAGGAATACCTCGGATGCCATCTCAATTGATTTAAATATTTTTTAAAATTTTATAATACTTAATTAATTTTTACTATGTCTAAATTATCTAAAATTAATATTAAAATAATTTAAATAAAGATTTGAGATTTTACAATTTGTTTTCACATGGTATCTTTATAAATGAAAATGAATTATCACCATTAACAAAATGGAATATGGCAGTCTGAAGTTACTATTTATACTGGCACGCTGAGGATCTTTCACTATATTTTTAACCAAATAAATTGAAAAGAGAAATACTTTGAGGACACTCTATAAAAATTTTTAGAACACTTTCAGGTAATATGATATTGTTGCGTCCCGGGCCCAAGGTTGTCGTGACGGATTAGGAGCCTTCGATTCCTAAGCGTGCGGTCGCTCGGAAGAAGGGTCCGGTCTCCGTCTCTATGAACTGGACTGCACAACACAAACAACAAACAAGAGGTGAAGCGGTCCTGGGGGATTTCTCCCACCAGAGGCCTCTCCGACGCTCAAGTCGACAATATTCCCGCAATGACGGAAATGGCGCACGCTAAGGTGGTGCGCGGAGAAATCTTTGTGAGCGTAGAAGTGCTTATGCGATGATGTGGGGAAATGTAGTGAGCGGGTGTTGGAATAGAATATACAAACGGATGGCTAACTTTTCCGTGATCTCGAGAGGATCTTTGGGATGGTGAGCGAAGTCGGCTAGATGAGGCAAAGCTCGCTTTGACTCGTCACCTGTTTTTAGAGAAAAGGAAGGAAGATGATCGGGACGCTTGAAGCTATACTCCCGAGGATCGTAGTTTGATCGAGGAGTTCAAGGTCTCAAGGTTGATCGTAAAGTCGTAGAAGATCGAAAAGAGTCGAAAAGTCGAGGGAAAAGTCAGAAGAAGAGGTCCCTTTCTCGTGGGGTGTGAGGGTTTTTATACGCCTCACCCGTTGGACTCTTGGGCGCCAAAACGCCGTTGCTTGGGCCATTGCGCGGCTGGTCCTGTCATGGAATTCAGCTGCTGGTTGCACGTTGTTGAGCCTATTTTCTGGCCGGGGGGATTGGTTGGCCGTCTCAGACGGCGGCGGGTGGCGTTGGCGCTTACGCCGCCACACGCCTCTATTAGCTAGCCTTCCGTCTTTTGTCTGTTCGTGATACATTTAATGCGCTGCAGTTACGGGTGCCTCCTTAGTTGTGGGCTTGCGCCATTCACCCCTCGGGTTGGGCTTACTACCTCTCGTGGGCCACGACTTCGTGGGCACGGGCTGTTCATGGGCTAGGACATAGGACACAACACTAGCCCCCATAAAGTCGGCCGGTGGTCGAGCTGGGGCATGTCCATTGGGCCCATTTTCGTGGCCTCGTACCCTTCCTCGTGCCGCGCCACTTTTATCGTCTTCCCAGTTCGCGCCTTTCCCGGGGCCGGGCAAAGTCTTGTTGTGACCCGTCACCTCGCCCGCGAGATTCGCGTCTTGGGTTGCGTCTCGATCGGGCATTCTTTGTTGCGAAAAGACGTTCTTTGGATGCCGTGTCGCGTTGGGTGAAGGGATGTTCTGCGTCTTGCCCATAAATAGGGGGCACTTGAGCGAGTGAAGTTCATCCCTTACCAACGAATCGGAGAGGCGATGAGGAGATTCTGGCTTTCCCCGCCCCTGGTGGGCACTCGAGGAGGAGTTGGATGGACCACTTGCATGCCTGGGTTCCCTGATGGAGACCGTTGTAGTCCAAGCCTTGTGGCTCGCTTCCTTTGCTAACGGGAGTGGCTTGGCCATTCCGCCGTCCTCGTGCGCTTCCTTCCGGGTTGTGGCTCACCTGGCTGAGCGGGATTCTTTGACTTCCCCTGGGTACCTTCTCCTGCCTGAGAAGGCTTTCGCGGGGGATTCCTCCGAGAGCCAGTAGGTGCGCTGACCATGGAAGGGGTGCGAGGTCGATAGCCCTTCGGGGAAAGCCGGGCTTGACACCGAATGAGTGCCTAACTTCGGTGCTTCGGACCCGGTGGATTCAACTCGAGACTCCCAGGATGCCTCGCTTCGCTTGATTTGCACAGTGCAATTCCGGCGGCTTCGCGCCGTCGTTCGCCGGGCTCTCCTGGGGCGACGCAAGGGAGCATACCGAGCTTCGCACTACAGTCTTCTTTCGTCTTTCTCGCAGCTCCATGGTTGTAGATCTTGTACTTTGTAAGAAAGCATTCATTAATAAAAGAAGTAGCCTCTTTTGTCTTCAATTTTTGTCCCTTCTCTGTAAATGCTTTTCTGTTACCGGGCATTTTGCCCTGAAGATCCACGCGTCATTCTTTGGGAGCCTGTGGGGTCCCTGTCAATCGTCACGTCCCTTGAGCTGCTGGCGCATTTAATTTCTGCGCGGTCAGGAGACGTCGCTCCGTCTTAAAAACGTGCGAGTTTTCAGGGGCCTCCCACGTGGTGGAACCTCATTGGCTTTTCCTTAAATGCATTTCGCCCTTTGGGTTTGCCGCTTTTCCAGAAGATTTGCTCATTTAAACGTGCCACTTTCTCCCGAAATCTGGCACGTCTTTGTACTTGTTCATCCACTGACCGTTCAATCTTCCTCTGTGTGATTTTTCGTCGCGAAATCGATGGGAGACTCCTCTAGTGACACGGAGCCCTCCACTCACGAGTCCGAGTTCGGCTCTAACGCCCCTGTGCCTTCTGGAGCCTATTCCTCAGGAGGGGATCGCTCTGAAGCCACGGTTCATCGGCCCTTCGGAGTTGGGGGTTCCTCCGGGTTTCGAGGGTGTCCCACCGGGTCGGGGGGGTTGCTGATCGATTCAGAGCGGCCAGAGAGCGCGTTGCACACTTGGAGAACGCCGGCCGAGTCGGAGGCCAGAGCCATACGGGCCGGGCGGATGCCAACGTAGGGCGCAGGTCGCATATTGGCACTTGAGGAAGAGGTGGAGCAACTTGGGAGGCGTCACAAGGCCGAATTCTTTGCCATGACGATTCGAAGATGAGGTCGATGCTTGCGGAGGAAATGAGATCGGACTTGGATCGGAGATATTTTGACGCCTAGTTAGACTTTGCAAAGGCTTGCTTTTCTTTGGAGGATCCAGGCTTCGCGTGGGCGTCATAGATCCTCGTAACTCGTCGCGAGGACCCGTGATCAATTGGTGGACTATCCCGTTCAAAGTTCCTCTTCCGGCCACCGGGATCGTTGACCATTTTGTTACCGTTGTATTCTTTTCTCTTCTTTGCTAGTCGTTGTAACAGAGTTGTTTTGCCATAATGAGAACTAGCCTTTCGTATCGTTTCGTCTGCTGCATCTTCTCGTTTCGTAGCAGTTTCTCTTTTTTTTTTTTTACTTCGCGCTTATTGTGCGCGCCTTCCGGAGTTCTGCTATTGTAAGCCTTCATTTAATGCGGCGACGCCAGCGTGGACCCTAGCCAGGCAGCTGAAGGGTCGCGCCCGTTAGCCTGGCGGCTAGCCATCATTGCAGTTGATTTGAGGTTCTGCGGTGCGCTTCGATGCCACCACGTGTCTCAATCTCCGGAGGCGGTGGCGTTTCGGTTTCCCGCCTCTTGGCTTGGCGTTGTCTATTTAAACCAAACGGCGATCGTCTTCTTCCTTCCCCTGATTACTTTTTTCTTTATCCCTGTGATTCTTGAGAGACAAATGGCTGCGAAAGGAGAGAGTTCTTCTTCTTCCCATGTTTCCAAATTTGTGCGTCATGGTGTTCGCAATACTAAGTTGATTTTGACCGAGGCGTACATAGCCTCTCTTAGGGTTGATTATGCGATTCCTGGCGATCTGAGTTCCCATGTTCCCAGCGCTCAAGATAGAGCTCATGCCCCCTAGAGGGTTTCATCACGGTGTACGAACATCATCTGAAGGGGGGACTTCGTTTTTCTGTGAACTGCAATTTGCATGCGATAGTTGAAGTGCTGGGAGTCCCACTGGCGAGGCTTCATCCCAATGCCTTGCGCTATCTGGTATCTCTCTGCGTCTTCGCCCTGATGCACCAGTGCGCCTTCGATGCGAAGGCGACAAGGATCATTTTTCGGGCCACGGAGTCGGAGGACTGGATTTCGCTTTCCCCCAAAGCGGGGTTCAACCTTCGCGGCACCAATCCTGACTCCGTGAAGGGTTGGAAGGATCGCTTCTTCTTTCTACAGGAGCCTTCTGATCAAGAGCTTCCAAAGGCGTGGGGCCCGATCTCGGAGTTCTTCCGGGACAAGCCCACCAACGAAGACCTTGTAGAGTCTTCGAAGCTGCTGTCCACCATTAAGGCGGAGGAAGAAAGGTTTGGATTGTGGTTACTTCCTCACGTCATCATCACGTTCGAGATGGGCGGTGGGGCCTCCCATTGGTTGGGCGATAGCCGAAGCCCCCGGTAAGGATTTTCTGAAGAGACATTGTTCCCAAGTGAGAATCGAGGAGGAAAGCGGTTCGTTGTTGTCGTCAGCGATGATGAGGACGCGGCTGCCCTCAAGCGGTTAAGGAAGCGCGGGGACTCCTTTGAGGAGGTCCCGGAGACGAGTATTTGGTCCTTCTCTCTGCGGGGAGTCTAGCCTCAAGGAGACTGCCCGGAATGGGTCGCCGGAGGGAAACTGTCGTACCCTCGTCGACTTCGACTGCGGAGTTAGCCGCCCGCGAAGTCTACGAGGTCGAGTCTCCACTTTCTTGGGATCCATCCACCTGGCGGCGCTACTGAGGCATCGGACGACGTCGTCATGTTGGAGAGCCCAGAGGGGCCATTTACTCTTGTTTGAGCCGATCTTTGGAGGCCCGGGGAAGTTGTGGAGTTGCGGTGATTTTTGTAGAGCCCCTTTCCTCGTGATGTACTTTCTTGAAGACTCGGCTGTATTCTCTCGAGGTCGGCACCGCCTCTCTTTGGCCAGACTGGTTTGTGAAGGGAAGCGGAACGTCCTCGTGGCAAGAGCCCCAGCGTTCCTACGGGGCCCGCCCTTCGGTCGCCCTCCTCAAACTTGATCGAGGGAGCCGAGCCTCGGGAGAGGTTCCTTTAGTTGAGTTTGCGCGGGTCATATATTCGAGAGATCGACACCCGCTCTCGCTGTCGTCGATGCGGCTCAGCCGGCGAAGGGGCAGCTGGGACATCCCGCGGGGAGCCCGCGAGCGCTCTACGGCCGACCTTCCGGCCAGCCCTCCCAATTTGTTGAAGAAGGCCGAGCCCGAGGAGAGGCTTCTTTGGGACGAGCTCGCGGGTCGCATGTTCGGAAGTTTGCGCAGCTCGGCTGGCGATGCGGTACAGTGGCGAAGGGCAGTACTGGGACATCCGCGGCAGAGAGCCGCGGCGCTCCACGGGCGGCCGACCTTCCGGCCGGCCCTCCCATTGGTCGGGAGGAGGGCCCCATGAAGAGGCTTTTGCGGGCGATTTAAATGCGCTTCTGTATATCGTATGGTTGTTTCCTTCTGGACTTATTCCTTTGTCGTTTATTTCGGTAATGCTTCTGATCTTTCCTTCCGTGCAGGCTCCTGATGATGCGGTCCCAATCGAGGTGCGAGCTGACTCTTTTCGCGGGGTCCTGGAGCGAACTATCATCAGCGGGCATCATCTCGTCCATGGCGGTCGGCCGAATCGCATCTCTTACGAGGAGGAGAATGGGCAAGCTGGCAGAGAGTGGCGTGGAAGCTCTATTCGCCGCGAGAGAGCCGTGTCACCAGTTGGTTGGAGAGATGGTTGGTCGACACACTCCATCGTGAGTGGCGGCGGGGCGATGGACACTCGTTATTGGGATGGTATAACTTGTGTCGCAGATTGTCTCTCTGGCGGCTCCTCACGCCCCAGTTGGTGTCCTCCATCTAGGGAACGCCGGGGTAGAAGAGGCGTCACGCCTGGAGACTTTCCCGGTGGAAGCGGGTCCATCAAGCCTTCCCGATTAGCTTTTGCTGCCATTGAGTTTTGAGATCAGTTTCCGTCTTTGTATCATATCTGTCTTTTGCATAAATGAGACGCTTCTGTTTACACTTCGTGTCCATGCTTCTCTCATCGTACAGTGTTGCTTGCTTCTTGCTTTGTTTCCATTTGTTGGATCATGCTTCGTGTTTGAGCATTGGGCTCTTTGGAGCAGATTCTTTGTTAAGGCCCTATCTGGGCGCCTTCTTACGTGGTGCGTCGTCCTTCGTAAGAGGATGTCATCTGACTCACACGTTTGGGGGCTCGATCCGGTGAAGTGGATGTCGCCGCCAAGCCCCCGGAGCCTCAACAAGGGTCAACGACGTCGGGCCGCGTAACCGAGGACTCCGGGTCTAGGACTCGGTCGCGTATGATTCGGGAGGTGCGTCGCTCCGCTCAAGCGTTATAATCACCAAGTTGAGGTCCTAGCCCACGACCATTGTAGGCGAGGGTGCTCTCTTCGTTGAAGAAGGTCGCCGCACGCTGCGATTCTTTGCCCCCTAAGGTTTTGTTGGCCATAAAGTGGGGACTCGGGAGCCCCAGGCCTAATGTTTTGACTGCACGGGTCGTTGGCGCGTAGCCTTTGAATGGATCGCCTGGATCCTGTGTCCTAGCCTACGGTTAGACGCCTCCGGGCTGACTAGCACGGGGCTTAGTTCCTGAGTGGCCGCTGGGGTCTTTTGGCGCGGAGCCATGGTGAGTAAAGCCGTTCCCAGGCCAGCTGGCGCGAGGACGGAGTCCTGAGACGGTCTGCTTTGGACCGCCAGGCATTGAGCCAAGGACTGGTTTTACGGACGGACGCTTGTCCTCCCGACTTAGGAGCAGTCTAGGTCGTTTGATTTGAAAATGCAATGCATGACATTAACTCACACAAATGAATATGCAACAAGATAAAGCAATTATGATAATCGAAGATAAACTCATGTTCAAGCATTCATCATGATGCATGCGTGTGCGACTTACCTGAGTCTGAGTTGCATTATTGGTAATACTTTCTTAAGTTGGCGGCGTTCCAGGTCCGCGGGACCAGTTTGCCATTTTGGGCGCGTAGCTTGTACGCTCCACTCCGGAGGATTGCGGAGACGAAGAAAGGTCCCTCCCACCCGGGGGAGAGTTTGTTCCTATTTGCGGTCTTTTCCGCCGCCTCTACGCTCCGGAGGACCAGATCTCCAACTTCCAGTGGGCGCGCCTTCACTCGCTTGTTGTAGTACCGCGCGATTCGCTGTTGGTAGGCTGCGGTCCTAAGTCGTGCGGCGTCTCGAACTTCCGAGAGCAAGTCTAGACTTTCCCGTAGCCTTTGTTCATTGGTGGCTGGGTCGAAGCATTCGATCCGCAGGCTTGGCATTCCCATTTCCATGGGTACCACAGCCTCAGCCCCAAAGCAAAGGATGAAGGGCGTCTCCCTTGTTGGTTCTCTCGCAGTCGTCTGATACGACCATAGCACTGACGGTAGCTCCTCAGTCCAGGAGCCCCCTGCGTCTTCCAACCTGGTCTTCAACCCGTGCAGGAGTGTGCGGTTGGTGACTTCGACCTGACCGTTTGCTTGAGGGTGCGCCACGGACGTGTGCACCAGCTTAATGCGGAGGTTACGGCAGTACTTCGTGAAGCGTTTGCCGGTGAATTGGGTTCCGTTATCGGTCACCACGACTTCGGGAATCCCAAAGTGGCAAACAATGCCCTGACGGAGGAACTCCGTCGCATTTTGTTCCGTCATCTTTGCGAGTGGGACGGCTTCCACCCATTTTGTGAAGTAGTCGATGCTAACGATCAAGAATTTTCTTTGTTTGGCTGCCATCGGTAGGGGTCCGAGTATGTCGAACCCCCATTGTGCGAACGGCCATGGGGATTGGAGATAGTGCGGCTCGGTGTGCGGGTAGTGCGTCATGTTGCCATGGACACGGCAACTCTCACACTGCTGAGACGAACTCCATAGCGTCTTGTTTCATGGTGGGCCAAGTAGAACCCTTGCCGCATGACGTTGAACGCTAGGTTCTTCCCGCCAATGTGAGATCCGCATGACCCCAAGTGTACTTCCGCCAGCAAGAGATAGCTTCCTCCGGTTAAGGCACTTCAGGAGAGGGTAGAGTATCTCGCCTATACAATCTCCCATTCGAACCGTGTACCATCCTCGCTGTCTTCTTGAAGCCGTTGGCGTCTTCGGCAAACCTTCTTGATGAGAAACTTTATGTGCGGAGTCATCCAGTTTGTCCCTCGTGTCGATATGAAGGACTTCTTTGTCTTCGGCATCAATGTTGGGCACGTTCTGGACTTCCCTGGGTTCCCTTGCGTACTGCTCTACAGTTCTGGCGGCCGCGTCCAGGGCCAGTCGGTCAGCGCATTCGTTATCCGTTCTCGGGATATGCTCGATCTCAAATCGGCCGAACTCAGGGATCAGGGCTCTTACTCTTGCCAGGTACCTCACAAGTTGTGGGTTCGAGGCTTCGAAGTTCCCCTTCACCTGATTGACCACGAGTTCGGAGTCACTACGCATGACCAACGACCGCGCGAAACACTCCCTCGCCAGTCGTAGGCCAGCAAGGAGGGCTTCATACTCCGCGACGTTGTTCGTGGCCGGGAAGGCCAGAGTAACAGAGTATACGATCTCCACACCATCGGGCGTCCTTAACACGATTCCAGCTCCACTGCCTGTCTGAGTAGACGATCCGTCCACGTTCAGGGTCCACGCAGGTGAACTGTCGTGCTCGTATCTCTGGATTGTTTGTCTTCGCCCTGTACGGGCGTCATCGCTTCGACGATGAAGTCTGCTAGAGCCTATCCTTTCACGGCTGGCCGCTGGCGCGGAACTCTAAGTTGAATTCTCCCGATTCAACGGCCCACTTAACCAACCGGCCCGACGTCTCTCGGTTTCGCAAGATCGACTTTAGTGGGCTGGTTTGTCAAAGACAACAATCCGGTATGACGGGAAGTAGGGTCGCGATTTCGCGCCCGCGACAGACAATGCGAGCGCCATCCTTTCTACGTGCGGATAGCGAGCCTCTAATCGGCACCTTTTACGTGGTATACCGGCTGTTGCTTGCCTTCGTGCTCCGCTACTAGTACGGAAGTGATCCGATGTTGATGTAGCCAGTAGAGGTAGAGAAGCTTAAGCACAAGCGTCTTTGGAGAGATAAGTCTTTGGTTCCTTGAAGGCTTCGTCACATTCTTCATTCCACTTGAACCCGTGCGATTTGGTGCTCCTTAGCGCCTTGAAGAAGGGCAAATATTTTTCGGCTGACTTGGCTAGGAGCCGCGAGAGGGCGGCTATCCGCCCCGTTAGCTTCTGGACTTCCTTTATGGTTCGTGGGGGGTTCAAGTCGAGTATTGCTTTGATCTTCTCTGCGTTGGCTTCTATCCCGCGCTGGGATACGATGAAGCCTAAGAACTTCCCGAAGGTCACCCCGAATGCGCACTTGACCGGATTAAGCTTCATCCCGTGCCGTCGGAGGATCTGGAAAGTCTCATCTAGGTCGTTGACGTGGTGGCTCGCTGGCAACTTTGCTTTTCACAAGCATATCGTCGACGTACACCTCAACGTTTCGTCCTATCTGAGCTTCGAACATTTTGTTTACAAGGCGCTGGTATGTTGCGCCTGCATTCTTGAGACCAAAGGGCATCATTTTGTAGCAATACGTCCCTTGATCTGTCATAAACGAGGTGTGCTCCTCGCTCGAGTCCATCCGGATCTGGTTATATCCCGAGTATGCATCCATGAAGCTCAGTAGTTCGTGCCCGGATGTGGAATCCACGAGCTGGTCGATTCTTGGGAGCGGGAAGCTATCTTTGGGGCAGGCCTTGTTCACGTCCGTGAAGTCGACACACATCCGCCAATTGTTCTTTTCACCAAGTCTGACGTTGGATAGCCACTCTCGGTCTTTGGACTTCTCCGATGAACCCGCGTCCGTGGAGCCTCTTTACTTCTTCACGATGGCGACTAACTTTTTCGGCAGAGTGGTTCCTCCACTTTTGCCTGACGGGTTTTCGGCTCGCGTCAAGGCCCAGCTTGTGGACTATGACTTTCGCTGATATCCCGGGCATGTCAGCGGGGACCCAGGCAAACACGTCGGAGTTAGCCCGGAGGAAGGTAATTAGCTTGTCACGATCTGCAGGTGGAAGGGATCTTCCTACGTTGATGCATCGTTTTGGATCGGAAGGATTGAGAGGGATCGCCTCAGTTTCCTCTCCTGACTGGGCCTGTTGAAGCGACGTCTCGTCGCGGAGGTCCAGGTCTTCGCTCGGTCTGCTTGGTGCCACTGGGTTGACTTAGGACAAGTAGCAGGTTCGCCCCATTTCTTGGTCTCCCAGAACTTCTCCCACGCCCCAGGGGGTGGGAAATTTCACCTTTAGGTGAGGGATGGACGTCACGGCCTCAAAGGCAGTCAAGAAGGGTCTGCCGAATATGGCGTTGTAGACGGACGGAAGATCGACGACTAGGAACGCCAACTCGCGCGTCATAGAGTGCGGGTGGGTCCCCACCGTGACTTCCAGTCGCATTATCCCTTGCACTGGAACTGGCTCGTTGTCCAAGCCGTATAATGGTCCGTTTGCTGCTTTCATTTGGTTCCGTTTTAGTCCAAGTTTAATGAATGCAGTGAGGTACAGTAAATTTTGCGAGCTTCCATTATCAATGAAGACCCGTTTCAGTTGGTAGTCGCACCACCACCAAACAAGGGCCGATACAACAAGGGAGTCGTGTGTGGGAGAGGTTACATGTGCCATATCGTCGCTACTAAAGCTAATGACATCATTCCTAGCCCCTATCTTCGCCCGCTTGTTCGGGAAGTCGCTTCGGCTGTCTCGCTCAAGCGCTCGCCGTGTCGGCGGAAGAGATCATGTGAACCACGCCGGCGGCGTCGTGCGGGCCTCTGAGGCTCGGCCGGGTTCACCGTCGGAGGGGGAGGAGGTGCTCGACCCGAGCTCTTCAATAACCGCTTCAAGTGTCCACGCCGGATCGGTTCTTCAATCTCCCGCCGAGGTGCGGCAGGTTCTCGGCCGAAGTGCCCCTGCATACGGTAAATGGGCAAGATTATTCGATCGCCATGCCAGGACCCTTGGGCGTTTTGGCCACTGAAGAATTTTTCATCCTCGGATGCACGGAATGTTTGCACTACTTGTCATTGAGCGGTCGAGAGGTCTCTTTGTAGTCCCTTTTGGGCCCCGTGGCCATCTGCTTGCGCGGCGCTCCGAGTAGCGGGGCCGTCGCTGTCCTTTTCTCCCACCAAGCTCGGGGCTTCCCGGGGCCGGTCCACTCGCTCGGGAGCTTCACCTCATTGGCCTCTTCTTGGCCGTGATGTACGTCCGAGCAATGGTCTCGGCCTCCGGAAGGTCCGGGGGCGCCCAGTACGACAAGTGTTTGAAGAAATCCCCCGCCGCCAGAGTGGCGACGAAGGCGTTGAGCTTCAGCTCATCGGAGAGGTGTGGGATCCGCCTCGCCTCAGTGATGAAACGGTCCAGAAACCGCTTCAGGCTTTCATCTTGTCTCTGTCGGAGGCGGACCAGGTGCCAGGGTTGCCTCTCCTCCCTTCTGCTGGAGGCGAACTGGCTCAGGAAGCTATCAGCAAGCTCGTCGAACGAGCGTATGAGTTCGGGAGGAGGCCGTGGAACCATAGTAGCGCGTCACCCCTAAGGGTGACGGGGAAGCACTGGCACATCAGGGCCTCGCTTGCCCCTTGTAGAGAGAGGTGGGTGCAGAAGCAGTTGAGATGGTCCATCGGGTCCTTGCTTCCGTCGTATCCCTCCAGTACCGGCATTTTGAACTTGCTCGACAACGGCTGCGTCCGCAAGTCCATGGCGAAGGGCGATCTACGGAGGTCGGCGGAGGAGGGCGTGGGTTTCTCCTTATGCAGGGTATCCCACAGCACCTTGACTTTCTCCTCCATCGAGTGGTCCGTAGAGCCTCTTCGCGCATTGAGGACGTCACGGAGCTCCGTGTTCCCCTGGAGGTGCGTCTGGGCTCGCCGAGGTGGCGACTCTCCGCCCGAGAGGCGCGTTCGCCGTTGGAGCTGCGGCGGGTGGCCTCCTGTTGCCACGCGAGAGTTGCGGGGTTGTGTCCTTCAAGTTGGTCCTCCTGTCGCCGCCGGCGGGATGGCTTTCCGCCTCGTTCAAGGCCATCTCGCTTGGTGCGGCTGTCTTTGCCGCCGCGGTCGGGGACGGTTTGCTCGCCTCCCGCGAGCGACTTCGACGCCTTTCTCTCTTGGAGGTGGAGGCTTGGGCCGCGGGGAGGCGATCCGGCCAGCAGGCGATCCGGTGTTCGCGCACACGGCGAGGAGGACCTCCTTGAAGATCTATGTCCGCCGCCATGCGGCGGACTTGTGCTCCGGTTGGTTGTTCGTTTGGTTCCTCAGGGGAACCTCTCGGGTGGTGACTTCACCGCAGAGCACTAGTTTGTGCTCGGGTGTTCACCATTTTCTATTGTTCAGCTGCTTGATGGGAAAGAGACACTTGGCTTATTGTCAGTTTCCAACAGACGGCGCCAATGTTGCGTCCCGGGCCCAAGGTTGTCATACGGATTAGGGAGCCTTTGGATTCCTATGCGTGCGGTCGCTCCGGAAGAAGGGTCCGGTCTCCGTCTCTATGAACCTGGACCTGCACAACACAAATAACAAACAAGAGGTGAAGGGTCTGGCAGGATTTCTCCCACCGAGGCCGCTCCAACGCTCAAGTCAGCAATATTCCCGCAATGAACGGAAATGGCGCACGTTAAGGTGGTGCGCGGAGAAATGCTGTGAAAGCGTAGAAATGCTTATGCGATGATGTGGGGAAATGTAGTGAGCAGGTGTTGGAAGGCAAGCTTCCGTAATGCACCGCATGATGGGTGGCTAACTTTCCGTGATCTCGGAGGATCTTTGGGATGGTGGCCAGTCGGGCTAGATGAGGCAAAGCTCTGCTTTGACTCGTCACCCCTGTGTTTTTAGAGAAAAGGAAGGAAGATGATCAAGGACACTTGAAGCTATACTCCCTGAGGATCGTAGTTTGATCGAGGAGTTCAAGGTCTCAAGGTTGATCGTAAAGTCTTAGAAGATCGAAAGAGTCGAAAAATCGAGGGAAAAGTCCGAAGAAGAGGTCCCTTTCTCGTGGGGTGTGAGGGTTTTATACGCCTCACCCGTTGGACTCTTAGGCGCAAAACACCACCCTTGGAGCTTGGGCCATTGCGCGCCGGGTTGTCATGGACCGCCCGGTCACGCCCGGTTGCTCTGTCGCGTGCTGCTCGGCACGTTGTTGACCACGCCTATTTTCCCGAGCGGGGATTGGTTGGCCGGACGGGACGGTGGCGCGTTGGTCTTTGCGCCCGGCCCACGCCTCTATTGGCTAGCCTTTCCGCCTTTTTGTCTCTTTTTAGCGACGCATTTAATGCGCCGCAGGTTACCGTTGCCTCCTTCCGTTGTGGGTTTGCGCCATTCACCCCTTAGGTTGGGCTTACTGCCTCTCGTGGGCCACGACCTGCTTCGTGGGCCTGGGCCTGTCTCATGGGCCTGGACATGGGACCCAACAGATATCTATCTATTTATTATTATGAGTCAGTTAATATAATAAAATAGATGAAATTTAATAATGTCTTTGATGGCATCAATCTAAAAGGAATCTCCCAAAACTATTCTCTCTGAAATAAAGCAAAATTGTCATCCTCTCGAGTGAATTTACTTCTTGATGGCTTGCCAATTCTCAATTCTTGGTATCCTGAGCTCATTTTTTACCATAAACAGTGGTTGTAGTGACAGGAATGGCAACGAAACTGTTTATAAATGCTTATTAAACCAACTTCTTTATAATGCAGGTGAATTTGGTAGTAGCAAATTTAGTGTTGGTTCATGTGGATTGGGTGGGCGTTCGTAATTGGTTGATCCAAATCGATAGTTGGTCAAAAGGTGATTACTGATTGATCATCATGTTTGTTGTCGGGAGGTTATTTTATAATAGCCTTCATCCTCATCCTACTATGTTTTCTTCAATATATATGGAAGACTTCTATCATTCACGGTAGGCAATAGTAGACGAAGATGATGAAAAAAACAGACAATAATGATAATAAAAAGAGGAGAAAAAAATTATGAAATTCTTCTAAATTCTTAGTACTCAGGGCTGTGTAAAGTGAATATTTTTTATTTGTGATTAGACTTTAATCAAAATTTATTTTTCAAAAGAAAAAACCGGTAATTTAACTAAGATTTTAAATTATTTCACATATTTTAGAATATGTTTTATTTTGCTACTTTATTTTTTAATTCTACCATGGTTCGTGATATTTTCGTTCATTAAGGTTGAACTTTTGGAATGAAGTGCAAAGGAAGAAATGGGTCTCATTACTTTGTAAAGATCAAGTGACTCAGCTCCTACGATTATAAATGGACTCATTTGAATTTTTGTTTGCATGATCAGGAGCTAGGGATGGTGGGACTTGAGCAATGAAAAGTGGTTAAAATCCTTTTATTTGAGATTATTACATACTAAGAACATCATCATATTAGTTTAAAGGGTTAATATATAAAAAAATAATCGAACAAGTTTCAAAGAGTTGTGATCATAATAGCTGTCAAATTGATAGGATTAAATCACTGTGATTGGAAAAATGAAGAAAATTAAAAAGTTTGCAGATCTTAATGCAATTCAATATAGAATGAAAGATTTAGCTTGAACGAAATATGACCTAATCTATAATAAAATCTCTCAGAGCATATTTAATTTTAGCAGAATTTAAAAGAGTTTTAAATATGCACATATTGAAAAAATTATTAAACATATGTTAAATATATATATACATATAATAATATATAATCCATTTTAAAAAATAAACATAATTTTTAAAAAGCGGATCTCAGAAGAAAGTTAACGGCATGCAATGCAATACAAAAGAGGCAACTAGAAGTGTGACTAAAAAAGCAAAAGATTACCAGCCATCATAATTCCTTTCGGATCTTACTTTGTTGTAGCATGCGAATCCTCACACTAGACCAGCAAGGGCACAAAGCTACTCTTCCTCGTAGACCTTGTTACTTATTAAAGTCCATTGCTAGTCTTCCATATGAATTCATATTTATTGTAGGGAGTGATCTGATTGGGATCAAAATAAGTCGTCATAATAATTTCTCATTGCCATTATAAGGGATAAGACACTTGACATGATATTTAAATCCAATGAAAGTTTGGATTGGCCTCGGTAATCAGCATCTAGAGTCCTAAATAACTCAATCAGGTCAAAAGTCGGTCATCTTACTCACCTGACTCAATTATCTATTTAACAAGGAATCTCTCAAGTCTCTCCACAATAGCTTCTTTGAACCTACAACTCAAAATGACTCAACTTATAACAGTTTAATCTACGATCATATTATTTTTAATATTTAATTTAGAATATATTATTAACGGTCAAAGAAGAATATAGATTCGGGTATTCAAATCTCACTTTTAGACCAATTAACGAGATCTCAATGGAATCTTTATTCATATGCACAGTAAAATGATTAAAATCTGGTAATTTGCATTGAATCCTGCAAATTTGAATCGAATTTTAAGATTTTTCCGTGCCCACAAAATAGTATTAATGATACCGAACGGTGGGATCGGAACAAAGTAGCAGCTCTTCCGTTTTCCGCCAAGGTAAAGCTGCTACGCGGCGGCAGTGCCGGCGGCGGATTATCTGTGCGTCTGAATTTTACAGTCCGCCGCCCCTACGTCACCGTCGTGGTTTCGTTAGCGTAACATCTTCAATTGCCAACGGCGACACGACTGCCTTACCCTCTACAAGGGCCACGTATCAGTGGTTTGGGCAGAACTGTCTTTTTACTCGGAATCTACAAATATCTACGCAATCTTCTTCCTTGTCCTCACCATATCTGGCGCTCTATCCCCCACCGTTCCCCCTCTCTCTCCCGCCCACCTCGCCCTTCCTCTCCGCCACTGCATCACCAGACACCGCAGAGGATGTCTGTGGTTCTTGGAAATTTAGCTTTTATAGCAGAAGTAGTATTACCGCGAACTGTAAATACGGACCGGAAGAGCCGTCCGGTGCTGCCATTTGACGTCGTTTTGAACTTGCCTAAGAGAGATCATCCAAAGAGTGACCATCCGCCTCATAATGTGAGTAATTCGAATAGTTACGCATCTTTTTCGTCGAAGAGCTCGGAGTTCGATGGGGAGATTAGGAATAATAGGGTTGGAGTTAGGGGGAAAGTGAATGCGAAGGTAAATGCGATCGAGTTTGATGCTAATTCGAGCGACGAGGAGAATGGGAATGGTGAAAGGGAGGAAGAGGAGGAGTTTGATTGGGAGGCGGAGATGAGGAAGAGAATGAAAGAGATCGAGGAGATGAGAGAGTTGGAGAAGAAGGCTGAGGAGTTGCAAGTTACGTTGGAGGAGGGGAGTGAAGTTCTGGGGAGTGAAGAAACTGAAGAAGAAAAGAAGAGGAGAGTGCGGAAAGAACTCGAGAAGGTCGGTACTTTATTGTTTTTGAAAGAAACTTGAACTAAATCGATTATCTTTCGTAATTGTTCTTGCTGTTGCATTTGTTTAGTGTATGAGTTATTATATATGAATTTGATAAGTAATTAAAGCTTATCCACATAAAATTTGTACAATCAAAGCCAATGGTCAGCTTAGAAGTGCAGCTAGGTACCTCAAACAAAAACTTTCCTCAAGGACAGTTGGAAAGGAAGTATATAAAAATGAAAGTCAAAAATTCCTCGGCCAATCGAGCCGTCTTGGCGTTGGAATTCCCCAGCTGTTGAGAATCACAACATTCAGTTTGTGATCACTATTTTGGTGATTTGAGAGATCAATCCCTAAAGTAATACAGCTTGCACAAGTAGAAGTGAGAGGGCCATCATCCAGGTGCCAAATATCCAACCATAGGAAAATATCCTTTCCATTTCCAATGTTATGCCTGATGAGCAGTCAAATGTGATTGCGAAGACTCATAATCTTCTGGAAGTTCCATGCAGCAATTAGGGAAGTTTGATAGTTCACATGCACCTATCTCTATGCAATAATGTTGAATCCAATTGACCCAAATAGGCGAATCGGCATCATTGAGGATGTGCCACAGATGCCTTGCCATGAGGGATTTATTCTAGGCCACAGAGTTCCCAATGCCAAGGTTGCCTTCAGTCTTAGGTTTGCATATGTCAACCCAAGAGATCTTTGGTGACGTCCTGTTGACGCTAACTCCATGCCATAGGAAGCGACTAAAAAGGCCATCAATTTGTTTGATGTTTTCCTTAGGGAGAATGAACATAGAATCCCCAAACAAGCGGAGGTTTGCAAGGATAGAGGAAATGAGCTGAAGCCTTCCAGCTTAAGAAAGTCAGCTGTTCTTTCAGGAATTGATTCTATTTGGCACTTTTTCAATAAGAATCTGACAATCAGAGTCAGTAAATCTCAAGGAGATAAGTGGCACACCCAGGCAATGGACTGACAGGGAGCCCTGCTTTACTCTAGCAATTCTATGGATATCCGAAGCCAGCTGAGAGTTGTCAGATGAGATGAAACATTCACTTTTGACAAGGTTAGGTTGAAGACCTAACAAATAGGAGAACTCACACATGCACCAAGTCAATAGATTAATTGACTCTGTATCACCTTGTGAGAAAAGGAGATCATTAGCGAATGTTAGCATCACAGTTATCGCATCTCCAATGGAATTTAAAAAACGGTTTAACCATGTGTCAAGTGATTTCATTAAGAACTTCCATGCCAAGTTTGAAAACATAAGGTGAGAGGGGGTCACTTTGATGGAGGCTGCGTCCACCATTGAAAAACCCAATAGATTCCTAGAGAAAGACAGAGTAGAAATGCATTGGCTGATCCATCCGATGAAAATAGTCTGGAAACCCATAATCTTGAGGGTAGCCAAAATAAAAGCCATTCAATTGAGTCAAAGGCCTTCATGATATCAATTTTTAGTGAACAACGGGAAACTCCTCTATTGAGATGAGATTTGTGTAACAATTATTGTGCAAGGAGAATGTTGCCTCTGATGAACCTTCGTCCCACAGAGGCCATATGACATGGGTCTACAAGGTCAGGAAGGAAGGATTTTAGGCAGTTTGTTAGTATTGTGGAGATGATTTTACAGATGACATTACAACGAGCGATAGGCCTGAAATCGGAAATTTAGGAGGGGGATTCCACTTTCGGGATAAGACAAAGGATGTAATTATCAATCTGTTTCAAAAGATGACCATGCCAGAAAAAAGTCAATCACCTCTTCAAAGATGAGAGGGCCCACAACATCTCATGAAGACCTGGAGAAGGCAGCTGTGATACTATCTGGACCAGGGGCTTTGCTGTCGCCAAAACCGAAATTTTGTTCAATTTTGTTCAATTTCATCAGCCAATGGAATAGCTGTCAAAGGAGAATGCAAGGATATCGGAATAGACTTCGGAATTAAGAGTTTAAGGTGATTGATATCCAACAAGCAGCTAGATGTAGAGGACCCTAAAAGATTCTTAAAGAAAGAAAGGATCTCCTCATGAGCCTCCTGAAGCGAAGATGTGTGTTGATGAATTCCATTTGCTTGAGGTTGTTAGTGCTAATTTATGAGCTTTTTGCGAAAAATGGCTTGTTGTGATTGAATAGTTGGTCAAAGAAATAGGTTCAATGGAAGTTCATATTGAAGCCGGATAAATATCATAGGTTTCTAGTAGCCCAAATCTTGAACAATCTGGCTTTCCATCCATTATGAGGAAAAGGATCCACTTATCTACCAAGAGTAGTATTTTGAGTTACTTTAGAATTTTTACACGTATACCTCAGGTTATACTGATAAATATGGTGGCAAAGCTGTATTGATAAAGTCAACAAATAGTAACTCTTGGGAACTTACACTTTGACTCCATTTTACCTCCCCTCATCCTCCCAACATATATCTTTGGGGGAGGTAGAATAATAATTTTTTCTTCCATTTTTTTAAAGAACTCCTTTTCTCCCACCATTTACCAGATTCATAAAGTCATGCATTTGTTTGGTGGAAATCTGATTGTAGAAATGTGGGGGAAAAGACAATGCCCTTGACCATAATGTTTAAATATGTTGTCATCTGCTATTATGCATATTTGTGAATGTGGTTGTGTGGACATGGGTGTGTTCAGGGATTGGTTGTCCTTTATCGGGTTCAAGAGCTCTATTATGTCTTCCAGTTCTCAGTTTCCAGCTATCCTTTTGGTTCCAAGATTCTTGTTTGCTTTTAAGGCTTGGTTCAACCAACCTCATGCCCCATGACCCATCTGATTGGAAGTAGGAGAGTTGATAACCTCTAGAATGAAGTTGATGCGGACATCCGAGACGAATATTTACTTTGATTTGCCTTCCAAATTAGCTTTGATTTTATTTCCATAGCAATTTTGATTATTAATTAGATTAGATTTTATTTTATTTAGTAGAAATTTGATTTTATTTACCATTTGACTTCCTTTCCACTTTTAAAGTTATTTAATTATTATTTTGTTTCCAATTTTCTTAGACATCGGGTTCTCTATATAAGAACCCCTATTTCTATTGTTTAGGGGATTGATGATGAATGAATGAATGAGAAATTGATTGCAATTGAGCAATTGTGCTTCCCTTTCTCTCCCCCCTTTGGTTTGATCCCTTTCTTGTCCCTACCCCTCTAGTCTAACTTCTTGTCTCTACCCCTCTATTCTTCTTCTCTCTACTTTCACCCTCCTCCCTACATCAGAAGTTGTGATGAAAAGTGCTCAAAGTTGGCAATTTCATAACCCCTGAAGAGTAAAGGTGTGATAAACAAGCCTTTACTGAGCATAAATAATATGAGTATTCTTGATTCATAATCAAGAAGAAGGAAAAGGAGGGATGTGATTCTTCTTTCAGTTGGTTTTTCCCTAACGGCGAATAGTGATGCACTAGCTTGGGTCCCGAAATTTGTTTAATTGTTTTCTTCAAGATGATGCCATTCTCTTTGAGTAAAGAGTTATCCACAAATAAAGTCGCTTAATTGGTTACCCTACACTGGGCTACAGCAACATCCACAAAGGTCACTGACATTGCTATGCACCTTTGAGATTGCAGGTTATTTAACGGAATTTTTATATGTGCGCATGAGGGGCATGGATTTTTATGGGAAAATTGGGTATATTTGACTTGTTTTCATTTGCTTCTGTATTGTTGTTGCATTTTCCAGCCTGACTTCCTTTCTCTTATGGTTTTGAGAGAATAGGTGGCAAAGGAGCAGGCAGAAAGGAGAGCAACGGCAAAGTTGATGTTTGAGTTGGGTCAGAAGGCCTACGGTAAGGGCATGTATGGAAGGGCAATTGAGTTTTTAGAAGGTGCTCTCACAATCATTCCAAAACCCACATTGTTTGGTGGTGAGGTTGGTTTGGCTGCTTAGAAAGGAAAATCTCATTCAGGTACATTATAGTGCAAACATATTCATTAATGACTCAAAGGGAAAGTTACATTTCTTGTTTTCAGATCCAAATATGGCTTGCTATGGCTTATGAGGCCAACAACCGGCATGCAGATTGCATTGCCCTTTACCAGCAATTAGAGCAAAAGCATCCCAGTGTCAGCATTCGACGTCAAGCTGCGGATCTTCGCTACATAATGCAAGCACCTAAGATCAAGATCACTCAGGATGAGATGGTAACCATACCATTGATTGGTTCTCCTTATGACAGGTAATCTTCATCACACTTTTCCTCCACTTTGTTTGGTCTAAAGATGCTAGTTCCTAGCTGCTCTAGCTCATATTTTGGTTCTCTCTCACTGATATTGTGATGATATTATGGGTCTGTGTAGAAGTGGTTTTTGCCTAATGAGTTCTTCGGGTGGTGCTGGCTGCTGTTTTTTCCCCCCCTTTTAACTCTTAATTTAGGAGGCAATATTTTTTACACCGGAATATTTGATGGTCAGTCCAATGAATCGCATATTTTCATGTTCTCAAAGGCCATAGAATTGAAATTTTCAAGGGATTTTAGACTAGGTGTTGAAAATTAATCTTGGATACATATGGAGCCTTAATCCATTGAATATGTGCATTGGAAGTTGGTGTCTTCCAAACCAACGAAAATTAGCTTTAACTTTCGTATTTTTACCATGTTAAGGATTTAATGCCTTTCCTTTCATAACTTATGTGTCATTGTTTTTATTGTGGAGGCAACATTTACCTAGGGAAGGAAAAAGGAAGAGAAGAGAAAGGGAAAGAAGAAATAGTAGTGAAGAGAAACCATAAAGGAGGTACAATTAGGGAACCTGATTTATGTTCATAATAACTTTTCATTATACGGATTAATAAGTAATGTGAAAGGATGACTGATCCGCGATGCTAGCTGTCTTGTTTATTGTTCTAGCTTTTCTCATGATACTCAAAATTTTTTTTGTTAGAGGTCCTTCTGATTGGCCGTAGCTTTTTATGATGGTAAGGTGCGATTGTATTTCATTAGAATTGCTCCACAGCATCTTTGATGATCCTCAGCATTCAACTAGTAAATCCACAGGTCCTTTACTCTGGTTGTAGAAGATACAAATGTAGAGTACTTTCCCGCAAGAAGATCTATGCCATAGAGAAGTTTGATATATTTGCCAATGAAGATTCAATGATTCAGGGAAAATCATCTCTCTGTTGTTCAACAGTTGAAGTTAGCCCTCGTAATTTAGAACACCTGAACTAGTTTCGATCGGCACAAGTGCATCAGACTTGATTTTTTTTTTTCCTACTCCTGTTGAGGTTCATACTGCTTTGAAAAATTGTAGATGAATTCATAGCTCACCTTAGCCCATTAAAACATCATTTTCAACCAAAAAATGGAGAATGAATTGATGTTAAAGATCGAACTCATTATCTCATTACAGGAAATCTAATTTTACTTGTATACACTCCCTAACACTTTGAGTGTCTTGCATTCCACTTCACGGTCTTCCTTCCATGTTTTCATGTTGATCTTGAGTAAGTATATAGTTCTTCACTGATTGCACCCGCAAACTCAAAGTAGCACATATTATGACACTTATAGTACATAGTTTATTATCTTCAAAATCGAGATCATTCACATCTAGTGTTGACTGCCGACATTAAGTGAAACGGATGAAATGGTGAAACCCGTTGGATCTAACAAGGGTACACACATTCTTATTTGCTTTCATTCTTCGTGCATATTTGCAAAGCTCACTGTAAACGTGAGTGTGATTTACTGATGGTCAATCATTTCTTCCTTTTAATGTCATTCTCCTATGCAACTTCCATGTTTTTTTACCCAGTGAATTTGTTTTCTGCTGAAGTATCTCATAGATGGGCCTTGGATTTGAACTTCCCCCATATAATTAATACTAATATGCCAGTTTCACTTGGGCGGCACTGTCTTCATGCATGGTGGTCAAATGAGATCATCTGTACAGTCATTGAAGATTTAATTCACTCACAGCTGAACCTTATCGATATGATGCAGCTATGCAGGAACTTGGAGCGACAAATACAAGGACAGGGATCAAAGGAGAAGTGGCTCGGTAACTAACCAGCTTCCATCATCCAGAGACTATCTTGGGGACTTCCTCAAGTGGAAACCTCCTGTTGGCTTGGAGGAGAACCGCCTCTTTTGGGCGGCTGTAACATTGTGGTTGGGATTGGTTGGGGTGGCGCTCTTTCTGCAAAGATAATCTTACTGTTATGCGCCAGCTTTTATTAGTCGGATAGTCTATTTGTAGATATGCCTGTGCCGATTTTATAAGATGGAATCAATCCATTTCTAGATGTATACATTTGTTTGAAGGTTTATGCAGATTTGAATTCAAAAAATTGTTGTATATAACGTTTGGGGAACTGTCTGGATATTTATTCGCAACACGAAATGTCACACTGGCGGGGCTAATATAAAAATAGATGAATTGATGGGATGCTGTGTTATTCTTCATTGGTTGATAAATCTTGCCATTGTTCAAGGGTAAGGGTTATTCTAGAATTGCAGATGACAGTGATACGAGAAAACCCATTTCAGGTATAAAATCTCATCGAATACAAGTCTCAATAATTTGCCTGGAAAAGCAATTTAATTTTTCTGGTAGCCAACGACTCATTTTTCGAACAGTTTTTAACTTCTGTGGGAGGAAAATGGATCTGTGGGGCGTCCTTCTCCTCATCTGAACCGTCGGATGTAAAATCTGACAGCCCACACGTTTTGAATGGATAATATAACGTAGGCCGTTCGATTTTAAATTTAATCATTCAAAACATGTAACCGTCGGATTTTATATCCGACGGCTCAGATTAAGAAAAGGACGGTCCTTCTCCACAGGGGAAAAGGATGCCCCTCAATCCGGAGGAAAACTGCATGGAACGTTTGGCCAAACAAGTCCTTTTTGCGTCATTTTTTAAGTTTAAAAAAAGAAGGTGATTTTAATTTTTTAAAAAATATTGGCGTGAAAAACTAAAATTTATATTTCAAAATGGTCTTCTAAAATTTAAATTATAATTTTAAAATTAACAAACTTTATGAAAAATAAAACGAAGTATGATAGTTAATTTTATTATACATAAAAGTATCAAAGGGAACATCTAATATGAAATGGCAAGTGCCCTTAGATGTTATATCCCATCTCATTTTGTAAAAATAACGAAGATTAACTCAAACACGATCGCATATTTTGTAATAAATTGATTAGCATCACAAAATTTGTTGTCCATCTTTTGCTTCCTATCTAATTTATTTCTAAAAAAACAAAATCTATGAGGAAAATTCCAATCTATATAATGATCGAATAATGTTCCCCTTTGTTTGAATTAATGGGAAGGCAAGATGATAATGCAAATGCACAAATAACAATATAATTAAGAACACATGATTTTATTTTTTTTATGGGGAAAAATCCTTTTAAAATGAGGGGAATAAATATTGAACTCAAGCATTTGAAAGATGTTACCATCAAGGATGAGTTTTAATTACAATAACCTATCAAGTACCTTAGGTTATCACATTATGTAAGGGAACAATTCAAGTAATAAATTGATACGTGCCCCAAATTTGGATAATAACTTGAAAAGAATTGGATTGTATTATTGAATTTTGTGTTCAGATTTTGCACATCAAAAAGTAAATAGGAGTTTAAAGATATAGAATTCACTTTTTGATATGTCTTTTAATAATCAGATCAATAACTTTTTAAAAAAAATAAAAAAATGGAATAGAAAGAGAGTGTGTGAGGGAGTAGAAGATGAAAGATTAGTTTCTGAAATAGTGAAAAATGAAGGACTAAATTTCGAGAAAGTGAAAAAATGGAGGACGAGGCACCAAGATTGATGGAATTTTAAGTATTAAGTGTTGGGTTATGGGTCACTCCCGTGTGGGCCCATACACACTTGATGAGGCGGGTGAAGGTCCATATCCTCACCGCATGGAGAAAGGTCAAATTGGCTCGCTAGATGCTCGAGCGGTTTTTCCAGAATGGCTGCCGCTTGCTATGTGCTCGAGAGGAGCTCGAGCGGATTTTCCAGAATGTAGGCCGCTCGCTATCCGCTCGAGAGGCCCTCGAGCGGATTTTCCAGAAGCTAAGCTGCTCGCTAGCCGCTCGAGAGGCGCTCGAGCCGGCGGCCGGCCGCTCGCCGCGCGCTCAACAGCCGCTCGAGCGAGCGGCGATTATATAAAACGCAGGATTTTCGTTTTTAGGGTTATGCAAATACTTTGAGCGCCGTTCCAGAGAAGAGAAAAGAGAGAAAAGAAGAATAAGAGAAAGGATTGAGCCTCCGTTCGGATTTTCAATCAAGTTTCAGTCTTCGGTGATCCCACGTACGAGATTCTTGCTGCCGTGAAGAACGTCTCCTGGGTTCCATCTCTTCTCTTATACTTTATACTTCTTGTACGGGCTGTCCACAATCAGTTGTTGTTTTATTTCTTGATTTGGGGTTTGTGTAACCGGTCAACTGCTGCTAGTGGAAATTTCAAACTCTGTGTTTCGTGGTTTTTCTCCCTCGTTTCTTAGGGAGTTTTTCACGTAAAAATCTTGTCTTTCTTGTTTGTGTGTGCTGTTTGTGTGCTTGACTTCGCCTATCACGTATTTTATCACGGTTCAAACAAACTTTTAAAACTAACAAGTGGTATCAAAGATATTGGTTCGTGTTGGGTATTGTGAGTTGTTTGAATCGATGGCATCTTCTTTGTCAAAAAATCTACCGTTTGGCATTGAGCAGTTCAACGGGCAGGGAAACTTCATTCTCTGGCAAGAGAGGGTGAAGAATATTTTGACGAGAGAAGGGACAGTGAAGGCGTTGAAGAAGAAAGATAAAAAGTCTGAAAAAATGACCGACGATGAATGGCAAGACAAGAGAAATCTTGCAAATTGTACTATTAAGTTGTGCCTGGCGGACAACACTCTTCAAGAAGTTATTGGCCTAACTGATCCGGCGGAGATTTGGGAGAAGTTGGAGAGCCGCCACAAGTCCAAATCTCTAACAACCAGACTGCACGTGAAGAAGCAGTTTTATGGCTTAAGGTTATCAGAAGGAGGGAGCTTTGAAAAGCACTTGGATGAATTTAACTGGATATTGACGTAGATGTCTGCTCTTGATGAGAAAATCAAGGAGGAGGACAAGGCACTGGTTCTACTGGCTTCTCTACCGGCCACCTATGATCACATCATCACGACCTTGCTGTTCGGCAAGGATACCTTAAAGTTAGATGAAGTTATTGCCTCTTTGCTTATGAACGAGTCCAGACGGTCATAAGGAACATCATCGTCTTCTCATTCTGAGGTGCTAGTGACTGAATCCAGGGGAAGAAGTAAAAGTTGCCATCAGAAATCAGGAAAAAAAGGACGCAGCAAGTCACGGTCTAGATATCAAAACCTAGAGTGCCATCACTGTGGCAAAAAGGGCCACATCAAGAAGCACTGCTACAAATGGAAGCGTGAGAATGTTGAAGGCAGTGAGAAAAAGACTGACAAGACTCGGGAGGAAGAAAGAGCTACTGTTGTTACCGGGACTAATCTTTGGCTAGTGTGCCAAGAGGATGAGGTGGTAAATCTGGCAGATCTTGAAACTAGCTGGGTGGTGGACAGTGGTGCTTCACTTCACGTCACGTCACGGAAGGAATTCTTCACATTATACACTCCTAGCAATTTTGGAGTGTTGAAAATGGGCAATGAAGCTATATCCCGTATTGCTGGCTATGGTGATATGTGTCTCACCACAAGTAATGGAACCAAGTTGCTGTTGAGGGACGTTAGACATGTTCCAGATGTTAGGCTGAATCTGATCTCGGCTAGTAAGCTTGATGATGAGGGTTTTTGTAGCACATTCTGCGCAGGAGCATGGAAGTTAACTAGAGGGTCTCTAGTTGTGGCTCAGGGCAGAAAGGTCTCTAATTTGTATATGTTGCAAGCCTCGATTACAGCGGGAGATGTGCATGTTGCTAGAGATGAGGAGCTTTCAGATTTGTGGCACCGTCAGTTGAGTCACATGGGTGAGAAGGGCATGAACTGTTTGGCGAAGAAAAATTGTCTTCGGGGTGTAAAGACAGCTCAGTTGAAGACTTGTTCTCATTGCATGACTGGAAAGCAACGACGGATCTCATTCAGTGGCAATTCATCTACAAGGAAGACTGATTTTCTTGAATTGGTCCACACCGATATATGTGGCCCATTCAAGGTGAAGACTCTTGGAGGTGCACTCTACTTCATTACATTTATTGATGTCTGCTCTCGAA
Organism: Nepenthes gracilis; assembly: GCA_033239525.1. Lineage (NCBI taxonomy): Eukaryota > Viridiplantae > Streptophyta > Magnoliopsida > Caryophyllales > Nepenthaceae > Nepenthes > Nepenthes gracilis. The sequence continues at coordinate 7,395,008 of BSYO01000022.1, read as the reverse complement.
AATTGTGGGTATATCCGCTGAAATCGAAGGATCAAGCTCTCATGTTCTTCAAGCACTTTCATGTTTTGGTTGAGAGGCAAACGGGGAAGAAACTGAAATGCATCCGAAGTGATAATGGTGGGGAGTACATCGGAGCTTTTGATGAGTATTGTCGATCTCATGGAATTCGTCATCAAAAGACTCCACCGAAGGCACCGCAATTGAATGGGGTAGCCGAAAGGATGAATGAAACTTTGATGGAGAGGGTCCGATGCGTGCTTTCGGAGGTAAAGCTCCCTGGATCGTTTTGGGGGGAAGCCTTGAGGGCCGTGGCTCATGTTGTCAACTTGTCACAACACGGTACCTTGAATGGTGAAGTTCCTGAAAAGATATGGATCGGGAAAGATGTATCCTATGATCACTTGCGTGTATTCGGATGCAAAGTCTATGTTCACGTTCCCAAAGATGAAAGGACCAAGCTGGAGTCAAAGACCAGACAGTGCATATTTCTTGGTTACGGGGAAGGTGAATTTGGGTATCGTTTGTATGATCCAATTGAGAAGAAGCTGGTTCGATCTAGGGATGTTGTGTTTGTTGAGAACGAGACTATAGAGGATATCGGCAAAGATTCAGAATTTGTCTCCAAGAATGATGACAGCCGGGTACGTGATTCAGATCTTCTGCCGACACCTGATCGTCAGCAGAATGAAAGTCAAGGCAATGCTGAAGATGAAGAAGATCACGAGACCGCAGTGCCCGAGAGTGATGAGGATGAGGCTATTCCTCCTGACACTGCAGAGCCTATTGAGCCTGTTCCACTCCGACGATCCACGAGAGATCGAAGACCCCCATTCGTCTGTCAGCCAAGGAGTATGTGTTACTCACAGACGGAGGAGAGCCCGAATGCTTCGAGGAAGCTATGGAGGATGAACACAAGGCGGAGTGGATGGAAGCTATGCAAGAAGAAATGGCATCGCTACATGAGAATCACACATTTGAGTTGACAAGGCTGCCGAAGGGAAGAAGAGCATTGAAGAACAAGTGGGTCTTCAAATTGAAGACAGATGAAAACAGCTTACAACTGAGGTACAAAGCAAGACTGGTTGTGAAGGGCTTCAATCAACGGAAGGGTATCGACTTCGACGAGATCTTTGCACCCGTGGTAAAGATGTCTTCCATTCGAGTAGTGCTCGAGTTGGCTACTGTTCTTGACCTGGAAGTAGAACAGATGATGTGCGGACAGCGTTTCTTCATGGTGACCTTGAAGAAGAAATCTACATGGAACAACCGGAGGGATTCCTTGTCAAGAGGAAGGAGAACTTGGTCTGTCATCTCAAGAAGAGTCTGTATGGCTTGAAACAAGCACCAAGGCAATGGTACAGGAAGTTTGAGTCTGTCATGATCAGTCAGGGCTATCAGAAAACGACCTCGGATCATTGTGTTTTTGTTCAGACTTTCTCAGATGATGATTTTATTGTTCTCTTGCTTTATGTGGATGATATGCTTATTGTTGGGCGTAATATTTCTCGGATCATGGAGCTAAAGTGACAGCTTGGGAAATCCTTTTCCATGAAGGATTTGGGAAAGGCGAAGTAAATTCTGGGAATTAGAATTTTCGCGACCGCAAATCAAGAAAACTGTGGATGTCACAAAAGAGCTACGTGGAGAAAGTGCTTCAGCGTTTCAACATGGAAAAGGCAAAATCAGTGAGCACACCGCTGGCCAATCACTTCAAGTTAAGCACTCGTCAATGTCCATCTAATGAAGATGAAAAGGCACGCATGAAAGGTATACCTTATTTTTCAGCTGTAGGTAGCCTAATGTATACCATGGTATGTACGAGACCGGATATAGCCTATGCTGTGGGAGTTATTAGTCGATTTTTATCAAATCCCGGTAAGGAGCATTGGTTCGCTGTAAAATGGATTCTGAAGTATCTTCGAGGAACTTCCAAACACTGTTTGTGCTTTGGAAGCAATGAGCCTCTGCTGGTTGGATATACTGATGCAGATATGGCGGGTGATGTCGACTCACGGAAGTCTACTTCGGGATACTTAGTTATGTTTGCAGGAGGAGCTGTTTCTTGGCAATCGAGATTGCAGAAATGTGTTGCTCTCTCTACTACTGAAGCGGAATTCATTGCTATTACGGAGGCAAGCAAGGAGATGCTATGGATGAAGAAGTTCATTCAAGAACTTGGTCTCAAGCAGAACCCGTATGTGTTGCTTTGTGACAGTCAAAGTGCAATCCATCTTAGCAAGAACTCATCTTTTCACGCCAAATCAAAGCACATTGATATGAGGTATCAATGGGTGCGGAATGTTATTGACACGGGTTCATTGGTGTTGGAGAAGATCGGGTGCGAGGAGAATGGACCAAATATGATGACCAAGACATTACAAAAGGGGAAGCTTGCAACCTACTGTGCTATCGCTGGCATGACGGTGTATGGCCCCACACAGTCGCGAGGGAAAGTTTGTTGGGTTATGGGTCACTCCCGTGTGGGCCCATACCCACTTGATGAGGCGGGTGGAGGTCCATATCCTCACCGCATGGAGAAAGGTCAAGTTGGCTCGCTAGATGCTCGAGCGGTTTTTCCAGAATGGCTACCGCTTGCTGTGCTCGAGAGGAGCTCGAGCGGATTTTCCAGAATGTAGGCTGCTCGCTATCCGCTCGAGAGGCGCTCGAGCGGATTTTCCAAAAGCTAAGCCGCTCGCTAGCCGCTCAAGAGGCGCTCGAGCCGGCGGCCGGCTGCTCGCCGCGCGCTCAACAGCCGCTCGAGCGGGCGGCGATGATATAAAACGCGGGATTTTCATTTTTAGGGTTATGCAAACACTTTGAGCGCCGTTCCAGAGAAGAGAAAAGAGAGAGAAGAAGAAGAAGAGGAAGGATTGAGCCTCCGTTCGGGTTTTCAATCAAGTTCCAGTCTTCGGTGATCCCACGTACGATATTCTTGCTGCCGTGAAGAACGTCTCCTGGGTTCCATCTCTTCTCTTATACTTTATACTTCTTGTACGGGCTGTCCACAATCAGTTGTTGTTTTATTTCGTGATTGGGGGTTTGTGTAACCGGTCAACTACTGCTAGTGAAAATTTCGGACTCCGTGTCCCGTGATTTTTCTCCCTCGTTTCTTAGAGAGTTTTCCACGTAAAAATCTTGTCTTTCTTGTTTGTGTGTGCCGTTTGTGTGCTTGACTTCGCTTATCACGTATTTTATCACGGTTCAAACAAGCTTTTAAAACAAACATTAAGAGGGTCAAAATTCTGTACTTATTATTTAAATTCTTTCTCCTCCTTTTTATCAAAAGAAGTGGGCTAATTTATAGTCCTATTGCTAGTTTGTGGAAGTTTTCTAAAGATGAATAATTGATTATAACCAGATTCGTTAATATGATAGAAAACTGAATAGTTCAATTATTTCATAAATTTTGAATTTAATACTTGTCCGTTGATTATATTAATTACTCGTTTGATTTAATTGTTCATCCCTTGGTTCATATGATTGTTCGGCCGGCTTAATTGCCAAGTTTAATTAATCGTCTGGCCATTCGAAATCTCGACTTTTAGTATACTTGGTGGTCTAGCTACTCAACTACTTGACAATTCGGTTATTTAGCTGTTTAGCAGTTTAGTGAATTTTTTTTTTTTCTAGTTTGACTTTTATTATCTGTATTTAGTCCTGACAACTCGGCTAATTTAAAAATCTTCATGAATTTATTATTTGCAAGCCTCTTATACTAATGATTGGGTCAACATTAATTTTTGGCGATACCCAACACTAGTCCCGATGTTTAGAAGTTAAATTCAAACTTCGATCATATTAGAATAAAAATTTGAGTGATCTGCTTTGAATGTTGTTCAAATAATTTTTTCTAATAGAATATTAATCTGTGCTCATTTATTGTTGATTAATCTTATCAATCAGAATCGGATTTTTTATATATTGACCAAAATTCTTTAACTATTTGACTATTTTTTTTATTTCAAAATGTATTATTTTATAACTCAATTTTTGCTATAAAGGGAATTACTCTTATTTGATCTTCAATCTTAATATTTGATGGGGTTACTTATGCTTACTAGAATGAAGAGAAGAGAGTTGGCCTAGATTTTTTGGCATTTCTTTGTGTGAAGTGTAGTTAAAGTCCGTCTTAGTTACTTTATTTTATATGAAAAAGTGTCTTGATTTTTCTTTTTCTATGTAATTTCCTAAATTGAATTAATTTTATCATTTGGGTAGTTGTTCTTAATGCCTTATACAATCCATTGTGGGGCATTCAAATTTTTGCCAAATTTTTGGATAATCATCCGGGTTTAATGTCTTTTGGCTCGTGTGCTATTACATATTTGTTTGTTCAACATTAATTAGCTTGAGTTGATTGATTAAATGTTACATTTGAGAGGGGTGGTGAGACTTTCAGACGGTTTGGTTTTTCAGTTGAGATTCACTCCTCTCTTTGTTTTTTAAAGTCAAATAATTTAATGTTCCTCATATAAAAATATATCTTACATTTAAATATATTCATGAATAAAAGAATAATTTTTATTTTTGTATTTAGATTGTAATTATTAGTTTGTTACTTTTGTATTTCAGACTTATATTTATCTATGTGTGATTTTAAATCACAGAAAATTCGATTAATAAAAATTATTTGAAAGGAAAATTTTCTTCATTATTAAGTTCAATACTTCAGAATTTTTTGAATATTAACTGGGCATTATGACAACTTAGACTTCTAACATAGTAGTTTTCTGATATGAGACCTTTAATTGAGTAATTTAAATTTTAAATTATAAGAGTCTCCCCGGTTTGTTTCTTAAGGCTTGTTGACATTATGGTAATGTTGATTTATGAAATTGAAATGACTTACAAGTGGCACATTTAATGTAACATCAGCTAGCTTTTGAATAGCGCTATTTTAAAATTATTTTAATACGTAATGTTTTGGTTTTCACTTGAGAGAAAGGTGTATCATTATCTGATAGTTGTTGAGATAATAATATATCATTTATATCAACATTATTATTTAAAACACATCGTTTTTCAAATTAGATTACCATTTCAGATTCTAACATCTTTCACTATTCTTTCTAAAATCTTAAATACCTCTTCTACTTTATGTCAAAGTACGATCCTTTTGATTTCCCTGTTCTTCTTGCTTTTAATTTCTCATGGTCCTATGAAATAGTTCGAGGAATGTTATCAATATCACTTCTTACTTGTCAACAGATGATGTGATTGACATTTATGATAAGTATAATATTTTTTTACAATTCCTTTTTAAATCCCTTATCTGAGGATAAGGCTTGTTCTTTAATAAATATCTTTATGTTTGTTTTCGAAACTCATCTAAAGGATAACCTCTAAAGTTCCTTAGCAAGAGAATCTGTTGTAATAATAAACCTTTTGAAATGCTCATTGCTCGTCTTCATTCTAATATCATTAAATATATTGTAGCATTATACATCGTTTTTTGGCAACAGGTACTAACATTAGATATTAGAATGATTAATGTTATTTTTACCTTAATCAATAAAGTAATTGGATCTCTTTAACTTCTAAAAGGAGTTTAAAATAAGTGAAAAAAATCTCGATTCAATAAATAATTGGAAGTACAGATTCTTTTATACCCAGTTTTTCAATAATTGAATTTTGTTAAATAACCAGGTTAATGTTACCCTAATGTTTTCTGGTTTGGTTCTTGGAAGTGAACTTTCTATAAGGAGATCTCAATTTTATCTTGTGAAAGAACATGTAATAGGGTTGTATAGAATCGATAATTTTTTGACCCGAGCCACCTTTTATGTTGTTAATTGATTCATTGCCCTCAGAGGAGAAGTTGTTACTAACTTTAGTAATTCCTCGTCTAGATGATGATGAGGTTTTGAGAGCCATCAAAAAAGTTTTTAAGGAATGCATTGCTGAAATTAGGGTTGAGGCAAGAGCAGTGGGGTCTTAATGTCCATAAACTTCGGCTATTATCTTTTCCTGTCAAATCTTCAAAGGACACCCACCTTATATTTTGATGAAAGGATTCCCACCATGCCTCTGAGGGAAGAGCATGATTCTTCACATCATTCCTCACATGATTCTCCAAATTAGAGGGAAGGTTATTGATAAACTCAGCGTAAGTCGTGGTCAAATTGATAACATACTTGTATACAATTTGAAAAAAAAAATTAAATAAAAAAATATATTTATTGTCAATATGAAATTAATTTACAACACATAAGCATTTTTATTGGTAATATTTTTTAAAGTGAAGGGAGTTCCAAATTTTAGGGACTATCTTTCCATTTTAAGTGTGTAATTTATATATCCCATTATGGAGTATTGCCAACACTGAAAATGGTCCTTCCCAAATTGTAGATAATTTATTTATGTGTACAAGCTTTCTAGTTGCTTTAATATTTTTCAACACCAAGTCACCTACTTCGTAAGTCCACGTATTTTACCTTTTGTTGTGGTATCAAGCAACACATTGTTGATAGGTTGTTGCTCTAATGTGCTCTAACTTCTTCTAAGATATCTAATTTTATTTTAGGAGTTAAGAATTTTGATCAAGAGATTTGATATTTGTTATTTATTATTTATCACTAATTATCATACCATTATATTTTTGTATATTTGAGTATATTTTAGGTATTTATACAGTTTAGAATAATAAAACATTAGTTTTAAGATTATACATGATAAATTTGGAAAAAGATATTATCAGTTTTTTAGGTTTTGATTATGTTATTATCTAACATATTATATATATATATACCTTGATGGGCAATTGACTCACAATTACTTTTATTTTATTAATCTTTCAGATTAGAGATTTGGTACTTATAGATTATAGATTATTAGATCGAAGGACAACTGTTCGAAAAGCTAGATTTATGGTGTTTGAAACAGTTTATGTATTGTTATTGGAAGAAATAGTAGTTTTAATTTTGTTAATTTGTTTAAATTATTAAATATTTTGATTCAAGTAGTGATAATATATGATGATGGTGATTAAAATTGATTTTGATTTTCTTTTCACCAGTTTAGTTAAGTTATGATGTTGATTATTCTTATTTTAGTATGGATGATTTTTTTTTTTTATGTATAGTTTGAAGTCTTATAATTATTAGCTTTGATATTATTTTCGAGTTTGGCATTTTGCTCATGTGATTTAAATCATTATTTTGTTTTAGGTCTTTTATTAATATTTAGTTTTCAGATTTATATCTCGATATTTATTTTGGATTTTAGTTAATATAAAATATAATTTAATTTAAAATTATAAGGATTATTCAGAGATGGTTATGGATTAGGAAATTAACATAATTAGCTTTCGAAATCGGGCAGGTGACAGGCTAAAAATCCAAATATAATTGAGTATTTGATCTCAAATCCTTTATGTGTGGTTAATAATATTCTAACTCCACTACCAACTTGAGAAGATGCCCTGTCAATATGCAACATCTAAGTGGGCAAGAATTCATCCTGTGTAGCCCCCCTGTGTTCACCTCCTTCTTTTAAGATTGGGGTCATTATTTAAACAAAAAAAATTGAAAGAGTTAATCTTTTATAGATGATCGAACTCGAAACTCTATTTCAAACTCACAGAACTCGATCAATCATTTAATTAGGTATCCAGATGCTTATGGTTTCTATAATATCCTTTTTAACGTTTATTAAAACTATAATTTTATAGGTTTGAAAAAGTGGTCAAAACCTTTTTACAACAAAAATTAAGGTTGAAGCAGCTTTTTACGTTCATGCATATCGAGTTTCTAAGTCTGTTAGAATCTTGTTAACATAATAACTTAGTCATTGAATCCCTACTTTTTTCCTAACTAGAATAGCTCTCACAACTGCTATGAGATAGCCAAATAAAGATATGATTCATTATCCTCCTTAAGACAAGTTAATAAAGATGAATGCAGTGGATATTTCTTTAATTCATGAAAGGCTTGTTAGCACTTATCCATCAATTGTAAACTGTTTGTCCTTACTTAGTGTCTTGAAGGTAAATACCTGTTAGCTAGTTTGCTATAAATCGAGATAAGGCAGTAAGCTATCTGATTAGCCTTTTGATCTATTTAATTGTTTGAGGCAGTTGCATATCCATTATGGCTTTAATTCTTTTTTAATTTACTTTTTGTCTTGTACTATGAGACAATAAGTTTTAGGAACTTACAAGAGGTTATCCCAAAGAGCCATTTAGTTTGGTTTAATTTCATTAATACGTTCTGAGTACTTTAAATGTTTCAACTAAATCATTAATATGATTATCAATAAATATTTTTTGACAAACATGATATCAATATATACTTCTATATCTTTTTTTGATCTGCTATTCGAATGTTTTATTTATCAACCTTTGATAAGTTTCTTCAGTATTCCTTAGGCCAAATAGTATCACTTTATAGTAATAGATTTCATAGTCGATCATAAATAGGTTATCTTCTTATCTTTTGGATTCATATTGATTTAGTTGTATCCGCAATAAGCGTCCATAAAACTCAATAGCTTGTGTTCGGATATTGAATCCACTAGTTGATCAATCCTCGAAAGTGAAAAATTATATTTCAAATATATTTGTGACCTTTATTCATATTTGTAAAATCGATACACATTATTTATTTTCTATTATTTTTTTATGAGGGCGACATTAGATAGCAATCCTTATAGTTTACCTTTTTGATAAATCCAACATCAGCTAGGTAATGCCCAGTTTTCAATTGAGAAATTATAACAAATAATTTTTGGATCAATTTAAAAATAGTAAATAATAAAAATCTAATAAGAAATTGAATTATTTGAATTTAGGTTTAGTACCCGAGGGATGCCTATCTTACACTCATGTATTTCTGAGGCAAGAGTTGTATGCCTAATGCATACCTTTAGGGCACATATTCGTGTTCATGACAGAATGATGGCACCTAATGTGTGACTATGGTGGTACTCATGCATAATTGAGGTAGAATATTGGCGCCTGATATATACTTGATGCAGTACATGATGTGCGCATGTGTAGTGAAATGGTGCATGATGTGCACCTATCTGAGACCTACACTGATTATGTTATATAAGGACTGAATGTATTATTTTGATCATTTTCATGGGAAAAAAAAGGAAGAAAAGAGTGATAAAGAAAAAGGACAAAAAGAAGTAGAGAGAGAAATAAATGGAAGAAGATTTCAAAATTATATCTTGTCAAATATGTTTAATTAGATGCAGAAGGTAAGCATTTTTAAACCCGGTATTTAATTTATTTTAGAATCTTTTAATTTTCTTTATATATCGTATTTTTACCGTATAGATATACCACAATTTATCCCTTTATTTTCAATATTTGTGTGTATATGTAATTTTTACTAACCATTTTGAAATTTGGGTTGGTTTTACTAAAAGTTTGTTTATTTTTAACTGAATAAATGAATATTCTGAGATGATATATTTATATACATAGAAGTATTGTGAACCAAAGTCATTAAACTTGTATATTTAGCCATGTATATTGATATTATCTATAAATTTTTGAATTGGATTCTATTTTATTTTGGATGTGAGATCTGTACTTTTAGATAGAATGAAAAGTCTTGTGTTTATGTTTTCCCAAAGGATATAAAGTTTTGTATTTTTACGTTTTCTATAGAGGGAAAAGGTTTTATATATTTGTTATAAAATCTATTGTTTATTATTTTTTTAAAAAATCATTGTAATAAATTAAATAAAATAATATATTTAAATATTTTAATATATCAAGTAAACTTGAGAACTATATATATTCTCACGGGTGACAAAATAAAGTGGAGTTAGCCTAGTTAAATTGTATATTTATAGACGGTCTACCTAAGAATCTAAATAGTAATATTTTGCCAAAGATTATTGAAAGTACTTGTGACACTTCCTCAAAATAGGTGCTTTGGCCCTTAGTTCTCAGATTTTAGTATATTCTGAATTTTAAAATTTTGACATACATTATAATTGATATTTGAAATGTTTAGACCTTTTAAAATTTGTAGGTTTTGACACTGTTTTTTGGTTTGTCCGACTCTAGACCTTTAAGCCTTTAGAATCATATAATATTTTGATATCTGGATGATTTCATACTCTTTGGTATTATTTGATTATTTATAAAAGAATTACACTATTACATATGAAATCACATTTGGATATTTGATTTTTGGAAATTCGACATATTGAATCTCGAACATGTTTTGTTATCTTTCATTCATTTTATTTTATGGATATATATATTTATTACCATATATATATACTTATTAAATTTTACACTCATAATTTATTACATTTTTTAACTTTTTAGATTAGAGAACCTTAGAATTATTTGTAAAATCTTAGATGGAGAAGATTGAATACCTTTGTTGTTATCTTGATATCCAGACATGTGATTGGATTTATTATAAGGATCATATTTGGATTTTTATTTAGTTGATTTCTTTTTGATATGTATTATTTAGGATATATAATTATCAATATGGACTTTGTACAGGCTTTATATTATCATTATTTGAATATTTGATTAATACTTTTTCTTATTAATAGATTTCATATAAGTTAAATTGATTTATTTAGCGATCATATAAGGGATTTCGGTCAAGTTTCAGTCAAGTTTTGTATCTGTTAATGAACATCATAGATGTTATATTATTTTGGATTTGGTTTCGTTCAAGTCCGACATATAGTTTTGGGTTAATTGGGTACTATCCAATTTTAAATAGGAAAATAAATTTATTCAAGTTTATCTAATTCTTTATTTAATTATCTGTTTGAATTAGGATTGTGATAAGCTGATTTTTTTGATTTCTTTATGAATTACTACAAGCTTTTTAACGGTGAAGTTTCATCTTTTTTGTCTGTCAGGCTTGTTTCGAGGTATGATGCTTGTCCTGTGAACTATTATTTCCATTTCAATTCCTGACATGTCTATTGGAGTCTAGGCGAAGATGTTTACATTGCTCTAGAAAACAATGATTTTTTTGTTTCAAATCATGGTCAAATGGAGAACTAATGTAAACATATTTGCCACAGAGGAATTCAGAAAGGTGACTATATAGGTTGAGCATGTTGAAGATCAAATTCCTCTACTAATTCAGGCTATCAATTTGGGTTAAGTGGCAACTTCACCCGATGACCCGGTATCCATTAATTTTTTTAATCCTGTATCTAGTTAGAGATTTTATTTTAAGATGCGGGATGGAAGTGACATTTTCAAATATTGTTAAGTATGAACAGCCCAATATAGTATTGTAAATCGTAAAAAATTCAACAATTAGATACAGTGGCTAATGGAAAGCCATTTTTTGATATATTCCCACCATACCTCTCAATGTACAATCCCATTTTTTTGGACTGATTTGTTATTAAGCCTGTAGAGCAGTCCATCTAATAGTTCTATTTGAATACTTTTAAACTCTAATTTAATGAATATGCCAAAATAGAGAATATTTTTTGAGATTCCATCATCGGTAAATGTTTATTTCAGTTAGTAGTACTAGACTCCATTTAAAAATGAGTGTGCATACAATAAAAAGATCAGAATGAGGATAGATTATATGTGTTATATCGTCATTATTAAAACTAATGATATTATTTTCTACCTCTAATTTCTATCTCTTGCATATGAAAGTTTCCTCTGGATGATTTGAAACTTTTTTATCAGTAGGTATTGTTGACACTATGTTAATAACTCCCGTCACTATTCAATTTCGTGGTTACTTTGTTTGCTTCTCGTCATCTTTATTTGTACTTGGGGAGGACCTTACAAGTATCTCTTGAGGTATCCCATTTGGATTAAGGTTTTAATTTTCTTTTTGAAGTGCCTAATAGTTTTCAGTATTGCGTCTCGAAAATTAATAATAGAAATAGAACATAAATTGATTACCTTCTTTAGAGTTCTTGACCGATTTGGACAACTATAGAAATTTTTCATTCTAAATTTGTATTAGAACATTCGCTCATGTATCATTCAATGGCATAACGTTCAGCGGCTTGCATTCTCTTCAAACACCTCACTCCATTCTTTGTTATTTTCAATGATTTCAAGTGCATAAATTGCCACAATTTCTTCTCTTTCCTTCACCATTTGATCTTGAATGATGCTCGTAAGTCAAGTGCTTTGCCTATTTGGTTTCATTTGTTTTTTTATGCCGCTATATAAGCCCAAGTGATAACTTCTACATCTTAAAAAGCGTTGGGGTCCTGTTAAACTAAAGATTCAAAAAAGTTACCTAATTGAATAATAATCATGAAGGCATTCAATTTTACTTTATTGATGAGTTTTGATATTCCTCTGGCCTTGATATTGAATCTGATTAGAAAATATTTTTAGTTCTAATTGGAAGCATGTCAAATCTTAATATGGTGTTAGAGTTGTTTTTATTTCCTCTAATTAGAGACAAAGTGGGATAGAAACTAATTAACCAGTTTCTAAAAAGATTGGATTGAATTTGGTCTTTACTTGTAAAGTCAAACTCTAGCGTCTTCCTTCAAAGTTAAGGAAAAATAAAGGCAAAGCACAGCATCCTTCAAATTTTATAGGCCAAGCAGTATCCAAAAGTGGTCTAACTGATCCATTGGATCAACACTTCCATCATATGTCTCCAATACAGGTATTTTAAATTTAGGGGGAGTCAATACCTATTTATTTCTGAGGTAAATGGTATGCAATCTAATTTGATCATCTATTTAATAGTACTTTTTCAAAAAACCTGCTATTTAATTCTTTTTATTTATTCATCCATTTTAATTATGAAAGTGATTCTTTTTTACATTAATGAATGTCTTCTAACTCTGAGAAATTAACGAATATGCTCGATATCTACTTAGTTGAGTGGTTTTTGGGCATGCTATTGTACGACCCTTTCTCTAGAACTAAAAAGCATCCAAAATCTCAGCTATACCAAGGATTCCACCGCTTAAGACTCTCTTCTATAATCTCAAAATTTAAACATCATTTAAGTTAGGAAGTAGTAATATGAGTGGGTGCCTTAGCTGCTATTGCAATCTTTAGCTGAGGATGGTACTCTTCTAGAATAACTCTCTTTCCTTTCAATCTCCTCATTGAGGTTGATGCCCGTAGTTGGAAGACCTTCACCATACGAGTTTGGCCCTTAACTTTATCCTATAAGAATTTTAGCATCTTCAACATATCTTGAGTTTGGATGGCTAGAGTTCTGGTGTCTAGATTGGCAGGTGAATGAGCACTACCATGACTGTCTTGTGTTGAAATAATTTTACGAAATGGAAAATTCTTAGGCCAACTGTTCATGTGCTCTTGTATCCACTATTTTAAATTTGTTAAAGAAAAGAGAGCGATTTTTGAGTAGATGTTACGTGAGTGAGATAAGAATTGTCGACTTGATCTCATTTTCACATATGATATCAATAATACGTATCTTCTTCTGCAATCAATAAGGCATGAAATTTTGGGGTCATGTATATCTTTGGGGAGATATACTTTTCATCCATTAGATTAAAAAAAAATTTCAACGAATGAGATTTAAATTTTTTTAAAAAATATATATATAAATGGTTATTTTTTAATTTTTTTTTACAATTAAGTTAAATATTTTATAAATATTAATATTATAAAAATATAAAAATTATAAAGATAAAAGATGTACCAAATATATCTCATTGAAAAAATTGTACCTTCCCCAATTATTTTTAGGCCATTGGAAAATATTTTAAATTTTTAGTTCATTAGATTTTTGTTATGACAGTATTATAGATTTATTGGTCAAATAATCATGAGTTTGACCTCTAAAATCCCGATATAAACGTAATAATATATTTATTATATGCTTCAAACTCATGACATTTATTAAAATTTCTTTATGGAATACCACAACTTTTTTTATAAAATTACCGGTAAATAATAATAATAATAATAATAATAATAATAATAGATAAATATGGAAAATTTTCTTGGTAAAAAATTAAAAAGAAACGGCATTTGTTGTCTTGCTGAATTGGACTAAAAATAGTTGGGCTGGAGGCTGGTATTGAGGCCCAATTAAAAACACAGTGAAGCCCAATCCAATTCAATATTCCGAGCCCACCAATGTCCACACGCTGCTCACAGCTCGCTTCGTGTTCTGCCCTCGCCATCCACATATCCCCAAACCCTAGTCACAGTGCCTCCACTTCTACGGCGCGAGGCAGCGTAAGAGAAAGCGGAAGAACAAAAAATGACGACCCGCTTTAAGAAGAACAGGAAGAAGAGGGGTCACGTCAGCGCCGGCCATGGCCGCATAGGAAAACATCGCAAGCATCCCGGAGGTCGAGGAAACGCTGGAGGATTGCACCATCACCGCATCCTCTTCGATAAGTACCACCCTGGCTACTTTGGGAAGGTCGGTATGCGGTACTTCCACAAGCTCCGAAACAAATTCTACTGTCCCACTGTCAACATCGACCGGCTCTGGTCTCTCGTCCCTCAGGAAGTGAAGGACAAGGCCTCCAAGGATAACGCCCCGATGATCGATGTCACTCAATTCGGATACTTCAAGGTCCTTGGGAAGGGAGTTTTACCTCAGGATCAGCCAGTTGTTGTGAAAGCAAAGCTTGTGTCGAAGATCGCTGAGAAGAAGATCAAGGAATCTGGCGGCGCTGTTGTTCTCACAGCTTAGGTTTGAGTTTTCTATCTATTAGTGAGAGACTGAATTATAGTGTAAGTGTTTTAAGACTTGTTGAAACATTTTGGAGCTCTTTAATTACTGATCTGTTCAAGCTGTTAACTTTTCCATTGGTTTTTATTGATGATGTGTTTTATGACTACTACGTTACGGAATGTTGTGCTATTATTTTGTTATTCGAGAGTTGGATGATAATTGATGCGGTTATATGTGCTTTTTCTGTGGATTTGATTACGCTGATCCATGTTGAAAGAAGTCGAGAACTAATCTCTATGATAATTGTTGTCGAACCCTTTGTTTGAATCTACTAGGAGATAGTATGATAATATACAATGTAAAACAATAATCACAAATAATGAAGTATAATATTTTACATGGAAAATCCCTTTAAAAATGATGAAAAAAATCATAGGATTCTTAGTTTGAAAAATATCCATCATACAATGATTTTTGGTTATAAAAAATTTCAAATAAATATAAGGATACAACACATTGTAATGATAAGCTTGAGTAATAGAGAATGCAAAAGTAAATGAGAAGAAAATGGTTGGTAAAATATTTTTCACAACAATAAAAATAACATGTCTAAGGTTAGGGGAGAAAGAAACACGATTCAAATTCCAAATGGATAAGTATATCTTTCTCCTTCATTTTTTTCTCTCTTCTTTTTCTGACCTTGTCGGTACTCAAGTACTCAGTAAAACTACATTGAATGCCCTTAAACTGTATTAGGACAATTTATAATTGTGTCCACTCAAGAGCGTCCCTTAGGCACGAGTGCACTGGTCAAATGTCGCATAAGTACCTCTTAGGAAAGCATTAAGCACGACATTTTTGGGCAAACTACGCATGTGCGTCTCTCATATACGCATCAAGCGTTACTGCACTCTGAAAATTGCGCACGTGTTCTCTTCAAGTGTTCATAATGCGTCACTTAGAAATTTCCTCAGTTTGAGTGAATACTTGCGCAACATCAAGCGTATCAACAGATGACATGTTTATGAGTGTGAAACTTGCAAATAAGTGACTCAAAACCCAACAATCCATTCTTGAGAATCACTAATGTCTCTCTGTTGACAATATTTCCTAGTTTCAGAAACTAGGAATGTTTCTAAGTCAGATTTCTCGAAGTCTGACTCCAGATTGTGCAATCAGAGCTTAATTGATCCAAGTTCATGAAGGTTAGGCTTTATGCCAAACTTAACTTTGAGCTTGTTTAGCGCTCAAGTGAAGCTTGAGCAAGTAATGTATTACTGGGCTCATCTCTGGTGTATTCTTATGATGAAATATTATAATCTTGTCTCAACTTGTGACTTTGTTGGAAGGTCATTCCAGAGTTTTAGCAACAGAATCTCAATCCCAAATTTACTTTTTTGAAGTTTAAGAGTTAATCCTGAGCAGTGTGATACTAGATTGGCTGTTCTTGTTTTCTACCTTCATATGGCATTTTTGGAGCTGTGTTTTGTCAATCGGGGTGCTGTGCTATTATTCTTTACATTGATTCTTACAATAAGCTTCATTTTATGAGTTATTTTGTCAATTTGGATATTCCTAGAAAGCCTTCCAGCCACACATCTTCTAGAATAGATTCCTTATTTCTCTACTACAACGCTGATGGTGAAGCTCAATTCCAATAGCATTTCTTGCATTTATTGTTTTCAGCGAGGAGTTGGCAATCTCGGGTTCTGTATATCTTTGGGTTTACTTGGATTTCTTGATGTAATAATGAATTCTTCGCTGGAACATTTGTTCTCATCCCCTGGAAAGCATAGTGCCTTTCATCTGACGGTGCTATGCTTGTACCTTGGGCTCACATGACTATGAAAGCTATGATGTCCATCACAAAGGATTTACTCGATGTAATAATGATCGTTGGGTTAGATTGGTTCCTTTAACTGATGTTCCTGTGAAAGAAGCTTATGTCATTAGGATTCATCACTTAGATGCCTTTCAAGCTGTGGCACTGACACGGTATTAAAGCTGTCAAAACTTGAAAGTACTGAGTTTTGGGATAATTTTGCAATTTTGCTGAAATGTTCAATAGCACGAGAGGCTGGTTTCACAGAATGGTCAAGTTTGTCACAGATTTTGAAAGGGCTGTAACCATATTTGCATTTTGGCATTGAGAAAAATAAATGGGTGCTACCTAGGAGATAATTGCTCATCCAGAAATTTGAACGGGTTTCTTTATATTGGAGTATATGTGAATGAAATAGTGTACTTGCTTGACTGTTTATGGTGTTTTTTAGTATGCTGTTGTTGCAACTATCACCACCCCTCTGTTTGAGAAGAGTTTTAGGAATTACACACTCTTAACATACTGCATTTATGCATTGAGCCATCACGATCCGTGTTGTCTTGTATCTTTGTATCGTTTGCTCCTTTTGGCAAAGAATGTTTGGGCTTAAAAAATGTGTCTGACGTGGTTTGTTGCTTTCATGTACTTATTGAATGATATATTCGATGGATTTAACTTTATATTTTGTATATTATGTGGCATTGCATTACATTTTGCCTCTTTAACCATAACAATGGTATTTTTATGTCCAAATGATATGCTATCTTAGACATTTTTACATGACGAAGTCATATGCCCTCCCAAATTTCTAATTAGATTAAATCATAATTTAAGATTAAAACTAAAGTCAGTTATTTATTTAACCGACTTAAACCCAAACTGAATACCAAGACATGAATTTACATTAAATACCTTTAAACGACTTAAAAATATGTAATAATCAAATCATACGATCCAAAAACACACCCTAAAGTGGTTTTGAATGTTGGCAACTTCTTAACTGCAAGCCATAAGTAAGGAAAATATCTTACCCCAAAGTTTAGACAATCAAACTAAAACTTTTTAAAATTTATTGAATTAAACTTAAATATTTCCATCATTATCAACAGTGACATTATCGATCCATGGTCGGATATAGACATTAAGCAAAATAAAACAAAATATTAACTGCTAGTCTGAAAGATTAGTACAATTTAATTATTTTTCATAGCCTTCTCACTATCCCAAATCTCATATAGGTTACCAAGTTCACTAATCTGGAAGATTAGTAAAATTATTTAGTTGGATATATATTTTTATATGTGAATATATATTGAACGAAACATATTAAGGATAATGTCATAATCGAAATTTAAAATGCCAATAACATCAATTTTTGAATAAACATATAAATACTTTATAATCATGATTAAATATATCAAAAACTAAGCAAATATTGAAATCATACTAAAATTATACTAATATTTTTAAGGACCAAAGATTGGTAATGATTTCACTAATAAAGGACAAATATTAATATTTAAGTTATAATTATTTTTACATAGCAAAAGGTGATATGCCATTATTTATAATCCGTGGGTGGACTGACTATATATTATTCCCTATGATCAGGGTTAAATGCCAATTTTCTAATATATGAATATTAGGTTTGACTTTTAATTTACTAATTATATATTAGGACATGTCTGAGTGTATTGTGCCAATTCTCTATAGTGATCCTTAGATCAAATTGAAAACTCTACTCGAATATAAATATATTTATTTTTTTCTCATGCCGGAGAAGATATTTTTTTTTTATCAAAGTTAATGTAGAGTTTTCATTATTTTTTTTTAAATATATAACATGCAGAAATAATAAAGTAAAAATTATGGACATATATAAATTTTAATATATAAGATGAAGATATGTAAAAACTATTATATAGAAATTGTAGAAAATTAATGTAGTATATACAATTTTCATCATTTTCTTGCAAATAGAAAATATGTAGAGAGATTTATGTAGAAATTAAGAATATGGAGAAATATATATATATATAAAGTTAAAGACATTCAAGATTATTTATATAGAAATTCGGTATTTAGACATGATTTGCTTAAATTTAAAACATGTAATTCATAAAATTTAATAAAATAAGAGTAGAATTACATACATATAAAGTTTAAAATAATTTAAGTATAAAAATAATACATAAATTAGCATTTTGAACCAAAAATACTAAAAAATTGCATAAAATATAGCAACAAAAGAATAAAGTGATTGGATGTATTTACTTTTTACTTAATTTTACCAAAAGAGATTGCTTGAAATCTCCTTACCTTTACCTTCTCCTTTGTTCTCTTTTCTTTTCTCGTTCTTTTCTTTTTTCTTTTTTTCTCTTTCTTATATCAAAATTTTATTACAAATAAACCAAAATCGGCCAAATGATCTATTTATTAAAAATTGGTGCATGTGCACTGGTCAAACATGGATCAGGCGTAGAGGTTAAATCTCTTACATGAGTGCCAATCAGGCGTCCATCAAGGGCTAATCAGGCATCTATCAAGTGCCAACATTCTAATTTAAATACACACACGTGTCGCTCGAACATACCTCAGGCGCAGACATTCTTTCTAAAATGCCTTTATGCGTAGGTCAGATGCACATAAGGTGCCACTAAACTAACGAATTCTAATCTGCACTTAACTTATGACTATAATTTCAATTAATCTCAAAAATTTATTAATTTAATTAAATTCATCATTATTAAAATAGTCTTTTTGGATTCACACCTTATAAGAAACCATTTAAATCAATCTTATCTAGTCATTGTGCATATATTGTCAAAAGGCTTGTGGAATATTGTTATGAATGGCCCCTTCATTTTTGGCCCCTTCTGTATGTTGTGTAAATCTTCTGGCAAGTATAGTTTAGGTGAATTATTATTATCTTGTTCTTTTTGAAATATCTATTGTGTTATTAAATTCTCTTTTAAGATCATAATTTTGATGCAATTGTGATGCCAATAGCTATCATGCATCCATTACTGCTAGCAACCATTCATCACCGCCTTCGAGTGTAGGCCACCAGTTGCCAAGATGTTTATGCCCTCCCCCTTTGTGGTCTCTCTTCCTCTGTGGTTACCTATGGTAGCGTGTTATCGTTATATATATAACAATGTTTCAAATGCAAATGAAAGTCTCCCCAATGTTTCCAAATGAAAGAAAATTTGCACATAATGCAATAACTGGATTGAAATTTCAGGTGCTACTGAACGAAGAGTTGTTCAATTTCAATTACAACTTCATGTATGAGTTGTTG
Source organism: Nepenthes gracilis (assembly GCA_033239525.1). Taxonomy (NCBI): domain Eukaryota; kingdom Viridiplantae; phylum Streptophyta; class Magnoliopsida; order Caryophyllales; family Nepenthaceae; genus Nepenthes; species Nepenthes gracilis. The sequence continues at coordinate 7,375,288 of BSYO01000022.1, read as the reverse complement.
ACACTAGCTTAAATGAACCCCTTCAATGAGGGGGCTGAAAGGGAGAGATTTTGAATAGCTTGTCTCAATTTATTGAAAGATCTTGAATCAGAAAAGCCGAAATTGAAAGTGGCAAAACTGTAAACTGCATTGATCGGTTTGTGTGTTCATCTCTCTAAGTCTCCCTGCTTGATTTCTTGAGGACTGCCCCATTGCCGAATCCTATCTCCTGCTATGGAAGCCTGCAATTTTCCCCCAAAACTAGTGCTTTAGTGGAAGAGGAAATGAAAATGGCTGTTCAAATGCGGTGCGGATTATGAGTAAGACGGTGGTTTAATACCTCTTTGTTCCAGTTTGTTCTGTAGACCATCCAGAATAGGACTAGCGTCTGCGTTACTGTCCCTGACAGCATTCCATACCAAATGCCCTGCAAATTTCTCTCGTTAATCTTGCGACCACCACTGTTAGAAAATTGAAAAAAAAAAAAAAAGAACAGATGGAACATTGGAAAGGAAAATAGTCCTCAGCATAGGGTCTCCCCGATATTGAGATTTTTCAATATCGTAATAGTATTAGCAATATATCACAAATATTAGCCTATATGTCTAATGTGACAAATATATTCATCGATATGCCTATGTCAGTTTATAATTTTTAAAATTATTTTAATGTATTTAATATTGATATATATTATCTAATATGTCCGATATTAACCTTTTTGTCCATGGTTTCCAGAGAAGTGGCGGGGAAAATGAGGAGAGCAAGAGTGGTTTGGTCTTGTAAGATAATTTGCAAGTAATTTGATAAGTATAGACATATAGATGAGACATTATATAATTTAAGAATATAATTCTAACCGAAATTGGCCTTATGGGGTTCAACTAAGAGTCCTACTCTAGAAAATGCAGGTACAACATCTCTTTATGGTGCAATACGTCTGCACAATACAATTGATAATTGTTATAATAAACCAAATCAACAGTTTTTTTTTTTTTTATATGATAATTAAAGTCAGCGGGAAAAGCATACAATGGGACAATAATTTTGCATGATTCAGTCGTGCTACTCGTACAAAAAAAATATATTTAAAATGTTAATTCATAATATAACAAAAATTTAATGAATAAATGAATTGTAACTTTATTAAATTATAACAAAAATTAGTCATAGCACACACCGTGTTATTATTGAGCTAACATATCGACATGAAATATAACATGATTATATTGTGTTATATGTGTGCCAATCTGTTAATGGCATTGACTCGTTAATAAGAACTCAAACCCTTTTATTTTATATTGTGCCCGTGTTGTATTTTCTTACTATATTTAATATTGTCACCCCTAGTTATACTACTGGTAAATCTCCTGATAAAAAGATAAATGATTTTTGATTTGTCGTCGATGTTAGGAGTCTATGTCAATAAAAAGAAACAAGAAAGCCAAAAAGAATAGTTATGCTTATAATTTGTCACTCAATGTGCGATTAAATACTTCTAGTATGAAAAAAACACTTAAAATCATAACTCATAATACAATAAAATTTGATTGATAAATGAGTTTTAACGATATTAATATACGATTACATTAATTTAGCATGTTGATTAATCATATGATATAGTGCTATAATAAGCTAACAAATCAACAGAAAGTATGACATGATTATTTTGTTTTTTATACATGTGATGCATGCATGATCGATGATGGCCCCGGTTGTTGGGAAAGAGGGCGTCCAACTTTTCTGCTTGAATAGCACAGTAAGGAATGAGAAAGAAGAAAATCGAACACCAGAATTTTACGTGGAAAACCCTTTCAACCAAGGGAAAAACCATGGGACGATCTGTCCACGAAACTAATTCCACTATATGTGAGATTTTTGGGAGCAGTTTCTCTCGTTACACAGGCAGAAGAGAACAGAAAACGAAGAACAGAGTACAAGCGAAACACACCACGGTTGCTTACAAAATTTCTCTCTCCTCTCTTCACAGTTTTCTTCTCTCTCGATCTTCTCCTCAAAACTTTCTCACACACACACCTATCAAGCAAGTCACAATACTTGCTTTTAATATATTGAGATCTTCATACCAAAAATCAAGGGCAATATTCCATACGCAAGGATAGGATCTGTCATTTCCAATAATATGAATATGCCCTGTCCAAAACTGGCTCCTGCAAAGCCGTCTGAGATCACGTGTCTTCAGAAGATCTTCTAAGTTGGCGCCATTCTGGATTTCCTGGCGGGCAGCCAACGATTCTTCGTCCACATTTTCCATAAGACCGGTCAACACTCTTGTTGACCGTCCATAAAGAATCCAGTCAACTTTGTTGACCAAAATTTTTTTCCACTTATTCTGATCAAATAACACATCTGTGCTTCGCGCAAGTCCTCCGACCAACAAGACTTCCACACGACGTGATTTCTAACAAACTTTCCCTCACGATCGTGAGGAAGTTAAATCCGTTAGCCCGACTATCTTGCAGCATGTCTCATTCTTTCCTTTCAGTAGAATCTTAGTCATCATATTTGCCTCGTTCTCTTCAGTGCTAACCTTGTCCAGTGACAGTAGACCATCCTCAAGTATATCTCTTACCTAGTGATATCGCACATCAATGTGCTTTGATCTGGAATAAAGCGAGAAATTCTTACATAAATGAATGACACTCTGACTATCACAGAATACCACATATCTTTCCTGTTCAATGCACAATTCTTAAACGAACTCCTTCATCCATAACATTTCCTTACAAGCTTCCGTCACTGCGATGTACTCGGCTTCAGTAGTGGATAGGGCGACGCACTTCTGCAGCTTGGACTGCCAAGAGACTGCACCCCCGTAAATTTCACCAAGTAACCTAAAGTAGATTTGCGCGAATCTATGTCGCCTACCATATCAACATCTGAGTAGCCCACTAACTGGGGCTTATCACTTCCGATACATAGGCACTTCTTGGAAATCCCTCAAATATATCTCATGATCCACTTAACTGCGAACCAATGTTCCTTTCCCTGGATTGGATAGAAACTGACTAACTGTCCCAACGACATGAATTATGTCAGGTCTAGTGCACACCAATGTATACATCAGGCTTCCCACAGTTGAGGAGTAGGGTACACTTCTCATGTATTTCTTCTCGTCATTTGAGGACGGATATTGGCGAGTGCTTAACTTGTGGTGGTTCGCCAATGGTGTGCTCACGGGTTTCGACTTGTCCATATTGAATCGTTGGAGCACCTTCTCAATATAGTTTTCTTGTGACAGCCACAATTTTCTTGCCTTTCGATCGCGTATAATTCTGACTCCTAGAATTTGCTTTGCCGATCCAAGATCCTTCATAGCAAATGATTGCCTAAGTTGCTCTTTCAGCTCATTTATCCGAGTACCGTTGCATCCAACGATCAATATGTCATCCACGTATAGGAGAAGGATGATAAAATCATCATCAGAAAACCTCTGTACAAATATGCAGTGACCACAGTTGTCCGCCGGTATCCTTGACGGGCCATAACTGACTCGAACTTCTTGTACCACTGCCGAGGAACTTATTTCAAACCATATAGACTTTTTCTCAGATAACAAATAAGTTGTTCCTTTCCCTTAGCCTCAAACCCTTTCAGATGTTCCATATAAATCTCTTCTTCAAGTTCACCATGGAGAAAAACTGTTCGGACATTTATCTGCTCTACCTCAAGGTCCTGGACAGCCGCCAAGCCCAGCACGACTCGTATGGAGGACATCTTTACTATTAGAGCAAATATTTCATCAAAATCAACTCCCTTCCGTTGACCGAAACTTTTCACCACCGACCATGCCTTGTTTCTAGGCTCCTTAGTGTTCTCGTCTGTTTTCAATCGGAAGACCCATTTATTCTTTAGAGCCTTCTTCCCCTTAGGAAACTTAACTAGGTTGAAAGTGTGGTTATCATAAAGAGAACTCATCTCATCCTTCATAGCTTCCATCCATTTCTCCTTGCTTTCGTCCTTCATAGCCTCTTTATAGTCCTCAGGCTCTCCAGCATCAGTAAGCATGACGTATTCGTTGCGTGACAGACGAACAGGCGGTCGTCTGTTACGTGATGATTGTCTGATAGAAATATTCCCGCTTGGTTGAGGGATAACTCCGTCCATTGTGTTATCCGGTGCCATAATCTCCTCTTCATTATCCTTAACCATCTCAGGGCCATGATCCTCTTCTTTCAATGATGTCGGACGAACAATTGCAATATTTACTTTGTCCGTTTACTCATCATCACACTTGGCCTTCCTACCAATGTTTTCAATCGTCTCATTTTCAGCGAAAGTCACGTCCCTTGATCGGACGAGTCTTCTAGTAATTGGATCATAAAACCGGTAGCCCAACTCATCCTCCCCATAGCCCAGAAAGACGCACTGCATCATCTTTGGCTCTAACTTTATTCTTTCGTATCTCTAGACATGTACGAATAATTTACACCCAAACATCCACAAATAATCATAGGACGGCTCTTTACTTGTCCATATCTTTTTCGGTACTTCACCCATCAAAGGTTTACTGGACGACATATTTATGTTATAGGCTGCCGTCCTAAGTGCCTCAGCCCAGAAGGACGCAGAAAGTTTGGCTTCCGAAAGCATGCAACGTACTCTCTCCAGAAGTGTATGATTCATCCATTCTGCCACTCCATTCAACTGTGGTGTCTTTGGCGGTGTCTTCTAATACTTGATACCATGTGACTAGCAATAGGTATCAAAAGGTCCCAAATATTTGCCACTGTTGTCGCTCCAGACAGCCTTCTGTTTCTTCCCCGTCTGACGCTCCATAAGAGTATAAAATTGCTCAAATGTATCAAGAACCTGGTCCTTAATTTTCAGTTAATAAACCCATAACTTTCTGGAACAGTCGTCAATGAATGAAACAAAATACTGGGCTCCACTGATCGACCTTTCTTTGAATGGTCCACATATATCTATGTGTGTGAGATCTAACACTTCTGTCTTTGGGGCGGATAGGTCTCCATGAAATGAGACTCTCCTCTGTTTGTTGGCCAAGTAATGAGGACATATCTTTGGTCTGTCCTCCTTTATTCCATTGATCGGGTCCTTCCTGGTCAGATAAGATAGACCCTTTTCACTCATGTGGCCCAACATTCTATGCCACAGATCCTCTGCCTCCTTACAAATTGTAGCGTTCACGTTTTCGGCTACTGTATAGGCCTTCATCACATATATGCCGGATCTCTTTTTCTCTCTTACTATAATAAGAGATCCTTTGGTCAGTTTCCATTCGCCTTCACAGAAGGTATTGTAGAAACCTTCGTCATCCAGTCGACCGGCTGAGATGGCATTCGGTCGAATGTCAGGGACATGACATACATCCTTCAGCATCAATTTTGTCCCATTGTTTGTGACCAAGACAACATCTCCCCTGCCTACCACCGGAGATGTTCCTTCATTTCCCATCCTAATTATTCCAAAATCTCCTGGAGTATAAGATGTAAATAATCTCCTTCTGGACGTGGCATGTAAAGTAGCACCAGAATCAATTACCCAATCAGACTCCTCATCTGTCAGATTTATCACGTCCCCTTCACATGTCAACAGGAGATCGCCTCCTGTGACTACTGAGACGGAGGACACTTCCTCTCCACATCCCTTATCACCTCTTTCCTTTTCTGTATTTTCTCGTTTTCACTTGAAATAATACTTCTTAATACGACCCTTCTTGCCACAGTGATGGCACTCAAGGTTTTGGTACTTTGACCGTGATTTACTGTGACTTTTTTCTCCTGGTTTTTTATTGCGACCTCTACTTCTTCCCCTAGATTCGATCACCAGCACCTCAAAATGAGGGGACGACAAGATTCCTTGTGACCGTCTTCACTCGTTCATGAACAAAGAGGCAATAACCTCGTCCAACCTTAAAGTATCATTTTCAAATAGTAATGTTGTGACGATATGATCATAGGTGGCTGATAGAGAAGCTAGTAGAACTAATGCATTGTCGTCCTCCTTGATTTCTTCATCAAGAGCAGACATCTGCGTCAATATCCGATTAAACTTGTCAAGTATTTCTCAAAACTCCCTTCTTCTGACAACCGTAAGCCATAAAACTCCTTCTTTACGTGTAATCTGGTTATTAAAGACTTAGACTTATAACGGCTCTCCAACTTCTCCCAGATTTTTACTGAATCAGCCAAACCAAGAACCTCTTGGAGAGTGTTGTCCGTCAGGTATAGCTTGATAGTACAGTTTACAGGATCTCTTTTGTCTTACCATTCATCATCGGTCAGATTTATGGGCTTTTCTTCCTTCTTCAATGCCTTCACTGTCCCTTCTCTAGTTAAGATATTCTTTATCCTCTCTTACGAGAGAATAAAGTTATCCTACCCGTTGAACTGCTCAATGTTGAACGGTAAATTCTTCGACAACGATGACGCAATTTAGACAGAGTTCAGAACCTGTCTCTGATACTACTTGTTGGAAAAAAGGGCATCCAACTTTTCCGCTTGAATAACACAGTAAGGAATGATAAAGAAGAAGAAAATTGAACACCAGAATTTTACGTGGAAAACCCTTATCAACCAAGGGAAAAAACCACGGGACGATCTGTCCATGAAACTAATTCCACTAAATATGAGATTTTTAAGAGCAGTTTCCCCCGTTACACAGGCAAAAGAGAACAGAAAACGAATAACAGAGCACAAGCGAAACACAACACGGTTGTTTACAAAATTTCTCTCTCCTCTCTTTACAGTTTTCTTCTCTCTCGTTCTTCTCCTCAAAACTTTCTCTCACACACACCTATCAAGCAAGTCACAATACTTGCTTTTAATATATTGAGATCTTCATACCAGAAATCAAAAGCAATATTCCATACATAAGGACAGGATCTGTCCTTTTCAACAATATAAATATACCCTATCCAAAACTAGTTCCTACATAACCGTCTGAGATCACGTGTCTTCAGAGAATTTTCTGAGCTGGCGCCGTTCTGGATTTCCTGGCGAGCGGCCAACGACTCTCCGTCCATGTTTTCCATAAAACCGGTCAACACTCTTGTTGACTGTCTATAAAGAATCCGGTCAACTTGGTTGACCAAAATGTGGACCGAAATTTTTTCCACTTATTCTGAATAAATAACACATATGTGCTCCGCGTAAGTCCTCCAACTAACAAGACTTCCACACGGGCGTGATTTCTAACACCGGTAAGAGTGGAACAACGACGTAGATAGAGAAGAAGACGGCGGAAGGGGGGATTAGCAGAGGAAAATTACGGGGAAAGAAGGGGAAGGAAAACGACCGAGGTACTAAAGGTTGAGGTCCTCAGGGCCATGATGCAGAGAGAGAAGCAGGGAAAAGATAGGGAGAGAGGAAAGAAGAGAAAGGGGAAACCGGGGAGATGGAAAGAGTGAGCAGAGAGAGACAAATAATTTCTTCCTTCTTCTACTCAATAGTGACGGACTACATATAGTGAAGAGGGCAGGTACTATGTTGTACGTGGCCTAATATTCTAACAAACGAAATAAACAACTAAACAAACTAAATGAATAAACTAGTAACAACTTAAGAAAAAATAGAAAAAAAAACAGAAAAGGAAACAAATTAGAAAACTACGGTCACGTATCATTACCTTCCTCATCAAGAAAACCTTGTTCTCAAGTTTAAAGAAGGAAATAATTTAGGTGAAGAGTTGCCACTGCAATGGAAATAGTAAGCTCCTAGCTGAGGTGTCCTGTATCCTGTGTCTTCCGTAATAGCTCTGATGGATTGGGGGCTGCTTGAAAGTGAGAAGTGAGCTGATGATCATGGGTTGGAGGCCACAACTGTCTATTTGAACAGGTCCACATGGGCGATAGGCCTGCTTGGTGTAGCTGTTGGAAAAAGATGACCTGACCGGCTGATTCATGACTTCCTTGATGAGTTTCGTAACAGTCTCAACTTGTTTTCGAGTCCCATTCTTTTTTACTGTTGTATCCTTAAATTTATGTCCAGCAAGAGGAGGCCGAAGCATTCTGACAAACACTTTTGTGATCTGAGTTTTTGCACCGAAACTGAATAAATGGAGAACAGCGAAGAACTCGAACATGTTAAAAGTTGCAATAATCTCACTAGTCATGTCATGCTCTCTACGCTTTTGATTGTCTTTGAGCAATTTGTCTTTGAGTTGGGCTGGATTCTGCCGCTCCTCAAAAATCTTTCCAGGCTCGCCAATCTTGAAGCTATCAGAGATGATGGGATTGTCAGAGAGAGTCATCTTCCTTGGCTTTGATACGAGGACCGTGTAACCTTCTATTGGGACAAATTGGACTTCATAGTTAACATCCCATCCAACCACTCTAAGCTCCCAAACCAGGAAACATGACTCAGTAAATGACAACTCCATAGTGTGTTTGGCATTAGGCTTAATATTAACCTCGGTGACAGGATCATCAGAGGTGAATTCCAATTCCCTAGCCCTGCTGTGGCCATTGTACTGAACTGGTACATGCTCAGAGCCAATGTACTTGAAGAGGGTCTCTGTTGTTTTGGAAGAGTCAAAAAATACAAACTTGCTCTTGTTCTTTAGAGTGAAAACTGAAATGTAAACCCAGCTATAAGCCAAATACCACCATGACACAGATGCACACCTGCTTGGCTACAAACTTCGGATAATTATCCTGGAGCAGATGAAGAAACTGGTTAATAACCTTGTAGAGATCTATCTTGCCATACCCAGGAGAGTTCTTGAGGTTTGTGACAAGAACCAGAGAGCAGATTCTCGTGGGGCTAAAATTGAGGCTCCTAACAATCTCTTCCAAGAATCAAATAAGCCTTCGGAGGAACTTTCTTCGCTTCTCTGTATCATAGAAGGTGTTCTAATAGAGCTCATTGTTCTGAATTTGCCCAAAGACATTTTACACCACGGAACACCCTCCTTTGTCAACTCCATGGGTGAACACCACCTTTTCATAGTCATTTCCTAGATCTTCTTCCAGGAGAGAATCAACCCCGAATTCTTCACGCCAACGAACGATGTTCTTAATCATGGAGAAGGCCTCCTTAACCTTGAAGTCCCTTGCTTGTGGAAACTTAAGGAGGATGACGTCAAAGGCTGTAAAGACTATTGATGTTCTTGAGCCAGCAGTTGAAGCCACCGAGAAGGCAAAGGAAACAATTGAGGCTGCTCCTTTAGAAGATATAGAGCACCAGGATTTCGTGAAAGACAAAATAGCTCTTCTTACGAAGTCCACAGAAGAACAAACACAGGAATAGGCTCCCCAAGTGGCAGAAGTACCAAAAAAACAACTGCAAGAAATTAAACTTGGTGTACTTGAAACACTAATTCAAAAACCAACGCCAACACTTACTTTTACTTGCATATTTGCCTTCTTAGAACCAACATTTGAGCTGGAATATGAGTCAATCAATTCTCTACCACAAGCAATAGAATTACCGCTCAGTCATCTATTTCACTTTTAGTATGTCTTCTCCTTTGTGATCCAGGAATTAGAGACTTAAGGCCTGCAAGCCGGACCTCTACCTCCTCGATGTCCCTCCCTGTGAATCAAGTCCAAAGATCCTGCACTGAGTGCAAATGACCCGAAATCCCTTTTAGAACATAGGTATCTTTTAAACACAGCAGTTCTTTGTCCATGAATAATTCTTGAGACTAATGATATCTTCAGACCCCTTTCTTCACCATGAGAGTAGTGCTAGTTAAGTTTTACCTCATTCGTGGGAATTCTGAATGGCCAAACGTAGGCTTCCCATTCCTAGTGTACTTAGTCAACTGAGTACCTTGCGGATGAATGGAGAAGAATGCGAACACGGTCATGTACTCTACAACAGTAAGGGTCTGGTGAGGCTTGAACAGCATCCTCTCCCAAGCCGCTGTCATCATCGAGTCACCAACGTTGCTACTGGTGAAGCCACTCCTCAAAATCATCTGGTTCACGGTGCTTGATTTCATTCCCAAAATGGTTCTGTTACCTCGTGACACTCTAGATTTGCTTCAACGCGGGCTACAGTAGAGTCCTTGGCGTGTGCTACAGTAAGACCTCAGTCCACTGAAACTACTACAGTAATCCTCGCGGTCTGATGCTGCTACAATACTATCGAGATGTATTCGTCCGAGATGATGAAGGGAGAGGGGACAGAAAGATGTACAGTGGAGAGACGCCGATTCGCCACTACCATTAATACTCGATACCTTCATAATCTCCTTTAACTTCTCAGGCGATTTAGCACTTCCGTTATCCTCCTTAAATTTGGACAATGATGGATGTCAAAGGATTTCAATTCCGGTTTGCTGAAAATGTTTGGTTGCAGACAAGTTGGCTGTGAATCGTTCTGCTGTGTACTAGAGAGACACCACGGCTTCCTATTTCTCCTTGAAGGCTTTGCGATGGTAATTTTTGTTTCCGCAAGTAGGTGAAGAGCAATTGTGGCGTCTGGTGGTGATTGTAGTTTCCTGGATAGAGTTTGGGTTGGGATTGAAGATGCGGTTGTGGGAGCAGTGGAGGAGGGTGAACAGTAACAGATGAAGGAACCACTAATGGTGAAGGATTTGCTAGCGATGGAGTATTTCACTCAAGTCTTGTGAGCGGTTGATGAATTTCAGCTTAGAATGTTGAATTTGGGTGGTGGTGGAGGCAATAGTAGTGTTGCTGCCGTGACATCCAGTGGTGAGTTGGAAATTGAGTGATTTATGTAAAAGGAAGGGTAGAGGGTGAGCAGGTTGAGGTAAGATATTAAAGGTGGAAGTCAATGACGGTGAGAAAATTAGAAGAACCGGGAGATTTGAGAAAGGTGAGGGTTGTTGGTAATGGGGAAAATGTGAGACGTACCCAATGGAGAAGTTGCAGTCGGTGAAGGAGTCAACCGCGGCGGCAGATTTGCTGATGAATTATATTTGCACTCGATCTTGTTGAGTGATTGAAGGATTTTATCAAGGAGGAACTGGATGTGTGCGTTAGTGGCAGCGACGGTGGTAGCAATTGCGGCATCTTTTGCGGTTGTCATCTCCATGTCCTCTACCATGTCTCAATGAGAGCACTAATGATGTATGTATAATCGATGACAGCTCCGATAAGAGTAGAACGACGGCGTAGGCAGAGAAGAGGACGGCGGAATAGGAGATCAGCAGAGAAAAATTAGAGGGAAAGAAGGGGAAGGGAAACGACCGAGGTGGTAAAGGCCAAGGTCCTCAAGGCCGTGATGCAGAGAGAGGAAAGTAGGGAAAAGACAGAGAGAGAGAGAGAGGGAGAGAGGAAAGTAGAGAAAGGGAAAACCGGGGAGATGGAGAGAGAGAGCAGAGAGAGACAAATAATTTCTTCCTTCTTCTGCTCAACAATGACAGGCTACATATAGTGAAGAGGGCAGGTGCTATGTTATACGTGGCCCAATATTCTAACAAACGAAATAAATTACTAAACAAACTAAATGAACAAACTAGTAACAACTTAAGAAAAAACAGAAAAAAAAAATAGAAAAGGAAAAAATTAGAAAACTACGGTCACGTATCAACATGTTAATATGTTAATAATACGAAATCATTAATACGTAGTTATTAATCTATTAAAATACTATAATAGCATCATCATCATCAATAAGAGATTTACCTTAACACCTAGTCCTATCTTATATGATAGAACGAGGCCCAAAGGAATTCCAAATATATAATAACATCCAACGTTCACGTATGCAACAAACGCTTGCCATCCTGCTCCCACGGCCACGCCTACGACCAACCATCCCAAGAGAAATCTCATTAAAAACCATCTTCGAAATGAAATTGCAGAAATAAGTAAACAAATAGATATGATGAAATATATTTTGCTTTCATATGTTGTGGTTTCGCGATACTGATAAAGTGAGCAGTTACCTGAGAGAACAGGTTGAATGGTATCTATTACGATTGTGAGCGCGAGCAACGGCGTGAGATCGTACACAAGATCTATGACCTGGGCGCTGCTCGAGAAGAGGTATGGGTACTGGCGATGGAAGACAATGATGATCAGTGACATGAGTAAACCAACCAGGCATGAGTTCGCCACTGCTCCCACCACTGAGAATTTTGCTGTTCTCGGGTGCGCTGCTCCGAGTTCATTCGAGACTCGTACGCTGCAAATCCATTGAAACACTGGCGACTGAGAGCTTGGTCATGATTCAGTGGGGCAGGAGGGGTGGGTTAACGAGAGGGCTGCACTCACTCTATAGAGATTTAGATATAAATTCAATTGCCCAAGAAGAATATTAAAAAAATAAACTTCAAATGGCTTTGTCCTTTTAGAAAATATGAAAGATTTTCAACTGTTAAATTTATATCTAATGATCTCGATGCAAGACGGATGGGAGTATCAGAGCGTTTATGTCTGGGAATAATACCTTACGGCCGCGTTGAATCCGAGTGCTACCATCACTGTCCAACCGAGTATGTTCATGCTGCAATTTGCCAAATATTCTATTAATTTGATTGTGTCAAAAATTGCCCTCCATTCCATCATAAATATTCTTATTTGATTTCAAATAAAATAATCTTGACTATTTATTACGGAGAACTTCTATTAATTCAAATGTTAAAAAAAATTATGTTCAAAAATAGTCTTTTAGTTGTGTATTAAATATAAATATGACTGTCTAAATCACAAAAAAATTAAGAAAACTAAACAATTAAAAATTGATAGTAATTAGCTTGTAAAATTAGATAAAAAAACACTCACAATAATGTAAAATATATATATATATATTTATATAGTTAATAGGGTAGGCTTCATTGCTGCCCACTTCATTTTTGTTTATATATTTATATTTAATCGGATCAAGTGTTTATTATATTTAATTAAATGTCAAAGTATTCGATGAAATCGGATTGAGTGGAAAACAGGCCGCCACGATAGCCTAAGTTGAATCACAATGTAATAGCAGAGGAAACGAAACTGGATACATCTTCCATACAACAAAAAAATAAATAATTAATATTAAAAAATAAATAAATAATATTTATGAAAAATGTAGTCTCTGAGAAGCAAAATTTTCCATGCATTAATTTTAAACATCTATTTAAAATTAAATAATGGTCTAATTTGACTACATATTGGTATATATTTTAATTTATATTTAATGCACAATAATTTTAATTTATGAAAAAAATAAAGAAAGAAATAATATGGATTTGGGGAGCTCCTTCTCACGTAGAGTTAGAGATTTATTTTTTATATATTGCTATTTATTTTTAAATAAATACTTATATTTAAACTATTTTTAAAAAAAAATTTAAAATAATTATTTATTTTTTAAAAAAAAATTGAAAATGACATAGGAGGGATCAAAGATTCAACGAAGAAGATGATTAAAATGAAGATAACTCACCAGATGGATAGGGCATCCACAGAGACCTCAGCATTTTTCAGATATCCGGCGAAGAGAATGAGTGCCATGTAATACCATACTTCTAAGCTGCACCAATTGATTTAAAAAAAATTAAAATTAAAATTAATACCTGTTATATCCGAATTTGTGGTTTTGTAATGTAAAGCATGTACTTCGTGTTATTATTTTTTATTTTTTTATAATACAAATTAAAAAAAACAGAATAAAATAAAATAATATGAAATACGTGTTTCGTGGCACAGGATACAAGAGGTCGTTCATTCAGGACGAGGGGGCGTCCAGCGCGGAGCCCCTTCCAACGCCCACGGGGACCATTAGATTGAAATCCGACGGCCCCCTTTTTTTAAAAATATATATATATATAATTTAAAAATAAAAAATATTAAAATTTATATTTTTATAATTAAAAAAAATAAAAAAAAACCGACGGCCCAAATCGGGCGGTGGACGCCCCGCCCACCGGTTAATAATAATAATCGTGTTATTATTTTTTATTTTTTTATAATACAAATTAAAAAAAACAGAATAAAATAAAATAATGTAAAATACGTGTTTCGTGGCACAGGATACAAGAGGTCGTTCATTCAGGACGAGGGGGCGTCCAGCGCGGAGCCCCTTCCAACGCCCACGGGGACCATTAGATTGAAATCCGACGGCTCCCTTTTTTTAAAAATATATATATATATATAATTTAAAAATAAAAAATATTAAAATTTATATTTTTATAATTAAAAAAAAAAAAAAAAACCGACGGCCCAAATCGGGCGGTGGACCCCCCCCCCCAATCCCGTTACATCCACCATTCAATGGAATAAAAAATTTGTGACCGTACGATAAACCAGTGATATTAAACTAATTCACATTCACTGCGAACGTGATCGTCGTCTTCAACTCTCCGCCAGATATTATAAATATTAACACTGCAAATCTAGTTAAAATATCATGTTCATATGCTTAATATTATATAAAAAGTTATCATAAATTATAAGTAAAATTTTGGTGTCACTCACCAAAGCATTAAGGCAGATGCGAGAGATAATCGGACAAAACCCCATAGGTTCTCGAACGCCTTCATGGAGAAGCCCGTCCAAGCCGGCCCACAGGCGCCGCGGAGAATATACACCAACTGCGCCGCCACTATCAACCACCACGAAGCGTTCAGCACCACCGCGCCGCCCACAAGGCCCCACCCTAGCTTCAGCATCAGCAACCAGCTGAAGACAGTGTGCAGAACCAACGCCACCGCAGATATCACCGCCATCGCCAACATCTTGCTCTGTGCTTGCAAGAACTTCGCGGTCGGGAAGTTCACCGCGTACGCGAATAGCTGCGGAAGCATCCACAGCGCGAACGTTCCCGCTGCCTCCGATATCGCCGTCGTCTGGCCTATCAATTTCAGCAACGGCGTGGAAAATATATAAAAAAGGCTGCAAACAAGGGCGGTTGACGTTAGGATCAGCCATGATCTCTGCAAATAAGTTCCGAGCATGTCCAACTGTCCTGCTCCGTATGCCTGGCCGCAGAGGGTCTCAAGCGCACTGCCCATGCCAAGCTGTCAACATCGCAAATAGAAAAAATATATGATCATCAATTTTGTTATGAACTTATCGTTGATGTATTTTAGCTTCAACCAATCAATCTTAGTGCTAAATACTCTACTACAACGTAATTCTGCACAATTCAGACGTTTAAAAGGAATAGTGGTTGAGGTTGAATCGATCAGGTAGTTTCAGAAAATTTTGATACAAATGAAATGATTGAATGAAACTGAACCGTTTTCAAGACAACTTGATCTACAAATACAGGATTCTGAAAAGCGATACCATGATGCCAAAGGATAATCCGGCTATGACGGAGTTCTCGATTGAGAAGGCGGCGAGTTCAAGATTTCCGACATGTCCGGCGAAGGTTTGAGTTATGGCGCCGAGAGAATACTGGCAGACGGAAGTGAAAATTGCTGGACCGGAGAGATACCACAGCTTTTTCGACTCAACGAAGAATTCTCTACAGAAATCTCGAACACCGTTTATTGGCCTGATGTCGGCTTCGTCGTCCACGAGTGAATTAAACGAGCCGTTTGATGGTTTGTTGGCTAAGCTCTGAGCGTGATTTTCAAGTCGGCCGATCTCCTCGCCGGTGGAGAGAAGCGGCCGCGTAGCATTCTCCATTACAGAGGGAGCGACAGATGTCGGCTTCGATCTCTGCCAAAATTACGAAACAGAGTAAGATTGCAGGCATCAGCTGCCGTCCGTATATAACAGGTAGGGTAATGGAACGACGTCGCGAAAAACTGCTATAGTTATTTAGATAAAATTTTAATGGCCGTAAATTTATATATTTAAAAAATAAAAAAATATATATATATATATAAATACATAAATAGTTATATTTTTTATATAACTTATTATATATGTAAAAATCATCATCTAAGCTAACCATAAAGCTATAGAGTTTCTTATTTTGGCCAAATTGGTCAACTAAACTCTTAAATATGCCGTTATTTAAGCACATATTTCAATTTAATTTATATTTTACTTAATAAATATCTGATTACATGTTAAATTTTAATTTATTTTAATGAAAATTAGGTCAGTATTAAGTGTCATATTTTTTGGGCCTGGACCCAATAAATATTAATATAGTTTTATTGGACTTATAGACTGGGCATATAAAGCCCTGTTTGACTGGCTGTTGGGAATGATTTTGACGTTCCTTAATATTTAAAGTACTTTTATTTTTTTCAAAAATAATTTTTCCTGCTGACATAACAAAAATATGTTTTTTTTTTTTTCTAGAATTCGTAATATGACACACAAGAATAGTTTTTTTTCCAGTATACACTTCATGTGAAATTCTTTTAATTTTTTATTTTATAATTTAAATAATTCAAAACTGTGTGTAGATATATATATATATATATAATTAAAAATATCGATTTCAAATTAATATTATTCTTTGATTATGTAAACAATTTATTATATTTGGTTGATAGTTTCAAGTACTTATTTCGTATCTTTTTTAAATAAAATGAGAAACAAATAATATATCATTTAATATAAAAATGCCTTTGTCTATGATTCAATATTTAACAATATATTTTAACAAAATTCTAAACAATTAGTTTTCTTCATCACCAAAAATATTAACAAAACATAATAAGGCCCGATAAATAAATAGTCAATTATGACACATAATTAACATGGATTAAATTACGTAAAAAATAAGACAAATTTAGCCTACGATATATATATATATATATATATATATATATATATATATTACATTTTCAACAAGTCACTATAAAGTTATGAAAAGTACGTAAAATTTGGACCGTTTGGCGAATGGGGTTAAATTTATTGTCACAATTGACTGGACCCTCGTGCTATTTTGTTGTCGTAATATATATATATATATATATATATGTTATAAAAATATTAAATTAATTAATAATTTTACTTTATTAATCCCATTCAATTTAATTATGAATATAATTAACACCCACCCTAATGTGAAGCTAGATATTTGTGAGATATGAGCTTGAGCAATAATATTAAAAGGCATTTTGGTCGCTGATTGCAGATGAGCCATATCATATTTACTTAGATACCTTACACAGATATAAATATCTGTGTTCTAATTTTAGGGTTGAATTCGAGCATCATTTTTGAGAAAAAGGGCACTGCCTTAGAGAAAAGAAAATAAAAAATAAAAAATAGATGGGTTGATTATTTATTTAAAGTCTGATTTATGTTTCTTCTTTTATTAATTTTAAATTTATTGTTCTAACTTTTATTGTATACATTCTGTAATTAGTTTTAGACACAGTATTATTCAAAATTTACATTCTATATTTTAACCATGCGTTCTATTACTAGAAAGAATCAAAATGCATACTATTCTTAGGGTTAATGGCCAAATTATTTTTGTTTTGGTATTTATATTAATCGATATTCAAATTGTGTCTGTGATTTTATTTTATTTGTCGAGTTATAATAATATATAAAAATTAATTATTTATATTATCCTATTTTAGGCAATAAAATGTTACTTGGCCTCATCGCAGTGATATTCCGACACCACCAACCCAGCCGAGAACCCGCAAAAGCTCCCGAATAGTGCAGCCTCCACCAAAATATCGAGACTATATGTAGCCATTTTTATTATTTTATATATATAGCATATAATTTGTTGGCTTTCTGTTACAAGTCATACACTGCATAAATATTGTTATGATACATGTGCACTTCTTTATTCTGTTAGGATACACGTGCTCTTCTTTATTCTGTTACAAGTCATTACTGTTGATGGCGGATAACGTGGATATTTTTATCTTGCTTGCTACATATACTGTTGAGGGCGGGTAACGTGAAAATAGAAAGAAAATATTCAATTTCTATTCTGCCTCTTGTCCTCTCACTCTCTCTCTCTTTCTTTCTCTTTCGAATCTTCCTCATTCTCTGATAATTCTATCTTCCTGTTCGTCTTCTTCCCCCTTCCAGAACTCCCCCTTCCCTTTTACTACTTTAATCTCTGCATCACCTGAGTGTGCGAGTAGCGCACGCAGGAACAAAATGACCCGGATCGTTCTGTTTGCATCATAAAATTATGAAAATATATTTTTTAATAGTGTTAAGTTTATCTCAAGTTCAAGCTACTGTAAGCCAGAGTTGTTTTAATATCAAGATTGGCAACTCCCTAACATTATACAAAAATGTTAATTTGGTTAATCCGTTTTTCGATCCGGTTGATTGAAAACGTATACCATATTATCATCTAAATGACCGCAACAAAACTAAGTAATCACACTTTCCTAAAAAAAAATAAAAAAATTCCAGAAATAATGTTCTAATTGGTTAGAATGGAGTATCAAAAGAGAGGCTACTTCTTGTTTGCCTTACGCTTATTTAGGCTGGACGATAAAATTTGAGCTACAAAGAGGGTAAAATTGGGATTTTGTGCCAAAGGGGCACCTCCGGCGTGGGTTCGACAAGCCTAAAAGGGAGGATAATCCGGTTTTTGGGTCGAAAATAGACCTCAAACCTACGTTTTCACATCTTTTAATATTAATTTTAATTATATTAGTTTAATTAATTATAATTAATATAATTTAAAACTCGATCCTTATCAATTTATTACTTTTTGAGCATAGATTGAGTTCATCAAATGCAGTGGGACAAGTGCATGATGAGTTGAATGGTTTCAAAACTCTAGTTATAAAAGAAATTAAATTGTTATATTATATTGATTATTGTATCCATCAATTTGAGTCGACACTTGTAGCTGCTGCTAAAAATATGATATAATGGACATAATGAAGTTTCTATTTAATGTGATTAGAATTTCTTATAATTGCTGTAATGAAATTTGATAAAAATAAACTAATAAAGTTATAGAGTTATAAGATTAAATCAAATAATTAATCTTCAATGGTCAGGTGGTACATGTTGAGAATCTTATTAGAGAACAATTATAAATTTAATTATCACATTTTTTTTTTATGTATTTGATGTGTATAAAGATGTTACAAGGGATAGTGTAGATTTAGGGTAAAGAATCGAAGCACGGCCGTCTATAAAATCATTTATAATCATTTAGTTGCGCATTTAATTTATGTTCAATATAAAGAATATTAGTTATTACAAGTGAATTCAATGCAAATTTATAGAAGAATTAACAAAATATTATCAATAACATACGGCTTATCAATATGAATAAATGACTTAAACGGATGAGAGATGAAAAATTCAATTATGTTTTGACTGATACTTCATGTTTTTGCAACAAACATGATATTTTAACATCAGATATCGATAACCCATTTATTATTCCAGGAAAATCACAGCATAAAACACATTCAAATCACAAATTTACACCATTACTGTGTTGAAATGCTATACACTATAGTTGACATACAACTTTAGGGGCCTAATGAATGTTTTAATGAGTTAAATACTCGTTTTTTTATGTTTTAATGAATTGTGTGGGTGTGTGCTGCCGAGTGAAGAAGGAAGAAAATGAGCTGTGAGTGGGAGAAAAAGGGAGGCGTGGTTCATCCTGAGGCGTCGTCTACCATCGCCGTTGTGTTGAAATGCTATACACTATAGTTGACATACAACTTTAGGGGCCTAATGAATGTTTTAATGAGTTAAATTCGTTTTTTTATGTTTTAATGAATTGTGTGGGTGTGTGCTGCCGAGTGAAGAAGGAAGAAAATTAGCTGTGAGTGGGAGAAAAAGGGAGGCGTGGTTCATCCTGAGGCGTCGTCTACCATCGCCGTTGTTGATTCATGGCTGTGCGGTCGTGTTGGCCGTCGTGCTGCTGAAGCCGTGTTCCAAAATTTGAAGTCGATTTCCAAATTTGAAGCCGAATTGAAGCAAACCTCAAGCCGTGCTCTGGAACTACGAAATCAGGCAAGTGAAATATCTCCTCTGTCATTTCTCTCCAATTGCAAGTGAATCCCGTTTACTGTCATTCTCCTTTGTTTGCAAGTGAATCCTCTTTGTATCATTTCTCTTTCTATTCCGCAAAATCAGTGCTCTTCCATTACAATCTACTCCTCTTCTTCCAATTTTGTTGTTGCTGTAGAAATTGGGAGAGTATTGTTCGGAGATCAGAAATCAGAAGAAAATTTGGGCATCATGCTCTGTTCGGCCTTCCAATTTTGGTTAAGGGGGATGACTTGGGAATTATGTGTATGTATGTACGTATCTGCGTGTTGCTGTGTGCAGCCGTGTGAGTGTGGGTTTCTGTGCGGGTTGGTGTGGGTGTATGGATGTGTAAGAGCAGAAGCGCACTGTGTGTTGGATGTGCAGCCGTGGGAAGGTGAGTTCATGCCCGTGTAAGTATACGGTGTATGCGGACCGTAAATGGGGAGTGCCGTATGTAGGGGTGTTCTGCCATGCGTGCGTGTGTTGCTATCGGTGCCGGTGGGTTGTGTGTGTAAGTGTTGGCAGATTGCTGCCATAAATGTGTGTATATGAGCGGCTGGGTGTAGCCGTGTGTGTATGGTGTGTGTTTGTGGGTGACTGTGTGTGCAGTGTATGCAGTGGGTGATGACAGTGAGTATACTGTTGGGGCAAACGGGCGCTCGGACAGAATGCTCCCCAAAGCGCAGTGACCGAGGGGACAAATCGCTCGGACAAGGAGGGACAACACTCGGACGGACGGTCAACAAGGAAGAAGAAACACATTTAGATTAACGTGGAAACCCTTCCTGAACCAAGGGAAAACCACGGGAGCAGAGGCAACAGCAAATCCACTATGTGAAATAGGTTACAACCAACCTCCAAGAGGGAGTATCCGCTACACACCCAAGAAGATAAAAGAGAAAAATACTCCTGAGCTAACTGAGAAAAACACACTTGTTTTTCTCTTCACTCTATTTTTCTCTTTCTCCCTACTCTCACCGGTGGTGCACTCTCTCTTCTCTTTCACAAAGCCCTTCTGCCTTTACATACACTCACTTGCTTATACAAGCTCTCAAGCTCTCCCCAGCTTGCTCACTCTCCTCACTCTTCTCAATCTCACATAGCCTATTTATAATATCAGGGGAGGGCCACGTGGCAACCACCTGACCCACCCCATCGCCGCAGGGGTGGCAGGCTATGTCCCTTAGGCTGCCGCCCGCCATGGCCGGGTCCACACGCCTCCTGCGTGTCGAATGGCAGCCTCGCCACCTTGGAAGTCAAGCGCCCAAATGCCCAATCGGAGTGGGTCAACTGTCCACCTGCAACACGCCGCTGCAGTAGGCCTACGAGAGAGAGAAAGTCGACGCCTAGGCACCAGCGTCCTCGTCCATGTCAACCTCTCGGACATGATGCCTTTGAGTAGTCCTCGTCCAATTCATCCAGCTGCCCCCCGAGGACACACGTCCCCGTCCATGTCAACCTCTCGGACATGAACCTCTGATGGGTCCGAGGACCCCTGGTCCCCGGACATTGGTGTCCACTGGTCCCCGGACATTTGTGTCCACTGGTCCCCGGACATAAACACCACAAGAGAGTGACCCCAACATGTACTGTGTGCGGGTGTGTGCCCAGATGGGTGAGCAGGGTGAGTGAGTGCAGCCGTGGGTGTGTGTGTGCAGTGTGTGTGGTTGGGCTGAGCTACTGCCGTGTGTGAGTGGGTGTGTGGGCATTGTGTTGTGGGTGTGTTTGTGGCAGTATGGAGGTGAGTGGTGTGGGTGAACATGTCCAGGGAGGTGTGCTGGACGTGTGTGTGTAATTGGGGAGAAATCTATATATATATATATATATATATATATATATATATATGTATGTATGTGTAAATATGTACGTGTACAAGTATGAATATATATATATATATATATATATGTGGATGTATGTATATATATAGGTATGTTTATGGGTAAATATGTGGGCATGCATGAGAATAAAAATATTAAGGAGCGTAGTGGATATTTACAATTTGTATATGTGGCATTTCAAAATGTACTGAACTATGTTAATAATCCTATATGTAAGTTGATTTTATGAAGAAATTAATGTTGCTGATTGTTTAATTGGAATCTTGCAAAATTAATTGGAAATGAAATTTGGATAAAAATATTGTTGGCCTTAATCGTAAGCATCGCTCCGAAATAAAATAAAATATACATATATTTATACACATATATTTTAGGCTCTTTACCATCTTTATTCACGTACATACACATATCACCACTCATTAACATATATTTATACACATATATATATATACATAATCCACACATATACACATACCCAACCCAACACCTGGGCCACCAAAACACACACTCAATCCAGTCCAGCCTACTCACACAATCCAGGCCCAGCCCAACACACACAACCCGAGGCCCACCAACACACACACACAACCAGGCCCAACACATACACAAATACTCACACACACACACTCAACCCAGGCCCACAGCCCAACACACACAACCCAGGCCTATAGCCCAACACACACACACAACATAGGGCCACCAACACACACAACCAGACCCACGGCCCATGCTGCCGTTCATCAAACTTAGCATCGCACTTCACCCACACACGGCAGCACTCTGCTGCCTCGCACACAGCTCGCACACAAGCACAATCACAGACCCACGCACAGCCACACTGCCAACACATACGCACGCACACACCTCCACAATACCCACACTACACGCTCAACCCACATCCACAACAGAACAGAACACGAAGCTCTGTTTCTCACTCAACTTCAGCCGATCACACCCACGCAACCCACCGGCACCCACACACACGACACACTCCCACGGCAGTAGCAGCAGCTACACTGCCTCACGCTCACAGCTGCACACACACACAGCCAGCACCTGCATACACACACACCAACACCAACACCAACCCGCACAGAACACCCTCGCACAGAACACCCTCACTCTCACACGGTTACACACATACGGAAATACACCCACACACACCATACACACACTCATATACACATACAGCTACACAATTAACCGTGTACATTCACACCCAACACTTTTAATCACCAAATCACCGCGTCCCTTCATCACAAAACCTCGGCCAAAACAGAACACGTTGCTCTGTTTTTCCCCGATTTCTGTCTCCCGAACAATACTCTCCCAATTTCAACAGCAACAAGAAAATTGGAACAAGAGGAGGAGTAGATTGTAATAGAGGAACACTGATTTTGCGGAATAGAAAGAGAATTGACACAAAGAGATTCACTTGCCTGATTTCACGGTTCCAGAACACAGCTTGAGGTTTCCTTCAATTCGGCTTCAATTTTGGGAATCGGCTTCAAATTTTGGAACACGGCTTCAGCAGCACGACGGCCAACACGACCGCACAGCCATGAATCGACAACGGCGATGGAAGACAACGCCTCAGGATGAACCACGCCTCCCTTTTTCTCCCACTCACAGCTCGTTTTCTTCCTTCTTCACTCGGCAGCACACACCCACACATTTGCGAGGTTAAACAGGGATGTGGAGGTGGAATGGTGAGGGAACAAAGGGAATCGGGCGTTAGGCGATGTGGCAATATTCGAACGGCCTCTGCTAATGCCGTTGCGAGCGAGAGAGAGAGAGAGAGAGAGAGAGACGAGAGGAAGAAGGTGGGGACGCGAGAATGGCAGAGGAGGCTTCGAGAAGATGGTGAGGTGGCCTGGGGTTAGTTTTAGTATTATTATTATTATTATTATTTAATACGTAAAACTTATATATATATATTTATTATTATTACTATCTCATAAATATATATATATATTTATTTTCTTCTAATATACCTAATAAATTTAATTTCATCCAATTAAATTTCAATCTCCTTTATAAAAATATCCGGGCATTGTAATTCCTCCCCCCTTAAAAGAATTTCATCCTCGAAATATAAATTTCATCCACCAAACAAGTGTGGATATTTTTCCTTGAAATCTAAGGTGGGAGCTCTTACAAAAGTTCACTGAGTAATCAAAAGGTCCAAGGAGTCATGAAGCTGCAAGACCAAACAATTCAAGAATTGCTATTTTAGAATCTTTTAACATTAGTGGCAAAGAGTTTTTGTAATGGTCACCTCCAAAATCAAAACACATTCCAAGAGGAAGGCGCCAAAATTTATGCACGATCTGTTGGAAGCCCTAAACCTCTTATAAGCTATCCTACTCTCTCGAGCATCCTATGCTCACACTCTCTCTACTACTAGTTCCGGATGAACTTAATACTTAAAGAAACTACTCCTCACGAACAACTACGGAAAGCACTCATCCTACGAGTGCACTTCCACTTACAAACACATTCCTTACATCCATTTCTACATCCCTTACATCCACCTTCTAATTTTAGAAGGCTAATTATTAATTTAAGCGTTTGAGTATTTTCGATGGGATTAAATTCCGTTGTCACCTGATTTCTTATTTGAAATTGTGGTATGAAAGACCCAAAACTCAGCAAATGGAGATTGAAACCCGATGAACTATTTGATTCAAATCTGTTCAAATTTAAATTCATGATGCATCAATTATTAATCAAATATTGTAGATAGGGACACTCATTAAAAAGGGACAGGGGTAATTATTTAGATAACAAAATATAACTTTTTCTATAATTACAATATAAGGTTTTTTTTTTTTTGTTCTAAGAAAAAACTATCATTCTTAAATTTTTATTTAGTTGCTTTTTTATTAATTCGAACCATTATTTTATTTATTATTATTATATTATATACGCACGTTTCACACTCTTTAAATACCTATTATAATATAATATATTATTTATTCATATTATTATTATTGTATAAATTTATTAATATAAATAAATTGAGAAAATGTTAAGTCAATCACAAAAATGATCAGCGTTATTACAACAAATGTAACTAATACTAGACTCCTAAATTATACTAATGTACCAGTAACAACTATTATGGTTTCTATCTCAAATATAATTGAGAGTCTATACGTGAATTTTTGATTATAATGTTGAAGTACATTCGTTTGAGGAGTAATTTATGATTATACGTCATTCTTTACTGAAGAAAACTGTCTAGGCTGGATTGGTGTCGGGGCTGCTGCTTTTGGTGATTTTGATTTACTGATTTTTGTTGCTTTAGATGGTTGAATTGCCCACTTACAGCAATCGTTGTGTGGTGCTTCTGTTGTGGTGTTTGTGTGCTTCCTTGAAATTGTTCTTGAATTTCACCTTCTGCAATACATGGGTACCTTCTAATGGTTGATGTTTTGGTGTTTGTTGCAAGAAGTGTACTCCTTGCTGTAAGTGGCTACTGATAGATGCGTTTGCCTGTTGATGGGAGGCCGCCATTGGTGAAGCTGCATTTGAAGACAAGTGGTGGCAAACTCGAGAAACATTTGCCTGAGTAGTTGAAGGCGCAGTGGGATTGTAAAATCGTTCAAAATTCAAATGCAAAAACATCCCTCTTAGCCTCCATTTTGTCTAATTTTTCCATAGTTGTTTGACATTGCTGTCGAGCTAATTGTTGCCTTTTGTTCCTGCAATTGTAGCTGCTGCTGTTGGAATTGCTCTACCGTGAACTCCATGTTGATGGTTTGCTGGCGTTGCTGCTGCGCTCACAATCAGTAGCTAAAGCAATCATCAAGGTTGAGCACAGAATGTTTAAATTTGAGTGTGAAGGTTCGAATTCTTGAATCGGAATCCAGTCAAGAGTGGTATTCGATGCAATCTATATCCACCAGCTGCAGTAAAATGGTGTAAGAATGTTACCGGTCTCATTGCAACGGACACGTCGACATCACCGCCACAGCTGGGAACCCGTAAAAGCGCACGCACAACACATCCTCCACGTAGATACCGGGATTTCATATAGTATTTTAGGGTATTGCATTTAGAGTATTGGTATACTGTCATCATTATACACAGCATTATTATACTGCCATTTTTATACTATCATTAGAGTATTTGGTATACTGATCGTTCTGTTCGGCGTTCTGTTCGGCAGCAGTATTCTGTTTGGCTGATTCAGTTCAGCCCACGTGAGCTCACGTGTTGTTGGCCATATGTAATGCCTGAAACAAACGGAATGAAACAGAAAAAAGAATTATCACTCAACTCTCTGCTCTCCTCTCTCTCTTACTCTCTCCTTCTCTCTGTCTTTCTCGAACCCTCTCTTCCTTACTGTGCTCGGTCTTCATCCCTTTCCCCAGAACTCCCCTTCCCTTCGATTCCACAAGGAACCAGTCAATCTACAGGTTAATCGGTCGAGATTGTTGCGGTTGCAACAAATTGGTGCTTTCATTGAGAGGAAAATGGCGGACGGGATGCAGATGAGATACAGGGCTCACGAGGAGTCCATCACCAGCCTCATGCAGGAGCTGCGAGAACATGCAGAGCGCCTGTCGTCCCTGGAACACCTTCCACAGGCGTACGGCGAAATACAGCAATCCATCTCAGAGCTCCGTTCAGATCTACGCCAAGAAATGCAGCAATCCATGTCAGAGCTCCGTTCAGATCTACGCCAAGCTCTGAGTCGCTTCGATCGCCAGGTTTCCACCTCTCCCTCTCCAAATCCACCTCTATTACTTACGTCCTCCTCGTACTCAATCCCTCCAGTGACCCCCACAACCTCCCAAAACCTCGCTCTACTTAACCCACCGACCACCACCGTACCAAACCCTACCTCCATTCGCTTGCCCAAATTGGAACTGCCATTCTTCACCGGCGAAAATGTCCTTGGCTAGCTCTTCCAAATCGAGCGTTTCTTCTTATTCCATGGCACTCCTCCGGACCAGAAACTGATGGTGGCCGCGTTCTACATGTCCGGCACGGCACTCCAATGGTATCAGTGGATGGACGCCACCGGCCAATTAACCATTTGGGAGGATTTTTCCAAAGCCCTCGAACTCAGATTTAGGCCATCGTCCTATTTGAACCCCGAAGCTGCCCTGTACAAGCTCCGACAGGACACCACGGTAACGGCTTACATGATAGAGTTCGAATCATTGTCAACTCGAACGCATGGCTTATCGACCACCAATTTGCTCAACTGCTTCATTTCGGGTCTGAGGGACGAAATACGGAGGGAACTCCTATTGTTGAAGCCGACTAACCTTCCCGATGCAATTGGGATGGCTAAACTGGTGGAGGAGAAGCTGGAGGCCTGTAAACCAATTTGGCCACGCCCCACGGGATCTCGCCTCCTGGATGCTCCAACACCAGTGACGGTAAAAAACCCTCTCTCTTCACTACCCATAAAAAAATTAACCCCCTCAGAAATGGCTGCCCGCCGAGCTAGGGGATTGTGTTTTAACTGCGATGAGAAATTTGCTCCAGGCCATCGATGTAGCCCACCCAAATTCTTGTGTATGTTGGCGGAGGAAGAAGGGGGTACATTACCAGGGCTCCAAAATTTGGAAACAGGCCCTGATGATCCCGAATCTGTGACCAATCTCCCCCGTGAACCAGATCCCCCTTATTTACCACCAGATTCTGTTCCTAACATGTCCCTTCATGCTCTCGAGGGGCATTTTATACCCTCTACCCTACGTTTACAAGGCTCCATCTCTGGACAGCCAGTAGTCATCCTTGTGGACAGTGGCTCCACCCACAACTTCCTCCAAACCCGCATTGCCAAATATCTTGGGCTTCCCATTGAACCCTCTTGCCACTTGAACGTCACAGTGGGCAATGGGGCTTCCCTTCGATGTGAAGGACGCTGCTCGAAGGTGGAAGTTACCTTGGGTCAAGTTTGCTTTGCTGTTGAGCTTTATCTGTTACCCATCTACGGGGCTGACTTGGTGTTGGGAGTCCAATGGTTGGCTACAATCGGCCCAGTGGTCTTTGACTATCGGACCCTCCAGATGAGCTTTGATTACTTTGGTACAGGATCACTTTGCATGGGCTGCCCCTCGGCCCGATAACCACAATGACATTGGGGCAATTGAGGAGGGAGGAATCCACCCGATCAGTGGCTTCATACTTCCACCTCCATATGCTGTCCACACCGGATTCCTTGCCACAATCAACTCCACTAGATTACGCCAAGTTTACCTCAGCCACCGATTCTCAAAATGCCCAGAAACTCACCCAAATTATCAACTCCTTCTCCAATATATTTGAACTACCACACGGCCTACCTCCACCCCGAGCTACAGACCATCGAATTCCCCTCAACCCACAAACCGAACCCGTGAATGTTAGACCTTATCGATACCCCCACTTCCAGAAAACTGAAATGGAACAGCTGATCCGTGAAATGCTTGCTGAAGGCATAATTCAGCCAAGCACGAGCCCGTTTTCATCACCAGTTTTGTTGGTCAAGAAAAAGGATAGTAGCTGGCGGTTTTGTGTAGATTATCGCGCTCTCAACGCGATCACCATCAAGGACCGGTTCCCCATTCCCACCGTAGATGAGCTCTTGGATGAGTTACATGGGGCACGAGTGTTCTCGAAGCTGGATTTGCGATCCGGCTATCACCAGATCCGGGTGCATCCAGCTGATGTCCACAAGACAGCTTTTAGGACACATGAGGGCCACTATGAGTTTTTAGTGATGCCCTTTGGCTTGACCAACGCACCGTCCACCTTCCAATCCGAAATGAATAACATTTTCCGTCCAGCTCTCCGGAAGTTTGTGTTAGTATTCTTCGACGACATTTTGATCTATAGTTCTGACTGGGAGCAGCACTGTGTTCATGTGGAAAATGTACTCCAGATCCTGAAGGACCAAGTCTTTTATGTTAAGCGCAGCAAGTGCGAGTTCGGGCAAACATCTATCGCCTACTTGGGCCACATTGTATCAGCTCAAGGGGTTGAAGTTGACCCTACCAAAATTGAGGCAATCCAGAACTGGCCGACTCCCACAAGTGTCAAACAGCTCAGGGAATTCTTGGGTTTGGCCGGTTACTACCGTAGATTCGTCGCCCGGTACGCCCAAATTGCTGCACCACTTACCCAACTGCTGAGGAAGGATGCTTTTATTTGGTCCACTGCAGCCACCACAACCTTCCTGGCCCTCAAAACAGCCCTCACAACGACCCCAGTACTGGCCATACCGGACTATTCCAAACTGTTCACCATTCAAACAGATGCTTGGGACATGGCATTGGTCTTTGTGCTCCTCAAGCGGGACATCCCATCGCCTTCTTGAGAAATGACTTAGCTCCCGATCGCAAAAATGCCTCTACGTACATACGGGAGTTGTGTGCTATCTCCGAATCCATCAAGAAATGGCGGCCTTACTTGCTGGGTACCCACTTCAGCGTGCAAACAGACCACTTGCCCCTCAAGGCCCTCTTAAATCAAACCGTTCACACTCCCGAACAGCAGCGGTGGCTCACCAAACTGTTGGGATATGACTTTGAGATCACTTACAAACCGGGCAAGGATAATTGCCCAGCTGATGCACTATCCAGACTGCCATAAGGGGCTTGCCATGCTCTTTACTCCTCCTCCCGGCGGTTGCAAAGACTGGCCGCTGCTCTCGAGGGGATTTTATGGCCGGACATTCCGCCAAAGAGACTTCATGTCCATACACAGATCGGCCGGGGACTTCGCCAATTACTCAGTGCGCGATGGCTTGGTTTTCTTCAAGGGACGCGTCTTCATTCCCCCCAAATCAGCATTACCAGATCTTATCTTGCATGAGTACCATGCCTCGCCTGCAAGGGGCCATACTGGATTCCAGCGAACATTAGCGCGTATCGCCACCCATTTTTACTGGCCAAAAATGCGCCAAGACATCCACACCTTCATCACCCAGTGCGCCACATGTCAACAAGCAAAATCCCTCAACGTAGCTTACTCCGGTAAGCTCTAGCCACTGCCGATACCCCAGACCATTTGGACCTCCATCTCCATGGACTTTATAACTCACTTGCCACTGTCTCAAGGCAATACGGTTATATGGGTAGTGGTCGATCGCCTTTCGAAATATGCTCATTTTGTGGGCCTCCGCAACCCCTTCACCGCGGAAGACCTCGCTACTGTTTTTGTCCAAGAATTCTGCCGCCTCCATGGCATGCCCTCTGAAATTATCTCGGACCGAGACCCCATCTTCATGAGTAAGTTCTGGAATGAATTCTTTAAACTGCAAAATACCACACTCGGTAAAGCGGCGCCTACCACCTCCTGTCGACGGCCTGGGAGAGGTTTGTCAATCGCTGTCTCGAAGATTATCTTCGCTGCTTTGTGTCTGACCACCCGGCTGCCTGAACCAGATTTCTTCCTTGGGCAGAATGGAGTTACAACACAGCACAGCATTCCTCCACGAAGATGAGCCCATTCGAGGCTGTCTACGGCATTCCCCCGCCTTCCCTGGTCGAGTATCTACAAGGTGCTTCCTCTGTTTCAGCTGTCGATGAGCAGCTGTCAATGCGGGCTTCGGTGCTAGCCAGGTTGCAGGCCAATCTGCTGCGGGCCCAGGTTCGTATGAAGAATCAAGCCGATGCCCACCGATCTGAGAAGGAAT
This sequence comes from Nepenthes gracilis, assembly GCA_033239525.1. Taxonomy (NCBI): domain Eukaryota; kingdom Viridiplantae; phylum Streptophyta; class Magnoliopsida; order Caryophyllales; family Nepenthaceae; genus Nepenthes; species Nepenthes gracilis. The sequence goes on along the minus strand of BSYO01000022.1, from coordinate 7,345,053 downwards.
TTCAGTTGGGAGCTTGGGTTTACGTCAAGCTCCAACCTTATCGCCAATCATCGATCGCGCACCGACAGTCTAACAAATTGGCCAAACGCTACTATGGACCTTTCCGTATTACCGAAAGAATTGGGCCAGTTGCGTACCGCTTGGAACTCCCTGCCGATTCCAAAATCCACAACATTTTTCACGTTTCTCTGCTGAAACAAGGGCCTCCTGATGGACCCAACCAGCCGGTAACCTTCCTACCAGCAGCACAAGGCACCCAACCCTTCCTCACGCCAGTCCAAATCCTTGGCTTCCGCAAGGTACTTCAGAGAGATATTTTTATTCCACAGCTCCTTGTCCAGTGGCACTCTCAACCTGCTTCCGATGCGACGTGGGAACCAGCTGCAGAACTGATGCAAGATTTCCCTTCTTTCAACCTTGAGGACAAGGTCGTGTTCGATGAGGAGGGTAATGTTACCGGTCTCATTGCAACGGACACGTCGACATCACCGCCACAGCTGGGAACCCGTAAAAGCGCACGCACAACACATCCTCCACGTAGATACCGGGATTTCATATAGTATTTTAGGGTATTGCATTTAGAGTATTGGTATACTGTCATCATTATACACAGCATTATTATACTGCCATTTTTATACTGTCATTAGAGTATTTGGTATACTGATCGTTCTGTTCGGCGTTCTGTTTGGCAGCAGTATTCTGTTTGGCTGATTCAGTTCAGCCCACGTGAGCTCACATATTGTTGGCCATATGTAATGCCTGAAACAAACGGAATGAAACAGAAAAAAGAATTATCACTCAACTCTCTGCTCTCCTCTCTCTCTTACTCTCTCCTTCTCTCTGTCTTTCTTGAACCCTCTCTTCCTTACTGTGCTCGGTCCTCATCCCTTTCCCCAGAACTCCCCTTCCCTTCGATTCCACAAGGAACCAGTCAATCTACAGGTTAATCGGTCGAGATTGTTGCGGTTGCAACAAAGAATTTTCACTGTTGCTGATGAAGAACTGGAAAGTAAACCAGAATTGAATCAAGGAAGCCAAATCTTCTCTGTTCTCTGGATTACCAGATTATGTACTAATACAATACCGGAGTCGAGTTATTGACTGAGGAACAACGACCCTGCACCCAAATCAGAACCAGTTTGAAAAAAACCAACGCTATAAACGAACAGCAAGGCTCAGGATTAACAATTGTGTGAGCTTAGCAAGAAGTTGCAAAAATAATGCTTCTGCAAAACAATAAAGGTCAAAATTCAATAGTATAATTCAGATTTCAGTTTCCTAATTCCATACTTCTAGAATAAAGTTCAGAAAATTTTTGACATTATATTCGCAAAGAATTTAAGAACACATGGTCTTTGAAAACATAGCGACACAGCAGAATAGTGGCGCCATGAATCTTCAAAACGTCGGTACAAAAGAACAGAACAAAACATAATAGAGTACCCCTGATTACAGTGACCGATGCCAAGGAGTTGAGGTCCAGTGCATAAGAAAATGTTGAACTCTAAGTTTCCAGATTTCAGAATTTCAATATAGCTGTTATTTCAATCAAAAACACCAAGAACGACTGCCTATTTCGGACAGATTGGAATTCTAAATTACTAAAATAGTACTGCAGATGCAGGACTTTAAGGCACCAAAGGCAGGACTACAAATGTAGCAACTTCACGGCAGTATTAATAACAGCAATTTTTAAGAAATCTTGCAGAATTGAAATTGTTGGAGAAAAGCTTAGATTTTCCTAATGAAGCTGAGTTTCAAGCTGTTGCAACCTTTCACGGTTTCAAAAAATCCCAAGAGCCCAGGACAGAATGTTAATCAAGAATGCCACACTTGAATAGTAGCAAACATCACTGTAGCCAGAAGCATCGATCTTGCAACATAATAGCTAGAATTGCATATTGCACAAGTCAAGGAGTTAGCAACCTCAGGACTGCACCACTTGATGCAGAGTACCAAAAATCAATATGAAGATGTGCAAGAAAACCATGACTGAATTTTTAAAATTTGTTGCTTTTGTTGATGCAAACTGCCAAGTGGGCAAAATTCAGTTCTGTCTTAATTTGTGGATATGAAATAACGTAAGTGAGATTCTAGTTGTTGTCAGACACTGAAATCTAAGGTGGGAGCTCTTACAAAAGTTCACTGAGTAATCAAAAGGTCCAAGGAGTCATGGAGCCGCAAGACCAAACAATTCAAGAATTGCTATTTTAGAATCTTTTAAGATCAGTGGCAGAGAGTTTTTGTTTTGCCAGCTACCAATGTTGCTGGTGCAGGAAAATAGAGTAATGAACTCTAAATTATAAAATTCAAGGATTCCAAAATGGCTGCAGCAACTTTTCACGATGCTAATAATTCCTAAGAATCCATCGCATCATAAAGCTAATGAAGAATTATTCAAGAAATATGCAGAACTTCTTGATGAAAATGTGAATATATACAACAGAATTGGTTGCTGGTGTAGGAGAACAAACTATTGCTAAAATTCGGTATTGTTGCTGAGACTGATGAGTTTCATTTATATAAAGCACAAGCCAATGTAGTCTATAGATAGTCTAAAATAATAATTTGAAGTAGGAGCACTAAATAACTTTAACACTTCAAGAATTTAAGAATGCTGCTGATATGAAATCTAAAAATAGATGTTACTGATGTAAAATAGGAATTCAAGAATCAAGTGTCACTGATGCAATAGCCAATCATCGCATGTAATTAGCATGATACCTGAAGCAACTTGTAGTAGCAGAACACAGCCGCATGTTGATGGAAGCACACAAGAACCACAAAGCTATTTGTGGTATTTTGATTATTTTGCAAGAGAAACCTCGTATTCTCCATTTTGTACTCTTTCACATCCTTTAAAAATTTGGGAAATTGAAGGGTTTATTTTGATTTAAATATCTAAAAATAAAAAATAAAACAAAATATATTTTTTTATTTTTAAATTATATGAAAATTTATAAAAAAAATGCAATATAAATATAAATATATATATATTAAAATATTTATATTTTTTAATAAAAATAATTTTCTTTTTATTTATTTATTCATTTTATTAATTTTCTATCTTTTAAACTTTTTAAAATTCCAATAAACCATACTAAAATCTTAAATATTGCAATCAACTACACAAATTTATTTTTATTATTCTGTCTGTAAATATTCTTACACATGCGAGTCCCATTCACATCATTGAAAGAGAATATTTTCATCCCAATTGTCAAATCATAGCCTGCCCTCAGTGGCCCATTGAGTTCAGGGGCTCCGATGCATCTCGTCATAGAAGCCCCTCCAATTCAGATATAAAATTGCAAAATGACAAGAATACTATCACAATTCTTTTAAATATTAGATTATATTGTTCTCAGTAGTTAATATTATTTTAAAAGTAACAGAGAACACAATATCAAGATTTCAAAGTGGTGGAGTAGCCTCAGTCATCACCGTACCTCTCCATGAACTCATCATTGAACTTCTTAAAACTAGCCATAATTGCAGGCATGTCTTCCTCCGGCAGTAAAATGGTTGTCCTCAAGTGGAACACCCTGTTCACAAGAAGGGATACCGAGTTAGGAGCCCATGGGACGACACTTTTCTTATGTTATTTGTACACTTGTGTGGCATAAACAAGTCAATATTTTATCAACATTCTCACCCCAAATAGGTAAAAATACAAATTTTGAAAAAAATACGCTTTACTATAGAAGTTGAGTATAACAAGAACGTAACATTTACTCAATAGTTACTGTAGCAAACTCACTTCTAGAACTTTCAAGACTAAAACCATTCCCTTAATTTCACTATTTTTTGGTTTCATATTACTTAACTTAGCTTGTCCTAAATGAGATATTACTTCTTTATATAGAAATATAACCTCTTCAACAGCTAATATTTCATTCTATCATTTGATTTCTACTCTAGAATATACTATACAAATATCTCTTCAAAAATACTCTACAGTTACCCTCATCTATTCCATGCAACAATATTATAAAATGAAGTACCTATTTTCCCCCCTTTTTTTATCTTTTTAATTCTCTAAGTTATTCTAAAACTTTCTAGAATCACCTAAACGATTTCATACCCTACATATACATTGTTATACAACTGATGCATACATGTGGATATCTTTCATTGGTGTGGCATGTCTGCGTGATACATGACTTCTATACTCAGCCAACTCATGACGCTGAAGCTCTAGTAAGGATTTTTTTTTTTTTTCCCAGTAAGTGCTGCAAAATCTTGAAGCAGGGAGGCTCTTCTCCAATGGGAAATTTCATTAATTTCCAATCAAAACCCCTTGAATGTTTTGAAATTCAGAGAAATTTCATGTCAGCTTCTTGGGAATCCCAAAAAAAAGACAGGTTTATATTTCGTCCTGCTGAAAAATAATAATGCACGAAAAAGAGTTTCAAAATCCCAGAGTCAATGCTTTAGAAAGATCTCCTACATTCACTTCTCAAAAAAGCCAACAGCACAACTATCAAATTAGAAAATAGACAAAACTTCCCCAATCAGAACAAATAGGGTAATTCTCTAACCCTACAATGCAAGTGAAGCTTCATTTTTTTTACAATTACTTTTACTGAAGATTTACAGGAAAACAACCGAAAAAGAAACTTCCAAATCGAATTTCCGGTAATTTGAATAGAAGAAATGCAGATGCTTACCCATCTATCAGTCCAAATCCTGATCCAGGAACAGTGGAAATGCCTGTCGCTTCCAAGAGACTGAGACAATAAAAAACATCAGGCTGCTTTCCAGCTTTTATTGCAGCCTCTAGTGCTTTAGAGGGCAGTTGAATTTCAGGAAATGAATACATAGCACCTGAATCAAGGGAGGGGGGGTTATTGAGGATGAATTTCATCTTTTACAGCAAAACTAGAGTTCATACTAGTTGTTTACCTTCCGTGAAGTTGCAGGCCACATTTCTACAGCTGTTGAATCCATTGGTCATTATTTGCGCTCTCCTTCTCAGTGACTCTAAGATCACTTCGCTGATCGATTTTGTAATTCAGTCGCAATCACAAACAGTTAGATAAGTTACTTTGTGCTTCAATTAGAACTGATGTGAGAAGATGGAGAAAGGAATGGAAAGCAATGAAACCATAAAACGAAATATCAACCAACATCTATCTGTACAAAGTTGGAATGATCCCAAAATAAAATTGCAGCATGTTGCCATATTTGCAACATACAGCCTAAATTCAAATTATTGGCCTACACACTTGATTCAAATACACCGCCATATATTTGCCCCAAGTTCCGATTCACCAAAAAAATTACTTCTGATACTGATATGTATCACGCAATATGGTCTATACTAATATGACTGCAACCAATACAAATATTTGTATCAATGATCTGAAACTTTGCCTCCATTTTCTCTCTGGGCTATCAAGTGGGGTATAGGAGCAAATATTATCATACTTGGATTTGTTTAAAATGAAGACCACCACCTTTTAATTTCAATCCAAACATCACAAATTTGGGAGGAAAACAATGGTGGGCCAAGTAGGAAAGGGACCCTTTTGCTCCCTCCAGCTTATTATGATAAATGAAAAAGGAAAATCATTTCTGTCTTTGCTTTTGGTAGGAAGAGCTCCCTCTATTTGCTTTCCGTTCCATCTACATTTTTGAATCTGAAATAGGTGCAGAGATTTCCAATGTTCATTTCCTTTTGGTTTACAGAGAGTGAATGTGATGATCTAGAACCAACACCATGTTTGATAGAATATAATAGAAATTTCATTCCTATATTATTTTTAACAAAATCATTATTTTATTGTTTAGTTACTTTAATGATAGGAATAACAATTCTTAAATGAAATTTTATTCCTTTAGAACAACAAATAAAAAAAGCTAATACCCCTGATTTTTTTAATTTCTAGTTATCCAAGAACAACCATTTTAAGATAGTTTCCACATCAACCATTATTCCAGACCCTAATCTCTCTCTATCCCCTCGTTCAATGAGCCGTACGACTTTGGCAATCCATTCGATGAGCAATACGACTATTGAGTCAGTAATTCTGAAAGAGAATTACTAGATGATTATGGAGATAAAGATAATGGTTTTTCTGAGGGTGAAGAGGAAGTAAAATTTAACCAATGCTACAGCATAATTGAAATAGGAGAAGATGGCGCCAATGAGAACAAACTAGAAGTAGGATTCAAGCATGACTATAACCAAGACAAGGATTTAAGCATGACTATGACCAAGACTATGAAGTGTGACATGACAAAGATTGCAAAGAATTTAAAATTGGATATGAAAAAGATGGCAGCAGAGTTGATTTTGAAGCCAAAAGATGATGGCGGCATTGGAGGAGAAGACAACGGATAACATTTTAGCATATGTGGGAATGTTTTTCCTTTGGATAAGGGTTAAAAATTCATTTTATATGAATTCTTGGTTTTTTCTCTTACTATTACTTTATACCAAGTACTAAAAATTAATTTATAATTCAATTTTAGTTATTCTAAGTAACTAATCAAATAAAGAAATAATAATTCTTAACTATATAGTTATCTTATCCTATTTTACAAGAATAGTTATTATATTCATATCTTATTTCATTTTAACAATCCAACATAGTGCAAAAGTAAGATATTTACCTCTCTTGAACAAACTTAAAATAGGATATATCTTCAGGTTTAGGTGGGTTCACCATTAGCCCCATCTGTCAGAAAGAATGAAAGATAAGCCACCTGTCAAACAAAAGAATCTAGCAGCAATAAACACCCATAATCAATTATCACTTGTTATTCCTCATAGAAAGTTCACATAAATCAAATCACCATTCTATTCTGACGCGTGAAAATTGAAGTTCGCATGGAATTTCAATTCTATATATAAAAGGGTACCCATTGATCTGGGTAAGAAAATTGCAACATATGGGATACCTACAAATATTTGTCCAGGAGTATTTGGCCTAACTGATATTGATGCGATCTTGTAAATTTCATCCACAATCTGCACTGTCATATCACGAAAAGCAGAGAGAAACATTAGCATGCCATGTCTGAGTTCCACTCTTCATAGTACCAGCAAAATGAGAATGTACAGCAGCTCATATGCACGGTGATTGAATGTAGTAAAAGAACATACTAAGAATAACAATAACATTTCTAGAGAGACATCATTCAAGACACTTTATCATAGTGTTTCATTCTTTTTAATATGTTCATTCTTTAGAAAAGATTTGTTCTTTAATTTGATCTCGAACATACTTATAAAGTCTGTCCTTTTATGTATTGAATTTTCTTCCATAACTTTTGCTTTATGCTTTTGTGCTTTTGTGGTGGGGGAAGTAAGGATATATATTAAGAACCCAAATCATCCTGCTTGAATGAGCAATACTGCTTATATTACAAGTTTACTATAATTTTATAGAAAATGATAATGTTGTACCGATTATGTGGGGCACTCAAACAGGAAAACATAAAGAAAAGGAGACCACTTAAAAAATGTCACATCATACAATTTGTAGAATTACAGTAAACTTATAATAAAAGCATTATTTTTCTGTCTGTATAGGCAAGAGTTGTAAATCTTAACAGCAAACCTGCTTAGATCCCTATAAACTGAACTCAAGTATCTCACATTTCTGACAATATTACACATTCTGCAACTCAAACTCTATTAGATCTGGCCCTGTTTAAGCTGCTTGGACAGTGCAACCTGGGATTGGGCAGTGGCTTTGACAAAAAAATTGTACATAGAAAGTACAATTTTCTGAAAAATACTTGGTCCAGGATGCTGCATATGAAACATCATAAGACAAAAAAATGAAAGATAAACCTTTGGAGGAATGTTCGTCATCTCAAAGTATCCAGCACGCTGACCACATTCACCACAATATCCCTTTGACACGGAGTGGAAAGACACGAGTTGGAGCTCCTTGCTTATCGGTGGGCTCATATCCAGTAAAACCTTCCAGCATTGGAAAACTATAGAAGTTGACTTTCTCCAGAAATATACAATTAAGCAAGTTAAGATGCATAATATTATACACCTTTCTTGCACTCATAAAGGGTCGCTTATCTTGGTAAATGTTCTGCTGATATATTTCGTCTGCAAGCAGCATCAAGCTTTCTTGATTACAGAAACGTATTATTTCTTTCAGGCTACCTTCACTAAGACAATGTCCAGTAGGATTTCCAGGATTTATAATTACCATTGCTCGCACCTAAAGAAACACAGGAACACGCCATGGTTAGAGGCCTGATATACAAGAATACATGCTCCATGATAAAGCCTAAGATCAAACCAAACAAGTGAAGAAGTGCAGAGATTTGAGAGAGAGAGAGAGAGAGAGTTATAAACGAAAATAATTAAGAAAACAGTTGAATACTAAATAAATTTGGTAGGCAAGTAGGCAAAGAAAAAAAATCCATCACACTTTAGCCCCAGTATTAGACTATTTTTTAGGTTTACTTTTCCAATCAAATTGTGTTGGGGTATTTCTATTGATCTATCATAAAGGTTCGAGTCGGACATCCAATTGCTATGATTAGGGAAAGATGCAATTTTCCATTGGTGGCAAATATTATCCATTAAGCGGGTAATTCATTCTGAACAACAAAATATGTTGACAGGAAGATTCTTTCTTTCTCCATGAGACAGGATATAAGATATGAAGTCATTCTTACAGTTATTCCTTTGAAATTAGCCTGCTGAACTGCATCACAGAAATTATTAACATCAAGGCCCCAGTTCATTGTTTCTTCCAGGCAATATGGAACAAGTGAACCACCACACAATGTTATTGCTGCTGAATAAAGTGGGTGCTGGGGAAACGGCACCAAAATCTGGAAAAGGGTAGTTGAAAATTAATTACCTATACATGAGAGAAACAGGAACACCCTCCCCCCAAAAAAAAAAGAAAAAATAGGAAAAAAAATTCAAAATGTCATTTAAGCTTACCCCATCTTGTTCACCTCGGATAATGATGTTCAAAATTTGCATTATTCCATCACTGGCACCGCATGTAAGGTATATGAGTTCTGGATTGCTGCCATTGAAGTATAGGGCACAAAAATCATACTTGCAGTAAGTTTTACGTAAGACATGAGATTAGTAAGAGCCTGCTATTTAGTTTCATCACCTCGGATAACCATCACGCCTTTCAATGAATTCTGCAACCTCCTTCCTTATGCCATGAATGCCTCTTGAGTCAGTGTATGCACCTAGTTAAATGATAGAAGCATCATGTTACTTGTGATAACATGGAAAAAGGCCTAATGCTAGTAACTAAAGAGTAGCATGATCATATAATACAGGGGGTTTCATGAAATTTATTAACATTCTAAGGAGGATTCTTATGAATTTCTTTGGAATGAATGACACCCTTCAACTCAAGCAATTGGAGACTTGAATCAAATATTTTTCATAGGTTGTGACCTATTTAACTTTCTGATGCAGCTGCCAGCCAAGAAGCCGCCAGCCACAATAGTGCAAATACTACCATCATTAATGCAACCACCAGTTTCAAGAAAACAGCCACCATTATGAATGCAGCCACCTCATTTGTTACTCAAGCACCAATTTTGGCTTCAAGGAAAAAAGTCCAGAAACCACAGAATAACCTAAGCAAAGAAAAGAGCAATCAATGCACAAAGATGTTCTCAATGCTGCTGGCCACAGCTGATAAGTCCCCAGGCCACTTGGGTCTGTTGACCAGACCTGTTGAGGGCCCTTAAATTCCCCTCAAGTTGTATGGCATGGTAGAGTGAGATTTCCTTCTTGCAAGTAAGCTTCAGCCTCTTTGAAGAGATTTTGATACTTTTGATTTGTTGAGTAATTTCCAATTCCTTGGCTGAGTCCCTATGTTAGATAAATTTAAGGTTGAGTGATTTACTTCCAATTCTGTAACCACCTCTATCGATAATTTCTCTATTGAAAACTCGGTTTCTCATCATTTTATTAGCTTCTGTCAAATTCAACTACTCTTTTATTTTATTCAATCCCACCTGCATCAACTAGTATAAAAAAGGGAGCATGGCAAGGGGATCACAAGGCTATGGAGGAAGGAGTGCCACATTTTCCGAAATCCATCTCAGAGAAGAAATCAAAGAGCTGAGACAATCCGACCACTTACAGCAAATGACGGGGGAAATTTTAAGTTACAACAACAGGAGGTTCCCCAGGAACGCCCTTTCTTCATACCCAGTGAAGTGCTCAAAAACGAAGAAGGGTGAAACTAGCTCCACTTCCCTTAGGTCCGGAAGGCCAAGCCCTTCAGCTCCACTACCTCTAATCTCCATACAATTGACACAGTGAATTTGCTCACTTGATCTCTAGAAAAAGTTGGCAAGATTATCCAAACTGATGTCCCATACTTTGACAGAAAGATCAACCCCAAGGCCTGTAGTGATTGGACATTTGCTTTAGATATGTTCTATGACAGGAAAAAAATGACAAACAAGAAGGTTAGATTCACCATTACCAGCACACACGTCAACAATGAAGCCATCCCGTGTTAATACTTGTGTCGAGATGAAGATGGAACTTGAGAAGAAATATTTACCCATCGACTACCCTCATATTCTATACTGAAAGTTCCAGTAGTATGACCAAGTGTCAAGTTATACCGAAGAATTTTACAAGTATCCAAGTCGAGTCATCTTACAGAAAACGATGACATTGTGGGATATTTGAATGGGCTTAAGCCCACCATTCAGAAAGAGCTTGCCTTACATCTTTAGTCCACACTAGGGGCTTTCCAAACAGTCCTCAAGGCCAAAGGGAAATTGAAACAACAAAAGTCCAATAGTCAGGACAACCATTTCCTAGGCGACAACCTTCTCAAAATGGAACCGGAAGTTCCCATAATCCAGGCAACAAAACAACAACTCTATTAACAAGGATGAATGTTTTCATTGTGAGCAAACAGGGCACTGAGCATCTGTTTGTCCACAAAAAAGACCCAACAGATGATAGTAAGAACAAGGAAGAATGTAGCTACCTGAAGGAAATTTTCAAACCAGGAGAAACAGATGAATTCTTTGTCATCAGGAGTGTCTTGACAGCACCTAGAGGCGATGACAATGTGGACTAGTCCAGAAATACCAGCTTCCACACATATGGAGCGACCAAAGGAAAGAGATGCTTAGTGGTCATTACCTCCAGAAGTTACGGCACTTTGGTTTTGTAAGAGATGGTGGATAAGTTAGAAGTGTAACGTCCAACAGAAGACCATATCAGGTCTCTTGGTTCAAAATAGTGGAAGAAATAGCCACAACAACATGATTTCATGTCCGATTCTCAATTGAAAGTACAAGTATGAGGCCCAACTTGATGTGATTCCTATAGATGCTTGCCTTATCTTGCTAGGAAGATCATGGCAATACAACAGGAAGGTACAACACTAGGGCTACAAAACCACTGACTCCCTTGTTTTACAAGGAGTAAGATACCAATTATGACTTTTCACGGTAATCCGGACTGCTTTGGCACCTGGTTCAACCTTGCCAATTTTGCACCTGGAGTTGAACCTTGCCAATTTTGCGCCTGGAGTTGAACCCATGCAAACAGACCAAACCACAGCAAGTATAACGAAAATATAAACCTAACTCTATAAATGATTGGGCCAATGGCGAAGGCCTACCAAAATTCCATCTAGTGTTGGGAGAAGACGTAACACATTTAAACTCGAGGATGAGTTTCTCCTATGAGGAGGGATGAAGCCGCCAGCCACAATAGTGCGACCATGCAATCATTAATGCAACCACCAGTTTCAAGAGAACAGCCACCAACATAAATGCAGACACCACCTTCATTGCTCGAGCCTCGATCGTGGTTTCAAGGAAAATAGTCCGAAAACAACCATGTGACAACCTAAACAAAAAGAAGAGGAATCAATGCACAAAGATATTCTCAAGGCTGCTGCCCATGACCGATGAGTCCCCGGCTACTCGGGTTCTGTTGAAGGCCTTTAAATTTGGCTCTTGTTGTGTGACACGAGTGAATTTCCTCCTCACAAGTGAGATTTGGCTTCCTCGAAGATTTTTTTATCCTCTTAATTGGTAGAGTGAATCCCAATTCCACAGGTAAACGAGTCCCTAGGTTAAATCAATTGAAGATTGAGTGATGCCTCCTAATTTTTTAACCATACCTATAATTTCTCTATTGAAAAACTCAGTCTTCCCATCATTTTATTTGTTATTGACAAATTCAACAACCACTCTTTTATTTTATCCAATCTGGCCTACATCACTTTCTAAAGAGAGCTCTACAAGCTTTTTTGAAATGACAGTGGAACAAGAAAAAAGACAGACAAGTAGCATTTAAGGAGGCTCTTGTAACTTCAACTCTCCTCATGAACATGCCACAAAAGTTTTAAAAAAATGAAAACTGTTGTCTCAAAGTATGGTCATTTGCTCCATTTCTCCCTCTTTTCGTTTGTCAGGTGGAAGGAGTAGCATATGAATAGGGATTCCACAATGTCAAAGCCTACCATTAAAGAATTACAGTTTCTCCTCACTATTGCATCAATTTAAGGGGAAAGAATTTTGAAGAGGGTACCTAGACCGCCGGTCGTCATTGAGAGATAATGCTTAGCTCTTTCAATCGCATCTGCTGGGAAAATAAGTCCTACATTGGGATCATCAAGTAGAAATGGAGCTTCACATAAAGCAATCACCTGGACAGCATTTTTATGGTTAGATCAGATTATCATGACATGAACTGGAGCATGATTAGAGTAAAAAAAACGCTCACATTTCACAGATAGTACAGATAGAATTGCTGAAAATGAAAATTTTGTGTCGTAACCAAAAAAGCACATGTGCAGAAATGGTGAACCTGGCGTGGGAAGGTTAATGGCTTCTGTCCTAGGGCATGAGGGTCGCCAACATTTGCGAATACAATCTGCAAGAAACATTAAAGGAGATAAGACTTGAAGATTATTTTGTCATATCAAGGAGTAAAACATATGCAGCAGTGCCAGGCTGACTATTAACTAAATCACATGCATGCCCTGAGTAAAAGTTAACCTGTCAAACTGACATTTTAAGTGAATGGCTAAGCAAGATATAGATTGTGATCGATAGATATAAGCACAGCTGCAAATATCAACAGATATGTATGCATCAGTATCGGATCCCCTCAATATCAACATTTCCTAATATGATAACAATATCATGATATGTTTTCATATCGGCCAATATTTAAAATGTCAGCTAACAATTTGGCTGATATATAAGCCGATAGAACCGATATATCGTTCAATATGGATCTGTTAGCTTAATTTCTCCAGAAATTTTTTTCCATACAATATGTTTAATATCGATACGTATTATCTGATATATTCAATACCAATACGACCGTAACTAATACCGATATCAATATTTTCATCCATGGATATAGACATATCAATATCCAACAAAATATTTTCAACAAGTGATGCATGAATCAAGAAATTACTTTTCACAAGTCAAGTGAGATTTCATAATTGTTAGAATTATCCCATATAGCGTGGCACATATTTAGTTACAATTCATGTATAGTTTAGTTTAGTTATGATAGTGTAGAAGTTATTTCCTCAATAGGCATGACGTTGATGAGTAAAACCAGTAGCAAACAGTAGGGAACGGACGTTTAAATAATTAAGGAACCAACCATCTTCTTAACCTGTAAAAGACAAATTTGACCCATCACTAAAATGGTTAAGGGGAGCGACTTTTTCTGGCTTATTTTAAGATAGAAAAGAGGGCCCTTTAACCAGTAATCTGTGCACTTTCATAAGCTTAGAAGAGCGAAGGGAGAAGGGAATAGAAAATTAATTCTTATTTTTTGAGATAAGGAGTGATTACTGCACTGCATTGTTTGGATATCGTAGTTCTTGTTCATGAACTTGAAAGAACATAAACATGGATTTAGATAAGTTGGTTGTTATTCTGCATAATTATTTTGTGAAGTCAGATAGTAATTCAATGATTTAGAAATTGTTTCAATCTCATAGAGTTTTATAACAAGAAGATTTGACTTTTACATTGTTTGAAACTGCACCAGATGCACAAACTTCACAGATAGTAAATGGTTTACCAAAATTTTTCTCCATAATGACCTTGTTGACATGTAAAATGCTGCAGGAGGTATTGGTGACGCAATTTGAAGGGGTTTGATGGGGAAGCTTAATTCACTTTCTATAAATTTTGTTAAATTTTGGATCACTCTCTTATAAGTACTACACCCAATGAATGGGTCATTTGAAAATCCACTTGGTTTCGGTGCAAGAATTCGCTCAAAAGGAAGATTGAAGTGGCTCTTTCTGTTCTTGATGAACTCACAAGGGGGCTTTCATGCGTGGATTCTAGTGGCTAGTATGCCTAATAGGCGCTTGAAGGATGCTCATGTACAGTTTCCCATGCAGAGTAAGTTTTGTTTATGGCATTCAAATGCTAACTTCTAGTGTCCAAACGCCATCTTCTTGTTCGCATTCCAACTTCGGTTAATATTTGAATGCCAAATTCTAGTGTTCAAACACCACCTATTTGTACTCTCATCCACTATAGCCAATATTCAAACACCAACTGTCAGCATTTGAATGCCAAACACTTTTTTTAAGAGTAGTTTGATCCATTTTTGGATGAAGGAAAGAGAGATAGAGACTGTGAAGAGTGGTTCTTAGGTGAGAGTTTTCTCAAGAAAGTTGGAGAGCAAGAGTGTAAATTTATTCAAAACATTTTGACCTTTAAATTGAGAGATAAAAAGACGAGTAGGAGGAGATTTTTCCATTTACTGGGCTTGTAATCACATCCTTTTCTTTCATTAATTGATTTATCTAAATTTGTAGTAAAATTGACAGTGGTTTTGAAAGGATTGATTGTAGCCAAACTCACTAATTATAGTAAAGATTGTTTCTCCTGCAGTTTTTTTCTTAGTTAAGCAAGGTTTTCCATGTAAAATTCACTGTTCCTTTTCATTGCATGATTTGCTTATTATGAATATGTGAATCATCTAGCCTTCCTCATAGAATTCAAATAAAGAGGTAGTCAATCCTATTAGAAATTTGTTCTCGTCTTTGTCTATGACAAAGTTTGGTGGTCCAATCCCAACAGACTCTTCATTCGATTTCTCATCATGCAAGCCATAAGATGGTTATAATTGGAATTACTGGTATCTATAGAAAAGAATGTTTTTAATCAATCAAATGTCAATTCATACTCTATAGTCAATTGAGTAGTACATGTGAAACAACACGTAGTTCCTCTACATTTGTCTTCCTCTCATATTTGGATTGCGTGTCATGAGATGTTGAATGAATCCCACATATATGAGGCCATCAAATATGTAGACAAATTGTAAAATATCAGTCAGTGATTGAAGGAAGAATCATCAAGGGCTCTTCAACTTGTCAAGCAAGACTCCAAGGTTAAAGTGTTTGTAAAGAGAACTTGAAAATAGGAAGGCAATGTGGAAATGGAAAAATGGAAATTTAGAAGTTCAAAGAAGATGTGATAAAGAATTTTGTAGTAATTATTAATTAGGAAAAGCTGTTAATAATTGTAACAGAAAAAAATATAGGAAAACAAAATGAAAAGCTTTAGACTATGCCAACCATGCTCAAACAACCACTAAAAATTGACAACATGAAAGGCATGCCATGTGAACTTCTTAAGGTCCCTATTGATTTGTCCTTGTTTGTGGAAGCACGAACACAAACAGGAACACCAATCAAGACAAACAAAAGTATGCATCAACCCACCAACCCATACACGTGTGCTCTCCCAGCCTCACAGAGACATGCACCATGCTCACACCTAAGTATGCATTCACATAAGATGATGTGTACATCGCCATCACCATCTTCAACCCCCTAAAAAGACTGCAGACAATATTGAAAGTACCAACCCCAATACTTAAGGATCTGTCAAGCATAACCCTCTTCTATACATTTATGTTCTGTGTGCGTGCGTGCATGCGGATGCGCACATATCTAAGTGATATGGATGTATGCATCATCATATATATTAATAAACATACTGTGCTTGCTCAATGCAAGAAGATTGTATAGAATCTAGCTATCAAGCAAAGCAAATTTTAAAAAAAATGGTAAGGAGAGAAATGTATTTCACATGTAGAAGCAGAGAATTTCAATTGGCCATTATTATTTCCAGAGCTGAATTTGTTCAATGCCACAGCAACTTTTCTCTATGCATATTTTCGGTACCCTCTAATAGCTGCTTTGGAGTTAACAAGTTTAGCTATAGATATAGCCTTTGCCTTTCAATTACCTTCTTCCCTTCTTTCTCCAGTTCAGAAGCTCGAAGATACAACTCACTCCTTACAGCATACTGGGTCTTTTTCATATTTTTGTTTAATAATTCATAGTCTAATGACTTGGGTGACATTACTGGACACTACTTATGAACCACTTGAAAATAGGAAACCTTTGAAGCCTGTCAAATCCACAAACTAAAACTAGACGGCAACATGCAGTGTAGCTTCAGTACATGACTCAACAAGCAACCTCAAGAAGGCATTCGATCCTACAGCAATGATAGAATAAGCAAGTATTAGGAACATTCAAAAAAAATAGAACATGAAAAATAATAGCAATGGAAAAACAATGGAACATCGTATGGACAACAATCTCTTTAGGTGAAATAAATTCAACGAGAACAACTCCTTAATATTATTTCACAAATTTAAAAAGTAGAATCTACAAAGAGAAGTCAAATTTAGGACTTTTGCATTGCATCCAAGGTCCGAGTGAGATTGGGCCATTTCTACACTCGTTAAACATAAATCATGCACACACTACAAATAGTCAAGTTAGGGAGCACGCTACAAATCGGTTCCACACTTGCAGAACCTAAGTCAGTGATCATTCACAAATACTTGCAAGGAAATAAAGAAAATGCTACCCAATGACCTTGAATAATGAAGGGAGTTATTCAAGGATGGTTCTATCTTTGAAAAAGAACTTCTTTTTCTTCTTGAATAGAGAGAGGGAGAGAGAGAGGAAGGAGAGGAGAAGAGACGGGGGGAAAGCTTTTTCCCTGGTTGATTTGAGCTTCTTGGCATTTGTAGTGACTTTGGTGCCTGTGGAAAACCATGGAGCCATACCCTACATATAGTAGGTCAATCATGATGGTCTAGCTACTCAACCCTGATTATGTAGTCCTCTGTTGCAGCAGGGTAAGATTTCTGACAGGGGCTGTACAGCCTGTCCCTAACATCATGGAGATCTTTTCAATTGATGATGGTTTGACAGGGCAGTTGTCAGTTTAAGTAAGATGTGATGTATGCAGGTTTCTGATCAGTGACCTAGTCTTTCTGATGTAGGGAAGGGGAAGATAGATAAGAGAGATGGAGACAAGAATAAAGATTAAAGGAGTAGAGACAAGAAAGAGATCGGTGGGAGGAGGGAAAACCAGGGGAGAGAGAGTAGGCACCAAGAGAGAGGGAAAAATCACACCGAATCAATTTTATTCAAATCATCAATTGTACCTCAAACAATAGAGTTAGGGCCCTTATAAAGAGAACCATATACCTAAAACAATCGGAAACAAAATCCTAATCAAATAACTTCAAATTTGGAAAGGAAATTAAATGAAAAATAAAATCAATTCTCTTATAAATTAAAAGTAAAATCAAATCTCTTCCACCATCTACTACTTCGTCTTTGCTTCATCAGCTTTGTTCTCATCGTCATCTTCTTCGTCTTCGTCTTAATCTTCAACGTCGCTTTCAACACTGTCGTAGTCGCCCTTGTCGCCGCCACCTTCATCGACATTGCCGTTGCCATCGCCGTCGCCGTCATCTGACTAAGCGAGTGCCGCCGTCGCCGCCTGAGCAGCCGCACCTCTTCGCTCTCTCTCTGCATGTCTGGGGGCTTTGAGGTCCGAGTGAGAGTAAAGAAAGCAGAAGCTCAGTGACCAAAAAGCACAAAAAAAAAAAAGGCCACGATGTTAAAAAAAAGAAACAGAAAAAAGGGGCAAAAAATGGGAAAAAAAAAACAAAAAGAAAAGAGTAAAAAAAAGAAAAGAAAAAAAAAGGCACAACAGATAAAATTCAGACGGTAGAAGATCCTCATCGCAAGGCAATCTCAAACAAGCGAGTCAAATCATCTCCAGGTGTGTTTGTTCCATTTTATTTTGGGTAGCATATTTTATTTATCTTTAATAATATTTAGTTTTATTCAAGTGTGCCATTTTATTTCCATAAAAAACAAAACCAAAAAAGATTCTTTCACATCCTCTCACTACCTTTATATTTGACACACTTTCATTACAGTTGATTCTTACTTTATCATTTTAATAGATTAACAATACTAGTTTGCATAATTTGAACCATACACATTCTCACAAACAAAAAAAAAAGTGATTGACTTGGATAGTCTCAATTGTTTATTTATCTCAACTTCGTTAGTTGTATTGGTGTTATATGCACTCACGAAGTGATCGAATTATTTTTCATAATACCCCGATCGAATCATAGACTCTCGCCAATTTGAAAAATCTGAGTCAACAATTAGCCCAATTAGCTTCTCACCAACAATAATTGCAAGACCATATGATGGCCATTCAAGCTGACCTGGCTACGATTCGTCAAACCAATTTGGATCTCGCAAATTGGGTTGCCACTTTAGAAATAAGGCCTCACTCATTAAATGTTAACAACTCCTACACATCCCATAATAAACTCCCCAACGAAGGCAAAACAGTCAAGCACCTCATTGGCGTGATTTCAGACCCCGACACTATAATCAAGAGCGGGATTCGGATGACCACTTCTTTAAAAATATCAAACTGGATGCCTCTACTTTTGATGGCGGCTTGAACCCTCGAGTTTTCACTCAATAGGTTAGGGATAAAGATTGTTTCTTTGAATTGGATGACGTGTCAGAAGACAGAAGAGTTCAGTTTACTAGCCTTAAGTTTACCGGAAATGCTCAATTATATTGGAAAAATGTTGAGAATCTCCTTATAAGGCGTCAGGCAGCCCCTGTTTGGAGTTGGGCCGAAATGAAACGATGCCTTCAAGATAAGTATTTATCCCGCTCTTACAGTAGTAACTTACTCAACCAGTGGAATGCCCTTTGACAGAATAATCGGTCCATAATTGAGTATGTGACTCAATTCAATGATTTTCGAAATCTCTTTATTAGGCGTTAGACCGCCCCTGTTCGGAGTTCGGCCGAAATGAAACGACGCCTTCAAGAAAAGTATTTACCCCGCTCTTACAGTAGTAACTTAATCGACCAGTGGAATGCCCTTCGACAGGGTAATCAGTCCACAATTGAGTATGTGATTCAATTCAATGATTTTCGAATGAGATGTCACATCATTGAGGACATGGCCATGACGTTGAGTAGGTTCCAGCAAGGATTACACGAGAATCTTAGGAGAGAACTTATTCTCTGTGAAGTTACGACTTTGGACCATGCATATAATTTGGTCCGAGACTTTAATTTAGTTATTAGAATACCGCATTATCAATCCACATCACACACTGCTATCACCAATTCTAAGTCTATCATAGGAACCCTTCCTTCCATCGTTGCCTCTACAAGGGAAGCCCGAGGAAAGGATGTTGCAGTCCCGAAAAGAAATTCTCAGTACTTCTACATGAGAAATTCTTGTGATTGTTATTGGTCAGAAACTACTTGGGCTAATTGTTTACTCATAATTTTAAATTGGTTAGAGTCCATGATTGGGTCAAAGGTGTTACGAGAAATAATGCGACTACTGCGCAAGTACATGCAACACTAATACGACTAATGAGATTGAGACCAATAAATAATATGGGCAATCCCAGTCAAAATATTTTTTTATGAGATTTTGGATGGTTTAAATCATGCAAACTAATATTGCTAATATATTAAAATGATAAAGCAAGAATTAATTACAATAAGAGTGTATCAAATGTTAAGGTAATGAGATGATGTGAAAGATTTTTTTTTTTTGGAAATAAAATAGCTTACGCAGATAAAACTAAATACTATTAAAGATAAATAAAATATAATACCCAAAAATAAAATAAAATAAACACACCTGGAGATGATCTGACCCGCTTATTTGAAATTGCCTTAGAGATAATCTTCTACTGTCTGAATTTTATCTGCTATGTTTTATTCTCTCTTTTTTTCTTTTTTTTTCTCTCTCTTTTTTTCTATCTTTTTTGTTTCTCTTTTTTTTTTTTTGTGCTCTTTTCTTTTTCTCTCTTTTTTTCTGTTTTTGGTTTTTTAATCAAGGGTGGTGCAGGCCCTCCCTTGGCTCCTTCAACACAAATGTGGAGGGAAAGAAAGGACACGGTTGCTTAGTATGTGCCCTCCCTTTCAGGCAGCGACAGCAGCAGTGACAACGACGACTACGATGGTATTGAAAGCAATGTTGAAGATGAAGATGAAGACGAAGACGAAGAAGATGATGACGTGAGCAAAGCTAATGAAGCGAAGACGATGCAGTAGATGGAAAAGAGGATGATGATGAAGAATCGGCACAACCTAATTCGAGACTTCTTTCTCTACTCCCTCTCTTTTTTTTTTCTTTTTTTTTTGAAGGAAGGTCTGTCTTGGCAGCTAGGGTTTGGTTGGACTTCAGTTCAGATGTCTAGTTAGGGTTTGGGTAAGTGATGGTTGGACTTCGGTTCGGACATCTGGTTAAGGTTTGGGTGAGTGACCAATTAGGAATTTGCCAGTGGCTTGGTGGGTGTGTTGGGCGTGGTTTGACTTGGTGGCAACCGGAGAGTTGGAGGTCGTGATGGTCAACGGGGATGTGGAAGAGGGTTTTAGTGGAGATGGATTCTTCCTCCGATTGTGGCGGTGGCGCCGACTGCGATTGCTTTGTTTGTGGTAGGTGCTACTTCAATTAATGCTGCCTCCTTGATATCTTTGATTGATGCATGGATGCAAAGAAAGTGGGTCTCTGCATCTTTTCATACTTCTCTATTTTTTTTCATCACAGAGACAATGCTCGTCTTTCTCACTCTATTTTTTTAAAAAAAAAAAACAAAGCACTTTTTTTTGACAATATAAAGAGGAGGTAGTGGTGGCAGTAGAGACAGGCCTGCCGGCAGAAGACATGGTAGTATTCGTTGGTGCAGGACAGTAGAGTTGGTGATGTGGTTGCACAGGAAGTACCTTACAGGGTGGCCAACGGGTGGTGGGACAATGGGGCTGGTGGGGGTGATAACATTGCTGGTGAGGATGGAGATGTTACTGGTGGGGATAATGTCGTTGCTGGTGGGGTGGTGATATTGCTAAAGGCAAAAAAGGGGTAGGACTTTATCTCCGATACTAATTTGATGTAGGAAAGAGAAAGCTAGGGAAAAAAGACAGAAAGGTAGAAATAAGAATAGAAATTAGAGGGGTAGAGGCAAGAAAGAAATCACGAGGAGAGAAAACCAGGGGAGAGAGAGTAGGCACCAAGAAAGAGGGGAGAATCTCGCTGAATCAATTTTATTCGAATCATCAACTGTGTCTCAAACAATAGAGTTAGGGTATTTATATAAAAAACTCTATACCTAAGATAATTGGAAACAAAATCGTAATCAAATAACTTCAAATTTGAAAAGGAAATTAAATAAAAAATAAAATAAAATATCTCCTAGGTTGAAAATAAAATCAAATCTCTCCTCAATTGAAAATAAAATCAAATCTTTGCTAATTAAAATCAAATCTATTATAAAACAAAATCAAATCTAATTTGAAAGTACAATCAAGTAAAATCTAAAATCAAATCAAATTTGCATCAAATCAAATCTGTATCCTTCATATCTGCATCACTTTCCATATCCTCATTGAGCATTGGTTGTATTAATAGGGGTGCCTCGACCTAGCAACGAAGGGTGATGCCTTATGTCCTTGGAATTTCAGGCCAAGCGTGACCGTCATAGACCTTCATGGGTCTTGACCCTTTCACTTGGATCATGCCACATAGCTATGCTCGGACAGACCAGTTAGGGCCATAGATGAAAATATTGGTATTGATATTAATATTAGTATCAATTGTAGTCATATCGGTATCAACTATATTAAATAATACGTACCAATATTAGACATATTAGAGTTAAAAAATTCTATAAATCGTGAGTTGACAAGGCTGTATCTATCAATATTTCAGTCGATATATCACTAATATAGAAACATATCATAATATTGACACAATATTAGAAAATAGTGATATTAAGGGACCATGATACTGATATTTACATCAGTGATCAAAGCCCCTCAGTCCAGGACAGCAAATCCAGGTTCATCATCCCGGGGAATCCACCCAGTTTGAACCATTTTGGGTGTGGTTGTTGGTGCAGATGCAGGTTATCCTCTGGATTAGTTATGAACCCATCAGGGGCAATTGCACTTAAAAGCTAGCCATCAGAAGCTGAAAATAGCCACAATCAAAAAGAAAATACAGAACCTATCATGTTTGAATCCTGAACCAATCCATGCACAGTCATCCACATCTAATTCTAAATCGGAACAAATACGAACTGAAGAAAATTTATCAACAAGAACAGACAGGATTGAGCGAAAGACAAGCCCAGGGACCACTGACCTCCCCCCTAAATTACCCAAGTAAACCCTAATTAATTATCTTTCCCCTAAGACAAAATCCTCATTTGACAGATAATAGTAAAACTACAGAATCCAAACAAAATCAGCAAAAATTTCAACAATCATTCTAATGAGGAAGAAAACTAAACATAATCCAGCAATCTCAGTTAATGGTTAGAGTTATTCTTCAGTAAAGCAGCTACCTGAGAGTGAAGAAGGCTGGCTGGCTAACCCTTCGAGTCACTGTGCTCGCGTAACTCTACGCACGCTGGACATATGAGCCGCCATGATTATCCTTTTTCCCGTGGTTGTGGGCCCTAAAATAAAAATAGCCTGAGAAGAAAATTTCTCTTTGGACGGGGTCGTTGGTGAACAATTAAACAGCCTTGAATTTTTTTTTTTTTTAAAAAAATAGATATATTTAATTTTTTTAATAATAATTATTTAATATTATTTAAATGATTATGTTATTTTAAAAAAAAGGGTTAATTTTTAAAAAATAAATCTTTTAATTATTTAATATTAATTAAATAATTATAATTAAGAGGAATTTAATCAACCTTTTTTTTTTTTGAAAACTCCAAATTCAATTGATGGAAGTTTCCGGACTCCATCTTATCCTTAGATTGTAAAATTTTTTAGAGAACTAAAAACCCCAAATTTAATTGCTAGGAATTCTGCCACTCCATCATATCCTTATATTTACATCAATGATGAATATTTTAAATATATATATTTTTTAAAATGATTTTTATAAATTATATATTAATATGTAAAATTTAAATAAAAAATTATATTTGATGGATCCTGATATCGATGACCCAATCAGAAAGCTCATTTTTAATATTTGACCAATATATCAGAAAAGCCTAAAAAGTTAATTTGGCCTAATCAAAGGACCTGTTCAACGATATGTTTAAATTGAAGTTAACGGCCAAGCAATTTCTTTTTTTCTCATCTCAATGACCTCGAATTTCAATTGAAACCGTAATATGAATAGAATTTTATCTATTCAACGGTTTCTTAGGCGATTTTTTGAACAGATGATAGAAAAAGTCAACTACCCTATAATAACTATAAAAAGACTTTCTTGTCAACAGGACAAAGGAGGACTCTCTCAAAAATAAAAAATCTCTCTTTCTCTCTAAAACACTTCGAAAAAAGCGCAATCTCCTATATATAAAGTTAATCTAATTTTTAATTTGTATCATCTATTTTCTTCCTTATAAAAAAGTAGATATTGATTTGAGTATCGAATGATATATCAAAGAGTTGGTCCTGTAATTTTTTGGACTGTATTATTATGTTGCACAGGGTTCAAATTTAAGCATACGAAGACCGGACCCGCTTCATATAACATTTGGATCCCTAATCTATTAAGCAATCAGGAACCAAAGACGGAGCATTGACGTCGTCTGTAGGAATTAACTAAAAATCTGATTCACACACTTTCAATAATTATAGTATAGTGAACACTCGAGTACAAGTTAGTACTCTAGTCAGAGATGCTATTTTATGTTGCAATTGCCTTCCTGTGGGCAATGGGATGAATGATCATCCCGATCCGTGTGTATAAACGCTTGTAATGAGGATGGACGATATCTCAAAAGCTGTTTAAACCAATTGGACGAACGGCCAAAGGGAATGCCATCCTCGACCTCTCAAACTGCCACGTCCAAAAAAAGGAATAGGGGAAGAAAACATCCATCAAAGTAGATTTGTCAACATTACAAACTCTAAATTCAAGTTGCATTGAGTAACAGAATCTCATCGTGACTTAAAAGTTGCTTAAATTCTAAAGTTCAGGAAGATAGCATAGAGAGGCGAAATCCTCGATATTCGCGGGAGCCCACATGTCGGGCAAGGCCTTCTCATAGTGAGTTCGTTCCAAATGGTCATAATCATCCAACTTTGCAGACTACACAGAATCCTTATAAGTTAAGAGATTATCTCGACAAAAAGACGATGATAACTTCTCCCCAAATGGAGGAGAAAATTAAAAAGATTTGGCAGCGAGTTTTTGGAGAAGATGTTGGACTTAAAAGTTGCTTAAATTCTAAAGTTCATGAAGATAGCATAGAGAGGCAAAATCCTCGATATTCGCGGGAGCCCACATGTCGGGCAAGGCCTTCTCATAGTGAGTTCGTTCCAAATGGTCATAATCATCCAACTTTGCAGACTACACAGAATCCTTATAAGTTAAGAGATTATCTCGACAAAAAGATGATGATAACTTCTCCCCAAATGGAGGAGAAAATTAAAAAGATTTGGCAGCGAGTCTTTGGAGAAGATGTTGGAGGAGGAACTATTGACTGCCGCAGATCACCATTTACAATGGAGATCAGAATAATGTCACTTCCTCACAAATTTAAAAGGCCAAATCTTGATATATTCGATGGAAGAATTGATCCAATGGATCATTTAGATAACTTCTGAACACACCTCAACCGTCAAGGCTTAGATGAAGTAATGTTGTGTCAGTGTTTTCCTTTGACACTCAAGGGTGAAACCTTCAAGTTCTTAAGGCTTAGATGATGCCTAAGAAATTGATTTGGCTCAATCAATGGATCCATTTGACGATATATTTAAATTGAAGATAATGGCCAAGCGGTTTTTTTTCTCTCTCATATTAACGACTTTAGACGCTAATTGAAATCGTAATATGGATAGAATTTTATTCATTCAACGACTTCTTGGACAGTTTTTTGGACTATTGATCGAAAAATTTAATTACTCAATAATAACTATAAAAAAAACCATCTTTCCAATAGGTTAAAGGAGACCTCTCTTGAAAATAGAAAATCTCTCTTTCTCTCTTTAAAACGCCGAGAAAAGCATAAGTTTTTATGCATAAAGTTAATTTAATTTTTAATTTGCATACTCTATTTTTTTCCTTATAAAAAGGCAGATATTAACTTGAGAATCGAAGAATATATCGAAAAATTAGTTCCGCCAATCATTTGATTATATTATTATGTTACACAGGGTTCAAATTTGAGTGTACGTAGACCGAATCCGCTTCATACGGTATTTTGATCCATAATTCGTTCAACAATTAAGATCCGAAGATGTA
Organism: Nepenthes gracilis; assembly: GCA_033239525.1. Classification (NCBI taxonomy): domain Eukaryota; kingdom Viridiplantae; phylum Streptophyta; class Magnoliopsida; order Caryophyllales; family Nepenthaceae; genus Nepenthes; species Nepenthes gracilis. The sequence goes on along the minus strand of BSYO01000022.1, from coordinate 7,319,469 downwards.
ACAATATTTATTTTTAAATTTTAAAAATTAATTATTAAATATTTTTCATCTGATAAATAAGAAATGAGTATGATTTAAGAATGTGATTTAAAATTTTAAAATATTTTATATCATATAAAACTTAATATCATAGTATTATATACACATCTTAAAACTAAATACGAGCCGTTGTATCTTCAGTTTTCGTCATTGGGCGACAAAATTAAGAGGCATATTCACTCGCTCCATCCCCAGTGGTACGAATAAGCAGCAAGGTGAATTGCAAATGTCTGCAATTCGTTCCTTCCCCTCAAATCGCCGAAATCCTGCTTCTTTCCCCTCCAAATCTACCCGAAGACCATGCTCTTCGTCCCCTAAGCCGTGGGCAATTCAATTATGGAAATGCAAAACGCAAATCAAGTGCGAAATCAAGTATCCCCAGAGTTGGACGACTGTTGATTATGTTTCTGGAATCGATCCCATTCACATTAACCCCAATTCTCCGATAGTCCCATTGACATCAACTGCTGCAGCATTAGAATCGACAACTAAGAATCCAAAAAAGGTGTGCCTTTTTTACTGTGTGGAGACCAAAGCTCTCGCTGAACGAATCGCCGCCCAGTCTGATGCTATTGAGCTTCGAAGCATTAGCTGGAGGTAGAAATTTCTCATGTAGTACAGGATTTTGATTTTTTTTTTTAAAAAAATTTTACTTTCCTGGGGTGTCACTCTTGATGACCGTGTGATCTTCTAGTACTTGTTTGTATTAAAAGATTTTGCTTTGCAGAGAAAAGCTACTTGTGATTCCAAAATTTAATATTTCTGACGAAGCTACAAGCTATTTTACTATTTAGGCAACCAGAAAAGGGCCATCGACAATCTAAGACACTAAGAACAGACCTCACTATTGTGCTCGATGTACTATTTGGTTGACAATATTGTAGTGACTCTACAGGATGATAAATCTATTTTACCCGTAAAAAGAATCACTAGTAGTGAGCATGAGAATCTGTGTTAGACTTAGCACACTCTTAACTGGTTTCTCTTACCTTTTTTTCATATGTGATTTGTACTTTAGGACGTTTGAAGATGGATTCCCAAACCTATTCATAGCTAACGCTCATGGTATACGCGGGCAGCATGTAGCTTTTCTGGCCTCTTTCAGTTCACCAGGAGTAATATTTGAGCAACTGTCTGTAATATATGCCTTGCCCAAGTTGTTTGTATCTTCCTTCACACTAGTCCTTCCTTTCTTCCCAACGGGCACCTCCGAGAGGATGGAAGAGGAAGGTGATGTTGCAACAGCATTCACTCTCGCTAGGATTTTGTCCAACATCCCCATTTCAAGGGGAGGACCAACTAGTTTAGTCATCTTTGATATACATGCTCTGCAGGTTTGTGCTATGTGCCTGCACGATATGATCTTCCTTTTCTATGGTTGTTAGGAGTTACATTCTTTCCCTTGCTTTGTTTTTATTCTCTCATGAAAATGCACTGTTTTTCCCACTTCTGCCCATTTCTGTTTATCTATTTTGCTCACATTAGGAAAGGTTCTTCTTTGGTGATAATATATTGCCATGCTTTGAGAGCGGAATTCCTTTGCTTAAAAAGAGGCTGCAACTGCTTCCTGATTCTGACAATGTAAGGTTCCTGCTGGGTGACTGAAATTTTAGTATTGTTCAGATCTAAATTACTTGGGAACTCGAGCTTATCCGTGATTTCAGATGGGTTAACCATTTATGGTTGTTTGACTTTTCCCCCTTTTAATTCCAGATTTCCATTGCCTTTCCTGATGATGGTGCATGGAAACGATTTCATAAGCAGCTGCAACATTTTCAAATGGTAACTTACTGTATCTGTATCATATCATAATGATGACCTACTTGATATCTGCAGTGACAAATTCTTGAGCCACTGCTGCTGGCATATTTTCCTGCTTCGTGCTGTTTGTAAAATCATGGTTTTTTCTTTACATTAATGATTATTTTGCACAGATCATCTTTATGCTTTTTTATTTTAGTGAACTTGTGATAAGCTCTCTAAGGAGACTCTTGGTGGATGGTGTGAGAGAGCTATGCTTGAAGAACCCATAGAGAGAAGTACTCTCCTTTCTCTTCAGAACCTCCTGTTAGTCAGGCCATGTGGCCTCCATTGCCATGCAGCTGCTTCTGCTTTCAGGTTTCTCCTCTCCCTCCTTGTACTGCTTCTCCCTCATGCCTTTCCTCCTCCATTTCTGTCCTCTCCATCTTCTCCCCCTGTCTCCTGTCCCCTCACATGCCTCTCTCATCCCCCCTCCAGTTCTCTATGTTCTCCTCTTGCTGTGTCCATCTCCTCCATTTCTGCTCCTCTTTGCGCCTCTATCTTTTTTGGACTACCCCATCTTGATGTGGATAATCTTATTGATTAGTCAGTTTGTGTCACATGTTGCTCATGATGTGGTTACTCACATCAGTCTCTCTTGTTGCTGGCTCCCACTGTCTGTCCCCCCCTTGTTGGTTGATCCTGGTAGTCTCTGCATGGATAAAGGGACTGTGCCTGAACCCTCAACTGCTGGCGTAGTGGGGGCTCTTTCAAACTTGCCCCTGCAAGCTTCCCCCCTTCCCTTGGTTCTCCAACAAAACAGCTTAAAAGCCTCTTCTCCGTTGCTGGGGTTTTTAAGGACGCTGAATCTTCCTCAGTGCCAGCAGCGCCACAAAGTGACTGATGTCAGTTTGTCTCTGCCTGGGGTCTTGCACTCTAGCCCCATCAATTTAGCTCATTCTTGTTCCTAGTCATATATTGTGAAGGGACAGAGTAACCAAAGGACACATTATCTTTCTTCCCCCCCCCCCTAGTGAGTGGTTTTGTAATCTCTGCCCCCTCCCCCAAAGGAAGTCACTGTCAAAGGTGCAGCTGATTGGTATGCCACCGTTGGTTATTTTTCTTGAAAAGAAATTGGCTTTTCCTGTTGTAGACCTTGATAAGAAGATTTGGGGTAAATTTGGATTAGTGAAAGTGTTGGTCAACACTAATGAATTTTATTTCTTTCATTTCTCCAATAAACAAGGTATGATGAAGGTCTTTGGCAGTGCCCGCTGGAGCTTAGCTGGGCAGGCATTGGTTCTCAAGGTGTGGAAACCGAGTATGGTTCTCTCCAAAGAAGAGCTTAAATTGGTTCCAGTTTGGGTCAACCTCTTCAATGCTCCCTTGGAGTTATCGACACTAATTGCCCAAAGTTACATTGCTAGTGCCATTGGTAGACTACTTTATGCTGATATAGCCCTATCGAGAGTATGGATAAAGTGGAGCTGGCCAGGATTTGTGTGGATATTGAAGTTAGAGCACACGACCTGAATTTTATGTACTGGGGAATATGTCCATAGTGATTGCGATTAATTATACTATGTAGCCCGCTTTTGAGAGCTCTGATGGCTATCACTTTGGTCCTAGTTTTCTTCCCATTCAGGAATCTGCTCATGCAGTTCCTGTCTCTAACACCTCCAATGTTCTGGAAACTTCTGCAGATGGTCCTGACTTAGGCACATGTAATTGTGCTGATTCTGATTTTGAGATTGGTTGTCATACTGCTCCTAATCTGTACCTGGTTGCTATCAAGAACATCCACCACAAGGTAAGACACCATCTCTCAAACTCCTGAAATAATTGTACCGCATGACTCCACATGCCCCATGATATTCGGGTCAAAGCATAAGCAATCGACGCTTTCATGAGAACCTCAATGCGGCCATGAAAAGGTGAAATGGGAGAATATTCCTATCCATGGCAAGAAGCTTCATTCAATTGCCACAGACTTCCAGATCGCAGATGCGAACATCCAAAATCCCTACCGGATTCTTTGCCCTTTGATGTTTGCATGACGGTTTTTGTGAGTCTGATTTCTGTTTGTACTCACTGACTTCCTCCTAGGTAGAGCCACAAGTTTTGATGGTTCCGGCAAAATCCACTGCTCTTTCTTCCAATATGCTGACAATTGTAACCAAGCCAAAGCAAACCTCCTGATGATAATTCCTACAAAAAAATTTTTAGCAAGCCTAAAAAATCTTCACCCTTTCACACGTTGTTAAATAATCTGTATCGCTTGTTGGGATGTTTCAGGGCTTAATGGCTTTTTAAAATGCATGGAAGTCAAGCTTTTCTGGCTTCCCTCAACACTCAGGCTTGTGCCTTGGTTGAAACTAAAGTCTGTGAGACCAAATCTTCAACTATTGCTTTGAGATTAGTTGCTGGATGGTAGTGGAAAAAGAGCTACAACATGAATTTGTTTGAGTGCATGTGGGTGGGTTGGAATCCAGAAGAATTACCCTTTCCACAATTAGGAAAGAGGACCATGCTATTCATTGTAGGCATTGATGCAAATATTGTTTGATATGATATATATTGGCCGATACATATCGGTATCGAGGCGAGCAATTCTGATATTTCTTAATATCTATATTTCTATATCAGTTGATATAACCGATATATCTATTAATATTTGAAATATTAGTAAATATGACTCTGTTAACTTATGATTTTTATATTTTTTATTATCTGATAAATCCGATACTAATGTGTATTGTCCGATATGTCGAATACTGATACGACTTCAACCGATATTGATACCAATGTTTTCATCCATATTTGTAAGATAACAAATTTACTAGATCAGTAATCTCTCTTTCCTTTGTGTATGGGGCAAATGAAGAACCTTATAGGAGAATCAAGGAGGTTTTGCCCTATCCATGCAGCTCGCTGGGCTGTTATGGGGGATTTAGTGCCATTATTTCTTCTAATGAAGCAGTGGGAGGGACTGCTGACCCTATCTCTACCGAGCTCTTGGAATCTGTGTTCATAATATGGGATTCTTGATCTTTTGTCATGATGGAGGCTTCTTCACATGGTGTAAATAGTGCTTGCTCATTCAGGAAGCTTATTTTGTATTGGTCAATGGGAACCAGTTGGCTAGACTACGTAAATAGAAAACTTCTCTCCATCGGTCATTTGTGATCATCTTCCAAGACTTCTTTTTGACAATGGCACTATGATATCTAGAAGAGCTATGTTCAGATGCAAAAAACTTTCTTTCTAAGCATTCTGAATTTCAGGATTCTGTTCGTGAGGCTCAGAGACAGGATTTAGAAGGTGTTCTGATGCGGACATTTAAATTATACCAAATTAGAAGAGATTTACTTTGATTCCCTTTGATTTTACTTTATTTAAAATATTATGATTTTATTTGCTTTTATTATAGTGCGATTTTATTTGATTTACTTTATTTGATTGAGATTTTTTTATTTTAGGAACTTAATTTATATTTAGTTAGTATGTTATATTTTTTTCCAATATAGTCTAGAATTTTGGTTCTCTATATGAGGACCATACTTCTATTATTTAAGATATGGATGAATGCTTGAGAAATGGAATGTAATTGAGTATTGTGATTTTCTTCCCCCTCTTTTCGTTGATTTCCTATCTTTCTTGTCTCTACCCATTTGATATATATTTTTATAGCTACCCCTCTGATCTCTGTTATTGCCTCTACCCCTTGATATCTATTTTTGTCTCTACCTCTCTGTTTATATTCCCTACCTCCCCCTCCTTACATCAAATTGGTATCAGAGATAAAATTCTATCATTTTGCCTCCCGCAACATTCCCTTCCCGCAACCAATAACTCGCCACACAATTTCTCGCAACCAACAACACCATTAAGTCCACCAACACCACTGCCCACTTCCACGCCACAACAAGTAGTTTAGGCTCTCTTCCGCCTATAACATAGAGCTTTGATAATTTGCTGCCCAATTCTTCTCAACTGCCTCTTCTTCATATTGCAAAACAAAAAAAAAAAAAAGAAAGAGTGATTTTTGTAAGAGCATCACCTCTGTCAAAAAAAAAAAAATTATTGTGACAAAAAAAAAGAGTGAAAGTATTTGAAGAAAAAAAAAAAGAGAAATCAAAGAGGCAGAGGCACACGAAGCAGCAGTCCCCACTGACAAAGCAGTTACAGTTGGCGCCGCCACTATAGCAGGAGGCAAAACCCGTCGCCGCTAAAAGCCATCCTCCACGTTGTTGTTGACCACCACCTCTTTGGACACTGCCAAGCCAAATGGAGCCCAAAACAATCATCCAAACCACCTGCGTTCATCTTCTCCACCCAAACCACCCGGAACCCTCATCAACCTTTCACCCTAAATCCCACTCACCTGAACAACCCCGTCCACTACACCATACCCTAGCCGGATGCACAAACCACAGCCCCACCCAACCCTAGCCGCCACCTTTCTTCAGAGAGAGAGAGAAACAAAAAGAAAAAAAATACATGGAAGTAGAGAAGTCCCAAATTCGGTGGTGCCGATTCTTCGTCTTCGTCTTCTTTACCTCCATCTTCCTCGATTTTGGCTTCATCTTCGTCTTCGTCTTTATTGTCGTTTTCTTTGTCAACGTTTTTATTTTCACCATCGTTGCTGCCGTCGCAGTCGCCGTTGCTGCCGCCTTCATCTCTGTTGCTGACTCCGTCAGAATGAACGTCTTTGCCTCCCAACTCGGCTAAGGCAGCAAACATAGTGTAGGGCGTGTGAGGTTTTAACCAAAAAAAATCAAAAACAAAAAAAAGAGGGAAAACAACAACCAAGAAAAAAAAGAAAAACAAAAAAAAGAAGAAAAAAAGAGAGAAAAAAAATAAAAAAAGAGAGGAAAAAAATAAAAAAAAAAATATAAAATAAAAAATCCTCATCACCATCAAACCTAACGGAAGCATTGGACTCAAAGCTCTCATCATACCAACCAGATCAAATCATACAAGCAGTTCAAATCTTCGTTTATATTGTTTTAACTCGACAGGGTCGAGTTCCAGTCATTCGAGGAGAATTGATGTGGACATTCAAACTATACTAAATTAGAAGAGATTTATTTTGATTCTCTTTGATTTTATTTTATTTGAAAGATTACGATTTTATTTATTTTTATTATATTACTATTTTATTTGATTGGGATTTTCTTTTATTTTAAGAACTTAAGTTATATTTAGTTAGTAAGTTATATATCTTTCCAATTTAATTTAGGATTCGGGTTCATTATATAAGGACCTTACTTCTATTGTTCAATATATGAATGAATGCTTGAGAAATGAAATGCAATTGAGTATTGTGATTTCATTCCTCCTCTTTTTTTTGGTTTCATTTCTTTCTTGTCTCTACCCCTCTGATCTCTATTCTTATCTCTATATTTCTATTTCTCTTCCCTACCTCCCCCTCCCTACATCATGTTCCCATGTTTCAAGTAACTACCAAATTGAAGCCATTGAAAGCCAACTTCAAACATCTCAATATCAGAGCTGGAGATGTCACCTTGGCTGCAATGAAAGGTAAATCAAGCCTAGACCAAAGTCACCTGGTGCTTTAGAGAAATGTCAACAGGATGGACCTCATTGAGCAAGTGAAAAATCTTTCGTAGAGAATATATGGAGGCACTCATTTGTGAGGAAAGTTTTACAAACAAAAAGCTAAAATCCAATGGCTTTTAGAGGGGGATCAATGCTCTCACGACCTCTGTAAAAAATCTTCGTAGAGAATATATGGAGGCACTCATTTGTGAGGAAAGTTTTTACAAACAAAAAGCTAAAATCCAATGACTCCTAGAGGGGGATCAATGTCGTCATGACCTTAGTACCAAATCGAAATATTACTTTAATAAAGCAAACCATAAACCAAAAACTGAAATCTAGACCCCATTGGACCTTGCAAACTAAATAGTTCATGTCCGCAATTAACTCCAAATATAATGATAAAAAGCCCTAGGATTAGCTAAACTCTCCTCTTTGGGCCCCATAATCAATGTACTTGCTCAAAACTCATCAAAATGTAAGGGAAATTGTTTGCCGATAGCAATCCAATAACATCATCATCTTAAACATAAAACAATCTTTAAAATGGGGCCCACTGCTCAAATATAGAAATGTATCAATAATACAATGCTACAGTAGCAAAGTCCAAATGTTTACAGTCAACGCGAGAACAAGATGAATAATAGTAGGCTTAATAACTGGGCTAAGTGTTTCATTGAAATCAATATCTCTACATTAATTCCCAAATACGCAATAAAACAATTACAATCTAATCCTTTGGAACTCTTCTTTGACCAAATATGCAAGTCATCTATGGCACTAATCTGAAAGGGGACGAAACATGGCAATAAATAGTCTAATGCTCAACAAATTATATACTATTTGTGTGGATGTAATAAGAAAGATCAAATAATAATAATCATATGTGAAATTTAGAAATAAGAAAGAATTAAGGGCTAGTGATAATTTCACTAACTAAAATTGAATATCAAAGGCCGGAATATAGATTTGTATCCCATTGTTTGACTTGTATGTCACTATTCGAAGCCTATAGGTGAGTTGTGTACATCTTTTATCTTTATAGATGGGATCAAAGCCCACTTTTCAAATATGTAGATGTTGGCTAATAACCATCACTTACAAATGATATATGAAGAAATGTCCGAACATATTTCGTCAATTCTTTATTATTATTCTTTAATTCTCTATAATGATTCTTATTTAAAAAAAGACTCCACATAAATATATAGATTTCCAACTGGGAAAACAAATTATCTTTATGGATTACAAAGTGAATTTTCGTTAAATACTTGTATAAAAGAAACATGTAAGACTAATTATTAAATAATCTTAATATTTCTTAACAATTTCTCAAAATTAGGTATAAGTATTCAAAATCTCAAATAAAGTAATCAAATTTAACATGCTGCTAACCAAACTAAGAGAAATAGAGAAATGTTACATGCATGGGTATTTGAACTAGAAATGGAAAGAATATTCAAAAAATTTCAGCAATAAATGAAAAAAATGGCTTAGATGCTCTTGCCTTAAGTTGGATCTTACCAAGATCTAACACGAAATGTTTCAAAATCACATTCCTTTTTTTCTCTCTCTTCTCTCGAATCTCAAACAAAAATTGCTAAAAATTAGCCAAGGACTTCTTATATACCCAAACAGATGCATATACACCGGTCGTGAGCCTATCTGGCGTGAGGCCAAAATGCTACCAGTTCACGTGTGACCTTCGTGTGTGGCCTCAGGCACACAGCTACTACCATGCAAGTATGAGCATGCTTTATGCACTCCTCAAGCGTCAATACATACTATCATGTACACACAAGTATGCCTTGCTGTGCCTCTCAGACGTCCTAGTACTGCCATTGGCACAATAGTGCCACTCAAGCGTGGTCAGGCACCGCTCCACTTCTCTCAATTATCTGATTTCTACCTGAATATGCAATTATCTAGAATAATTTACTATATTTAATTAATTTTTGACGTCATAAAGCACAAATTAGGAATCGAATGTTACAAATACCCTAAATTCTTCTTCATATTAGTGTTGGGAAGGCAAAATAGGAAGAAAATATTTTCCTTCGTCAAGGAGGATGGTTCTCCCACTATGAGTATTGAGGAGGTGCATGAAGAAGAATTGCCCTACTACATCAAACTGCAGGGTACTCCATCTATTATGGTTCCTCTTGACAGTGACCAAATCAGACCCTATCTCACATGTACTGTCCTGATCTACTTGAAGGAGAGCCTGGCCAAGCTTGTGTATCTGGAAGAAATTAAAGAAAGCTTGTTCAGTATTAAAGATAACAAGGTTCCTGGGCTTGGTGGCTTAATTCGGTCTTTTTCAGGCCTTCTTTAAGCTTGTTTTGTGAATATTTATCTGATTTTTTACCCATGGTAGACTGCTCAAATAGGTGAATGCCACATTGATTGGCCTCATCCTTAAAGTTGCATCCTCTCCCAAGATCTTTGACTTCCACCCAATATCTTGCTGCAATGTGCTTCATAAGATCACCTAGTGTTGGCTAATCAGCTCAAGTCCACTCATCACTTCTTGCTGGACAAATGACATTCACCCTTCTTTGCTGGCTGATAGAAGTATCAGATACAAGACAACATTTAGTTAGCCCAAGAGCTCCTCCGTGGCTACTACTTGGAGAAGGGAACTCCTTGATGTTCCTTGAAATTTAATCTTCATAAAGTCTTTGACTCGATTAATTGAAAATTCTTACTTGGAACCCTGAATTTCCCTATGTTCACTGATTGGATCAAACAACCACAGCTGTTTACATTTCCTTCAATGGTGAGTCCATTGGTTCTTTCAAATGTGTCAAGGATCTTAGACAGGGGGACCCTCTCTTCCCATATCTCTTTGTTCTCGCCATGGAGGTTCTTCATGGAATTATGATTGCTCATATAAAGAACACAAAAACTTCTGTTACCCATTGAATTGCAAGAAAGCATATACTACCATGCTAGCTTTTGCCAATGTCCTTCCTTAGGATTTTTTCCTAGCATTTTTCATAAATAATTTTTCAAAGGAGGGTAAGTTTGAAGCATTTTACTGATTGGGATCATTTTGGACATGTGGCAAATAGAGATAGAAATCGTTTCAAAATTCTAGCTTGTTTGCCTATAAATACTAATCTCGTCTTCCTTATAGTTTGCACCTTTCTATTATTTTTCTTCAACTTATTTAAATTTTTATATTTTTGTCTTAGTTCAAAAATTAGTTATTTAGAAAAAATTCCTATCATTATAATGTCAAGTTATAGATATTTATTAATTCGATGGGGTGGTAGAATTATTAGTAATTTGTAAAGTATTGATTGTAAGGGAACATATTCAAGTTCTCTAAAAATTAAAAGATCAACAAATTATGAAGAAATAAATAAAAAAAATATCTACAAAACTTAATTTGGATGGAGATTAAAAAGTTTCAAGAATTATTTTTAGACTTCTAGTATCCACTCACGGTGTTGCATATTTTACATCGTTTGCTGTCGCTGATGATGAACATGTCGAGTCAATGTTTGAGTTGTTTGATCAATCTAATGGAATATGGCTATTGAACTTTTGATTGAAAGTGAAATTAATTTTAATGTGCCTAGCTCTTTTGTTCATAGCGTATCCATACATAATAATGAGAGTATGTCATCCACTAATTATCATCATCCACTTAAATCTTGATGAAAATTGTGGTAATAGTGATGTTAGTATCATATGTCACTTGCAAGGCTTAGTCATGTTACAACTTCTAACTAAAGATCTCAACAATGAAATAACCTACAAGTGGCATACGATACTCACTAACATCAATATTTCTAGAAGGCATTCTTGCGAATAATGATAAGGTATCTTTGAGTGATAATGATATTATATCTGATGGGTCCGGTGACACTATGGGCTAGTCTAGTCTTAGTCCCAATCATCAGCGCGACGAGGGGGCCAGCAAGCTGTGGGCTAAGCCTCAATAAGGAGATTGATCCGGCACAATCTGTAGGCCATAGTGGCAAGTAGAATGAGGCCCAGGGAACGATGGGTCACAGAGGACAAGTATCAACAGCCTGACCGGCAGCACAGTCAGATGGACCAATCTAGAAGGCCCTCAAGTAGGCGACCAACGGAGCGATCAGAGTACTCGCATGCAGAGCGCCACTTGAAGCCACTTGACAACTGGATCGGGGGACCACTTACGGCCTCCTAGCCATAGCAAGGCAACTTCTGACAGAGGTGGCTCCTGTCAGCCCCCCGGTGGCCAATAAACCCGAAAGTGACACCTGTCACAGACCTTGGTGCCAAATCTTCATCCACGAATTATTACCAATACTCTACGCCATCGCAAGGCTAAGGGGGGAGGAGGAAAAAGAAGAAAAAAAGGACAGGGGAAGGAGCTCTGGCATCTGAGGGGAGATCCTTCTTCGGCGTCAAGGGAACGCCCTGCTCAAACCCATAAGGCCCCTTTTCGGACTTGGAAAAGCCCGGGTCTCCAGAAGAGTAGAGGGAGAACCAAGCTCTTACCCTGCACAGCTATTCCTTCTCTTTACAAAGTCACTCCCCGCCTAGTGTACCACTAGTGAGTCACTTACTCAGTGCATCTGTAGTGAGCCACTCTATGAGTACATCTGTAGTGAGTCACTCTCCTAGTGCAACCCTAGTGAGCCACTAACCGCGTGCAACCAGATAGGAGCCCAGTCTTCCTTTCTCTCTAAACAGCCCCCCATCGAGCGAACAACAGGACCCAATTGTCCTCTCACACCCCCCATTCACATACAATTCTGCATTATATAGTATCCTCTTTATGTCTTTCTATCTCTTGAGAAAGATTTATGATTTTAATATCGAAGGATAAATCGGGAAGTGAAACCTACCAATCCTCTGATCTCTTGTTTGTAATTTGTGGTGCACAGATTTCAGGTTAGTAGCGATGGAGATCGGACCTACTCTAGTTTGACCCACGACGGAAGATCGAGTGGTTCCCTAATTCGTACCACAAGCTGGGAATCAGAAACGCATCAATATTTATAGATAACAATTCACTCAAATAATACTAATGCTAAGGGTGATGAAGCAGTTGTCCAATGTGTGACAATTCCTACTTGTGTTGTACGTTGAGCTAATTTGAACCCCATAGCTAAATATTTTTTAAAAATTGATATGGATATTATGAACGTAGTATGAACACAATTATTTAGATAGTTTTCCTAGTGCTCCTATGTTTGATCCTAAGAATGAGTAATATCAGAAGGGTCTAATATTTGATTGTAAAGCCAATGTGATTTATGACTTGAAGTAATGTTGTCTCTTAATAAATCGTCACTTCAAGGTTAATGAATCAAAAAGTAATTTTTTATAATTAATCGTGTAAAATATGGAGACAACTTTAAGTGGAAAGTTAGAATTATAAATAAAAAATTATTATTTTGGGAGTACATAAAATATCTTGGTCCCCATGTATGTTTACTACCATGAATCTCCATGGATCACTCACAACTCAACTTGAATCTGATAGCTAATCACATTTTGAGATATGTGAGAATTGACCTAAGCTATTTTGTACCCACATTATTAAAGACATTAAAGAATTGATAATTTTCATGTTTCAAATAGAAAAAGCTTTGAAAAAGAAACAAAAAGCAATTGTCAATGTTTATGGTGACTGAAAATTGTTGTAGATGCAACTGTCTCATTGGATTCATGCATTACGAGGCTCCAATCTTAGCACAGTTGTGTCTTTACACGCAGAAGAGGCAGTTGTTAGTAATAATGTAGATAGTACCCATTAAAATTTCCTCCTTTTTTTGGTCTTTTGAATCTTATATTAATAGATTTTGCTCTGGTTTACCACTCATACAAATTGATGCCACTTTCCTACATATAAAGTACAGATAGACACTACTCATAGCTAGTGGTGTTGATGGAAATAGAATTATTTATCCACTTGCTTTTGCAGTTGAGAGTTAAAATAACTATAGTTGGGGGTGGCTATTGAGCTGCATTTGAGAGTTTGTTTCAACAAGGATGAACTTGTGTGTTATTTCTGATTGTGACAATACTATCAAATCCTGAATGACTGATCCTTTTCGTTTGGTGCGGCAGCCTCATCATGCTCATCATTGTTATTGTCTTTGTCATGCAACGTCCAATTATAATATTGATTATAACAATGGAATTGTTTGGAATTTTTTATATAGAGTAGTTAATGAAAAAAGTTCTGTTATAAATTTTAGTATATATTATTAATATCATTTAATAATGTTCTATTTTTTAATATTTGGATTAGGGACAGAATCTCAAATACGAAAATTTGATGCTATAATGGAAACAACTGACAAGGAATTGTGGAAGTGGGTTGATAAATTTCCAAAAAGAAAGTGGGCAATATATCATGATGGCGAAAGGCCATGCTGTTATATAAATACAAATTTAGCTAAAAGTATTAATGATGTTTTGAAGGATGTACAAAACATGCCTATAATAGCTCTTGTTTAACATATATTTCGCTGTCTAGTTATGGTATATGACAAATGACTACAAGGGTGCCTTGACATGAAACTTTCACAACTACTTGTATTAAAATACTAAATAAACTTGAAGATCCCTCCAACAGTCAACACGTTACTATTTTTAGTCGAGCACCAAGGGTCTTTGTGGTTATTACCAAATATAATTCGAGGAAGCAAACAAGCAAAATGAATACAAGCTACAAGCTGGAAGAAACTCGCTTCTATTCTCGTTGGGATTGGATATAGATGGAGAATTTGGTGATAGGTTGTGTAGTTGAAAATTTTAACACCTGAAAAGCCCTTGTTCATATACTATTTAGCTTACATAGCTATTGCAATTGACTGTATCACTTTTATTAATAAATTTTATAGGTGGGATGTTATACTTCAGACATGCAAATTATTTTATTCTTATCAGGCACCTAGATTGCTTGGTTGGCATTCGAAGGACCAATTATAGAGCCAAATTCTAAAATGATTCACAATAAAAAGGATTGCCCTAAATCATTGAGAATCAAGGATGAAATGGATTGGAAGGAAAGTTTAACACAAAAGCAACTACGTGGAAAGTGTAAACAGTCTGGTCATAACTATAGTAATCATAAAATTGACGGGTCATAATTGATTTGTATGTCACATTTTGTACAAGTGGAAATTTGAATATTTTATATGAGTAATCTCAATTCACAGCATACCTTTTTAATTTGAAGTTATTAGTAATATTTAAATAATCATGAGCTTAGTTAGTTAAACACCTACATAAGCAAATTCATAGGGCACTTTCAATGCATGATTATAATCTGCCTACCCCCTAATCACCAACACTTCAGTAAAAATGAGATAAGTTACTCCTTTGGAATCTTAATTTTTAGGACAAGAGAATTAAGATTGGCGAACACATAAGATTGATTGATACCACATTTGGAATCTTGAACAAGCTAAAAAGGATGAGAAAAATAATTTCAGCCTACTATTTACAAAAGAATCTACTTGTTGAATTTCCTTCTAGTTCATTACATTCCTAACTCTTGATGATTTAGGGTAACTTTTTTTTTTTTTTTTGTTGCAATCATTTTAGGATTTGATTCTATAGTTGGTCCTTTATATGCTAGCCAATAATTTGGACATCTGACAAGAATAATGTAATTTGTATATGCCTAAAGTATAACATCTCACCTATAAAGTTTGTTAATCAAAGTAATTAAGTGCAATAGCCTTGCAAGATGAATGACATATGAACAAGGGAATTTTAGTTGTTGAAATTTCTCACACGATTTATCACCAGACGACACGATTTGTATATTTTTGTTTTTTTAATTTCTTGGGTTATATCTAGTTACAACTGTAAAGACCCTTGTATGGCAGCTGAAAGTAGTAAAAGTAGTAATTTGTTGACCGCTGGAACGATCTTGATGTTCATTAAGTATTTTAATACATGCAGCTATGAAAAGTTCACCCTTTTAAGCCCGTCAAGGCACTTCTATTGTTGTTTGTCAAATATCGTAATGAGATAGTGAAATGTATGTTGGGCAAGAGCTGCTATAGGCATGTTTCATTCTCCTTTCAAAACACAATTGACACTTTTAGCCAAATTTGTGGTCATGTAATGGTATTGCCTTCTGCCATCGCGACACATTGTCAATTTTCTCCTTTGAATTTTATCAACCTACTTCCATGATTCCTCATCCAGCCCTTTAGTTATTTCCATTATAGCATCAAATTTCCTTATTTGAGACTCAACTCCCAATATTAAAAAATAGAAAATTTATTAACTGATATTAATAATAATTAATAGTTATTAAAATTTATAGCAAAACTTTTTATTACCTGCTCCGTACAAAAGCCCTATGGGGATTCCTACTTTGCCTGTTGTAACTCTTCTTCTGCTGCCCAAGGATTGGCCTTTGAGAGCCTTTTTGATGCATCTGAGACTGATAAGAGTTATGTGAAAGAATGGCACAATCATTTCTAATGTGATGGAAGAAGTTTTGATCTTGTTATTTTTAAATCAATGCTGGCCTAGTCAAGGCTCGTCCATGCCCAATCCTAATAGGCAAACTTTTGATCTACCATTTTTAATGGTTCCATTCTTATAAGCAATGTTATAGTTGGATGTCACATGGTGTAGGTAATAACGATGAGGAGTATATGGAGGCTATCACTCTAGATGACATGGATCAATCATCCAGGATTTGGTAGCATTGTGATGATTAGAAATAACACACAAATTTGTCTTTATCATGATGAACTTGCGAATGCAACTAAAAAAATACCCTCAACTATCAGCATTTTAACTCTCAACGACTGCAAAATTAAGTGGATGAATATGTTTGTTTCCTTCAACATTGCTAGCTACAAGCAGTATCCATTTGTACTTTCTATATAAGAATGTGCCATCAATTTTTATGAGTAGAAAATATGAACGAAATCCATCAATATAAGATTTAAATGACTAAAAAATACGGTGGGAAATTCACTCCTATTTGTCCTATTACCGATAATTGGTTCTTATATGCGTAGAGACGGAACTATACTAGGGTTAGAACCCTACAATGTATGAATCCACCGAGGCAGTTGCATGTACTACGACTTCCAGTCATCATAAACCGTGGCAATTGATTTTTGATTTTCTTTCGAATCTTTTTTTATACAACACCAAAAATTATACAGTTCTTTAATATTTTCAATAATGTAAGATATAGAATAGCTTGAGTTAATCCTTACATCCTAAAACGTAATTAGCTGTCAGGTCTGAGTCTTATTGTAGGTGATCTATGAAGTTTCATGGGAATGAAAATGTATGAGGACCAAAATATTTTGTGACCTCCCAAAACAATGAGATTTTTTTGTGTAATTCTAACTTTTCACTCACAGCTGTCTCTATATTTTACTATCAAAAAATCACTTTTTGATTCATCAACCTTGAAGTGACAATTAATTGAGACAATATTCTTCAAGACATGAATCACACTGGCTTTACAATCAAATATCAAAGCCTTTTGAAGTTGTCCATTCATGGGGTCAAACATGAGAGTACTAGGGAAATTATCTAAATCATTTTGCGCATTCATATTGTCTATGTCAATGTTTAAAAAATATTCGGCCGGGACATTAAAATTAGTTAAACTTACAGGATGAAGAGTAGGTTTCGCCACATATTAGGTAACTCCTTTATCACCCTTACCATCGTTGTTGTCAGTGGATATAATACCATCATCACTTGAAGAGATCTCATTATTATTCGCAGGAATGTCTTCTTGAAATACTATTGTGAGGTCATCTAAGACAGGAGTTGCAACATAATTAGGCTCTATAAGTGACATATGATACTCACTAGCACAAGTATTTCCACAATGTCCATTAAGATTTAAATAGAGATGATAATTAATAGATGGTATACTCTCATTGTTATGTATTGATAGGCTATGAACAAAGGAGTTAGACACATTAAAATTAATTTCAGTTTCAATGTAAAGTTCAATGGTCATATTCCCATAGAGTGAGCAAATATTTTCAAATATTGACTCAGACATTTTTATCATCAACGGTAGTAAACGATGTACAATACATAATACCATGAGTAGATATTGAAGTCTACAAATAATTTATTAAAATTTTAACTTCCATCCAAAATTATATTTGTAGATATTTTTTCTATTATTTTTTTATAATTTATTGATCTTCTAATGTTTAGAGAACTTGAATATCTCTCTTCATAATCAATGCCTTGATACAAAGTATTGGTAACTCTACCACTCCAATGAATTAATAAATATCTATAACATGACATTATGTTGATATGATTTTTTAAAATACCTATTTTTCTATGTAGTTGAAAATATAAAAAGAGATTAGAAGAGACATATGAGGAAGAGGTGGTTGATATTTATAGGCGGACAGGCTAGGGTTTTGCACAGAACTTGGGTGCGGTAAAATGAGAGAAAGGACTCATGGGAGGGAGCCCCACGAGTCCCTGAATAATGGAGAGAGAAAATCGTGCCAAGTATGGCATGGTTACTCTCTATTTGATGCAAGTCCAAAATTACCCCAAATCCAAATTACCTGGAATTGGAGAAATGTGTCAAACTTACCCTTACAAAATGTTGTTTAAAAAACGTACCAGAAAAAAAACTCCTTTTTTCAACTGCTGACTTATCATTGGCTCCACTCCCAAACATTGTCAATTTATTTGCTGACCTGTCTGGTTTCAAAGAAAGAATGTCTAAGAGTGAGATTTTCTTCTATTCGTGGGATTCCCGGCTGAGCAAATCCCTTAAGATCATCTCTGGTTTTACCATTGGCAAACTCCCTGATAAATATCTTGGAGTCCCTCTCATCACCACAAAGCTCTGTAGCTGATTGTAAGGTGTTGGGTGAGAGATCACTAGGGGTATGGCTTCTTGGTGTAACAAATGGTTCTCTTTTGGCAATAGACTACAACTCATTTCATCAATTCTCACCTCTCTCCACATTTTTGGGGCTTCCATGTTTATTATTCACAAAACAATCCTCAGACAGATTGAATGGAAGCTTGGAAATTTCTTTTAGCATGGCAATCCTGATGGGAAGAACTCAACCAAGATTGCTTAGGAGATGAAAACCCCAAAAATTGGAGCTCTTGGCATCAAGGATTTGCTTGCTTGGAACAAAGCCATCTTGTCAATGCACCTGTGATGGCTTCTCATTCATGAAAAGTGAAAACTCTTCAATTTGGGTTCGGGCTAACAGATTGAGGGATAGATGTATTTAGACCATTAGACTCCTACAAAAGTGCCATGGATTTTTAGGAAAATAATTAACTTAAGACCATCAATTCATCCTTACATTTAGATGACTATTGCAAATGGCTTGAAGTTTTTCCTTAGGACTGACAATTGGCATCTGCTTGGGCCACTCTTCAACAGAGACTCCAACAAGCTCTCTTCAATTTTCGGCCTCCCTTTGAATGTTAAGGTGAGCTCCACTATCATGGGAAATTCACGGTGCTAGTTGCCTTCTGTTGATCCTGAGACGTATGAGATTACTCAAGAGATGCCTATAAACAATCCCTGTTCTTCTAGTAGGCATGTGGTTTCCTGAACATTCTCTGTTTAGCTTGTTTTAAACTATCTCTCGCTGGAGAATTTTTCAACATGAAGGGAGGAAGGTTGACTGGGCAAGTTTGATCTGCTTCCCGAATCAGAGTTTGTCCCATTTTTTCATCCTTTGGCTTGCCATTCGCAACTGCTTGAGTACCTTGGATCGCATTCATTGGTTCGTTGTCATGGCAAATATTTGTGCTTTCTGCTCTGCATGGTTCGAATCTCATGACTATCTCTTCTTCAATTGCTGCAAGATCCTCTTGGCCCTTTGCTAGATGGAATGAGGACATCAGTTGGGCTGCTTTGAAATGGAATCTCACTGCAACCATCTACGACATTTGGTTTGCTCAAAATAGATCTGCTTTTGAGGCTTCCCAATTTCTTGATGCTGCCTCTATTGTTAGGATCATCTTCTCTGTTATCTTCAAAAGGCTTATCTGTATGATGTTTCCTTTTGCCCAAAACCGGTCCCTAATTCAACTATTAGGACTATTAATGCTACGCCTTGCCAATCAAGCCAGATTTGAGATTTTGCTGGATAGGAGTTTGACTGATTTCTTTGCAAGCTGCGACCCTGCACCTTCCTTGCAATTTGATCTGCTGTTGTACAACTGCCTCTGCCTTCATTGCTTCTCTCTTGCTTTCTTTGAGAGTCATGGATGAAGGATGGTTATCATTGATACAAATATCGATCGATATTATAAGTTATCAGGGGATTTCGATACTAATATTTCTCGATACTGTGATAATATTGTAATATATTTTTATAACCGTAACGTATTACAATATATCGGCTAATATTCAGAATGTCCTCTGATATGGCCGATATTTTGCCAGTATATCAGCTGACACAAAGCTGTCAATTTATAATTTTTTGGAATATTTTACCTTTTGATATATTAAATACCGATACATATTATCCGATATCAATATGCTGTGATGATACCAATATAGATATAGGTAGTGATATTTTCCTCTATGATAACAAATATTCATTGTTGAAAGCATTGATCCTTGTTCATAAGAGTGGGGCTTGTTAGGGAAGGAATGCCGGTCGGTCAGTGAAACCGAGAGGACAAAGATGATGGATGTACACGCACACAACAAAGAAATAGAAAATAATTGGAGTACACAGTTTTACGTGGAAACTCTCTTCTGAATATGAAAAAAAAATCACGAGACATTTAGTTCACAAAATCACATTATGAAATTTTGGTTACAAAAACCTTAGTAACACAAACCCTTGGAGAGCCGAGAATAGAGCAAAAGCAGAATACAGGAGCAGAAAATGCTGACTCCTTGTTTTCTCTTTGTTTTTATCTTTCGTGCTCTCTTTCTCTCACGCTCTCTCTCTCACCTTACTCGCTCAGCATACACAAATATATATATATATATGTGCACCAGGCGACTATCTGCTTCTGCATGGTGGCTGCATGCATAGTAAATCCTACCACTAACTTTGCAAGACGCCTTTCTGCTGGGAGCAAATAACCTACTCTGCTAAATGGCTACCAACTCTAAAAGATCACCTTCTTTTTCTGCAAGGTCTGTTATCTGTGTAGATTTTGTAGATCGGCTTTTTTAGACAGGCTGTCCGCGGCTGTTAGTAGTTGCCTTTCATTGTGACTTTATCATTCCGGCAAGTTTTCATCTCTCCAGCCTTGTGAAGCTCTCCGAAAGTTCCATTCCTGTTTTTCAGCTCAGGAAATTTTACTCTATAGTCTTTCTTTCATTTTGGCCAAGTATAACCACTCTGGTCTTTCTTCCATTCCGGCCACTTTCCACATGGGAATGACCTAAATTCCCAACAGGGCTCCCCTCTTTCTTGCTTCTTGCTGTGTGGGGATGCAATGTGTAAGACAGTTTTTGGTTTTTCTGCTGCGTTTTAGGATGATCGCTTGCTCCATCCATGGATTTTTATTATTTGATTTGTTCTTCATTCACTTCACATTAACAAATGTTTCTGCTACACTAGAGGGGATGCATTTTTCCATTATTAATGTGTGTAAAATTTGTTTAATACACTGCCTGAATAATCCATGATAGAATTGATGTCCAGATTATATGTGCAAAAGTTCGAGAAGGTGACCAACGGATAGTTCGTCTGAAGGAGGGCGATCCAAAAGGGCGTCATGTTGTCATTGTTGATGATCTAGTGCAATCAGGCGGCACTCTTATAGAATGCCAGGTACTTTTATCTTAGTAACTGATTATTTGTCTATTTACTAAAGTCATGCTGCATAAGAACTGCGGCATTCGAAATTTCATATTCTTAAATCTATATGAGTGTTTTTAAGAGGATAATATTAAAATAGGGAAGTATGCACTTCCTGTTTGTTGCTGGTATAATCATAGAAATCGTTTGATATTACATCTGATAAAGCAACATCCACGGCACAGGGCTTCAAACTGAGATGATAAATCGTTCCATATCTTTGGATCGTTATTTAAGTGAAGCCTTCACCTTTCAGGTTTAGCATCCCATTAAGATGAGAACTGGCTAAAAGCAATCTATTTTCAGTTATTGAACGTAATTCTTAAGATTCACTGTGTAAAATGTAAGAAGAAGCAAGTTGAAGAGAAAGCCGATTGTGTAATATCATTCATCAAAATTACCAAAACAAAATGATTATGGTCCATCTATAGGTACCCAACATCTAAGTTAATTAGGAAATAAATATAACTTTTTGAATGACAATAATCTAAACAGTGAGAAAATTAATATAACTTCTTAAATAACAATGACTTATAATATGAAAATAGTTAGAAGGAAAGTTTAATATTTCCTAGATATCTTGAAAATTGTCATGATCTCTATGATATAACAAAATTATGGATATCTAGTAATTAAACTCTAGGTCACTATTAATAAACCTTTGCATAATATGAGGTTATTAGAACATAATCAAGAGGTTGCAGGTTCAAATCACAGAAGCAACTGCTATCAGCAGTAAGACTGCATACCTATGACCCTCTCAAAAACCTACATATATGGGTAGCATCGTGCACTAGGCCATCTTTTCAATTATGCCTTGAGTCAAAATTTTAATATTTTCTACTGTCTAACATGCCTACAGGTTGTATTTTGCTTCATTCTGCGAGTGAACCTGCTTTATTTGTTTATGGTGTACTTATGTGATGATCTTTTTTTTTTTTTTTTCTTTTTCCTTTTTTAGAAATTGTTGGCTGCTCATGGCGCAGCAAAAATCAGTGCTTACGTGACACATGGGATCTTTCCAAATCAATCATGGGAGCGCTTTAAATATGATAGTGGAGGTATGCATGAACTTTTAATCTACTCTATCAAATTTTCCCTCTTTTTCAGGTGACATGACATGCCAATGCTTTCTCGAATCTTTGATGGCTATTGATTATTTGATGTCCTTTGCCTTGTGAAAGTGAAAATTTAGGAACATAATGTAATGAAACTTGCATCTAATCCCTAGTAATCTGTCTTCGGGTTACAAAATTACATACCCGGTGGCACCCACTGGTCACACGATTAGGGAGACAGTTTTCAGAAAAAGTCCAACCTCTTCATTGATGCCGTCAATTAAAAAGAAAACTCTGTTAAAGGATGTTTCCCTCTCTCTATCTCCCACAAAACTTAGGTACATTCTATCGCTACCGATTGGTACAAGCAACTAGTTACATGTTTGGACCATTAGACCAGTTTTGTGGATATGGGACTGTTGTCCCGGCCCTCCTCAAGGTTAGTTGCATCTGCCAATCTTGACCCAGTCAAGTAGCTACTCCGGTAACTCTCCTAAAATCTCCCTCGGTAGCACTTTCCTTGTTACCTTGAGTAACTTTTCTGAACTATTTTGGTCAACTCCAGTTACCCTCGTACTCTGCTTCTGGTCTTCGGTCCTCTGTCACATCTGTCACTCCCTTTGTTTGGACTCTGTTCGAGCTTCTGGGCAGTTTTTTTTTTTATCTCAATTTCCGGCTAATAATGATAGAAACTGATTTGCTGAATGTGACTTGTTTTGCAGGAAGTCCTGAGGAAGGACTGACCTACTTTTGGATAACAGATTCATGCCCATTGACAGTGAAAGAAGTGAGGAACAGGTCCCCCTTTGAAGTTCTTAGCCTCGCTGGCTCCATAGCTGCTGCCCTTCAGATATAAGACACTATACACCTGCTGCAAAATCCTGATTGAATAAGAGAAAATTTGCCTTTGTCCTTCAGAGTTTCTCTTTGGGGGATTTTTTCGGGTGACCAAATTTGTTGTTGATGTAGAATGCTAAGGGGACCTAGGAGACCCCTTTAGCGTGACTAGATTTCAGTCCCAGAATACTACAGAAGAGGGGATTAATACTGGAGTTCTAACAAAAATAACAGTCTAATTACATAGTGTAAGTAATTCTGGTTGTGTTTTAATCACGCTTGATAGAGTGAAATTAGAATTCTATTTTAAATTTAATCTTAATGAAATAATAATTTACCGTTTGGCTAGCTTCGTGGAATTAAAATCCTCTTTTAGAATAAATTCTCAGTAAAATAATAATTGTATTATTTGGCTAGTATATGTTAAATATTGATTTCTTGTGAAAGGGACAAAGTAAACTCGCACCGTAGATAAAATGTGATAAACGTTGACCGGCAGGGTCATGTTATAGTATCTAATGGGTATGCCTATAACGGGCTGGCCAAATAAGAAAAACAGCCCGATTCTGTGAAAGCCCATATGTGCACTTGAATGGTCAACGTCAGCGTTGACTGTGTGAGAAGTCAGCCGGGTGGTCACACGCTCCTGTGAGAGGGTCAATATCTCTGTTGATCGAAAGAACTGTAGCAAGTAGGCCAAAAAGGAAAAAAATCTTACATGGGCTTGGTCTAGTTGCGCCCATATTTTCGTACACGAAAAACAACGGTTCTTTTTCTGATTTCGCGCCTTCTCTAAAGCTAACCTACACTAAAAAGGATATTAACAAATTCAACGCCATTCCTACGAGGAAGGCGCCAGATTCTCTCTTCCTGTCTATTGTAGACTCTAATGGTAACGAAGCGCAAAAGGAAGATAAATAATCTTGAGAACCGTTGTCCGTCAGAAAAGGAAGCAATCCAAACAGATTGTATAAGTCAAGCCTTCTTGCTTAAGGAAGGTCACCCGATATGGTGCAAGAATCACGCATTCTTAGCAAAGGAAGGTCGCCCTGCCTTTCATCTATATAAGCCCACAGAGTCTCCATTCTAGGGCACGCCAATTTCTAAGCATACAAACGTTCACTTCTAAGCACAAAAACGTTTACTGCAATAATTCTACACTCAACTTTCAGACTCTAGAGGCACCTCTCTCTCTAATATTTGTCATAATATCTTGACAGTCCTTCAAACTTCTACACTTATAGGATTCAGTCTCCCATTCGTTCCCCGTGAACGGAGAGCTGAAAAACTATGCTCATCACGAGCCGCGATAACGTTTCTTATGTTTAAAAGCGAACATTCATTGTTCTCTCATTCTCTCTCTTTTTTTCTCTCTCAACTCTCATTTTTATTTTCCTTCTTAAAAGTCGAAAGCCTATTACTGACTTGAGTATCAAAATGTATTCGATGGGATAATAGCCTGTCACACTTGACCTCTTATTTGTTATAGTGGTGTGCAGGGTCTAGACTATGTAAACGGAATCGGATCCATATAATCAAATCGACCCAAATTTGTTTGAATCTTGGATCCAGGGACATATCAATATCTAATGATTGAAATTAGATATCTTAAAATATATGGTATAAATATATTTTTTTACTATTTTTTAAAACCTTAAATTATCTTGATACTCCAATCAATTAAAAAAATATTTATATATCTTTGAAGTATTTTCTGTTAAAATTAAATTTAATGGATTAAGATTTATGTTATAAATACAAAAATATAGTAAGAAATTTAAATTATTTTTTAAATATTAAAATATGTAAATTTCTATGTTATAAATACAAAATAATAAAAATGTCACGTGTGTGTATATATATATGCATCCGAGGATTCGAATAGTAATATGAATTAGGGGGAAAAAGTTTGTCTGTCAGGTTTGAAGCGAGTTTAGTCTCCGTATATTTTTAATTTGAATCCCGTGTAATATAAAATATGGTTAAATGATTTAGTAGGACTTATTCCCCGATATATCATTCGACATTCAAATATGTATCATTTTTTAAATTGAGAAAAAAATAAATAATGCAAGTTCAAGTATTTATAAATATGTTTCATGTTTGGGGTTTACGCTTTTATTAAAGCGTTTTATTTTGAGAGAGAGTACACTTTGAGCGTTTTTGAATTGTTTTTTAATTGTCTGAAATGTCGACATATTTTTTCGTTGAAATGAAAAGATTTTATAGAAGTTAGGGGCGTTTGTGAATTCAGCTTGTCAGTTGAGATAAAGTTTAAGCACAGGTAGCGGTTTATTTGACTTCAGGCCATTATTTGAGATAAGAAGAAAAATTATGCTTGTTATTGGCGTTTGTATCGTCTTCATTTTAAAAGCAAACCGCTTATATAGTGCTGTTGATCGTGTCCACCAAATTATACCGTACAGATAATTTAGGTCGTTAAAACTTATGTCTTGATTTAGATTTGCACTGGGATAATTTACTTTTGGCCGTTAGTTACAATATATATATATATATATTGTAATTTTTATTAAAATTAAAGTGTTGAATCACAATCTAAGGGATGGTAACCGCCCGGATTATATTTTTCGTGGAATATTTTTGCTTAGGACTGAACTGACGCAAATGTGATCTGATCTATCATCCCCATCGAGCTCTGGCAATTTATTTCTTCATCCAGTTATCTTCTTCAATCGATGTAATCCCAATATCATTTTTATTTTCTTATTTTCGAACTTCCAGTGAGGATTTTGGTACTGTGAAATTGTGATAAAATTGACAAGAGAGGAGATGTCTGGAGCGGCCTCGGCGCTGTTCCTTCTGGACATCAAAGGCCGTGTGTTGATATGGCGGGACTACCGTGGCGATGTTTCTGCTGTTCAGGCAGAGCGCTTCTTCACCAAGCTCATTGAAAAGGAGGTTGCTATGTTTTCTCTCTCTCTTTGTAGCTTTTGACGTGATTCGAGTTTCGATTTTGGCTGATTTATGAATTCTTCGTCATTCATAGGAAATGTCTTCTTTGATTTCGTATTTTTTTCGTTAATGATTATTTAAGGGAGGCTAATCAGAATGAAATCTACTCAAATTGATAAAGCGAGCTATGTTTGGTAATTCCTTTAACCGAATTTAAATTTAATCAGTTTTGAAGTAATTGGCTGTCAAATTTATTTAAAAGGATTAATTCAGTAATTACATTTCTCTTTTGCTTCTCCCAATGTCTCCTCCCTTCCTATCCTATTATACAAAGAGTAAGGTACATCAGATAAGCAATTTTCAACGAAGACAGCGGGAAAATCTCTTCTAAATTCTATGGGGACACGAGTAAGGATCAATAACTAGATTAAGATTAATAAGTCTGCCATTACTCTTAAGGAAGATGATAAGGACTTGACTTTCTGGCTTTTGAGACCAAATCTGCTTTCTAGCAACTAGGGAAGAAGCATGGAATCCATTTGGGAATTTGATATATGAAAAGACCAAGGCAAAAGTCCTCTCCTTGATTAGTGTTATTCTGCTCTTGTCCCAGGGCCAATGAGTCACTTGCTCACTTTAGGTTAGTTCACTCCTGATGTCTTTAAATCTTCCATGTTGTTTAATGTTCTTTTGGATGCTTGGATTTGATATGTTATGCATTCTTCTTATTATTTTTCAATATTATGTTTCCCATCCTTTTTTTTAAGGGAAATGTGATGGTGTGAGATTTTACTTGCTCCAGTGTGGTCTGTGATTCACTCCCTGCACAAGTTTACTGTCAGATAATGTTCTGTTAACAGGGGTCTATTTTTGAAAAGCTGGGTCTTTTGTGTAGTTCATGCAGCACTTCCGTGTGGCACTCATTGTTCCCTATTGTCACGCGATTCTTTTTCTCAGGGTGATCCACAGTCTCAAGATCCCGTTGTGTATGATGATGGAATTACGTACATGTTCATACAACACAACAATGTCTACTTGATGACGGCCTCTAGACAAAACAGCAATGCTGCTAGTCTTCTTCTCTTTCTACACCGCATAGTTGATGTAAGCTCCATTGGTAATCATTGTGTTATTGTATTAGATGTTATGTATGTATCAATTTTTTGGTGAATGGGTGAACCTCATCCATTTTGTTTCCCCTCAAAACAATCAAATCTTTCATTGGAGTTATCAATTGGCAGTTATTTTTCTTCCTAATTACATAATCAGGCTCTATGTCATTTCTGCAGGTTTTTAAATATTATTTTGAAGAACTAGAGGAGGAATCACTCAGAGATAATTTTGTAGTGGTGGTAAGAGGAGGTTTTAGCCTCTTGACACGCGCACACACACGTGCATGCGCATGCATGTGCACACATAGAGGAACTTTGACATCAGCTATGCAAACTGACATTGATGGTGTATGAAACATATTTGTGCTTATATGGCAGTGGTTTTGCAGTATGAATTACTTGATGAAATAATGGACTTTGGCTACCCCCAGTATACTGAAGCAAAGATTCTCAGTGAGTTCATCAAAACTGATGCTTACAGGATGGAAGTGATACAAAGGCCTCCAATGGCTGTGACCAATGCAGTATCTTGGCGAAGTGAAGGGATATCTTACAAAAAAAATGAAGTGAGTTAGATAATTGAAGCTTTATGTTTGCATATTGATATGATGAATGATTCAAGCCGTCTTGCCTTTGCTCAGGTATTCTTGGATGTTGTAGAGAGTGTTAATATACTTGTTAACAGCAATGGGCAAATAATTAGATCAGATGTGGTTGGGGCATTGAAGATGAGAACATATTTGAGGTGCAACCTTTAACCTTTCAGAGTAGCAACTATAAATTCTCTTTTTTGATCCCCTTAATTGATGGTTGCGAAAATTTTCAGTTAAAGTAAGTTGTTGTAAACTTTTTGCTTGTATGCGTTAATTGATAATTTAACACTTTAGGAAACTGTAATGGCTTGGTTAGAAAAGGAGATTAATATAGGAAGAGCTAGCTGCTTAATACTAGTTGTTAATCTGCTTTGAACTTGGTTTATAGTAAATGTCTGTAATGAAGTAATTGGGCCTTTTAGTCAATTGGCTGTAAAGAATCCCATTTCCCTCCAATTTTACTGGATTAAGTGATCTCCCTGAGGTAAGACCAGTCAGTGAATTCTGTACAAATATTTAAATCCCTGGGATTGGCTCCCTGAAATTGTTTTTTCCCTGTTTTCTGTTGATCACTCTTTCTCAATGTCTGTCCTCTCTCCTATTCTCTATTCTCTCACTATCTGCACTTATATATCTATCTGTGTATTTCTCTGCCTTGACTTGTATTAGCTTAGTCATCCAAGAAACATTGTGCAATAGAAGTTCTTAAGCCTCTTGGAATTCATCCTTCATACAATGCAAAAGTATCTGTCTTGACTGTTTTAGCAAAACCCCATCATATCGATATTCCATTTCTTAGGAAATTATGTACTAATATTCTAAAATTTGGAAGTATGATGTCTTTTGAGAGCTTGCTTCAGATTCACAAATGATTTCAACATGTTGATTATCTTATAAGCTAATTGTTGCACAATTAGCGGAAATTAGAGATAATGCTCTTTTCCCTTCTGTATGCAGAGGGAGTGTGCTGGCTTTAAGGTGAACGTATGTTGTCCTTGCACAAATGATATCATGCCCCTTAGATTTAGTTGTGCTGCTAAAGAGCCATACTACTTGAGCTCAACTTTGGAATTCCTCAACTAGACAGAGGCTTGTTCAGATCACTTGATGAAACCTATTCTGTGAAGTTCAGTCTTAGATTGAGCTTGATATTTCATGAACCTAAAATAAAAATCATACCTTCTTGCTTGAGGAGCATGAGTCTGTGCCCTTCATTAGAAGATCAGTTGAGTTTCACTTATACAAGTCACCAAGTTAATTTTTGTCCTGCTTTAGGCTCCTTAAGTTATCTCTCTCCTTCCTTTCCTCTGTTTCGGGAGGAAGAGGTTGATTTCTATCAATGAAAAGGGCTGCCCAATACGCGTCACATCATGGGATTTGGGAAGGTTAGATGCATGCAAGCTTACTTTGTAATGCAAAGACAATCATTTTCGTGAGAGAGTCATTTCTCAATCGTGCAACTATATGTTGCACCAAGGATTACCCTCACCAAAATGTACAAATTAGGACTTTGGAGGATTACTGCATTTCTTTTGTTTTTTGGGAATGAGAAAGACTGGAGTTCTATATAGTGATGGGGTGGTTGAAAGTGGTGGTTTATTAGCTCTCCCAAGGCCATCCCCTCCTCCCCCAAAAAAGTGGCATTCTTCTGTGGACATTTTTTTGGTAAGTTTCTTCAGTGGCCTTCTACCTATAAACATGAGCTTACAGCCTTAACCCCGTCAACTCAACCAGCATTTCATCTCTCATGTTTTTTTACCCTGAAAGATGAGCTTGCCTTACTTCTGTCTATTCATACTTTATTTCATCTCACATCATCTGCTGGGTCTCTATTGTCACAATGGACTTTATGCTACCTTATTTCTTGTTGAACTGTGATAGCTGGAAGCTTGAGATGTGTAATCTGTTATATGCTGCAGTGGTATGCCGGAGTGTAAGCTAGGCCTGAATGATAGAGTGCTACTGGAGGCACAAGGTCAAGCAGCAAAGGGAAAGACTATTGATCTAGATGATATCAAATTTCATCAGTATGTGGATATTGTATAATTGCTCAGTATTTGTGGTTTGATGTGAATATTATTATAAATTGTGATAATAGATCATATTATTCCTGCTGCATAATAAACCAGATGCTTCTTTCTTCTCATTTCTTGGTTAGGTGTGTGCGCTTAGCACGCTATGAAAATGATAGGACGATATCCTTCATACCTCCTGATGGTTCCTTTGATCTAATGACCTATAGACTCAGTTCTCAGGTGCAGCCTTTTTTTTTTTTTTAAGTTCTCTTTTTTTCTCTATATTTTTGTTCACTGATCAAGTATGTGAAATTTCCTCAGGTGAAGCCTCTGATTTGGGTAGAAGCTCAGATAGAAAGGCATTCTAGAAGTCGGATTGAGATAATGGTAAAAGCTCGAAGCCAGTTTAAGGAGAGGAGGTATAACTCCTTTGCTGTTATTGAATGGGGTGATCCATGTCCCTTGTTTCTTATTTCTCAGTAAGTTTTGTTTAGAACTTTCTATGTCATGACTCGACTTAATTGTACAGCACTGCAACAAATGTGGAGATTGAGCTGCCAGTACCACCTGATGCCATAAGTCCTACTATTCGCACATCACTGGGATCAGCTTCATATGCACCTGAAAAGGATGTGCTGGTCTGGAAGATCAAATCTTTTCCTGGTGGCAAGGTGGGCATTGGATGTAATTTGCACACCATAAATAAAAAATCAGCCAATATTTTATGTATTGGCTGTGATGTGTGGATATCTAGAGGTTCTTATGTCAGAAAATTATAGCAATATTTTTGTATCACTGACATATTGTGATATACTTGCCAATACATATTAGTCATTTTTGTTGCCTTGCTTCACTTATTAGAAGCATAAACTAGCATGTTATTAATATATCAGTGTCTTCTAAATCCACTTGTTTTGTGGAGGTATAAAATTTGCATAGGATCAAAAGTTTTGGGATATTTTCAATGATATAGAAGGATATCAAGCTCAATTTTCATATAATTGACATAGACTCTTCAAAAATGTAAGTATACAATAAAAGAGTCACATTTAGTTATAGTTTTGATGTGGTCATAAGACAAAAGTTTTGTATCCATGACGTCTAATAATAGCATGTATCATCCGACATTGCTGCAACCAATATTGATAGTAATACTGATTCTGACAGTTTAATCCATGGTGCATACAACTGCCAATAAGCGACAGATGATTGAAATAATGATTCACTCTTAATAACTTTATTTTTTTTATGACATCTCATCTCCTTTTATTCTGCAACTTAAAAATTTTCTTAAAATGCATGAAATATTAATTGTATAGGAATACATGCTGAGAGCAGAGTTTAATCTTCCCAGTATAAGAGGTGAAGAAGCAGCTCCTGAAAGAAAAGCACCAATACGCGTAAAGTTTGAAATACCATATTTTACAGTCTCCGGAATCCAGGTATACCCTTTTGGCTTATTCCAATTGGCTGTTTATTTTCTTGTTTTTCTTTGACCTTTTGTTTTATCCCTTTCCTTTAAATGATCTCGCTTGGTATAACTGCGATGTCTACCTCAGGAGAGGAACATGAGGATGCCCAGAAGCATAAAAATCAAACATGCTAGTATTAGAATACCTGAATTTTGATTTAATATTGCTCTGATTCTTTTGTAAGTTGAAGTAGGACAGATTAAAATTCCATAAGTTGCATTCACAATGCTGGCTTTATTTGGGCCAATGGCTCCTTGCCTACACTTACTATTTTTTTCCCTTTGCTTCTGTTTTCCTATGTACAATTATAGTATCTGTAATCAGTAGAAAAAAGAAAGATGATGAAATTGTGAAAATTGAACTGACTCTCGGCTGTATTGGTATGCAATCCAAAATGTAAAAACTTGCTCTTCTGTAGGTTAATGCCTTTTGTTTTCTCTTCAACCATCTTCAATGTCATTCACTTATATTTGTATGCTTAGGAATTAAATGTAGATGGATTTACTTCGTATTAAGAGAGAATGAGAAGGGTAGGATAAATTGGCATGTATGTCAAGAATAAAAAATTGAGTGGTATTAAGGAGACACTCTTTAGCCACCCTTAGATTGACTCATTTCTTTTCTCTTCAACCATCTCAAATATCATTCTTTCTCTAACTGTCTTAAGTGTCATTCTTTCTCTAATTATAGAAATATATTTTGTATGCATAGGAATTAAAATGTAGATGGACTTCAAATTAAGAGAGAGAGTGAAAAGGGTAAAATAAGTTAACGTTGGTGTCACGAAAAAAAATTGAATAGTATTAAGGGGACATGCTTTAGCCACCCATAAGATACTTTCAGTAATGAGACATCTTCTTCATTCATTCAAACTAATAGACTTTTATAAAAATAAGTAATCAATTCACGCAACATCACTAGGGTGTGTCCCAGGATGACTAGAGATTCTGCGGAACATTTCTCAAGAACTTTAGTCTTGTCCTTGTATTGTAGTTTTTCCTTTTTCCTATGCCCAAACCAAACTGTTCTTTTTAGTTTTGCTTCATAACATTGGGAGATGGGCTTCTGATAAAATTCCTTCTCTCAAGCTGCGCTGATTGTAAGAATTGATAATGGTGGAAGAGGCATGAAGAGCTCGATGCAGCAACAGAAAACAGAAGGAAGGACTGTGGAATTCAGGAGAATGAATTGCCTGCATTTTACTGATTTTGCTCTTTATATAGAGCAATACAATTCCAACTAACTACAAAGAATCGAAAACAGGGAAATATTCTTGCTAATCACTATTTACGAGTAATTGTGGAAACAAAAAAACAGAATTGTAATAGAAAGCAGTGAGCGGGGATGAACATTCTGTTATAACTGCAGGTCCCCATTTTCCCTATATTCACCACTTTCTTGATTTGAAGCTTCATTCTGCAATAGCCTCCGACAGGATGGAGAGTAGATATTTAATATTCCCATCTTGATGAGGTGAGTCTTAAAAACAGACGAAGGCAGCGCCTTAGTAAAAATGCTGATGGGTTGAGAAGTGGTTGAAATGTGATCTGTATGAATGAGTCCATCTTGAATTTTGTTGTGAATCAGATGACATTCAAGCTCAATATGTTTTGTTTATTCTTAAAATGCATGATTTGCTGCAATATGAAGAGTTGCACGGTAGTTGCAATAGAGAACAGTGTCTGTGAATGATGTACACCCTAATGAAACAGAATGTAACCAAATCACATTATTTGAGAACAAGTACTTGATATTTCTTAGTATTTGGCTTTAACCAAGGATCTGGAGACAACATCTTGTTTCTTTGATTGCCAAGAGATGAGAGACATGCCCAATAAAATACAGTACCCTATAATAGACCGTCAAGTGTCTGGGCCAGAGGCCCAATCTGAATCACAATATGCTTGGAGATTTTGAGAAGATGCGGATGATAATAGAAGTTGTCCTGGAGATTGTTTAATGTAAGCCAACACTTTGCAGGCTGCATTGTAACGTGTATCACAGTCTATTCCTGAACTAACTAAATACTTGGATGCAATAACTAAGATCTGGCCTAGTTATGGTTACGTAGAGTAACTGGCCAACCAACCTTCTAAAGTTGAAGGATCAAGCAAGATGACTCCATCTTGTCTGCTGAATTTTGTGTTTTGGTCCATGGGAAGTTCAGTAGGATGAGATGCAAGCATTCCTGTGTCTGCTAAAAGATCTAAGGCATATTTTCTTTGGCTAATGAAAATTCCCTTGGAAGAACAGGCAACTTCAATTCTTAGGAAATATTGCAAGGGCTCAAAGTCCTTAATCTTGAAATGAGAATGAAGAAAAACTTTGGGCGTGTCATCGTAAGTTGTTGAGCTGCTTGCCACCGTTATATCATGTACGTATACATGCAAAACAGTGAAGGAATCATTGGTCTTTAGAGTAAAAAGAATATAATTGGCCTTGGACTGTTTGAAGCCATATTCAAAGAGATAAGTGGAGAGTTTAGAATACCATTGTCAAGAGGCTTGTTTCAAACCATATAGGCTTTTAAGCAACTTACAAACTTGATGTGGTCCTCATTGGTTGTAACCAGGCAGTTTGTGCTTATAAATTTTTTCATTTAAGTCACCATGAAGAAAAGTATTATTTACATCAAATTGATGTAGAATTCATCCTTTAAGCAGCCATTGGAGAGAAGATATCTCACACTAACAAGTTTTGCTATGGGTGAAAGGGTTTCATAATAATCTGTTCCGGCTTTATGTGTATATCCTTTTGCTACCAAATGGGCTTTGTTTCTTTCAACACTGCCATCTGAGTTATATTTTACTTTGAAAACATATCGGCAATCACTCGCTTGTTTTCCAACCTATAGATTGGTTAGAATCCAAGTGGTGTTGGCTTCAAGAGCCTGCAATTCAGTTTCAGTGGCCTGACATCACTCTGGGTCCTTAATAGCTTGATCATATGTGGCACGTTCAAAATTTTATGAAATGGAAATAAAAAAAGGCATGAAAAGGTGGTGAGGTTTGATAAGAGATGCATTCAACAATGGGAAACAAGACATCTGAAACGTGTTTCAGTTCTGGGAAGAGTATGAGCAAAACTGCTCAGTTGAGCTTGCTGGCAGTGAAACTCTTTCTGGTACTGAGGGACCAATTTTGTTCTCTGGGATCTTCTGATGGGTAGTGGTGTTGGCATGCTGATATTCTCATCCGATGCTGGAACTGCGGGAGTCTGATCGAGGGATGGAAATCTGTCATCAACAAAGATGTAATGTTATTCTCCTGTTCAATAGTATCAGATCCAATGGGAACCAAAAGATCTGCGGAATTTTGAGCTTGTGATGCAGGGCATTCATCTGAAGTGTATGGAGGAAGATCAGCATAGCTTTCAGTCTGATGAGTGAGTTCCATTGGTGATGTTGTGTCTGTGTTAATAGCATCTGTAGCTTCATCTGATTTTTTATCTGAAAAAGGAAAACAGATTCATAAAATATCACATCCCATGATAGAAGTACATTGAGTTTTCAAGTCCAATAGCCTATATCCCTTGATTCAAAAGGGGTACTGATGTAGGGAAGGGGAAGAGTAGGAGAGGGGAAGGAGAAATCAGGTTAGGGGGAGAAATAGAAGGAGAACAGAGGAAGGAGAAGGAGAAACCAGGGGAGAGAGAGAGTAGGCACCAAGAGAGAGGGGAGAATCATACTGGATTAGTTTTAATTTAAATCATCAATTCTGATAGGGAGAGAGACAAAGGGGTAGAGACAAGAATAGAGATTAGAGAGGTAGAGATAAGAAAGGGAAGAAACCAATGGGGAAGGAAGTCACAATTACTCAATTGCATTTAATTTCTCAAAACATTCATTCATCTCCTTTAAACAATAGAAATAGGGTTATTATATAGAGAACCCGAGTTCTAGATTAAGTTGAAAAGAAATATAATTTTCTAACTAAATATGACTTAAGTTTCTAAAATAAAAGAAAATCTCAATCAAATAAAAGCAAATTAAATAAAATTACAGTATAAGAAAAGCAAACAAAATCGTAATCTTTCAAACAAAATAAAATTAAAGGAAATCAAAGTAAATCTCTTTTAATTTGGTATAGTTTGGATGTTCACATCAATTATCCAAGGAAATCGCACATCCTCCCCTTGGGATCAAACTTGGTATGGCTACATGATAATGTTTCAGCAAAACATAGACACCCGTATACTTTCAGATGATTTTACGTGGGTTTGATGCCAAACAAGCCTTCATATGGTACCTTGTTTTGGAGCTGTGGAATGGTGGTTCTGTTGATTAAGTAAGCTGCATTTAAGACATATGTGTTTATGTTAGACTGAAACCTCAGAGCCTAAGCCCCATTCAACAAATGCCTGTGTTTCCTCTCAAATACTCCATTTTGTTCCGGAGTCTCGACACAAATATTTTGATGTATTATTCCTTTATCCAAAAAGAATGAAGTCATTTGGAAATCTGTTTCATTGTCACTATGAAGAACCTTGATATTGGTTCCAAATTCGGTCTCAACAAGATTGTAAAAAAATTCAATTCTGTTTCTAGTTTCTGATTTTGATTTAAGAAGACATATCTAGGTACTTCTTGATACATTATCCACTATATTAAGGAAATATTTTGTTCATCATAACCTGTTGTGGGACAAGGTCCCCAAATGTCACGATGAACTAATTCAAACACGCAAGAAGTTTTTGGTTGACTGATTTTGAAAGGAAGGACGTTGCTTAGCCAAATGACAAACATGACATGGCTTGACAACATCACAAATGCCATATGTTTTGACTACAGGATCATCAATAATTATGATTCTAGAATTAGATAAATGCCCTAAACAATAGTGCCAAATTTCTGATGAAGGATCATTTGTAACAGTAGCCCGATAGGAAGAGCATTTGAGGTGAACTTGGAGATTCTTTTGGAAAAAGGATGATGGTCAAATCTCTGCTTCCAGAAGGCAATAGTGACCTTTTTTAGCTTTACCTATTCAAATCGTTATCTATGATGTAAGGTCTTGAACAAAATAACAGTTGGGCAAACAACACAGCATATAAGTGATTCGGTCATCCTCTTAGCTGACAATAAATTGTAATTGAACGATGGCACACAAAGCATATTCTTCAACAATGGTGTCTGAAATCTGGACCACACCAACACAAGTCGCGGGAGCTTCACTGCCATTTGGTAACTTAACCATGTAAGGCACTTGGGAAGTCATTTCAGTGAAGGAGTCACAACAGATCATGTGATCTGTCGCCTCCGTGTCCAAAATCCAAGGGATGCTCATTTTATCAGCAGACTTATTTGAATATGCTGACAAAGGCAAGTAGGGAGGAATTTGAAAACGTGCTTTCAAATCTGTGACAGCTTGAGCTTCACTGGCTGACTGTGTTGCAGAGGAGCCTCTCTTAGGCTGAATCAAGTTTGGCAGCTGTTTGTATTCCTCCTTAGTCAAGGGCACTCTTGTCTCCAAGATTTTCCTCCACTTTTTAGCTAATTGAACTAGCAAAAGCTGTAGATCCCTTGGCCTGTTCATATTGTTTGTATCCAGTAGGATACCCATTCAGTTTATAACATTTTTCAACTTAAGTGCCCAGTCATTTTGCATTGTGTGCTTATGGGTGCTTGAGCTTTTCCAATTTTGAAATAGTTTTCAATTGTGCCCAGTGATCTTGCAGCGGGTGCAAATAAGTTTGCTCTGTCTGTTGGTATTCATCTTGTCAGTAGATCTGAGACTATCATAAGTCCTCTTACCGAGGAAAGCGATCTGCTCAGAAACAGTATTGGCAATTTGGTGTTGCCTTTCCTGTTGCTGAATCGAGGAAAAAACTCTATTGATAGATAGGAGTGGGTCAATCAACATTATTTGATTCCTATTATTAGTGTAGGAGTCATTTAGCCCATCTGGAATTGTATAACACAATCCCTTTGGTATCGATCTAGAAGAATTTTGAGTTTTCCACAAATACAATTTGGTATAAGGTCATGGATTGAAAGTTGATCCCAAAGGGTTTTCAATTTCCCATAACGTGTCAATTGAATCTTGCTCCTGCATTAGACTTGCTAAATTATTTTTTAATTGAAAATTTCTATGGCCAATTTGTTGAGAGTACCTGTCATTCAATTTGGCCCACAATTCTCTGGCATCATCCACAAAAGCCAAGGTTGATCTCACAATGTTTCTAACCAAATTCTGGATCCGGGAAATCACACGGCTGTTGCATCTTTCCCATGTGTCGAGGAATGGATTACTGATAATGAGAGGTCTTTTGAATTCTCCATTGATGAATCCGATCTTATTCTTGTCCCTAAGAGCCCTTGCATGGCTCGACCAAGAGACATAAATTTCAGGTGTTGACAAATCTGGCACAAGAACAGTGGCTGGATTCTCACCATTGTCAGGGCAAAAAGGATTTGTGATGTCATTGAAATTCAGATATCGCGAAATTTATTCGGTATTGGTGGCATATGAAGTGTATTCATATGTTTTTGGATCAGTTCTCATGCTGCTGCTTCCTCATCCAAGTGGCTCTGATACCATGCAAGAATTGACAATGCTGGAAGAGGAGTGAAGTGCCGGATGCAGCAGCAGAAAACAGAAGGAAGAACAGTGGAATTTGGGAGAATGAATTGCCCGCATTTTACTGATTTATTGCTCTTTATATAGAGTAATACACTTCCAACTAACTATAAAGAATCGAAAACTGAAAATGTTCTTTCTAATCACTGTTTACAAATAATTGTGGGGGAAAAAAAAAGAACAGAATTGTAACAGAAAGGGAAAATAGTGAGGAGTAGCAGGGAGTGGGGATGAACATTCTGTTATTATCGCAGGTTCCCATTTTCCCTCTATACACACTTTCCTGATTCGAAGCTTCATACTGCAATACTGATCTCTCCTAGTTTTTCTACTCTAATGGTGTTGATTCTGTGTTTCATCATTTGAACCAGGGGCAGATCTATCCTTTCTTTAGTGAGGGTCATCCGACCCCAATGAATTATAAATAAAGGAATTTAAATAAAAAATTAGTAATAATTAAATGGAAATTTTTGTTGATTATTGTGATCCATTTATCTGTTTATGTTTAACAATTTTCACCTTTTTTTTTAACCAAATATAATCACATAATTGTTTTAAATT
Source organism: Nepenthes gracilis (assembly GCA_033239525.1). Taxonomy (NCBI): domain Eukaryota; kingdom Viridiplantae; phylum Streptophyta; class Magnoliopsida; order Caryophyllales; family Nepenthaceae; genus Nepenthes; species Nepenthes gracilis. The sequence continues at coordinate 7,281,211 of BSYO01000022.1, read as the reverse complement.
ACCATGTTAAAAAATTGTGAAGTTATTGAGGTCTAGAATTTTTAGGATAATTGTTATAAAATCACTTGCATTGACCCCATTTGAAAAACATTCTAGAGGCTTGTGGGATTGACGTGGGGGAGGTAGGGATGGCTTTATTTATGGGATCCAATTTTTTTTTGTAGAAAAAAAAATTCTTTTTCCTATTTTTTGGTTCCATACTATCGTTAAATAGTTATTCTAATGCGAATGATGCGAATAATCTTGAAACATCTTATAATCAAAAAAAGAGAAAGTAAAAGTGATTCTCATTATAGCGGCAACCGAAAAAGTGAAAGTAAAAATGGGATTTTGGGAAGCAAAAATATGGATTAGTTATTATTCTTCTTGGTAATTTCTCTTCCGACCATGATAAAAGGTCACATTGCTGCAGCTTATCTGATGTATGTCACCACTTGCTGACATAGAAGATGTTTTTTGACCAATAGCTATACAAACACACATTATAGTTTGCCCCCTAAGCAATTTAATTATTAATGGAACTCTGCCTGAGCCTCCAAATATAAAGAAGTTCACGAACAACCATTAATCCCCATCAAAGTCTTCTTGATAGGGATATTTTGCTTTGCAGGTTCGTTATCTAAAAATCATTGAAAAGAGTGGATATCAAGCTCTTCCATGGGTAAGATACATAACGGTGGCGGGTGAATATGAACTGCGAGTAATGTGAAAGCCCAGCATCTATCGATGATCCAAATCAGGCTCAAAGGTTGTATATGACAACGAGCCTGAATAACAGCTTCTCTCGACTCCGAATCAGTCATTTATGTGGCCATTGTTTATGGCGTTGGCTCAGGTATGTGACAGTCAAATTTTACCCAGAAACTGTGTTTGTCTGCTGTCTGTTCTTGGCCCTGTTCTGCCTCGTTCCATCGCCCAATTTTTCCGACTCTTTTTTGTGAATCAAGATCTATAATGCTTGCATATGATTTTTGAATTATAATGTTTTGAAACTGGTGGTAGTAAAAGACTGTTGGCTGTGTAACTTGTGATATCATATAGTCACAATGTTCCTTGATCTGCATTTTTATGCCTTTCTCATAGGATGAATTTGCATTATTTAGTTGAGCATTACTACATATCTCACTCTCGACGATCCGTAACTCTTTTCTATACAGATCTGCATTTTTGAATTTCGGGTTTGGTTCAGCTATCAAATCTTCTAGCTGTAGAATTTGAAATTGTTTTAAACAAGAAATATGTTATGTATTGTTTCTTGCTTCTCAAGAAGTTTGACACAAACGACCTATTGGGCTTTAAGGGAAATTTTGAGGAATGAAGAAAGAGTAGGAAACAAAATATTCCTGGTGTTTGATTCGTAATAAAATTATAAGGATTCAAAAGAATAGAAAATGTAAAATATAAGAGTAGTGTTATGTATTTAGCTGAATTGTCTAACTTTCAACCCGCTTTTAAGAAAAATAAATTTAACTTATATGGATTAAATTTGGTAAGTTGGAAATAATATTTGTAGCAGACAAAGTATAAAGATTGTATAGTTTAGCCATAATTTTAAAGAATTAGAGAATTAGATTTGACATTGATTTGTATCTTCAAATTAAGATGAATATACATGTATATATATTTAGAAATGTTAATCTGGATTGTTGGGTGCAGTATTAACAAAACTGGCTCAATTCATCAACCGAACAAGCCCATAGTTGATAGGTCCAGGATATTTAGAAATGAGAGTGTTATCTAACCCATGATGTTGAAGTCAAGGCGTTTGATCCTAATATAGTTTTAGTCTGAATAAATTAAGATTTAAGATGTTATTGGGTAGTTATTGAGTGAAATATAAATCAATTTGAATATTATGCTTGAATGGGTGTATATCGGAGTGTTTAGTTGAGTAGTTCATCCAGCCAAACGATTCGTCGACAATTGCTAGTTATTTCTATTCAGAAAATCTATAGCAACTGGCGTCATAGTTATAAATATATAAATATATATATATATATATTTATTAAAAAGGGGAGCAAAATTTAAAAATTAAGAAATATAGAGTATAGCTTTCTAACTGCCTGTTCATTCACAATTATACGTAGTCAAGTCCTTTTCACTCTCTCTTCCTCTTAATCAGTTCCATATTTTAGATTTTTTAAAAAACATACTATGTTAAAAGATATTCTGAAAAATAAATTTTAATTTTTTTTAAAAAAATTTTATTTATTCTTGTGGCGTGTAAGATCTTGATAAAAGGTTCAATAATCATATTCAAATTTTTTAAAATAAAAAATCATATTTCATGTATGTATCATTGGTGTCCTTTATAAAAAAAATGTAGTGTCCTTTATAAAAAAATATAGTTAAGCAAGTCATTCCTACTTAAGTAGAATCACATCTATAATAATGATTCACAAATCGATAATCTTTGGCAAGCTAGTCAATATGGTGGACTGAAAACAAAAAACACAGAGCATAGCCCTCTGATTATCTGTTCTTTCACAATTATGCGGACAAGTTTTTGGGAAATATATTGACTTACTATTAGAGAATTTTTTAAAGAATGAGTTTTAATTTTTTTTTTTTTAAATTTTTATTTTCTGTTATATTATATAACATTCAAATCAAAGGTTACGTAATCAAATCCAATTTTTTTTTTCTGAATTAGAATTAAAATTCTAGATATATGCCATAAATATATCGAATTAAATGATGAAAGTTCAATTCAAAAAAAAAAAAAAAGGATCTGATGAAATTTGGATAATTTGTTGGATAAAAAACAGTTCACTTTTTTCTTTTGACAACCAAAGAAAAAATATTTTTATTAAGAAAATTATTTAATCTTTCATTTTTGGTCAATTCTTAAACATATAAAAGAAGCCTTTTTTTTTATTTTTATTTTTTCCTGTTTTCTTTTTAGAATCAGACAAACAGAGAAATTTGGCATTCCTGAAAAAAAAAAAAATGCTGAAAGTTCAGGGACATTTATTTTCATTTTCACGTCATTATTTTAATTTTTATCAAATTACTTTTTTTACTTCATTTACTATTTTTCGGGCTGCTTTTATAGCTAATCTAGAAGAATACAGACAACATTAAGTTAATTTTCCCAGACGAAGATTTTATACGAGATATTAGCTAAATGGAATGGATCAACTAAGCTAAAAGCTTATGAGAAGGGATCCGCTCATAAAAAACAGATCAAAGCATGGGCTTGTTTGGACTGGCCCAATTTGAACAATTGACGTGCACTAATAAGAAATCAGCCCAACTAATTAGGCCCGGCCGATGTATTAATTAATAAATCATTTAAAATTTAAAACTTTGATTTTATGTAATGCTAAAAAAAAAAAAAAAAAATTGATGAGATAGACTTTAGAAATTTTTTAAAAGAGATTTTATTCATCTCAAAGTATTTTATAAGGTTGGAAGACTATAAAAAATTAAATGGTGCGATTTAAATTTATATCAAATATAAATTAAATATTAATTACATTATTATTATATCAAAACCTAATCTCATTAGTCCATTTTAACACTGTGAGATGGGCCGCGCCTATTGCTTGTCCCCCATTCCATGAATCTTCAGCCATACCGACTCTGTCGTCTCGGTGCAGCAACTGAAGGTAATTCGTCTTCAAGCGTTTCACTCAAAACCCTGAAACCTAGAATATTGAAGGTTTCAGATTCGAATAATTAGCTCAGAAGGGGGGAGTGGGGATGGCGGCGATGCCAATGTTGAGGGGGAGAACAAAGAACATAGGGAAGAGGTCGAAGAAGTACTTGGAAGAAGCATTGTACTATAAACTCTTCGAGGATGGGAGCGACGAGGTCAGTGTTCGACATCAGTTGAATCAATTCCTTAGGAGTCGCAAAAGAGTGTACAAATGGGAGGTTGGCGATACCATCAGGAAGCTTCGCGATCGCAAGCGCTACTATCCTGCTCTTAAGGTTTGCACTCTTACACTTAATTCATCGGTTTCCCGATCTATTCGTTAACATTTCTAGGTTTTCCGATGATTACAAACGGACATAACTGGCATTCGAACTTATTTTCGGACGATAGGTGATCTATACTACATTTTAAATGTTAGATATTGCCTGATGTGCCTCGTTTTAACCTTCGTAATGCTGTTAATTTGTTGGTTCATGCATCGGGTTCAGATGCCTTTTTCGTTAAATTGTTGCAGCAAAGTCGAAACAATGAATTCATCCTGATGATTTTTCGCACTTTCTCTCCAAACTTCAATCCAGTGCGATTAACATTTCATTTCTGATATGTGCATATGCTATATGTGTATATTCATTGTGTTGCGTTGCTTGTTGGCATTTCAATTCTTTAAGGCTGAAAAGCTGGGTTTTTTTCCCCTCACCGGGGAGATGAATAGATTTAGAAGATTGGAATTCGGAAAAAAAAATTGGAATCATATTAGAAGCGTATATTTGTGCTTCATGAGGTCCGTAGTTATTATATTCTCTATGTCCTTGTTGGTAGTCAGTATTGAAGTCTAATTACGTTTCTCAATCTATTTTTCTTGTCTACCGAGCCCATTAACCTTGTATACTTGCCATTACAGCAATAGTTTTTCGGGCTTTTTAGTTGCATTTGAGCTTGATGCTCTTAAAAGAAATTGTTAACTGAATAACAAGGACGAAAGAAAGAGGGGAGCACTAACAATAGATGCACAGGATCTAATCTGCTCGAACTTCTTGAATAAAGGGTCTGACGACTTGGAAGTATGTTCTCCATTTAACTAGGCACCCTTCTTTTCTGTGAAATGAAAAATTATGATTATACCTTGGGGCCTACCTCAACATTGCCTGTGGTTTATGTTTACTTGAAAATAGACATGTTAGTGTGAGTAAAATGCATAAGACAGCAGACTTGATAATTACTGAATGTGGCTAATCTGCTACTTCTTAAGCAAGCATGCATTTGTATCAAGTTGTATATCATGAGTTTTCTGCTGCTTCTTAAGTTGAATAGAAAGAGAACAGTACCGTGATACCAACATAAGTATGATACTTCAATGTTGAGTTACCAATCTTCATGCTTCATGCTGAATGGTAGGTTCTTATCCTTTCCTGGCAACCACAATGAAATAACACTGAGCCACTATCACATCTCAAGAGATGAGATAGTTTGAAGTAATATTCACATAATTTCCTTTTTTACAATTTCAAAATTAGGTGCCAAATTTGGACCCTTGGAGCTGAATTTCTACTCTCTCTGTAGTGTGGAGATGTCAGGGATTTTATATGTCACATTAATGTGAAGTTGCATCGTAGCATCTCACACGTGTTTCGAATATTCAATCCATGATAATATGGTTTGCGCATTCATGTTTTGATTTTTTTATTTTAAATAAAACTGGTGTTGCATTGCTGAATTTGCAATAGGTTGTTACATTTGGCACTTGCAAGAACAAGTTTCCTAGCTATTTAGATTTCATTCTCTGTACCAGGTGAGTTGTTTTCTGATTAGTCTCGGATCAGGTGTAGCATCTGAAAAGGATGTGGAACACAAGCAGTCATGATGTTTTCTTGATGCATTTGAGCTACTAGAATGTTGACTTTTTAAAATGGTTTTGTTGCATACGCTTTCCCCACCTTGTTCAGGATAAATTTTTCCTTTATTCTTTTGTTGGATATATTATTTGCACGAGGGGATAGTGTCAAGAGTTGACCTGCATGATCCTGTTCAGTGCCTCAGTGCCATGATCTTGTTGCAAGGTTCTACTGTTTATTCGTGCATATCATAAGCTTGTTTGCATTATTGTTCATTCAATTTATTACATGTTTTAATGGGCCCGTTTTCTGTCGCCCTGTCACGTTTCTCTTTATGTAATTACATTCTCTCTGCAAGTGGATATGCAGCTCTCAGAGGCTATGGCTAGAAGGGGCATGAACATGACAGTGAGTGATCAAGCTATCCATCTGGATCTAATTGCCAAGACTCATGGAATTGCTGCTGCAGAGAATTACTTCATTGATCTTCCTGAAACATCAAAGAATCATCTGTGTTATGGTGCCCTTCTCAATTGTTACTGCAAGGAGTTGATGTCTGAAAAGGCAGAAGCTCTCATGGAAAAGATGAAGGAACTTGGGCTTTCTTTGACTTCCATGTCGTATAACAGCCTGATGACTCTTTACACAAAAATTGGTAAGCCAGACAAAGTACTTGCTGTAATACAAGAAATGAAAGCTTCCAATATCATGCCTGATTCATACACTTACAATGTCTGGATGCGGGCATTGGCTGCTGTTGATGATATTTCTGGGGTTGAGAGAGTTATGGATGAGATGAAGAGAGATGGCCGAGTTGCTGCAGATTGTACAACGTATAGCAATCTAGCATCCATTTATGTTAATGCTGGTTTGTCTGTCAAGGCGGAGAAGTCTCTGAAGGAGCTTGAGAAGATAAACTCTTCTCGAGATCTTTCTGTATTCCAATTTCTAATCACATTGTATGGGCAAACTGGGAATTTACTTGAAGTGTATCGCGTTTGGCGTTCTCTGAGGCTAGCTTTTCCCCAAACTCCAAATATTAGCTACCTGAATATGATTCAGGTGTTGGTCAAATTGAAAGATTTACCTGGTGCAGAGAAATGTTTTGGAGAATGGGAATCTAGGTGCTCGACTTATGATATTCGGGTGGCAAATTCCCTTTTGGGAGCCTATGCTAAAGACGGATTGCTGGAGAAGGCTGCAGAGATCAAGGAGCGTGCACGGAGAAGAGGGGCAAAGCCAAATGCTAAAACATGGGAGATCTTTCTGGATCATCATATTAAAAATGGGGATATCAAGTCAGCAGTAGATTGTGTTGCAAATGCAATTTCCATTGGCAGAGGAGATGGCAGCAAGTGGATCCCATCCATGAAAACCATTCGATCCTTGATGGGGCACTTTGAGCAGGAGAAGGATGTTGATGGCGCTGAAGGTTTTCTTGAGATACTCAAGAAGGCAGTCGATGACATCGGGGCAGAAGTGTTTGAATCTTTGATTAGAACATATGCCTCCGCTGGAAGGACAAGTCCTCCGCTGCGCCACCGGTTGAAGATGGAGAACGTGGAGGTGAATGAGCCATGCAAAAAGTTGCTTGACGTGGTTTGTCCGGAGTAGGTTTTCTTGGCCAAGCTTCTGTTCTCAACGCTGCTAAAATTTGAGGGATTGATGATGGCCAAGTGGTTTTGCTTTTGGCAACTTCGTTCTAATAATTGATGCCCCTTCACTTTGATTATTTTTTACACTGAATCTAGTAGAATGAAGAAATCAAATTTAATAATTGACCCTAATTAATAAGATTTAGAACTTTATTATTAATATTGTTATGATAATCTTTGGGGTCCACTTTGTAGATAACTTCAAGTGATAAATTCAGCTGAATTCTGGGTGTTTATATATAAGTAGGAGGCTAAATAAGCATAGAAGTTTCTTGGTATAAAAGTACATATTTCTTGGTTTTCTCATAATCAAGTTGCATGAAGTAGCGTTTAAGAGTGGTGGGGACATCAGTAACAGATTGACCCATGAATGAGAAAATGTCTCAAATCTTTAGTGGTTTATTTCTACTTGAACGTTCAACGCTATCGTTGATGGACGAAAGATAAGCAAGCTAGCAGAGGTTTAAGATCAGGACGGCCTATTAAAGCCTATAATGGTCAACGCTTCTGTTGATTCCGAATCGGCCAGTAGACCGGTTGTACCAAAGGATGCATGTGGCCCAGGCATTAATTGATCTACGTGTCTATCTTAGAGTTACAACGTTCATCTGTCATAATTTTTTGCATTTTCAAGAAGATAAGTTTCACTGCAATGGTTACCTCCAGAATCAATGCGCATCTCGGGATGAATGTGTCAGAATTTGCGCACTGTCTGTTGAAAATTCTAACGGTTACAAAACACAGAATGAAAGAGATCATCATCTTTGATCGTTACAGTCAGGAATGACGATTATGACTGTGCCAAAAAGGAAACGATCCCCAACAGAGTAAAGAAGGTGGTACTATTATGGTATTTTGAATTTCTAAAGACGTTGATGTTGAATATTGGTTTAAAGTATTGTTATAGTGTAACTGATTAATTTTATTTATGTAATGGACCAATTTATTTTAATTGTGCACTCAATCTTACACTTGATCTCAATGATCCAACTATACTCAATGCGTTAGTACTTGATGTTTATCTCCCTTGATTAGCTCAACGAGCAGATAGAAGAGGATTTTTAATTCTTTATCTAGAATTATCACGGTCATCTCATTTTTTAAAATGAAAAGTTTGAATAGTTAAATTATCTTTAATTATTTTTAAACCAATTAATGGAGAAAATTTTTTGCATATCAAAGAGTTAAAATGATTTTATCTTTTATCTTGTTTATCAAAATATTTATACTATTTTGTACAAAGATATAAATGATTTTATTTCTATACGATGACAAACGTATAATTTGTTATCAGATAATATGTTGTTAAATATTATTTTATAACATTTCTGATAATTATATTGAATATTTAATTCTAATAAATTTTTGATAATTCTTTGATAGTACTCTATCCATGCCTGAGTAGATTTTGAAAACTCATTATTTACTAATTGTTGCGTCACGGGCCCACGGTTGTAAATACGGTTAGAGCGCCCGGATTAAAGCGTCTGGTACTTAGAAGAAAGGGTCTGGTTTCGTCTATTAACCTGGACCACAACAATACAAACAACAAGAGGTGAAGGGTCGCGGAGATTTCTCCCACCGAGGCCCGCTCAAGCCGCTCGAAGTCGGCCAAATTCCGCAATAAGCGGAAATGGCGCACGCTAAGGCGGTGCGCGGAGAAATCTTTGTGAAGCGTAGAGAGGTCTTGTGCGGTGATGTGGAGAAATGCAATGGCGAGGTGATGGAAGGCGCAGGCCCAAGTAGTGCCATGATGGGTGGCTAAAAGTGATCTCGGAGGATCTTTGGGATGGTGGCGAGTTAGCTAGATGAGCGTGCTTGTCTTGGCTCGATTGTGTTTGAGAGGAAACCAGATATGATCAAGGATGCTTTAAGCAATGTTCGGTGAAGATCAAGATTGATCGAAAGAGCAAAAGTCGAAAAAGAGTCCCCTCTCTGATGGGGTGTGAGGGTTCTTATACGCCTCACCCCGTTGGACTCTTAGGTGCCAAGATATTTATTGCGTTGGTATTTGTGTGGACAAGATATGATAAAGATTAGCACTATTCTGAGCGTTGTTGACCACGCCCGATTTTCCCTGACGCCGATTGGTTGTCTGCCAGACGGCATAGTGGCGTTGTAAAATGACCATGCCTCTATTGGCTAGCCTTTTTTATTTAAAATCACATTCGTGACGCATTTATTGAATATTTAGATTGGCTTCTTCATCGTGGACTCGCGCCTTTCCTGATAATTATTTGATTACTATTCGTGGGCTCCATCTTCCATGGGCCGTAGATTGGGCTGGGCTGTCTCATGGGCCAGGACATTGGACCAACACTAATGTAAGTTTATTATTATTATTATTTTGTTTAATTTTTAAACTTGTATCTATTTTATCTTCGGTAGAATAAAGTAAATTAGTTACTTGGCATATTTATTTTGGTAATTTTTTTGTGAGAAAATAAAATAATTATTTATGACTAAAATATATAATTTTATATTAGAAAGTATATTGTTAAATATTATGTTATACTAGTTTTAAAAATTATTATCATATAAATTTTTAATAATTATCTGATAATAATTTTGATTTATACATAGAAAAAATGTGAATTGATTATAATGTTGATCAATTATTAAATTAGGTTGATTAGAGCTTGTAATAATTTCTTTATTTGAAGGTTTTTGTTTAAATTCTAATTCTGCAATTAATGTAGATAAACTTGACTCAATTTTTTATTTTTTTATTTTAATTTACATTGTTTAGACTTATATCCAAATGCTTTATATTTTCAACATATAATTTTTAATAATTTATTTTATTATAGATTTTTATAATTTTTGTATGTTTTAAATTTGGATGGGTTAATTGGTTAATGAGTAAAGATTTTATTATTTTTATCATTTACTTCTTTTGTTAATTAATAGAGTGTTAAAGAATTTTCTTTAATATTTATAGAATATGATTTAGAGAGTAAAGATGGTGGTACTGTTATGGTATTTTAAATTTCTAAAGATGTTGATATTGAATATTGGTTTAAAATATTATTATAGTGTATTTGATTAATTTTTGATTGATAGGTTCTATAATAGGTTTTACTGGTTGATTTTTAATTTGACTAGTTTGACCTATTTTTGTTGTAGAAATGGATGATAAATTATTTAATTTAGTAGTTAATTTATTTAAAAATGTTTTTCTTTGTAGTGAAGAGGTGGTTAGTGTAACATGTTCTAAAATTAGTTTGGAGAATGATTTGAATTAATCTATAATTGATAAAGTTGTAGTAGTTTGTGACTTAGGATGAAGAATAGTGTCAATACTGATTTCTTCTTCTTCATTATCTTCTTCTTCTTCTTCTTCTTCAACAATTGGATTAAGAATATTTTCTAATCAAATTTCTCCTTCATCTTTTGCTTTTTCTAGTATAAAAAAATACTCTAAATTGATATTTATTTTGTTTAGCCAAATTATTATTTTTATATTTTATTTTTTGTAATAGTGGATATATATGATTTTGAGAATTTTTTTAAATATTTTTATTTGTATCCATTTGATTAATATTTCTTATATATGAAATAAACCATTCAAAAAATAATAAATTCTATTTAAGTAAATTTATTGTATTTTTTTTTTTTATAAAATTTTATATTCTTATGTTTGTTATTTGACAAAATCACCAAAATATTAATTTTTAAGACTATTATTTTTATAATATAAATTCTTTTCTAAGTGCATCAATATTTGGAATAAATTCTTTTTAAATATTTATTACATTAATAGTTTATATTTTTGATAAAGTTAGTGATTGTGGGTTGGTTGTGTAATAATTTTGGAAATATGGTTTCTACTTTCTACATTTCTTATTTTATGTGAATACGTAAATTGATATCTTGTATTAGTTGATGGTCGAGGATTTTCATATTCTAAAATAATTGATTGAGATCTTATAGTATTATAGCTTAATGATTTAGATAGATAATTTTATGGTAGACTAAAATTAAAAATAATATTGCCTTCAGGTGTTTCGGTAATATTTATAAATTTTCATTTCGTTATATGTCTAAGCGGTTGGGGAATATCAACTTGTCATTTTTGTGGTAAAGTGATCTCATCCCATTTTAATAATTTTGGAATAAAAGTATCAGTATATGCAACTTTTACTTGTAATACTATTGTCTCACAAGGTGAAATCTGGATAAGGTATTTTAGATTAAATTGACTAGTGAGTAACTTAAAATAGATTCGATAAAGAATTAAGAATCCTTTTCTATCTGCTTGGGTTAATCTAATGAGATGAATATTAAGTACTAATATATTGAGTATAATTGGATCATTGAGATTAACTATAAAATTGGATACACAATTAAAATAAATTGATCAATTACATAAATTAGATTAGACAATTGCTAATATGGAGTCTTTATATTTTAATAATGTTTAGTCTCTTAAGCATAATAAAACTAGTATGTCAATTTCTAATCTAATTAGTAGTTTAATTGCTATTTGAATTAATCTATAATGAATATAATTATAACATTGTTATTTAAATCTTTCATTGGATAAGGTTGATAATAATTTAATTTCTTTGTATTTATTTTTAATTGAGATAGTTTGTTTATGATCTTTAATTGCTAAAGCAGTTTTAAAATCAAAAGTTCCTATTTGATAAATTTCTTCTATATGTTGATTAGGTATAATCCAATGAGAATAATTATGACCATTATTAGATATAATTAGTGATTCTCTAATATTTATTATTGTATTATGATTCGAATTACTACCCAATTAATATTCAACTTAGTCTCAAAGCCATTTTCTTAATTTTTACAAATGATGCATAACAATACTTGCAAAACTTAATGAAACTGGAACATCCCTGGGACGACCCTTCATCACTTCTGAATTTGACGGTCTATTAAGACCTAGAACGGTCAATGCTTTCGTTGACTTCAAAGTGGCCAGTAGACCGGTTGGACCAAATGACGCATGTGGCCCAGGCATTAATTGATCTACGTGTTTATCTCAGAGCCACAACGGTCATCTGCCATAATTTTCACATTTTTAAAAGGTAGCTTCTTCATGTGATTACTTCTAGAATCAATGCGCATCCCGAGAGGAATGTGTCAAAATTTGCACGCTGTCTGTTGAAAATCCTAACGGTTACAAAACATAGAAGGAAAGATATCATTATCTTTGACAGTTACAGTTAGAAACAACGATCATGCCTGTGCCAAAAAGTCAATGATCCCTAACAGAGTGCGGGTATGAAGCCCCTCCGCTTAAGGAGTGTATCGTGACCATGGCTATAAAAGGCCATGGGAGCTGACACTTTGGGACAGGCTCTCACACGCTCTCAAATGCCTGAAAAAGCCATTAAGCAAGCTTAAACTCTCTAACTTTCACGAGCCTCCTAGCGCTCTCTCTCTCTTTACTACTAGTTCCCTATGAACTCAACACTTAGAAAAACAATTCCTCACATGCAATTACGAAGCCATTTTTTTTACGAGTACACCTCCACATACAAACACTCAGCATTCATATTGCATTTCTTACATCATTCTTCTTGTTTTTAGAAGGCTGATTACTGATTTGAGCGTCGAAATATTTTCGATGGGACCAAATTTTTCCGTCACCTGACCTCTTATTTGAAGTTGTGGTATGCAAGACCCAAAACTCAGCAAATGGAGACCGAAACTCGACGGACTACTTGATCAGAATTTATTCAAGTTTGCATCCAAGATGCATCATTGGCACCGTTGTGGGAAGCTTAACAAAAAGCCAACCACTTTTAATCTTTACTTTCATCTTCAAAATTAGTATCATCAGACAAAATGGTGAACACGAGGGCCCAAACTAGTATTCCCACTAAAGATGTTGCCTCCTCTTCCCAGGACCACTCTGCTGGTAACCTAGTCGGAGGGACACTTGCACCATTTCTCCAAACCTAGTGGAGCAGATGAGTAATATGAATAAAATACTTTAAATGCTTTGCACCCTCTAGGGCAAAAAGACGCAAGAGGTTCTACCCTAAAAGAGGCGAGAGGAAGAAAAGAGCAAGAAAAAACCATTGACTCTTCTTCGAATGCCTCCAATGCCTAGAACCGTCCAAGGCTTGAAGGGCGTTTGAGCCACAGGACTCTAGAAGAAATCAAAAGGAATGATTGATTCTCTGGCAGAGCCATAGCCTCAAGCTCAGGAAGGAGCCTCTCGGAATGATTGATCTGCCAGCGGTAGTAGCCGGCTAGCTACATGCTGCACTGTTGAAAAAACAGAGTTGAGGACATATTTCAACTCCAAGAGATCTGGGAATACCTCTTGAGTAGAGGCAAAAGTCGAGAAGATCTAGAACCGTGTGTTCAAAGATGACGACGAACATGCCGTCGATCTAGAGAAGTCTCCCTTCACCACTGAGATTCTGAACCATCCATTGCCGGCCAAGTTCAAAATGCAAGTACTGGATTCTTACAATGGTAGTGCTGATCCTATGGATCACCTGGATCACTTCTGTACCTATCTGAGTCTTCACGGACTAGAGGATTCGGCATTGTGTTGGTGCTTCCCTCTTACTTTGAAGGGAGATGGCCGAATCTAGTTCTAGCAGCTCCCATCAAACTCAACCGGAGCTTTCGTGGGCTTACTGATCTCTTTTTGGCTCAGTACACTTCTAGCCACCAGGAAGAGAAGCAGCCATGGCAACTTTCCTACATTAAGCAAAGACAGGGAGAGAACCCAAGGAAGTTCTTGGAGTGATTTGCGGTGGAGGCCAGAAGAATTTTCAGGCTCACAGAAGAGATGAAACTTGGCAATTTCATCTTTGCCTTGACGTACTGAAACTTCTTCAGACGCCTGGCCCATAAGAACTCGCAGACTTTTCGGGAAGCAGAGTCTATCACTAGGGCCTATGCAGCCACCGAAGAGGTTAACGAGGCGAAGCGTCTTGAGATGATCGACTAGCCTCGCTCTCTCCCGGTCGATGAAAAGAGGAAGAATAGTGGTGGCGACAATCCTCGCCGAAAGCAACAAAGGACCGAAGCATTGGATCATAAGGAGTATAGGCCGATCAACTTGACTCCCCTCAATGACACACGGGCTAATGGCCTTATGCAGATCCATAGTAAAAAGTTCCTTAGATGGTGAAAACCACTAAAGAACGCAGAGGGAGGAAATCCAGTTAAGTACTGCGATTTCTATAGATCTCCGGGACACACCGCCGAGGACTGTAAGATGCTCCAGCGGGAGATTGAGGAGCTCATCTAGAGGGGTCGTCTCAGTAGGTTTGCCAAGAACCCTGGGTAGAGTTCTGGCACCTTACGCGAAGAAGGACCAGATCGGTCCTAGTTACAAAACTGGATTGTGGCTGGCGTGGTCAACATGATCACGACCCGGTCGGCCAAGACCCAGCCAGATCACGAGGAAGGTAAGCTGGGTGGAAGAAGCAGAGAATGGAAGAGAATGTCATTAGCTTTAGTGGTAGTGACATGAATCATATAATTTCCCCACATGCTGATCCCTTTTTTGTATCTGTACTCGTTTTAAATGGTACCATAGATTACCAACTAAAATAAGTTTTCATTGATAATGGAAGCTCTAATGATTTGATTTATCTTGACGTTTTCTTTAAACTTGAATTTAAAAAGAATCAGTTGAAACCTACCGAAGGGATGCTATACGGCCTTAGACAATGAGGCTATAGCTGTCCAAGGAACGATATAGTTCGAGGTCACTATGGGCACGTACCTAAGAATGACAAGTCATATACTCACCTTCTTGGTTGTTGACCTAACCTCTATGTACAACGCTATCTTAGGCCGGCCGTGCCTAGCAGCATTTGGAGCGGTCACCTCGGTATCGCATTTAAAAATAAAGTTTACAATAACATGCAGTATCAGTGAAGTGTTAGGTGACAAACTAATTAGACGGACATGTTACATGTCCCAGATTACACCAAGCAGCAGTGGATAGCCTACAGGAGAACTATGCCATAGAGACGAAGCAACCTTGCAGCAGGCGCAATTCGGCAAGGCAACCGACCTAGTTCCACCAAATTTGGAGGACTTGGAGAAGTGTGTACAGATTGGGGGCTCACTCGCCGGACCACTACGTAGCGAGCTGATAGCATTCTTGAGGTAGAACGCTAATATCTTCACGTGGACACCCGTTGACAAGTCTGGAATTTCAGCCGAAGTGATAGTCCACAAGTTGGGTCTCGATCCTAGCCGTAAGCCCATCAGCTAGAAGCGGAGAAACCACTCGGTAGAGAAGCTCATAGCCATCCGGGAAGAGATGAAGAAGCTTCTAGACGCCCACTTCATTAGAGAAGTCCAATACCTAGACTAGCTCTCCAACGTTGTTCTGGTGAAGAAAAGTAATGGAAATGATGGATGTACATCAACTTTACCGACGTCAACAAAGCCTGCCTAAAAGATAGCTTCCCTTTACCCAGGATCGACTTGTTGGTGGACTCGACTTCTGGACACAAGTTGCTGAGTTTTATGGACAAGTACTCGAGTTACAACAAGATCTGAATGAGCCTAGAGGACGAGGAGCACACCTCTTTCATAACAGATCAAGGCATCTACTTCTATAGGGTCATGCCTTTCTGTTTGAAGAACACAGATACCACGTATCAAAGGCTCGTGAACAAGATGTTTGAAAAGAAAATCGGCCGCAATATGGAGGTGTACGTCGATGACATGCTGATCAAGAGCAAGACCATCAGCGACCATATTCGCGATCTAGCTAAGTCCTTCGAGGTGCTCTGCATACACCAGATGAAGCTAAATCCTTCAAAGTGTGTCTTCAGAGTGTCCTCGGGGAGGTTCTTGCGTTTCATCATCTCTCAGCGAGGGATTGAAGTAAACCTAGAGAAGATCAAAGCCCTCGCAGATATGACTCCGCTACGGAGTGTCAAGGATGTCGAGAGGCTAATCGAATGACTAGTAGCACTGCCTGCTTCTTAGCAAAGGCGAGGGACAAATATTAGCCTTTCTTCAAGGCTCTGAAGGAAACTAAAGCAAACGGTTTCCAGTGGACTATAGAGTGCCAGGCAGCCTTTGACAAGTTAAAGCAGTACTTGGCCAGTCCATCGTTGCTGATGTCACTCAAGAACAGAGAAGAGTTGTACCTCTACTTGGTAGTATCAGTGGTGGCTCTTAGCTTAGTTCTCATGTGCTAGGAATCCGACAATCAATGGCAGTTCTACTATATGAGAAAAACATTGACCGGCCCAAAGATACGCTACTTGAGCACTGAGAAGCTTGCTTTGACACTTGTCTTCTTAGCTCGAAAGTTGAGACCCTATTTTCAGGCTCATCGCATGGTTATTCTGACCAACTAGCCACTAAAGGAAATCCTCCAGAAACCTAACGCGTTTTGGACGCTGGTTAAGTGGGCCATTGAGTTGGGAAAGATAGACATCAGTGCAGCCCGGAGCTAGCCATCAATGGGTAGGCTCTAGCGGACTTCATTATTGAGATCACGACCCTAATTATCAATGAGCAACCCACTCGAGGATGCAGATCACCACTTAGAAGAGCCAGAATAGGTTCTTAATGTGGATGGTTTGTCTACGAACTCAGGCAGCGGTGCCGGAGTGGTTCTAAAGACCCCAGATGGGTTTGAGGTAAAGTCCTCCTTTAAACTCAATTTTTCGGCCACCAACAATATTGCTGAATACGAAACCCTATTAGCCGGATTACGACTAGCCAAAGAATGCTCAGCTAGGCGGCTAACCGTCTATAAAGACTCAGAGTTAGTCATTAACTAAGTCAACGAGAACTTCGAGGCGTGCAACCTTCTCTTAGCTAAATACCTGGCCAAGGTGAAGGATGTCATCCGGAGATTTGACAAGCTGAACCTAATCCATGTCCCTAGAATTGATAACTGGAAGGCCAACCAACTCATTAGAGCAGCGGCGGTCAAAAACTCAGAATAATATTCGAGGAACATGAGGGAAGTCTTGAGCACTACCAACATAGAGGAGTAGGAAGTGATGCAAGTCACTGACGTTGAAAACTGGATGACACCTTACTAGAAATATCTACCAGACAGAGCACTGCCAGAGAATGCGGACGAAGCCAAACGGATCAAAAAGACGGTCGGCTGGTACACCATAGTCAATGGATGGCTCTATCGCCGTGGCTACTCAACTCTATATCTTCGGTGTCTCACTCCTAAGGTGGTTGACTATGCTTTAAGCGAAGTCTACCTCGGGATATATGGGTTACAATTGGCAGCAAGAACTTAACATTCAAAGTCATGCGCCAGAGATATTATTGGCCAACAATGAAGAAGGATGCCCTAGAGTTCGTGAAGAAGTGTGAGATTTGTCAACTTCATGACAATCTTCACTACTAGCCACCCATGGAGTTGGGATCCCTACAGGCTCCTTGGCCTTTTGTACAATGGAGGCTTGATATTCTCGTCCTATTTTCCATTGTGACTAGGTAAAGAAAGTTCATCATCATAGGCATTGACTACTTACCAAATGGGTTGAAGCAGTCTCGCCGGTCAAGATTTCCGAGCACAATGCCTTAGAATTCATCCGCCAAAACATAGTGAGTAGATTTAGCGTTCCCGAGGTCAATGTGACCGACAATAGAACCTAATTTTTGGGGAAGCGCTTCACCAAGTATTGCACCAGTCTCTGCATCAGATTGGTTCATACTTTAGTAGCATACCCCTAGGGAAACGGACAAGTGGAGGTCACTGACCGTACGCTACTCCATGGTTTAAAGACCAAGTTGGAGGATGCAGGGGGTTCCTAAGTCGACAAGTTGCCCTCCGTCCTATGGTTATACCGGACAACTCTAATGGAGCCAACTCGCGAGATGCCCTTTAATTTTTGCTACGGGATTGAAGCGGTAATTTCGATTGAGATCGGGCTTCCAAGTCTTAGGGTCGAAGCCTTCGACCCACTTGGTAACTCCCAAAAGATCATGGAATACCTAGACTTGTTGAAGGAAGCCCGCGACGTAGTTAGGATGCGGATGACAGCCTACCAGAACCAGTAACCCGCTATTACTACAAGAAAATGAAAGCGTGGTAATTCAAAGTTGATGATCTAGTCTTGCGAAACATAGAGGCTACCGGCAAGACAAACAACCGGAACAAGCTTTCCCCGAATTGGGAAGGCCCATTTCTAGTCTCCTCCATCCTGCGGAATGGAGTATACAAACTCTGAATCCAAAACGACAAGTTGGTCCCACAGACGTGAAACACAGTCCACCTAAAGTATTACTTCCAGTGAAAACCCAGGTAGGTCATCTGTATGACATAATTGTGCTTGTAACATATATTGTCATTAATAAAAGAAAATTCTTTTCCATTTGCATTGTGCCCTGTATGTCTTTCCTTGTTTTTCTTTTCTATATAAATGCTTGCTTGCAGGTTATACAAAATAAACGACCTAGATTGCCCCTAAGTTGGGTGGATTTTCACCCGTTTGTAACTAAACCCTAGTCATCCAAGCGGCCTGTGAGTGGTTGAATTAAACTCTGGTCATCCAGGCAGCCCGTGAGCAGTTGAATTAAACCCTGGTCATCTAGGTGGCCCGTAGGCGTCGAATTAAACCTTGGCCATCCACGTGGCCCGTTTGCGGTCTAATTCTAAACCTTAGAGGGCTTAAACGGCACGTGTGATGACCTCCTCCAACAATAGTTAGCGCTGCAGTCTACAACGGTCAACACCTCAGGAGTGAAGTGCTCCGTCCAAAAGCTGGCCGCCAAAGATCATACATGGGCAACGCCACCCAAGCCTCAAACCACGCTAGAGTATAAAACTAACTTGGACGACATCAAGATTCACCCTGATGTCTCCTCGAGGACTTAAGTGCATCTGAGGGCACAACAAACGTCTTCAATGTTACAAGACAGACGGCCAATTTGTACAAGGTACATGAAACAGGCCGGCTAATGCAAAGAACAAGTAACTAAAGGGACAGCCAGTGAAAGAAACATTATGGGGTGCGATATGTCAGTAAAATAATTGTTTTATTAATGACAAAGTTATATTTACTGCTACATCCAAAAGTGAAAAAGCAAGGGATACAAAGTCTCTAAGGAGTAGAACTCCCGGAGGGTGTGGGAGAGACCCTTCATCACCCCGTACAAAATCAACATGTTCTCCACGCTGCTATGCACCACAGTTAGTAGGATCAAGGATGCCGGTTGGAAAATTAGGATCCACGATCCTAGTAATGTGACGACTAATTCGGATGCCTTCCCAGAGCATGGCCCACAACACCTGGGTGATCTCCTAAGGGTGCAAACGAGTAGCAAGCTCATTCTCTAATCTAACGACCTTCACTCTGAGCTCTGTCTTAAACCCCTCTACTTGAAAAGCTCTCCTCCCCACATGAGAAGCTCTCTCCTCTGCCTAAGAAGCTCTCCCTTGATGGTCAGCTGATTGTGCCCTAAGCTCTAGCAGCTCCTGCTCAAGTGCAGCTTTCTCTTCCTGAAGCTGTTGAGCTTGGGTGTATAGCTTGTCCGTCTCCACCTCTATCTTAGCGATCTCCTCGTCACGGTCCTCGATAACGGCATCTCTTTGACACAAACCCTTACACACTACCGATAAAATTTTATCCTCCTGCAAAAGGTCATAGAAGTCAGGCAATGACAACCCAGGAGAAAGGAAAGGAGAGCTTCAAAAGGTTACCACGAAGACTTTTTATTGCCTTTTTGGCCGTCTCCACAACGTTCAAGAGGAACCTGCTAAGGAGGGGCCTAGAGTGGGCTCCTCCTGAGACTACTCTGCCCTCACTTCACCGGTAGGCTCCAATGGTACGATGTCCGAAAGACTGGGAATCGTGACCTCTAGTGGGGGCTCAGCAAAAAAGTCAACCGCCTCTATAAGAACTTTGGCAGTTGACTCTCCCAGCTCAACAAGCGACTTCATAGCTGGCTCCACCGGCTCAGCTGTTAGCTTTGCAGGCGGCTCCAATTGCTTTGCCAAGTCCTCCTGCTGCGATAACACTGTGACAATGCCACTTGCAGCAGCGTGCAGCATGGCCTCGTACTCCTCCACGGCAACCTCTATACTCTCGAGCACTCTCCGACTCTAGTGAGTCATCCGGCTGCTATGTAGTCTAGCTTTGTGGAGGATGACGAAGAAGGCTCTATCGTCGCGGCCCTCGTTTGACTTGGACTTTTGGGAGTATCACTGGTGGAAAGTGCATTGACCGCATCAATAGCTATAGCGCCGGCTTTCCTCTTACACTATGAGGCCACCGGCGGTGGTGGCTTGACCTTTTGGACCAGAGAAGGGGGTCTCGAACGAGCTTTTCTGACTTCCTCCCTGGAAACCAAGTGATCTCTCCTAAACTCGGAGAGATGATCCCTCACTAGCCGCAATAGTGGCTCCATAGTAGCCACCTCCTCTTTCTTGGATTTCCCAGTGAGAGCACTGGGAACCTTGCTCCAATCTCGTGACAAGGGCCATGTATCCTCAACGTGCACAAAGAAGAAGCGATCCTTCCTGTTTTTTAGGAAATCGTATATGGCATCGCTGATGTTTAGATCTTTGGGGGACAAGGAGATCCAGTCCCCACTTTGAGTGAATCAAAATATCATTCTAACTGCCTCTACCGTCAGCATCCACGAATGGTGATGCAGGAAGATGCACAGTGAGAAGAGGTGCCGCAAGGCATTGGCATGGAGCCGTGCGATAGGAACTCTGAGCGCTGTAAAGATGGCGAGCAACTCCTCTGGTAAGAGGAGGCGTAGCCCACTCCTAAGGTGGGCCTTGTATATTACAATGTGACCCCTAGGAGGAAAGCAGGCCCTGTCGTGCTCACTGGGTATTGTGAATACAATCTTCCATGGGATGTTAAACTCAACATATAACTTTCTTACCTTAACAGGCGAAATCACGAAAGCAATCTCGAGAACGGAAGGAGCCATGGAAACAGGAGCAAGAAGAACAGCAGGGATTTAGAAATTTTCAGAGAAGGAAAACGTGAGAAATTTGAATGGATGGACTGGTTTTATAAAGGCACGCAGTCGTTGGAGTAAGGCAGCGCCTCGGAAAGGTACGCCCATCATGGCATACACGTGTCGCTTTTGGAGAGGGCACAGTCGAATCAAATCTCCTATAGAATTAATTATCGGGATCGTAAATTCACTGCATAATGACACATGATAAACTTTTTGACTGACAGTCCGGCAGTATAATGGCGTGTCGATTCAATTCCCCCAAGTTCTCCAGAATCTTACTAGAATGGTCAATGAATCCGGTCAACGCTACCTTCCTACTCAGTTCTCCGAATTCTGACAAGGACGGTCAATGAATCCGGTCAACGCTGTTTTTCTTGCCAAGTTCTTTGGATACTTACCAGAATAGTCAATGAATCCGGTCAATGCTGCTCTTCCTGCTCAGTTCTTCGGATTCTGGTTAGGACGGTCAACGAATCTGGTCAACGCTTCACTTCCTGCTTAGTTCTTCGTATTCTTGCCAGAACGGTTAACAAATTCGATAAATGCTCTCTCCAGCCAGTTCTCAGAATTTTGGTTAGGGCGGTCAATAAATTCGGTCAATGCTTCTTACAGCTTTGTTCTCCGAATCTCATCTTTAAGGTTAGCAGTCGCAAGTAATGCGGTCAGCAGATTAAGAGCCATACCGGTTTCCTCACCGAGCTATCTCGAGGAAGTTACCCAGCCAGAAGTGTCCCATTGTGAACATGTTGGAGGCAGGAGTTTTAGACTACCAGTATGGGGGGCTAGTGATGGGGACGCTAGTAACGGGCTGTCCTACAAAGGAGGAAACGACCCAAATTTTCAACGGCTCATTTCTATCTAGACGATCAACGCTGCCGTTAACCGGACGAAAGGCAAGTGAGCCAACAGAGGCCCAAGATCAGGACAGCCCATTAAGGCCTAGAACGGTCAATGCTTCCGTTGACTCCGAATCGGCCAGTAGTCCGGCTGGACCAAGGGACGCACGCGGCCCAGGCATCAATTGATCCACGTGTCCATATCAGGGCCATAACGGTCATTTGCCCTAATTTTTTGCATCTACAAGAAAGCAAGCTTCATTGTAACGGTCACATCCAGAATCAATATGCATCCCGGGAAAAAGGGGCCAGAATTTGCGCACTGTTTGCTGAAAACTTTAACGGCTACAAAATACAGAAGGAATGAGATCATCCTTTTTGACCATTACAGTCAGAAACGATGATCATACCTGTGCTAGAAAGGCAACGATCCCCAACAGAGTACGGGCATCAAGCCCCTCTGCTTAAGGAAGGCATTCTGTGGCCATTGTTATAAAAGGCTATGGGAGCTGACACTTTGGGACAGGCTCTCACACACTCTCAAACGCTATCAAATGTACGCAAAAGCCCTCAAATAAGCTCAAGCTCTCAGAAGCTCTCTAACTCTCACGAGCCTCCTAGTGCGCAATCTCTCTCTACTACTAGTTCCCTACAAACTAGTACTTAGAGAAACAGCTCTTCACAAGCAATTACGAAGCCACTCTTCCTACAAGTGCACGCCCATATACAAGCACTCCTCAGTATTTATATTGCACCCCTTGCATCCACATTCTTGTCTTTAGAAGGTTGATTATTGACTTAAGTATCAGAGTATTTTCGGTAGGATCAAATCCTATCGTCACTTGACCTCTTTTTTTAATTATAATGTGAAGAACCCAAAGTTTAGCGAATGGAGATCGAAACCTGATGGACTACTTGACCTGAATCTATTCAAGTTTGGATCCATGACGTATCAAAGAGGGATTATAAAAAGAAGGATTATAACATGCCTTATAAAAAATGAAAAAAAAAAAAGGCAATAGAACTTTAGATTTTTAATTGTTTATAAATTATGAAATCATTTAGAATATTCCTGTTATATTAAGAATTTTATATTTTTATAGATTAAAAAAATACTCTAACTTTTTGAAAGGTGTTAAAATCAAAAAATAATAATAAAATACTTTAATACGTTCAATTAGGTATATACTTTTAAGTAGAAGGGTTTGGCGAGTGCACTAATGGCATGTTTGGTTAGTGATTATAGAATTTTATTTCAAGTGAAATATTTATTTTACTATTTAATTATATTTTAATATAGAATAAATATTTTCAGATGAATATTTATTTTTAAATTTTATGAAATAAAAAATATCACATTTTGTTAGGTTTTTTTTTATATTCAAATCTGAGGGAATAACTATTTTTGTATCCAATATTTTTTTCCCTGTATTACCCTCTTCTTTTTTCCCAAGCAATCGCTTTGTGTTTTTTTCTTTCCATACGAAGCTGCTGCGCTACTGTAGAGTAAATTTAAGTTGTCTGTGACTTGCGAGAAAGGAAGAGAGAGAGAAATTTAACAAAATTTAAACCACAATTTTTATATAAAAAAAATCTTGTTAATAGTAGAGATGATAAAAAATATCAGAGGTTGTCGTAACCGGTACCGTCATATCGTGTCGTGCCGATTTGCCGTTAGACTCTGTTTTGAAGGAGAGATTAGGGCAACAGCAGGGCAGAAAAAAAGAGGAGGAAGAATGAAGAAAAGAAGATAAAAGAAAAGAAAAGAAGGTCCAAGAAAAGGAAAGAAAGAGGAGAGAGTGTGTGCAGGATTATATATGTATATTCAAGAAAAAAATATTTTTTTCTTAAATAAAGATAAAAAAATTATTATGTTAAATTTTATATCTTATTTTATCATATTATTTTACATATTAAATATTAAAATATTAATTTTAACTTATTTTATTTTAGCAATCAAATATAAAAATATAAAATTTTAACTCTATTTTATCTTATTCTATCATCTGAGAATAATTATTATATTTTTATCTTACTCTATTCTAATAATCAAATATATCATAAAGATCAAGCTTTAACCTCAGGTGTAAGCTTTATCTCTTTTGAGTACCAATTCATTTTGGATCTTAATCCATGGAGCAATTGACCCAAGGAGCCATCTCATCTCCATCCTGGTCCAAATATTTGGAGCAATATCGAGGCTAAACATAGAGTAAGTTAATAAGGCACGTTAGCATTTGATTACAGATGTCCATCATTGATTCACAGTGAGATTAACCAAAAAAAATACAAATTTGATTTTCAAATTGCTTTGAAGAATCTGAATAATTTTGATAAATAGGCTATAATTTTAATGAGGTATTTTTTGTAACTTTCTTTTGTTTCAAAAATTTTATTTTAAATTGTTTTTTTAATTGAAAAATAGCTTTCTCTTTCTGTTTGTTAGTTTATTTTTTCATTTTCTATTTTCTAAGTTTTATAAAAGAATGTATCCACTTATTTCAATTAAAATTTATAAGTTTTCTGAATTCCTATTTACTAATAGTTGTCGATGCACATTGATAATTTAGCATATAGTTGGGGTGGTCAATCAAACTAATTTACTTAAAGTTTGGTTCAAATTTATTGGTTAAAAATTTTCTGAGCACAACTTGATAAAATCAATACGTTAAATCAAGCCTATTTTTTTAGAGTTTGATCTAAGATAGATTCTAAACTATATGTTTGGTCTAAATTGAGTTTTCAACACATACATGTTTCGGGGGCATCTAGTAGAGATTAGAATGTATAATCCATAACAAAAGAAATTAGATTTTAAAAGTGTCAGTTAATACTTTATTAGTTATTTAGATAAATTTGAAGTGTATAAGTTTTACTATGTTAACCATTATATAAGAACGATAGAAACCGACAATATCAGATTATTTAAAATTGATAAAACTAGTGAGAGTAATGTTCCACCGAATGTGAACATTAAGGAATTTGGTGTACAGGTCCATTTACCCGTAAATTTCAAAGAAGTTATTGTTTCGATAATTATTGGACAACTTAGTAACAATTAACAATAAATTAATAATCTTATCATTTATGATGAGATTATCACTATTGAACGAGTTGAAGAATAAATACAATAAGAAGCATTAAGGAGATTCATTGAAAAAAGAGATATTTTATTTTAAATAATTATTTAATTTATTTATAAGAATCTGAGTTTAATATAAGAATATATGATTATTCAATTTCTTTCTAACAAAGTATAGAAAGAAATGGTTTTTTTAGATGGATTAATACGATAAAAAATAAGTTAAAAACAATGGTACATAATAAAGTATGAGATCTCATTGAATTGCCTAAATATTACAAAATAGTTAGCTGTAAATGGATATTTAAGATCAAATATAACTTTAATGGTAATGTCGAATAATATAAACGTAGATTTATGGCCAAAAATTGTACTAAGAGAAATGACATTTATTATAAAGAGACCTTATCTCTAATTTTAAAGAATTACTATTTAAGAATTATAATAGTATTAATGGTCCATATTGATTTAAAATTATATCAAATTGATGTAAAAATTACTTTTTAAAATAGTAGTTTAGATGAAGAAATTTACATTAAACAATTTGCAGGATTTTGGTAGAAGGATAAGAAAATTTGATTTATAAATGAAAGAAATCAATACATAAACTTAAATAAGCCTTATAGTAATGGTATTTAAGTTTCATTATACTATTTTATTCTTTTATTTAACAAAAAATACAAATAAACGGTTCATATACCTAAAAGTCAATAGGAGTAAGTTTATATTTTTTTATTTTATATGTTAATGATATATTATTTATAAATAGTGATCTTGGATTATTTTATGAGATTAACGACTATTTTTTATATGAATTTTGACATAAAATGACATAAAATGAGACAACTTATATAGTAGAAATAAAAATATTTTGAGATTAATCACATAAATTGTTAAGATTGTCTCATAAAAAGATATATAAAAAAGTTTTAAAGAGATTTAAAATAAAAAATTGTACATCAAGTATTACCCTAATCTATAAAGGTAATCAATTTAATTTATTACAATACCCGCAAAATTAATAGAAGTGAAATTAAATATATGACATTTCTTATAAGTTTGACATAGGAAACTTGATATATGTACAGACCTGTACTATATCAGATATAAATTTTATAATTGGTATACTCAAATGATATCAAAACAACTCTAATATGGATCATTGGAAGAATACATAGAAAGTAAGGGAATAAAAACTACATGCTTACTTATAAAAAATTAGATCATTTAGAGATAGAAGAGTATCTAGATTTAGACAACACTAGATATATAGAAAATAAAAAGTCCACTTCTAGATATATTTATCTTTTCGATGGAGAAGTAATTTCATAGAAGAGTGCAAAGCTATCAGAAATTATTATGTCTACAAAAAGTATACTCCAGAAATCCGACGTTTCTCGGCGGTGGGTAAAATAGGCTATCGAGTTGGGCGAGTTCGATATCGAATTTCAGCCCAGGCTTGTTGTAAAGGCGTAGGTGCTGGCTGACTTCATTGTTGAAATTACAACCCCAGTTCTCGAGGAGCAGCCCGCAGAAAGCACGGAACTGCTTGACAGAGTTCCGAAATGAATACTCCACATGGACGGATCGTCTACGGACGCTAGCAGTGGCGCTGGAGTAGTCCTCACGACCCCTGACGGGTTTGAGGTGAAATACTCCTCGGGCTCAATTTTTCGGCAACCAACAACGTTGCCGAGTACGAGGCCCTGTTAACCGGATTATGGTTAGCCAAGGAATGCTCTGCCGAGAGATTGACAGTTTATAGCGACTCCGAACTAATCGTTAACTAGGTTAACGGAGACTTTGAGGTAAACAACCCTCACCTGGTCAAGTACTTGGCGGAGGCTAGGGAGGCCGCCCAGAGTTTCGATAAGCTAACCCTGGTTCATGTTCCCAGAACTGAGAACGGGAGGGCGGACTAGCTAGCTAGAGCCGCTACAGCCGAAAACCCAGAGCAGTACTCGAGGGACATGAGGGAGATCCAGAACGCTTCTAGTATAGAGAAATAAGAGGCAATACAGATTTTCGAAGCGAAAAACTGGATGATGCCTTACCTTAGTTATTTGGCTGACGGATCATTACTAGAGGGCGCGGAGAAGGCTAAACGAATCAGAAAGATGGCCAGCTAGTATGCTGTGGTTGACGGACGGCTATATCGCTATGGCTACTCAACCCCATACCTCCGGTGCCTAACTCCCGAAGAGGCTGATTATGCTTTAGGCGAAATCCACCTCAGGATTTACAGATTGCACATTGGTGGAAAAAACTTAGCCTTCAAGGTCAAGCGTCAGGGCTACTACTGGCCCTCGATGAAAAAGGACGCGCTTGAGTTTGTGAAGAAATGTGAAAGTTGCCAGCTTCACAACAACCTTCATCGCCAGCCATCCGCGGAACTGAAGACCCTTCAGGCCCTTGGCCCTTCGCGTAATGGGGGCTCAATCTTCTCGGCCCGTTTCCCATTGCCACGGGGCAAAGGAAGTTCATTATTGTAGGCATCGACTACTTCACCAAGTGGGTCGAGGCTACCCCACTGGCAAAGATTACGGTGCATAACGTCCAAAAATTCCTTCACCAGAACATCATTTGTAGATTCGGTGTCCCTGAGGTTGTTGTGACCGACAACGGGACCCAATTCTCGAGGAAATACTTCACCAAGTATTGCGCTAGCCTTAGCGTCAAGTTGGTCCACACTTTGGTGGCATACCCCCAAGCAAATGGATAGGTAGAGGTCACAAACCGAACGTTACTCCACGGGTTAAAAACTAAACTAGAGGACGCAGGGGGCTCCTGGGTGGACGAGCTACCCTCTATTCTCTGGTTTTACCAGAAAACCTCAAAGGAACCATCGCACGAGACACCCTTCAGCCTCTGTTACGGAATTGAAGCAGTAATTTCAGTTGAAATCGGGCTCCCAAGTCTTAGGGTGAAATCCTTCGACCCACAATGTAACTCTCAAAAAATCAGGGAGCACCTAGACTTGTTAGAGGAAGCCCGCGATGCCACCAGAGTACGGACAGTGGCCTACCAACATTGGATTGCCCGATACTACAACAAAAAGGTTAAGGCGCGACGATTCAATATTAGAGACCTCGTCCTACGAGACGTCGAAACCACGGGCAAGCTGGCCGGCTGTAATGAGCTCTCCCCTAATTGGGAGGGTCTTTTCTCGTCTCCACCATCCTACAAAACGGAGCCTACAAGCTCCGGAGCTAGGACGGGAAGCTGGTTCCACGAACGTGGAACGCGATCCACCTTGGACGCTACTTCCAATAGAAAGCGTAGGTACGTACTTGCATTATTGTGTGTGTGCGCATTCACTTGCTTGTTTTAATTCACAAAAACGAGTGTTTACTTAGCATGCGGCCTTCCCCTCCTTTGCACATGCATATATGTATATGAGTTTTCTTTGTAGGCTACCCGACCTAGACTACCCCTAAGTCGGGAGGGTCCTCACCCTCCCGTTAATAAACCCTGGTCATCCAGGCGGCCCGTAAGTGGTCGAACGTGAACCTCGGTCATCCGAGTGGTCCATTAGCAGTCGTATTTAAACCCTGATCATCCAGGTGGCCCGTAAGTGGTCTAATGTGAACCTCGGTCATCCAGGCGGCCCATTAGTGATCGTATTTAAACCCTGGTCATCCAGGTGGCCCGTGAGTGGTCTAATCTAAACCTTGATCATCAAAGTAGCCCGACAGTGGCCAAAATCTTAGGGGGCTTACGCAGCAACGCAACGACCTCCTCTACAAGGAGATAGTGTGATCAGTCAACGATGGTCGAAAGGAGAAGAATCTTTCTCCAACGCTGGCCGTCCAAGTCAGCACTTGGGTA
This sequence comes from Nepenthes gracilis, assembly GCA_033239525.1. Taxonomy (NCBI): domain Eukaryota; kingdom Viridiplantae; phylum Streptophyta; class Magnoliopsida; order Caryophyllales; family Nepenthaceae; genus Nepenthes; species Nepenthes gracilis. Next base: position 7,252,403 of record BSYO01000022.1, on the reverse strand, counting down.
GTGCCACCAGGCTGGTTAACACAACCGCCTGCAAAGCCTAAGGACCTCACTCCTTAGGCAGCACAACAATGGCGGCTGGCCAATAAAGTTGGTCGTCCAATGCGGCAGAAATACAAGCATAAAGGCAATAAAGAGAAATGGACACAAAGTTAAAAAATTTTCATTTTATTGCTTCCAAATGTGTTACAAAATACATCCAATGTACCTAAGTGCAAGGGAGGTTCCAAAAGTGTACAACATAAGAAGCTACAGGGGCGGCGGAGGCCTCTGACTGTCACGGGGCTCCCCCACGAGGCTGTCTCTACGCTGCGCCGTTCTGTTGGATAGATTGATGAGGTCAACAGGGAAGTCGGGATCGACCAACCGCATAATGCGTCGACTAAGGTTGACCCCTTCCAACAGCCGCGCGTACATCATGCTCTCGACCTCATGGGGGCAGATGCGGAGGCTCAAGTCGTTCTCAAAGGTTGCCACTCGCCTAGCAAGTTGATCAATGCGCGCTTTGGCTCGATCGCCCTCATCCTTCAAACAGGCAACTTCGGCCTTCAAGCCCGCAACCTCAACCTTTAAGTTGGCATTCTCCGTTTCAACTCCCGCCAGGACAGTCTCGAGGGTAGCGGTCTCCTCACGGTGCTCCCCTCGAAGCAGCCAGCCTAGCGTCAGCCAGGCGATCTCCGCCTCCCTATCAGCGATCACCCGGTCACGCTGCTCCATCGCCTTGATGATAGCAGAGCCATCTTAGACGTCTGCACAAAATACAAATGAAGAACAAGTTAGAAATTCAGGGAAGGAGAAAGTATGCAGAAGCCATCACCAAGAATTATACCTCCCAAACTCTCGTCACGGGCCTCTCAGGCCTAGCCTCCAGACCTAGCCCAGGCGGCAGTGGGCTAGGAGCGGCGTCCACTTGAGCTGAGGTGGCAGCAGCCTCCTCCAGAATCTCATCCAGCAGCCCATCATCAATGTCGTCCATAGCAACCACAGGCTTCCTGACTACAGCCTCTGCAGCAGCTGCCAGAGGATCAAGCTCCACCATTGGCTCCACAGCAGGAGTCCGCACGATTGGAGAGCCAACGGATGGCTCCTGTGCCTCCACCATTGTCTCACAGGTGGGCTCCGTAAAGGACTCTGTTTGCACCACTCGAGGAGCCACTTGCGGCGCAGGCTGCGCCAAGATGATACTTTCTCCCATGGCCACCAGCAGGTCTTCGAAGGTTTTTCCCATGCCCGTGGTACTGTCGGGGCCGCTGCAGATCCCGACGGCGATGTAATCGGGGCACGATGATGATGAGGAAGGCGTCTCAACACCCTCTTAAGCAGCAGACCAATAAAGCCTTCATCTGTGGGGCAGAGACGGATAAGCAGACCCTTGGAGTTCTCCGACCGTATCTTTCGTGCCAGTGGCATGGGCTTTTGAACCAGGAAAGGCGGTCCCCAATTCACCTTCTTGGTCTTTGCCATAGAGACCAAGAAGTCCCGTTTGAAGTCCACAAGGTGGTCTTTGACCAATTTGGTCAACCACTCTAAAGACGCCGTCTCCGCCACAGTGACATCCCAGTATACACATTCGGCACCTGGCCCTAGTCCTTCGCAAGGGGCCAGGTCGCCACCACACTCACAAAAAAGAACCGGTTCTTCCAGTTCTTGAGCGAATCGTAAATGACAGTATTTATTTTAAGGCCAGGACGGGAGACGAGAAATATCCATTCGACTCCCTAGTTTATTTTAAAGAGCCCCTTCACCACCGGCATCGTCAACCTCTTAGAGTGCTTGCGAAGAAAAATACAGAGGGTACAAATATATCGTACGGCGTTGGCATGAAGTTGGGCAACTGGGACTCGAAGGGCTTGCAGGATCAACCGCAAGTCATCCAGTAGAGGAAGACGGAGGCCGCTCCTCAGGTGGGCCTCGTATATCGTTATGTGCCCTGCTGGTGGAGAGAAGGCCCTATTGTCCTTGCCCGAAACCCTCCACGCAATATCCTTAGGGATATTGAACTCAACACACAATACTTTCATGTCACCCTCTCGAAGGACAGAGGTGATGTCGGCGACGGAGGCCATGGCTGATAAAGAGGCTAGGGTTTCTTGAATGAACGAAGGAAAGTCGAAGACGAAGCAAGGAGGCGTGGGGGAATATTCAAAGTGAGGAGGGAAACTTAAATGGCAAAGTATGAAACGCCTTAAACCGCCTCAGAAAGGACGCCATCAGTCCTGCCACGCGTCGCCTCCCTGATTAGCTCTTCAAAAGGCAAATTTCTGATGCATTAATGGCCCGGATATTCGTCCAACCAAAAGAAGACGCATGTCTACTTTTTGCCTGACAAGCCGACCGATGGCCATGTGTCAATCAGGGCTCGCAGAAAGTCTTCCAGAACTGACCAAAGACGGTCAACAGCTCCGGTCAACACTCTTCTCCGAAACTGACCAAATACGGTCAATAGCTCCGGTCAACATTCTTCTCCGGAATTGACCAAAGACGGTCAACAGCTCCGATCAACTTCCCTCTCTGCCTTTCATGGAGTCCTCCGGGATCCTCAAACGACGAAGGGCATGAGGGGCATCCCATTATAACATGCCGGAAGCCAGAATTCTGGCCACCGACATGGGAGATTAGTGATGGGTATACCATAATATGGGCTGACCCATAGTCGAAGAATGCCCAAATGGCCTGCTGGATGGCCAACTCAAAAATTGCCCAACAGGAGGCGAAGGCCCAAATCCTGAAGGCCCAGGACGGTCAATGCCAGCGTTGACCGTTTAGACTTCAGTAGGCAGCCAACTCGCGTACAGACGGTCAACTCGAGCGTTGATCGAATGTACTGTAGCGGCAGGCCCAAAAAGGCTTCAAACCTGCTACGGCCTAGGCCCAAATTGGCAGGCGAACACATGCACGAAAAGCAATGGTCCTTTCATGATCACATGCCTTTCATAAAAGCTGATCCTCTCTAAAAGGGCGGCAATGAACTCAGCTCCAACAAAACGGTCACAAAAGCTTGAGACGATCTGAAGATCCGTTGCGCTGTACAGCAGAAAGAAGATCCATCAAATCACGACTCTCAAGCCCACCAACTTTGAGAAGGCCGCCATCGCCAGTCCAAGATGAACACATCACCTTGCCCAGAGAAGGTGGCTCACCTGCTGTCCATAAAAGCTAAGGCCTTCGTTCTGGAAGATACAGGCTCTTACACACGCTCTTACATGCTCATACAAGCTCACATACACGCAGGCATTCTCAGACACACAAGCTCGCGAACAAACACAAAAGCTAACTCGAAAAACAGAAGCTCTCTTGCTGACTCTTTAACTTGTCTTCTTGAGAACATTGAGAACGAGCTTCCGAAAAGACTTCCTACAGTCGTACCCATGAGCGCTTACAGAGCTGAAACAGAGGCTCATCTTCTCCTTCTCTCGACACAAGCATTCGTCCTCCAATCCCCCAGAGGCCTCCGGATTCCAGAAGACCTTTTCGGCTTTCTGAGGATCGTTCCCTAAAGCTTCTATACTTTCGGGACGTCACTTCCTTACGCTCTCTGTGAGTAGGAAGCGAGAGCTCGCATTCTCAACAAGCTAACACTCCTGACCATCCTACTCTCTCTCTTTTGCTTTCCAATTTACATTCCTTGCTTAGAAGGATTTTACTGACTTGAGCGTCGGAATATTTTCAAGGGAATAACATCCCACCGACACATTGACCTCTCGTTCACTTTAGTGGTGTGTAGGATTCAGACTCAGTGAACGGAGTTGGGTCGAGCTATCCAGACGAATCGGAATCTATTCGAAGTCGGATCCAGGTACGCATTATGTATATTTTTTATTACTTCTAATCAAATATAAACAACTCGAGGAGCTGTGAATTGTCATTTTAGATTTCAGAGTAGAGATACTAATTTCTACAAAGTACATAATTTGATTTTGACTTAAATTGATATTTGTGTGTACTCACATAAGAAGTTTAGTCCTCTTTTCTTTTGTCAAATTCACGTTCACAGTTCAACCTAAATTTAAATACAGAAAGCTACTCAACTCAAAAAGTCCTTTGGGCTACTATGTGAGGCCGGTGATATAGTTATTATATAAAAAAAAAATCAATCATAAAATTAATAAATTAAAATTTGAAAAATAGTCTATCTATAAATTTTATAAATTTATAAAATAATAATTTATAGTCTTATATTGTTAAAATATTATTATATAAGGAGGATTATATTTTATAAATTTACAAAATAATAATTTTAGAATAATATATTTTTAAAATATTATTATATTAATAAGATTTTAAAATTTTAAAAAAAATTTGATATTTTTTTATTTTATAAAAATATTTAAATATAAAAAACATTATATGAATTTTAAAAAAATTAATTAATTAATTAATAAAAGTGATGCGTCTTGGATCCAAGTTTCGAATAGATTCGGATCAAGTTATCCGTTTGAGTTTGGCTCCGTCCACTGAGTCTAGATCATATACACCACAATTACGGGTAAAAGGTCAGATGTCGGCAAAATTTTATTCCACCAAAAACACTCCGACACTCAAATCAGTAAGTAGCCTTTAAAAGTGGAAGGTGAATGCAATGAGATGCAATATGAATGTAAAGAGTATTTGTGGGAGTGGGGGTTACTCTTATAAATAGAGAGACTTTGGCTACTCGTGAGGAGCAATGTCTCAATATTGAGTTCACTGAGAGCGTAATAGTAAAGAGAGAAAACGCAAATGTGCACAAGTACTGAAAGAATGAGAGCTTTACAAGAGAAGGCTATTTCAGGCAAGTTAGAATGTGCCTTGAAGCGTGATCTCCATCGCCTTTTATACTTGCTGTGCTGGGCTGCTTTCTTTGTGCAAAAGGGCTTGATACCCGCACTTTGTTGGAACCGTTGCCTTTTCTGACGTGCGGCCTTTATGACTGTAACAGTCGTTGGATTGATTGCTTTCCTTCTGCATTCTGTAATCGCTAGGATTTCCAACTAACATGGAAAGGATTCTTACGTCTTCCTTGAGAGATGTGCATTAATTTTGGAAGCAACCATTACAATAGACATTTCCTTTTGTAGAGAGCACGAAATCAGGGAAAAAAATAGTTGCTACATGAGGATGGACGTGTGGGCCAGTCTAGGCTTGGGCCGCTAGAGGCTTGGTCTTTGGCCGGTCAACGAAAGTATTGACTGTCTTGTATGCTTCCAATCAACAGAGGTGTTGACCGTTTTGGGTCCAAGTGGGCGGTTCTGCTCTTGGGCTTTGACTTGCTTATTAGCCTCTCGTCTAGTCAACGACTAACATTAACCATTCAGGCACAAATGGACCACTATGGATCTAGGCTATTCCTTCTTCGTGGGCTAGCCAATTACTGGCGTACCCATCACTAGCCCCCATGTTGGTGGTCTGGGATTCCGACCTCTAGCATGTTTACAATGGGACGCGCTTGACTGGGACACCCTAGTGAGGAAGCTGTCAATGACTCTTGATTTATCAATCGAGTTGCTTGAAGTTGTTGACTGCTAAGTCAAATCCAGAGAATTGGCTAAAGAGAATCGTTGACCAGATTCATTGACAATATAAGCCAGAATTCAAATAACTGGTGAAAGAGGCATTGACCGAATTTGTTGACCGTCTAGGCCAAAATTTGAAGAACTACTGAAAAAAGTGTTGACCAATTCGTTGACCATCTGGGCTAAAATTTGAAGAACTGGTAAAGGAAACGTTGATCGGGTTCGTTGACCGTTCTTGCTAAAATCTGATGAACTTGTGGGAATTGAAATGACACGTCATTATGCCATCGAAATGTTAGTAAAAAAGTTAGTCATGTGTATGCATGCAGTAAATTTACGATCTTGGTACTTAATGTGCCAGAGGGTCTGATTCAATTGCATCCTCTCTGAAAGCAACACATGTCAACCGTGATGGGTGTGCTTTCTCGAGACGTTGCATTGCCAACGGTTGCATGCCATTAAAAACCAGTCCGTTCGTTGAAATTTCCCACACTTTGGAAATTTTCAAAGTCTCTGCTATTCTTCTTATCATTGTTTCTATGGTTCCTTTTGTTACTGAGATTACTTCTGTGATTACTCTTGGTGATGTGAATGAACTGTGCATGGAGTTCAATATTTCACGCGAAATTGTCCCTGTGATGCCTAACGAGCACGACAGGGCTTGCTTCCCTTCTAAGGAATGCATCACTGTGTATGAGGTTCATTTGAGGAGTCGGCTTCGCATCCCTGCTCTGGAGGAGTTGCTAGACATATTTGCCGCGCTTAGGGTTCCCATCATACAACTCCATGCTAATACTGTGCGATACCTCTACAAGTTGCGCATCTTCCTCCGCCATCATTTACAGTTGCGCATCTTCCTCTGCCATAATTTACAGTTGTTGACGAAGGAGGTGGTCAGGATGATGTTTCTATTCACCCAGTGTGGGGATTGGATCTCTCTGTCCCCCAGAGATCTTCCTGTCAACAAAGCTATCTATGACTCGTTGAAGTATTGGAAGGACCACTACTTCTACATGTGTGTCGAAGACTCATGGCCCTTATCCCGAGATTGGGGCAGGGTCCCTAGTTTTTTTACCGGGCCGACAGAGGAAGCTGAGGTGGAGGCCGTGGAGCCACTACTGGCACTGGTGAGGAAGTACCCTGATGATTTTAGGAGGGATCATTTGGTTTTCAAGGAGGAAGCCAAGAAAGCTCATTAGAGACCCCCTTATCCGGTCCAGAAGATCAGGCCGCCGTCACAACGCAAGAGGAAGGTTGGCGCCTTTTTCATTGATGCAGCTAGTGCACTTTTTACCAGTGATGTTCTCAGTAGTCCAAGGCAAAAAAGGGCTATGACAATAGTGCCTTCCTCCTCCTCCTCCATAGAGCTTGATTACGTGACGGCCAGATGGCTTACTGGAGTCGGAGAGCGCTCCCGGAGTAGAGGCGGCTGTGGAGGAGTACGAGGCCATGCTGCACGCCGCCACAAGTGGCGTGGTCATTGCGCTACTGTAGCAGAAGGGCTTGGCGGCTCAAGCCGCGCCCACAGAACAACCGCCTGGAGCCACCAAGATGGAGTCAATTGATGAGCCACGAGCTGAGCTGGAAGAGCTAGCCGTCAGAACGGAGCTGGCTGATGAACTGTAAGCTAAGCTGGAAAAACCAGCCTTAGAGCTGCCTCTTGTGCAAGAGGAGCCAACTGCAAGAGAGCTCTTGGAAGCGGCTGACCTCAGTGCTGAGTTGGTGGAGCGGATTGCTGCTGAGGAGGCTACTGTTTCCAATCCCCTGCCTTCAGCTCTAAGGTTGTAGAGCAAGCCAGTGAGGGGGCAGTGAAAAGTCTGCCTGGTAATTTTTTGAAGTTTTCCTTCTCTTCTTTCTTTAGCATTGTGGTTTAACTTCTTTATCTTTTGGCAAGAGGCTAAGGTTCTCGGCGCAGTGAGCAAGGGACTGCATCAGCGTGACTTGGTGGTCCAGGACCGCGAGAAGGAGATTGCCTAGTTTGAGAAAGAATTGGACCTGTTGAGGGCCCAGCACAACGAGGAGAAGGCCGCTCTCTAGTCTGAGTTGTCTGAGCTGAGAGCGAGAAATGTGAGACTGGAAGAGGAGGCTGCCAGGGCTACTGGGCGTATCGATGAGCTTCTAGGAAAGTTAGCATCGTTGGAGAACGAGCTATCCACTTGTATTCATCCTCATGAGGTTTCTCATGCATTGTGGGCACGATTATGGAAAGGCATCAACATTAGTTATCGCATTGTCCACCTAATAGACCCCAATTTTTCCATTGGTGTCATTGATCCCATAAACCCTACCGCTTTGTGGCGTGAGAGCCTTGTGGTCCAGCCTCAAATTGTGTGAGGGCCTCCCCCGCCTCCTCCAGGGAGCTCTGCCTCTTAGATTTTGTATTCCATTGCTTTTTGCCTCTTGTCTTTATTGTACACATCATTTTATCATCAATAAAATTATTGTTTTACCAACTGATGCGTTCCATGACTTAGCTTTCATTAACCGTTCCGTTACTTGTTTGCTCCTTGTCTCAGTTGGCCAACTTAGTGCATCTCGTGCAAGTTGGCCGTCCGTCTCATATATTGGAGATGTTTGTTGTACTCTCAGATAAACTTATGCCTTGGAGAGGATATCAAGGTGAATCCTAATGTCGCGCAAAGCCTGTTCTACACTCATGCTTGAGTAGAGTCTTGGTGGCGCTGCCCATGTGTAAACTTGGGCAGCTAGCTTTTGGACGGAGTGCTTTGCTACTGTTAACCATCATTGACTGATCACACTATCTCTATGTGAAGGAAGTTGTCACGTGTGCTACTTTAACCCCCTAAGATTTTGATCGCAAATAGGCCACTTGGATAACCAAGGTTTAATTCAACCACCAATGGGTTGCTTGGATGATCAGAATTTAATTTGACCGCTCATAGGCCGCCTGGATGACTAGCATTTAATTTGACCGCTTATGGGCTACCTGGATGACCAGGGTTTAATTACGAATAGGTGAAAACCTACCCGACTTAGTGGCAGTTTGGGTCGTTTGTATAACTCTGTAAATTCACACACATGCACATGGAATAGGCAAAGAAAAATAAAGAAAAGCATGCCACAAATGAAAAAGTATCGTTATTTTATTAGCATGTACATTACAAGCATACATGTGCAACATGAATGACCTACCTATGCTCTTACTGGAAGTAGCACTTGAGGTGGATCGCATTCCACGTCCATGGGACTAACTTGCCGTTCTAGGTTCGGAGCTTGTATGCTTCGTTCCACAGGACGGCGGAGACTATAAAAGGGCCTTCCCAATATGGGAAAAGCTTATTCGGCTGGTGGTCTTACCCGTAGCCTCGATGCTTCACAAGACCAAGTCTCCAACTTCGAATTGTTGTGCTTTTACCTTCTTATTGTAATAGCGGGTGACTCGTTATTGTTTGATCGCTGTCTACATTCTAGCAGTGTCGCGGGTTTCCTCTGGTAAGTCTAGGTGTTCCCTAATATTCTAGAAGTTGTCTTGTGGGTCGAAGGACTCGACCCTAAGACTTGGTAGCCCAATCTCAACCGAAATTACCGTTTTAGTCCCGTAGCTGAGATTGAAGGGCGTCTCACAAGTTGGTTCCTTTGGAGTCGTCCAATAAGACCAGAGGATGGAGGGTAACTCGTCAACTTAGGAGCCCCCTGCATCCTTCAGCTTGGTTTTCAGATCATGGAATAGCATGCGGTTTGTGATCTACATCTGTCCATTTGCTCGAGGGTATGTCACCGAATTATGGATCAATCTGATGCCTAGATTGGTAAAATATTTGGTGAAGTATTTTTCTAAAAATTGGGTTTCATTGTTGATCACGATGACCTTGGGAATGCCAAATCTGCTAACTATGCTCTGGCAGACGAATTTTAAGACGTTGTGTTCAGTGATCTTGGCTAGCGGGGCGGCTTCAACTTACTTGGTGAAGTAGTCGATGCCTGCGATGATGAACTTTCTTTACCCTATTGCAATGGGAAATGGGCCAAGCATATCAAGTTCCAATTACGTGAAAGGCCAAGGAGCTTGAAAAGATCTCAACTCAGTGGGCAGTTGGTGGTAAAGATTGCTGTAGAGTTGGCAATTCTCATACTTTTTCACAAATTCAAGGGCATCCTTCTTTATGGTCAGCCAGTAATATCCTCCACAATGGATCACAAATATATTTTTCTGGAGCTTTCAATTACACATGCACAATTAGATAGCTTATATAACAATTAAATACGATGGAAATATGTAATTTTATTTTTAACCTTAGATGAATAGTGTTAGGGCTACTTTTAGAGCTTTCGAATGTCACAAACGGGTCGATACTTGTAAAATCGGATGCCCAATCGAAGTATATACATATTTAGGACGTGCTAATTCATAAATTGGAGACAATTTGACATATAAACCAACCGAAATGGGTGAATCCCACATTTGGTGAGGGTTAGGGTTTGGCAAAGCAAAACCAAGCAAATCGGAAGGGAATTCAGGCATTAAACCCTAAAAGTTTTAGGTACTAGTCACGAGTCACATATTTTTCATTATTTGGGTGGGTATCGGAATGATGATACGTGATGGAGAATGAATAAAAATTGAAAGATGAGATAAAAAAGGTATAAGAGCATTTGTCTCAACCCGATCTATAATCTTTTTAACTAGCTCTCGGACGGATTCGGTCTCAAAGGCTTCAATCTCCTCCTTCTCTGTCTTAGTTGGCGCTTTCTCTCTCTCTAGTTAGGGTTTGGTCACACAAAATGAGAATCTCGAAAGTAGCTCGGGGTTATAAAATAGCGTGGCGCTCGAGCGCCAAGCAGGCAAGCAATGGGCGCAGGCTCACTGCTCGGCCGTGCTCGAGCGCACGACGATGAGTTGTAGGCTTGACCGAATCTATTTTTGGCGCCACCTTCCGAGCACACAGCAGGCGTAATGCTACTGGCAGTGCACCAGTAAGCAGTAGTCCAATTTTTCCATTGATTTTGCTTCCGATACATTTTCTTCCGCATACATTAAGCCTAGTTTTGATTATTATTATTTTAGTTATCTCCTAATTACTATGTTTTGGAATCGGAACCTCACAACTCTGCCTCACTTATAAAAATTTTATCCTTTAAATTTAACAGACCTCAAAATTCAACAATTGGGTGGGAGTAATCCATCTAGGTTCTTCCTAACATCCCCAAGTCACATCCTTAATTAGATGGTACTTCCTAAAGAACCTCAATCAATCGAATTGTATTGATTCTTAAGGCCTATTGCTTCTTATCTAATTTGAGGTTGAAGCCTTACGTAAGACAAGTTCCTAACCTTCTATAATGGTCTAAGCCGATCACGAACCCACTTCCTTAATCATCGGTACATGTGAGGTTTCACGATAATCCACCAAATCGGAAAGCACGACAGTTCATTGACCACCCTTCCCACATATTTTGAAACCCCCTAGCGGGCTAAAGACTCTTATTTCAGTTCATCCTAATTCTCAAATAATCACTCAACTTAATCATCCAAAACTGTTCATTCACATGCTTTCGCTACGCCACTCTGATTAACCACTTCTTAGTGTGCTGAACCCTTCTTGCAACTTGTGTCTATTGATTCATTTTAGATACCTACATTGCCTGGGAGATATAAACCTAGGGAAACTTCTAGGGATATCAATACAATTAAGGTAAAGCCTAAAATTGTCAGATAATAGTCAACCTTGGTAACACAATCGGAGCAATCACCCAAAAACCTTGAATTCGAATACTTTCTAAACTTATCATCTCATCGGTATACAGGTGAACCAACCTATTCTATCTTAACATATAGTCTAAATCACAATGGATGGGCTATCTTAGTCTGCCAATTCTACAATTACCCAAACAACACCCCATAATTCTTGCTGCCCTAATATCCTCGAAACCAAAACGGTGAAAGCTTCTTATTTCATAACTCCATGACCTCCCTATTTAGGAGGCAACTCTCCTACCTAAAACCAATAACAGAGCACTCCCTTCACTCAGATAATGGGAGCTACTCAGGGCTCACCCTACAACCTCTCCTATGATGTACTAAGACAAAATCAGATCTGAAGATTCCCATCATCTAATTATCGGCAATGATATCCTTCTTGGCTGAAGGTGCACCTCATAAGTGTAACCCTTTAACAACCTCACTGGTCCACGCTACCACTTGATTGACCCTTCATAACCGACACTGAACTCGTCATTGCTATCCTCAAGCAAACCTACTAGTTGATGCTATTACATGGCTATCCCCTCCCGCGAGACAACCTCTCAGCCCATTAGGACCGTGAGACGACGAGCATCTCCATAGGCCCTAGAAATCCTCATAGTAAGGCCCTTAAAGGCCAACCCCAACTATGAGTGGGTAATTCCGATCATAGACCCTTCCAGCCTCATAACCAAGGTCAACCATTCATACAAGTCACGAGAAGCACGATCTTTGAGCTTTTTCAAAGGATCGCATCCTACCATAACTTACTAGGCCATCATGGATCAACCCAAACAATGTAGCCGGCAATTGCCCTTTGCTCCTTGAAGGCTATCCTCAAACATTGCCCTTTGGTAGCTACTGACTGCTTCCAGGTGAAACGCCTTACGGGCACTACGATTCCTCAAGGGTTATTTACCAGGTTCAGTTGAACCCAAAAAGGCCCATACACCCTAGTGACACTGTTCTATCTTTCCAATGGATCATTACTTAACACCAACAATCATGTTACCGAAGGAATCACAGACCTAGTGTGATATTTCTTTTAGCCAAGCTCGCATTTCTTCCTTGACTGAAAACGCGGCTGACACCTTTCCACAATCAGTGCTACAGTCCTCAGACAAAATTCAAATGCCCCACGATTCATTAAATTTACCAATAAGGCCATTACAAATAGGCCTAGATTTGGTTAGAGAGTGCAACTGATAAAATTCATATAATGTTAATGAACATATAGAAGCCAGATGGCGTCTTCGAGATTTGTAATGGTTACATCTTAATTTTGAAGCTGCGACAGCACAATTCTCGATTTTCCTCAAATGGTAACACCACGGATACAGATCGTCCTTAAGAAACATCGAGCCCTCTACAATAGATCAGATAAATCACTCATTAATTTACAATGCCCACTCATCAACTCGTTAGTTTCCTAGCAATCCATTCTTTGATCGACCCTATAAGACCTTATCAATTTAGCTTGCCATCCGCTCATCTTTTCTTTCCCAAAAGCTTGAGGGTGCCCCATAGCAGTACCTAGCCAATGCTTCCCCGACGTTAGGTAGAGTCCTTAAACATCAGTATTGATTCTTATATAACCTTGAGTTCTGGCCACACGATGGATCAGTCTAATCCTATCCCTTAAGAAACATTCTCAATTACAAACATAGCCTAAACTCCTAAGTGACTACAAGATGACTTCCAGTTGTGGTCTCATATTGAATAAACTTGATGCCGTATCCCGTTAAACAACTTGCGGGCAGGTGATACCAATTCCACCGCAACCCGGTCAGCAAGGATTTACATTCAAAATTTCATTACCCAATCGTAAGGTATAATGTCCTAACTAATATAATTTACATTCACTTGGCGACCCACCAGCCAGTCACTCCAAACATCATATAACCATGTCTAGCACTGCAATTATGATCAAATCAATCTAGACCAATCATATTTACAAACCTGAGTAATGATTGTAAACTTTGATATGGCTAATACAAGGTTCACAATCCTTAAATAAACAAATAAAATTAGAAACACAATTAAAAATATAGATTTAGAGTCAAAAACAGTACCTATGCCAAAGTATTGAAATTGAAAGGCTCACATTCTGCTACGTTGTCTTGTACAGTGGGCTTGGACACATGGGCCTTCTTTGCATAGGGACAATCCCTAATCAAGTGCCTAACTTTACCACATTTGAAGCACATGCCTCTCAATGAAACTTCTTACAATGTTGGCCCAAGCCAACTGGGGCTTGCAGGGGGTGTGGGCTGACCAGTTCTCTTCCCCGAAATAGACTACATCGCTTTCTTCGACGGTCTCCTCGGACTTGCGCTAACACTAGTCGCAACAATGGTTCCAACACCACCCTGTCCGGACATCTTCCTTTTGAGGAACTTCTTTCTCTCGAGTCCCTTTTCATGGATTAAGACACGTCCCAACACATCAGCATAAGTAGGAAATCCTAATGTCACCAACTGTTTTTGAATATCATTCCTTAGACCTTGAAGGAACTTTCTCACTTTCCTCTTCTCATCTTCCACCAAACACGGAGCATACCAAGACAGTTCTATAAACTTAGCATCATATTTAGCTGCCGTCTAATTTTTCTACCTCAACCGATCAAACTCTTCTTCTTTTTGTTCATGAAGGCTGGACGGGGAATACTTTTTCATAAATGTCTCTTCAAATATGACCCAAGTAACTCATCCCTTGGCATTCCTAAGGTTCCTTTCTTCATCCGCCACTAATGATGTACCTCACCCTCTAGTGGGTAGGATGCAAATAAAACCCAATCCCCCTCGAGGCAACAAGTGACAACAAACACCTCCTTCAACCACCGAATCCATTTATCGACTTTGATTGGGTCTATCTCACCCACAAATTCTAGAACTTTCTCTTAGGCAAATCTGTCAAAAGCCGTAGGTCCAAGATTGACTGGGGCTTGTGTCGAAGCTAGAACAAGCACCGGAGCGAGATTTCTTTGCCCCAAGTTCTCAATAATATCCGTCATTCTACCCAACAGATTTAGATATACCACTTCTAGGTCACACGGTTGACCCTCTCCACGCGAACCTCTACGTCTAGGCGGTGTATTCAGCTTTGAAGACATTTTCTAAAACAAGAATAATTCAAAATTAGTCCAAGAGATTGGCCCCTAATTAAGACATTATAATCTACATGATTAAATAAGGCTATTACTCTAACTTAATTTTAGTCTAAGTTATGCAGGCTAGAGTAACTAGAGCTATCTATCTTAGCTTGGTCCTCTTATATCCACACTCACCTATTCAACCTTAGCGTATACTATTCTAAACTTCTGCATAAAATTCAGATCAATCCTAAGGCATCCTTTTCTCTGATACCAATTGTGACGAACCAAAAATTTTACCAAAAATTTGACAGAGTCTCATCTATAAAACGAATATTCATCAAATATAAAACCTGTTTAAGAATCCTATCCAATGACAATAACATATAATAAACACAACATAGGACCACCAACGGCTGGTCCAACGGCCATAAGGACAACATGTGGTGCTGGCGTCATAACTCTGGGTACGACGTCGGTAGAGACAAGATGCCACTAGGTAATCCAACAAAATTATAATAACCTACAAAAGCTACTACATACATCAGACACAATAGAAATAAAACTGTACGTCCATAATATCATCATTACATGCACATACATAACCATCAGTATCAAAATCAATTCAATGTCTTTGGTTCATATAAAAATCGTAAGACTAGGTCCTAAAAGCTCTGCTCTTGGCATTAGCTACCTATCTCGTCCCTACTGCCTACTCGGTCTCATCAGGTATCAGTGCATGCTCATCTGGAAGGAAAGAAGTAAGGATGAACTAACAGCTCAGTAAGTGTATCATAACCAAAAGTGATAAACAACATAAACAAAGATAAGCGAGGAAAGAGATATAATTATGAAAGAGATGCATAAATAGGAACATGATCAAATATGTTTTGGAATACAAATTACTTCTCTTTGGGATATACTTTATGTATAATTATTCATTTTTACGGATTATGGTCAGTAATCCTTACTAACTAAAGGTGCATGAGAACAAGGAAATGATCATGATAACCTCATGATCTAAGGTTGTATACTCCCATTATCTACCCGAGATGGGCCAATTAAATCGCATATGCCCCCATGTCCCCCAGGGCCTAGCGGCAGTACTCGTTCTTCCACAGTAATATCTTAGGGCTTGCTAAGAGTATCACCCGCTCCAATAAGTAGCCAGGATATGCGGCCAGTGTAATCCTCGAGTCTCTACTGTGATACCAATATCATGCCAAGAGATATTACCCTTCATAATATAATCCACGGTCCTAGTTTCATAATTTCTTATGTATTTGAGGGAAGGTTTACCATAATTCATTCATAGTATCTCCAACCGGGAGAACAAATAGATCACATATCATATTGTGGACTTTCTTTCGATTACATATATAATTTGTATCTTCCCTTTAAATTTAAGTATTTGATGATTCAATTTATATGCACGGATATCACAATTGATGGAAGAGATTGAAAATTCTTACCACTGATGAGAAATTACCACATAATAGGGCTTCAAACCCTTTTTCCTCCGCAATGGATTACAAACATATTTTTCTGGAGCTTTCAATTACACATGCACAATTAGACATAGCTTATATAACAATTAAATACGATGGAAACATGCAATTTTATTTTTAACCTCGGGTGAACAGTGTCAGTGTCACTTTTAGAGCTTTCGGATGTTACAAATAGGTCGATACTTGTGAAATCGGACGCCCGGTCGAGGTATATGCATATTTAGAACATGCTAATTCATTAATTGGAGACAATATGACATATAAACCAAACAAAATGGGTGAATCCCGCTTTTGGTGAGGGTCAGGGTTTGTCGAAGCCAAACCGGGCAAATCGGAATGGAATCCGGGCATTAAACCCTAAAAGTTTTACGTACTAGTCACCGGTTACATATTTTTCATCATTTGGGTGGGTATCGAAATGATAATACTCGATGGAGAACGAATAAAAGTCGAAAGAGGAGATAAAAAGGGTATGAGAGCGCTTACCTCAACCCGATCTACTACCTTTATAACTAGCTCTGGGACGGATTCGAGCTCCAAGGCTTCAATCTCCTCCTTTTTCTCTCTTGGTTGGCACGCTCTCTCTCTCTCTCTCTAGTTAGGTTTGGTCGCACGAAAAGAGAATCCTGAAAGCAGCTCGGGGTTATAAAATGGCCTGGCGCTTTAGCGCCAAGTGGGTGTGTAGCGGGTGCGGGCTCACTGCCCGGCCACTATCGAGCGCACGACGGCGAACGGTAGGCGTGATCAAATCTGTTTTTGGCACCACCTGCCGTACTTGAGCGCACGGTAGGCGCCGTGCTGCAGGCAGTGGACCAGCAAGCAGCAGCCCGATTTTCTTTCTCGATTTCACTTTTGATATATTTTCTTCCGCACACATTAAGCCTAGTCTTTATTATTATTTTAGTTATCTCTCAATTACTATATTTTGGAATCAGAACCTCACAAGAGGTATAGCTTTCCTGTGCTCCTAGGTGATGTTAGTAATTATGGACTAGTTAGGTACTTCTTCAACTAGTCATTTCAAATTTTAAAGTAAAGGAACTAATTTTCACAAAGTACATAATTTGATTTTGACTTAAATTTATTTTCATGTATACTTTTTATATTTATGATTTTGTGTACTTTCTATTACCAACTCTGATTGATCTCATGAGAATGACTACACAAGAACCCTCTAAATAAAAGAAAAAGTTTAATGGAAAAAATTGAGTTAATAGCTTTCAATAATAGTTGTTTGATAGTATAGCGTGAGATAATCTAGTAGCAATCTTACGAAAATGTATATGAGCAATTTACTGTGGGTAAAAGTTTATTGATATCAGATCTTGATAGAAAGGAACTTTTCTTATATCAAGGTAATTATGGTAGATAAAAAAGATTCTTTGATTATTGATTTCAAATTCTACCTATATTTATATTTATTTAATGGCTATTTCAGATTGTACACTTTTTATATTTATAATTTTGTATACTTTTTATTGCTTCCAATCAAATTTAAACAACACAAGGAGTTGTGAATTGTCATTTTAAATTTTACAGTAGAGATACTAATTTCTACATACTGTATAATTTGATTTTGACTTAAATTTATGTTTGTGTGTACTCACAAAAGAAGTTTAGTCGTCTTTTTCCTTGTCAAATTCACGATCACCGTCAGACTTAAATTTAAATACAGAAAGCTACTCAACTCAAAATGTCCTTTTGCCACTATGTGAGGCCGGTGATGTAGTTATTAAAAAAAATATCAATCATAAAATTAACAAATTAAAATTTAAAAAATAGTCTATCTATAACTTACGAAAGAAATTATGTGCTTATAATTTCTTTTTTAAACTTTATTATAGAAAACTAACTAATTGGACTATCTTTTATTATTCTACGATGCTCGTGTGAGCCGAGATAATGACCATCCTCGATAGATACAAATATTAAAACATGGAGTCAAATAAACCTACATGAAAAAAACTATATAAATATAAGAAAAATCATATATATGTATATTCATTTATATGTCTATTGAGCTGAAATTCTTTGCTTATCTCTTTGAAGTTTTAATAAATTTTTATATTAATAACTATGACCTATTTATCCATGTAAGATTTTTAACTATTTTTATCAAAAATTATAACATAATTAATATGATTTACTCGATAAAATAATATTAAAATAGCAAAATTATTGATCCAATTAAAAAATTTTTAATTTATCCTAACTGTAATTGGCCATTTATCTGATGGACCGACATTTTAGATGAACTGTAATGAGTTCGACATTAGTTACATGTTAACTTTATTTATTATTCCTGGTTGGTAACATCCTATTTCAATAAAATGTAAAGAACAAAAAAGATAATTTTTTTTAAAAAAAAAACTTAAAATAACGTGCATTTATGATTTTGATAGCTATTCCAATCAATTTTTAAAATGGTCCTTGATGTGTAATTTAATCTAAACTTTTGAAATACGTGTGAAAAATGATCGTTACACAAGAACTTGGATGCGTAGCAGTACCATGCCCACACTATCGGAACGTAGCAGTCATACTATTTTTTGCTTATAGAGTAGAAAAATTGTATTAAACTTTGGCTAAGTATGATTTAAAGAGAAAATTACATGACATGATTATGCCGTAAAAAGTCAGTTGACTACTATTTTTTGACAAGAGTTTTGTTAATCTTATTTCCTTCTTGTAATATTTACAAACCAATAAATAAATAAATTGTACAACATAAATCGATCAAAATAAAATCTGTAATTTGTTTGACTTTGATTTGGCGTGTGAAAGAAACAATTAAAACAAGCATTGGGATGCCTGTATTTGATGAATATGTTGATAATTGTTTGATACATTATTAATTGGGCAGGTATAATCTATCAACTAAACAAGTTTACAGCTCATAAGCTAGAAAAGAAAAAATATTGTCCAACTTAGTGGGCCCAAGCTCGAATAACTAGACATCCCGTCTTTAGTCAACTTTAATCACAATATATTAACGTCTGATAGACAATTAATTGGTTATTAAGCAAAATATCAATCAAACCAAATTATATGACTGAATAGTTATATGCCCAAATATCCAGTTGTGCAGTTAATCTGGTAAAATAATTTGTACAATCTATAGTTAGCTCACATGAATATTATCAAACTAGTAAATATCAACTTTTTATTATCATCAATTTAATCTTTAGGCATTAATTGCTTCCAATTGATTCTACGATCAAAACATATACAATATCAATTGAATTAATCAATACCTGGATGATCTAATCACTTAAATTGTGGTCAATTATTTTTCTTTATAAAACAGCCAATAGTTAATAATATAATTATAAATACATCTCATTTTTCTAAAGAATGAAATGGGTTTTGAAAAATTAAAAAAAAAGGAGTATTATCCTCTAACTTACTCATTCTTCTACAAAATATGAAACGTAAGTCTTCCATCTCCTTTTCTCATCCTCTCAATTTCTCTCATATTTTATTTTTTTAAAAAATTGTTAAATTAAGTGTTAAAAAATATATTAGTGAACAAGTCTTAAATCATTCGAAATTCTTATTTCCTATTATAGTATTTACGATATCAATAAAAAGTTTAATAATTTGACCTAAATTTATTTGAATTATAATTTAATTTTTAGACATGCGTCAATAATTATTATAACATTTTAAAGAATAACAACTTTATAAAAATGCCCTAAAATATAATTACTTTTGTGTTCTAAATTAATCCATCATATATTATATTTCATATGATTTGAGTAGTTTGGATCAATTGGCAAGATAAAAATTATTTCTGATTTTTTTATCTCTTTTATTATTTTTTATTTTTTTAAATTATATTTTATTATCACATATATTTTAGTTAAGAATTATAAGCCCTATTATTTCGCAATATACGTACCAGATGAGGTTAATATATGATATTTTTTAAACAAATGCACACCTAACTACGCATGGCACGGCATGCAGATGGAGACCACTCTTCCTCGTCAAACATAAACTGGATGAAATATTTTATTTTGATTTTTTTTTCAAGCATACGGATGTACGGTTTCTAACAGAATACTCTCTCATGCATCATTTTAATGTACGGATATATTATTTTTAAAACCCTAACTTAATGTTCAATCAACCGTGACGTATTTCCCTTACACATTACACATGATATGACCACATACACAATAATTAAATTTTACATGAAATGACACTTTGATTGGTTTAAAAGAAGTATTACAAGTTAAAATCAAATAAAATATCTACGCTAATTTTTTTTTATATAAATATTATAATAAGTGAGAAAAATATTTTCAGATGGTCCAATGTTGACCATGTATATGATATATTATGAACAACAAAAGAGATATTTTTTTGTAATTTATTTTTTGATATTCTTTGAGTCTTTTTATTGTTATTTTTTTTGACAATATTACATTTAGGCGAGCACTCATCGATACATAAAAGTTAACCTCTTTATCATTGGTAACCAATAAAGATAGCAGTCGTAGGCTTTTTGTTTCATGTGCTCCTTTATTAGATTATGAATGCTTTATGATTTCTGTTTTATATCTGTGAATTTTGTATGTTGGCACCTCAAATTGAATATTCTTTCCTATGCTTAGTTGGCTTGAAGGATATTTAAGTTAGTGTGTCAAGAGGTGACCTATGTTGTCCTCGTTTGGGGACTTAAGTACCATCATTCATTGTGCTTTTTATTCTTTGAATGGCCACTACAGATTATCACAAAAATTTGGACATCCGTCGCTTCTTTCACATTTTCTATTGTTATATGCTCTACAGAGTTATAAATAAATCAATATATCATATTTTTTTTTTATTGTGAGATTATTAAGAAAATTTGAAGAGTTATTCATTTAAATATTAGTTATGTATGACCATATGATAACTAAAGTAGAGCTATCGAGTCAACAATGACCAAATAAAATTCTCGATCCAACACCCACCTTTGCTTCAGATTGGTTATGATACGCATAACCTATTTTATTTAAAGGGAATAAATAAAATATCTTATGTTAAAAAATATCTTAAGTTACTTCAGATTGCTTCAAATCCCATCTTTAATTCATCCTTTTGCTTTGATAATAAAAAATATCTTATGTTACTCAAGAGTCATTATAGTAATGTTGATCATTTGTGTTGTTTGCTTTTCCTTGATGTTGCTATTATTATTATTATTATTATTATTATTATTTAATACTTTGTTATTATTACTTTTATTTATATGAATTAGATTATAATCAGCTTTTCTTAAATTTATTTGGATAATTTAGAGTTTATATATATATCTATATATATGTGTGTGTGAGTGTGTGTGTGTGTGTGTGTAAAAATCAGTAAAAACAGATTTTTTTTTTTAATAAATCAAGTAAATTGATGTAATAAAAGAAGACACAGTTTTAAGTCATGTATTTAATTATTGATTATTAATAAATAATCAATAAAAAATATGGGTAGAAAGTTTTAGAAATAAAAAATTAAAAGGGACCTATTTTTTTCTTATCCATATATAAAAATACAACAATAAATAAGTATAAATAATAGAATATTTAGCATTTTTTTGATATATACATATAGAGGCCTGTTCACCGAACTTGACATCCCCCACCTACTAAATATTAAAACTTGAAGCGACCATGCATTGCAGCCATCGAAATTCAACTTTGGCTATAAATTTATCCAAAATTTAACCGTTGGCTTGCGTGTATAGTCATCTCATGAATGTTGAGAAGAACATGCCTTGATAATTCAATTGAATTTTCAAAGTAACCCTATAAGCTTGTCTAAAAATATAGGTAATGTGCTAGCCTTGATAAAACCTCCAGCTAGATCATAATAGGCCGACCCGAATGCGGATCAGGACCCATATCAGCTTTAACCCATATTATTAGGATACATTTTTGAAAAGTGGATCGTCACAAATCGAAGATTGTATCATAATTACTTATGAGTTTAATATATAGCATAATTATTATCTTTAAAATTTTGCAAAAATATTTATTGATTTATCAGTAAATGAATATTTATTAATTTAAGAAGTGTTTTACGTCTTAATTATTAATTAAGATATTATTTAAGGGATAATGGATAATTCTGTATATATTGATCATGATCCGAATTATATTTTAGTAAAAAAAATATATATATATATTTTAAAAAGGCATTTTAAGCAATGTAACCTTAAATAAACTGCTTGCTAAAATATAAAAAATTACGGACAGTATAGAATTCAGTTTAGGTACAAAAGAAAAAACAATAAGACTTTAGATGCATATTTTGAAAAATATTCTCTCTCTAGCATATAGAAATTGCCAAGATAAAAGTCCTGTAATTATAAATTTCATATGTTGTTTAATTTCTTTTGTATTTGATTAATTCTTAATTTATATTTTTCTTGAGTCCTATAAAATTTGAAGAAAGGAAATCCTCGTGGCCTAAAGAGCATGTACATGTAGATTTCGGCACCACTTGATGGCTTGTGACATATATGTTCGTGCAAGGTGGATAGACATATGCCCATTGCAATTTTAGAGCAAATTGCTGAAAGCAAAAATATAATGAATGTTGCAAGGAAGAGAAAAAAGAAAATAAAGATATATTTAATATTCAGTTGAGGTTTAATTCATATTTTATTATTCATTAATTCTTGGTATATTATTATAACTTTAATCTTAAGATATATTATTGATTGATTGTTTATTATCTTATTGTATTTCTCTCGTGTGATTATAAATTTTATATATTATTTAATTTTTTGTATATGACGAATTCTTAATTTATGTTTTCCTCAAGCCCTATTGGATTTGAAGAAAGAAAATCCTTGTGGCCTAAAGAGCATACATGGGTAGATTTCAGCACCTCTTGATGGCTTGTGGCGTTGTTCATGCAAGACGGATGGACGTATCCTTGTTGTAATTTTTGGACAATTTGTTGAGAGCAAAAATATAATAGATCTCACATGGAAGAGAAAAGAGAGAAAAAAAAGATATTTTATATTCAATTGAGATTTAATTTGTATTTTATTATTCATAAATCATATATTTATATATATTATAGCTTTAATTTTAGGATATACTGTTGATTGATTACTTATAATCTTATTATATTTCTCTTGTACTGTTATTAGATATTCTATAATCAATTGAGATTTAATTTGTATTTTATTATTCATAAATCTTATATATATATTATAGCTTTAATTTTAGAATATACTGTTGATTGATTACTTATAATCTCGTTGTATTTCTCTTGTACTGTTGTTAGATATTTTATATTCAATTGAGATTTAATTTATATTTTATTATTCATAAATCTTACATATATATATATTACAATTTTAATTTTAGGATGTATTGTTGATTGATTACTTATAATCTCATTGTATTTCTCTTGTATTGTTTTAGATGTGTTAGATATTATAGTTTAACCAATTTATTTATAGAGGGTATTATAAAGGATTTTTGGATAAGTTATTTATAACTATATATTTTATAGTGAACTCTTTTAGAAGTTATGTAAATTTTTATTATAATATAAATATTTTAATATTTTAAATTATATATATATAATATGTACTTTTTATCATAAAATCTAGACAATTAAAATTTTCCAAATTTAACATCTTTGAGGAGATGGAGAGGATCTATGACGATAGAACACAGCTCTCGATTGTGCGACAGAGTGTTTGGTGGATCCTAGATATAAAATTTAAGAATCTAAATTTTATACATACATACGTACTATTGTGTCATTAGATACGAGTTGTTGTATGGGTTAGGGAACAGTTCGATCTTCCATGTCAGGTTGAATTGGAGTCCATCCAATCTCTACCTCTTTAAACTTGGACCCCGTGCAAAACAACTAAAAATAAGAGATTAGAGAATGACAAAAATTATTCTTATCATATATCTTCTAATATTCAAGTCAAAAATATTTTTAAAATAATAGAAAGATGCGAGGACGTAAAAAGATACGGGGATGCATGCGATGGGAGATTGAGTGTTTCAATACACCCAATTGATGGGGCATCTTAGATGCACTCGCTGTTGAGGGGGCGCTTTAAGAAGCAGAAATATACTAAGAATGAGCACTATTGTATATTGTACGACTGTCCAAGTATTACTGGGGTGCTCTTGAGGGATGGCCGAGCACTTGAAGGAAAGATCTCCTAAAGGGAGAGCCTTTGCTTGGATGGACTTCCAGAGGATTTGGTCACTTGGTAGGAGAGATAATTTCTATAAATGATGGGCCACTTTTCCTTATTTTTAGTCTCTAACCTTCTCTCTTTTTTTCGGGGGCCCCATTTCTTTGCTGGGATGAAGGGAGATTTATAAAATAGACAGATGATTTTAATCACTTGTTGAACTACTCCCATGGACAAGGACGAACCGGTTTGTTATTGTAGGTTGCTTCAGTGTGCAAGAAGTGGATCGTGGACTACCCTACTTTGGCTGATTGGGCCGATTAGGCCAGCTGGGACGTTGTTCGTTTCTTGAGCCTACTTTTTCTATTGATGGGCCCTCTTTCTGGGCTGGGTATGCTAAACCCATCACTAACCCTCTATGCCGGAAGTTTAAAAAGTTTCAACCCTCGGCATGCTTCTGATAGAACTCTATCTGCAGGTGTGGATGAGATGCGATTACCGTTGTCGAGTTTTTATATGTGCGTATGATTGGTTGCGCTCACCGTTATGAGGAGGAGGTCGTAGCGTTGAGAAAGGGTGGTTGTTGGCTAGACTTTGAGGTTATCATTGTCGGGCTTTTGCTAGCGTAAGTTGTCGTCCGCATGTAACTGTCGGCACTTGATCCTATTAAAAGATGTTATAACTTTTATGCGTTTAGTCCTAGTTTGTTCACCATTGTAGACTAATTATGCTCATCCCTTCAGGAGGGAGTTGTCGCACGTATGTTAAAAAATCCCCCTAAGTTTTTTTTAACCTTTGACCTCATTAGGACCACTTAGTTCAGTGACCATGTTTTAATAACCCGACGTTGTTTAGGCCGCTCGGTTACGTGACCGAGTTTTATTGACCTCCAAATGTAGCTCGAGAGATAGGTGAACGAATCTCACCTGACTTAGGAGCAGCCTAAGTCGCTTGTCATTATGAGATGGTATGTAGGTACTCATATGAGTAGTTAAAATAACAGTACTATTAACTAAAGTATGATTTAGGCAAGCAGTATGATGGAAGACTCACTTGGATTCGACGTGGAATCGTCGTCGGCGTTTGCGGTGTCCTTGGGACCAGTTGACCATCTGCGATACACGGCTGGCATGCGCTACTTTGGAGGGTTGTTGAGCGTTTTTAGCTGGCGCCTTGGCCTATGACCTCTATTCTTTATGGGACTTGGTACTTGGCCATGGACTAGTAGGGTAGTGCTTTATTGTCATGCTCGGTGGTCCGATGCCTAGCGGCACAGGTTCCGTTGTTGGCTGATATGGCCTCGTGCGAGTCGGACTGGTGCAACATTTGGCTTGATGATACCTGTTGCTATGAAATGGGTTGATGAGAGGCATTGCCATTTGATTGGCCTGCTGACCTGGAGTGATAATTGGTATGTCTTGCTCTGGAGAATCGCCAAGGCCAAGAATGCTCCTATCAGTAGGGGCAACCGGTTGCTCATGTCTATGGTCTCAAGTCTAGAGCCCCTACTCTTCTTGAGATTGCGTGGAGTTCCTTCTGGAGAAGGGGGCCTTGGAGCAGCGTGGATCATATTGATCTCGGCTTTCATCAGCGCTTTGTGACTCAATCGATTCTTCGGCCGTCGCCAGGCCTTGTCACTTGTGGCCGATAGGGCCACGAGGTTGTCAGTCCACCGGCTCTTCTGCGAATGTTGGATTGCTTCTATTACTTAGGAGTTGTAGGGCAGAGCTCTCAGCATAACATCTTGGGACAGACACATATGGTAGTAGAGAGGAGCAGAAATTAAAGGAGTTGAAGTTGCCGAAGGATTGTCAACAAAGGCTATTGAGTCCGAGGTTAAAGTTATAAAGGATCCTTCATCTAAGGTCCTTGTATCCGAGGACAGAGGAGTCTTAAAAGCTGATGGAGTTTGAAATGCTGAGAGTCTTCCATTTGGGGACACTGAGCCCGAGGATATAAATCTTATTCTGACTAAAACTCCTATAGAAGTGACCAAAGTGCCCGATGAGGTTGAGCCCACAGTGTTTGAGGACAGGAAATAGGTTTTGTCCAAGGACTTGGTGGTAATGATTAAAGTTAAGCTCCTAGCGTCAGATGATAGAGAACAAATTATGTTTGAGGACTTGGTGGAAATGACTGGCTAGAGTGGATTGCGGTTGGAGGATTGAGAAACGCTGTGCTTGAGTGGATTTGGGAGCTGGAGTGGACTGCTTCCAGAGTGAATCTGAGGCATCGGAGTGTTCTACGACCGGCTGCGTGAGAGAGGAAGTGTCAGATTGAATTTGGACCAATTGTGTGAGAGAGGATGCACCAAAGTGAATCTAAATCGGCTGCGCGAGAGAGGAAGCGCTAGAGTGAATTGCGGCTGGCTGTGTGAGAGAAGAAGCGTCAGAGAGAATCTGGATAGGTTTGATTTGTTGATTTTCCTCCGGTGATGGTGGTGGTGGGTTCTCGCGTCTCACATTTTCCTTCCTTCCCTTCACATTGTAGTGCAAATCCGAGGGGGAAATATGGAGAAGGCTTCGCCGGCCTCTGATTTGGGCAGCGCCTCCTTTGGCGATGGCGGTCACCACTGCTTTGTGCTTTGCCCTTTCTCTCTTCTCTTACCTCTTCTTCCTATATTTCTTTCTCTGTGCTGCTCGACACCTTTTTCTTTTTTAAAATAATAATAATAATTATTATTATTATAATATTATTATATTAATAACAAGATTGCCTCTTAGAGGGCATTCCCTTCACACAGGAGTGTTCCTGCCCTCTACCTCGCTGCAAGCCAGGTGCTAGCATGGTCTAAGGAGCCCGATAGGGCTTATACTGATCGGAGTGGAATGTTGGATGAGGATTTTGGGTACGTGGTGGTTTTCGATATTTTACAAAGCTTTTTTTCGGCAAAGAGCCTCTTGTTATCTTATGAACCGATCAGCCCTTCAGTTGCGCTAAGGTCTTGCCTCCCGTGACCGTTCTGACCGCGAGATCGTTAGGCCATTGATTCTCCTGAAGCCTTTTCTTATGATTCTTCCCCCTTGGATGTTAGAGTCTGGGGAGTCGGAGGAAGCCCTCGGCATGGCTTTTTAAGACTTGCCCTACTGTGCTTTCGGGTTAGGCTTATTGCTCTAGCGAGTTAGTTCGCGAGTAAAGGACCGAACAATAGATTGTCCGTTGGCACTGCATGAACCTCTTTGTGATAAAAGAGGATGCTGGCCATTTCGGGAGCGGCAAGGATGTTTCCGCTTCGGGCTTTGACCTGGCTCCTAGGACCGGGTCAATCTCTCATTCAACTTCTCCTTACGGGTATGGACAGTCGTGTAACATAGGAAGAAGCCCCTAGCCCCAACCGTTAACACGCTAAAGGCGGGTTGAGTATCACCATGGCCCTAGCTCCAACCGTTAACATGCTAAAGGCGGGTTGAGTATCACCATGGCTTCCGAGGAAGTCGTCACCAAGGAAGGTGATTTCTCTAACTGAAGTGCTGGCTGGAGTGTGAGCATTGAATGTATTTGTTTTGTTGTTGTTCGATCATTAGACTTTTCAGTTGTTGCCACAAATGGGGCCAATGTTGCGTCCTTGCATCCGAGTTATTGTACGGGTTAGAGAATAACTTGATCTTCCATGTCGGGTTGAATTGGAGCTGATCTGGTCCCTATCTCTTCAAACCTGGACTGTTTATAATACAACTAAAAATGAGAGGTTAGAGGATGGTAGTAATTGCTTCCATTGTATATTCTACGACATACAAATCAGAAATCTTTCAAAGAGAATAGAAAGATGCGGGGACATAAAAAGATGCGGGGATGTATGCGATGAAAGATTGAGTATTTGGATGCGCCTAGTTGATGGGTGGCTTAGAGGTGTGTTTGACTGAGGGGCGGTTTAGAGGTGTCCCTGACTGAGGGGCATCTTAAGTAGCAAAAATATGCTGAAGAGTGAGCACCATTGTAGATTGTACGGCCGTCAAAGTATTGCTGAGATGCTCCTGAGGGATGGTCGAACACTCGAATGGAAGATCTTCTGGAGGGAAAGCCTTTGCTTGAATGGACTCTTCGAGGATTTGATCACTTAGTAGGAAAGATGGCTTCTGCGAATGATGGCCCACTTTTCCCTATTTTTAGCCTCTAACCCCCTCTCTTTTCTTTTCGGGGCCCCCTTCTTTGCTGGGATGAAGGGAGATTTATATAATAGGTGATTTTAATTGCCTATTGAACACCTCCATAAATAAGGACACACCAGTTGGTAATGGAAGGTTGCTTCGGTGTGCAAGAAGTGAATTATGAGCCGTCTTGATTTGGCTAATGAGTTTACCCATCTGTCGTCTGGGCTGATTGGGCTAGTCGGGATGTTGTTCGTTTCTTGAGCCTGCTTCTTTCATCCTGGCCCAAAAAGAGGGCCTATCACACACACATATGTATAACATTTTATTATTATATATATAATAAAAAATATTGCCATTAAAAAAAAAAATAGTAACAAAATAATAGCTATTTATTCATATTTACGTTTATTTAAATATTGGACAAGTATCTTTAAATTATCTTAATCCTAGCTAACCCTAGGGGATGAGGGGTGCTATACCTCAGCCTTGCGCGTTGCATTTATTCCAACGGCGGGTTATCCCCCCCCCCCCTTTTTTTTTTTTTTTTCATTTTGATTTGTTTAATCCTTTTTTTCCTTTTTTTATATTAATTATTTATATTTATTTTAATTCTTCTTATAAAATATAAACTAAAACAAACATTAAATATATAAATAATTTATTTATAAATTAGATTAAATTTTTATTATTTATTAAATAGTTATAATTATAATTATATTTATCTTCATATTTGATGGGTCTGTAACTCATTGACCGATCTAGATTCCGAGATCCATGTTGAAAAGGCCGTTCAAAAGTCGCAACTTAGGAGAAAGCCCCCGCAACCCAAGGTCCGATATCGCACAACCCAGGCCCACCAGGGGATGGGCCAACTTAGCAACTCGTCATGAACAAACCCATCAGGATGGCCTATGATCCTATTTTTGCTCAATGAGAAAAATTATTATAATTGGTTAATACAAGTCTAACAGATATTTCAAAAATATTCACCAATGATTTATATGATCTCTCCTAAAGTGGCAATTGTCATACCAGACACTTCTCATGATCACGTCAAAGAAAGAAAGAATCCTCTTAACTGATCACGATTGTTATAATCGGTGCTTATAATCCTGTGGCAGCCTGCTAAATTCGCACGGATAGCCGTCAGTCAGCTTTGGCGCCTAATGGCCTAAGCACTATAAATACCCGTTTACTCTCACAAGTGAAGAGGAGGAGAAGAAAGACACTACCCTCTATCCAGGAGGTCATTCAGAAGGTTAACCCTCTATCTAGGAGGCCAACGCTCCATTTAAGAGGTCCTACCCTCCATTGAGAAGGTCATTCATTTAGGAGCTACTCTCCGTCCAAGAGCCATCCTCCTTCCAAAGGCTTGCCCTTCGTCTGAGAGTTGTCCTCCGTCTATGAGCCATCTTCCATTTAGGAGCCATCTTCTATTCAAGAGGTCTTTCCTCTATCCAGGAGGCCATCTATCCAGATTATCTGTCTTTCATCTAGGGGCCCTACTCTTACTCTCAATCTCATAAGTTGCTGCTCAACCGGGGACACCTAAAGTTGTCTCTAGTTGGGTACATATATACACTCAATCCCCCGTTATATGTATCTACGTATTCCTTTAATATTATCATATCTTTCTATTATTTAAGAATAATTTCTAATTTGAACATTAGAATATATATCCCATCAATCCTCTGATCTTTTATTTTTAATTGTGTTACCCAATATCTAGGTTAATAGTACGGGGTCAAATTAACTTCAATTCGACCAGAAAGATCAAACAAATCCCTAACCCGTCAGATAACCCGAATTTGCAGACGCATCAATATTTATATTTTATAAATTTATAAAATAATAATGTTATAATTACACATTTTAAAATATTATTATAGAAGTAGGATTATATATTATAAATTTATAAAATAATAATTTATAGGCATATGTTGTTAAAATATTATTATGTAAGGAAGATTATATTTTATAAACTTATAAAATAATAATTTTATAATAACATATTTTAAAAATATTATCATATTAATAAGATTTAAAAAATTATAAATAGATATTTTTTAATATTTTCTTATTTTATAAAATAATTTAAAAATAAAAAATATAATATAAAAGAAATTTAAAAAAACAAATTAAAAAATGTGGGAAAAAGAAAAAAATAAAAAAATAAAAAAAGGGAAGGCAGGAGCCCCAGCTTGTTGGATTTAATTTAACAGGTCGGGCTAACAAATAGGGCTAAATCTAATAGGCAAGGCCGTGGCATAGGAGCTATGTCTCATAATAAATTTCTAAAACTCAGGTTAAAAATGGTTCTATCTTTTTTTTTAAAAAATATATATTTTTATCAATATCTTAATTATTTATTTTAAAATAAATAATTATAATTAATAATTACTTTTAAATAATTTTTTATATTTTAAAAATAATTAAATTATAATTATTTATTTAAATATTAATAAATTAAATTAAAAGAAAATTAATCTCATTAAAAATGAAACCTTCCTATTTTCCCCCGAAACCTAACGCTAATTCCTCAGGTCATAGCTTTAACGCGCAGAAACACATCTAACGCTAAAAGAGGGGAGCAGCAGCCATAACCACCACGTCATGCTTGGAATTAGTCAATGCTCGCAAAATTTGTCAAGTAATATTACTGTTCCCCTACTCCCGGTTCGGCTTCAGCTAACTATATATACTCCTAATTCTTTCCTCTACAAAACACCACAGACAGCCGATCTCCATCTGCAAATTCGGGCATACCATGCCTTATTAAAGGTCGATCGGAGGTGAAGTGAAGAGCACTTGCTTAAGCTAGCCGTGGCTAGTTATTTTAGCGCGAGCTCAAGTGATCATATCATCTGTTCTTCATTTCTAACACAGAATTTTTCAGTGTTGAGTTCGATTTTGTGCCCACTTTTTTGTTATCTTCTCAAAAGCAGTGTTCCGAACCCAGCATCCGTAAACAGAAACGGATTTAGTTAAACACTAAAAAGGTTAAGAAAGGGCAGGAAGAGTGATGGATGGTGTAACCATGGATGGAGAGCAAAGCAGATTTACTCTTCCGGTGGATTCTGAGCACAAGGCCACCGTCTTCCCGATTTTCTCGGTGGCGAAGCCGCATATGAGGGCATTTCACTTGTCGTGGCTCCAATTCTTCTCCTGCTCCGTGTCTAGCTTCGCCGGCCCTCCGCTACTTCCCATCATCCGCGACAACCTCAACCTGACCGCCACCAGCATTGGAAACGCCGGCATTGCCGCAGTCTCGGGCGCTGTCTTCGCCCGTCTTGCCATGGGGGCCGCCTGCGACCTGGTCGGGCCGCGCGTGGCCTCTGCATGGATCACTTTCCTCACAGCCCCAGCTGTCTACTGCTCCTCCATGGCCGACTCCGCGATCTCCTTCCTCCTCGTCCGGTTCTTCACCGGCTTCTCCCTCGCCACCTTCGTCTCCACCCAATTCTGGATGACCTCCATGTTCTCCCCGCCCATCGTAGGCCGGGCCAACGGACTTGCCTCCGGATGGGGAGACATAGGAGGCGGCGCCACCCAGGTCATCATGCCCCTCGTCTACGCCCTCATCGTCCGGTTTGGCGTCACCAATTTCACAGCGTGGCGCATCGCCTTCTTCATCCCGGCTATCTTGCAGACCATGACCGCTTACGCCGTCATGATCTTCGGCCAGGACACGCCGGACGGGGACTTCCTTGGGCTACAGAAATCCGGCAAGAAACATAAGGATAACTTCTCGAAGGTCTTCTTCCACGGGATTAGGAACAACAGGGCATGGCTCACTGCCCTGTGCTACGGCTTCTGCTTCGGCGTTGTTCTAACCATGAACAACATGATCTCCCAGTACTTCTACGACAGGTTTGATTTGAAGCTCCACAATGCCGGGATTATTGCCGCCAGTTTTGGACTGATGAATATTTTTGCCCGACCCGGCGGAGGGGTGCTGTCGGATATGCTGGGGCGGCGGCTCGGTATGAGAGGGAGGCTGTGGGGATGGTGGATCTTTCAGACACTGGGCGGCGTGCTTTGCATTCTTCTGGGAAGGGCAGGATCCTTGGGTGCATCTGTCGCCCTGATGCTTCTCCTCTCTATATTCATCCAGGCATCCTGTGGCCTCACTTTCGGGGTTGTTCCTTTCGTATCCAGAAGGTAAACTACACCGGATCACTGCTTTTCCTTGGGAGAAGTAGGATGATTTTGCTTTTTTATCTACTATTGGATTATCTTTAATCTAATGTTGATAATTTAAATATTAAATAAAAATATTTAAATATAAATTTTTATTAAATTTTTTTTAATATTTAATTTAATATTTATTAAATATTAATATTATAATAAAAAAGCTTTAAAAATTAATTATATATAATATTTTTAATATGTTAAAATTTTAGCCATTAGATTTTAATTTAATGGCTAAAAAGAAAAAAGTAGGGAGAAACAGAAAATGGGGAGTAGCAGGATCCCCATTCTAAAACTACTCCACGTTTAAAAGCGGTGTTCATTCGAGTCTATCGTATTAATTACATGACTGCATTACTTTTATTAAAATACTATTAATTTTTTTTTAAATTTTAACTATTTAATATTAATTTAATCATTATAATAAACAAATATTGAATTAACCCTTCTAAAGAATAGTGATCCCAAACCTTCTAAATGAGTCTCTGTCAATGAATCTAAATTAGACAATCAAAATTTTTTTATTCAATTACTTTTTTTTAACGTTATTTCAAAATTTTTAAATGAAATAGATAGAGTTATTATATTTATATTAAGCGCCTAAGTAATACAGCCAAGGGATTGGATCTTGAAGGTAACGTATAGCCTCCCTCGATTATCTAATAGTTGACTCTAATAATATAGTGCGGGGGCTGAATCCCTTTTCCTCAGTTCAAAGTCGAAGTAAATGAGCTGTGTTTTGAGAGTAAGGTGTATTATTTTGATTTTCTAATATTATAGTAAAGAAAGAAAACCCGTAGCTTACTCATTTATATCAACACTAAGGATTAATTTGTTCAAATATATGGAAAGAACTCACCATTCATCTGAAAGTTTAAAGCGTTAAGTGAAGGTATACTTAGAAAAATCTCCTTAAAGATTCAAAACGTTGAATAATCGCAAACAAATTACTCTCACTCTGTACCACATTGATTACTTGATTAGCAAAGCTCTAATAACATATCTACGTAACTACTTGTTTCAAAAACTTACCATTTGTTAAATTATTTATTGTTTCTATTATTTTAATATAACGATGATAATTACTTAATAATATTGATTACATCATATAGATTCGTTTATGAGATAAATATATAAATATATTTTTATTTTCAGGGCAATGGGTGTAATCTCCGGTATCACGGGAAGTGGTGGGAACATTGGTGCAGTCCTAATCCAAGTGATCTTCTTCAAAGGATCCAAATTCTCAACCGAAGTGGGGATAACTTACATGGGCATTATGGTGATTGTATGCACACTCCCAATAGCACTCATATACTTCCCACAGTGGGGTGGCATGATTCGAGGCCCTAAATTGAATTATACTGAACGAGACTATTACTTGTCTGAATGGACCGAAGAGGAGCAACAACAAGGATTTCACAAGGCTAGCATGAAGTTCGCTGAAAATAGCATGAGCGAAAGGAGTAGAAAGATCGACTCGGTTCCGTCCCCCGCTGAAATGGCAACACCAACTCATGTCTAACTAAGTCACTTCTAATTTTAAGGTGCTTATATTATAAGTTTACTATAATTTTACCAAAAATAATGATATGACACCTATTATATACTACACTCAAGTAAATCACAGTATTAGATTATTTAATAAGTGTTACATCATATTTGTTGTAATATTATAGCATACTTACAGTAACTATTGCATTGAAATGGGATTATATTGAGTGGGGGGGGTTAATTCTATATCTAGGATGTTTGGGACTATAATATTGTCCCAGTATAAATTTAGCACTGTTATATCTTAGCAAAATTATAAGCATATGATGGTTGTAATTGACTATGAATTAGAATAAATTTCTCTACTTATTTTAAATTTGATGCGTACTTGGATCCGGCTTCGAACGGATTCGGATCTCTTCTGGATGGTTTGAACCGGCTCCGTTCACTGATCACAAATCCTGCACACCACTAAACAAACGAGAGGTCAGCGTTAACGACGGGATGTAATCCCACCGATAACACTCCGACGCTCAAGTCAGTCAATCGGCCTTCAATGGAAGGAACTGTAAAGTAAGAGAAAGCTATCAAAGAGGAATGGAGTGTCTTGTTCCAGATGTCAGAAAGGTGCAAGTCCTTTCTCGTATTCGGATGGTGGGAAGGCAGAGAACGTGTGTAAGGACCCGTTCGTTGCCTTGGAGTTGGAGTGTGTTTGAGAGTTTGGCTGCTGGGAATCCGAAGTGGTTTCTCAGAGCACTTAGGGTTTTCTGTCTCTGTTGTTGCTTGAAGAAAGAGTCTCCAGAATGCAAGTGTTTCAGAGAGAGAGTTGTCAGTCAGAATACTCCAGAAAGCGTCAATGTCCCCCTCCAAGAGAGTGTCACTGAAAGTATCTAAGAGAGCATGCCCTGGATGCTGGATCCAGGGCCTCTTTTATGGCAAAGATGATGATCTTCCTTCTTTGGAAGGAAT
Source organism: Nepenthes gracilis (assembly GCA_033239525.1). Lineage (NCBI taxonomy): Eukaryota > Viridiplantae > Streptophyta > Magnoliopsida > Caryophyllales > Nepenthaceae > Nepenthes > Nepenthes gracilis. The sequence continues at coordinate 7,217,711 of BSYO01000022.1, read as the reverse complement.
CATCCTCATTGTGATCTGTGGGGCCTTCCTTCCGGGAGGTCGATGCTGTTGTCCAATGTGGTGGATTGTTTCCTTCTAAGGCGCCTTCCTTATTTCAACCACTTTCCAAGTTAACTTCTTTCCTTACCGCTTTGAGGTTCCTTGGGCCGGCAAGGAGTTGGAAGGATCTCGGCGCCTTCCTTATTTCAAGGGCGCTAATCTTGCCGATATTCCCTTTGAGATCGTGGAATATCCTTGGAAGATCGTGGGCTGGCTTTGTTATGGTGATGGGCCTAAACGGTCAGGCCCATCCTTGTTAGGAAAGCTTTTCAAGGCCCAATGTGCGAGAGAGAGGGCTGGTCGCTGGCGGGGTTGACCGCATACAGTGTTGGCCGCCCTCATGGAAGGCGTCCGTCGTTGGACTCCATTTGGGCTATGGGCTCTGAGTGGGTGAGGCCCATTTAGCGTGAGAAGGGCCTCGTTTTGGGCCTAGTATGTAGGGGAGCGACACAGGGTCAACATTGGCCCGCCGTACGTGTCCTCGACTTGTTGGACCTCATGGGTCGTAGAGAGAAAAGAGAGCGTTAGCCACGTCGGATGGGTCAGGCTGTATGGAATAGGCCCATTAGTTTTGTTGCAAAGCTTCTCCAAAGGCCCAACAAACTGGTCAAACCCGGTTGAGGAAACTTTTTTGTGTTTGAGCAAAGTTTCTCGTTAGACTTGGCCGACGGTCAACGCCGACGTTGACCGCCTTGGGCCTCCGGTTCCTAGGCCCATCTTCTTATCAGGCCTCGTTGGGAGGAATTGAAACGCTGATCGCCTTAATGGGCTTCCGTTGACCTTTCTTTGGGACAGCTTTAAAGAAGGGCGGGACAGGCGGGTGGAGTGGATATCGCTCACTCCCGGCCGGGCCGATCGTTGGGCGTCCCTTACATTTCTCGGGGGGAGCCATGTTGCCGGCTGCTCGATTAGGATGATCTTTTCGGGTTTGCCTCGATCCGCCGAGAGACGATGAAACCCAAGAATTTCGACCCCGAGGCTACCTCAAGACACACTTGGCGGGATTTAACTTCACCTCTGATTAAGATGCCGGAGCACCCCAAATGACTCTTCCAGTCGCAGATGTGGTCACCCGTGACTGACCTCTTCCCGTGAGCATGTCGACGACGTAGACCTCCATGTTGGAGGTTAATTTGCTTTTCGAACATCTTGTTCACTAGCACCGGTAGGTGGCTCCGAGGTTCTTTAACCCGAAGGGCATGACCCTATAGCAATAGGTGCCTGTTCCGTCATGAACGAGGTATGCTCCTGATGAGCTTTTGGAGACTCATTCTGCTCGGTTTGTCAGAGCCTGAATAAGCGCCCATGAAGCTTATGCAGCGGTCGATTCCGTGGCTCCGTGGAGTCAAACCAACCGAGGTCAATCCGGGGCAAGGGAAAGCCGAGTCTTCGGGGGTGTGCCTTGTTGACGCCGGTAAAATCGCCTCGCGGATGCACATCCGCCATTGACCCGATGCTCTTCTTAACCAGGACGACGTTTGAGAGCCAATCCGGCATCGACTTCTCTAATGAAGCCGTCCAGTGGAGTTTTCTTCACCTCCTCCCTGTCCTGATGAAGACGCTTTTCAACGGAGTGATTCCTCCGCTCGGTTCGATTGGCTGTCCGGGTCAAGGCCATGCCCGATTTGTGGACCATTACCTCAGCCGAAATCCTGCATGTCCTCGGGAGTCCAGCTTAAAAGGTCTCGTTCCTTCAGTAGTGTTAGAAACGTGATTAGTTCACGCAGCGGGCCCTTTTATGGTGAGTGAGCCGCCAATCTGAGACACTTATCAAGTTTCCCCGGGTCCAGTGGAACCAGATCGGTGGATTCACCAGGCGCGCTGCAGGTGGTCTCGTCGGCGATCGAGTTCTCCCACCGAGCGCTATGGGCCACCAGGCAATTCAAGGGCCATGTAGCTAGTCCGCCCGGTGACTGATCTCGTTTGGAACTTCTCCAACGCCAGGTGTTGGGAATTTCATTTTCAAATGCGGAATTGACGTGATCGCCCCAAAACTAGGGCCGTTAGGCACCTAGATGACCGCCTAGTATCGCGTTGTCGGATACGAGAGGGCAGTCAACCACTAAAAAGGTTAGCATTCGACTTCACATTTTTTGGGTAGGTGCCGTGGTGACTTCCAATTGGATTGTATTAGTAGCGACGGGGGCGGGCACGTTCGTTGTCAAGGCCTTACAAAAGGTCCTTCACAGGTTTTAGTTGGTTCTTTTTAGGCCTAATCTAAAGAACTCATCCAAATAAAGCAAGTCCTTCGAGCTACCATTATTGTAAAGACTCGTTTACTCTTTTGGTAGTCGCGGTACCATCTCAAACGAGTGCGTAAATTACAAGGGGGTCAAAGGACTCCATGGGGGAGATTACATGATTCGTCAGTGTCACTACTAAAGCTAATGATGTTATCTACTACGCGCTACTTCTTCCTCCCAGGCTACGTTAGCCCTGCCCCTGCTCCTTGCTGTCTTCTAGGCTCGGGCAGTGACCTCTGGTGGTGATCATATTGACTACCTCTGCCGCAACCGGTTCCGGGGGAGGCGTCCTCGCTCCGCCCCTCTTCATGTTGCTTCCCGGGTTGTAATCGCTCTAGGTCCTCGACTTAGTGAAACCGAGTAAGATGTCCCCTCGCAAATCAGATCTTGATCCCCCTCTCTGGTGTCTTAAATCGGTCTTCGGGGTTGAGTGGCCAGCAGAGCGGTGGAAGTCAGGGCAGTAGATTTTGACCGAGGCAGTCCTTCTTCGCCGTGCGTTTTGGCCACTTCAGAACTTCTCCCCACGGACCTCTGCGTGAACATTGGAGCGCGTGTCCGTCAAGGGTGCGAAGGTGGTGGGCCCATTGTCTCTGCGTTGGCCCTCTGTTTTTACATCGGAGGGCCGACCTCGCGCGCTGTTTTGGCGGGATGTTCTCTTGCCAAGCAAACTTTCTTTTCCCATCACTGGGAATGGTCGAGGCCTGATCCGCCTTCGCCCAGTGCAGCCGGGACGTTTTGCCTGGCGTTGGCCTAATTTTCGCGGCAAGATGATAGCCCCTGGTGATGGATTCCGCAAGTCGCGGGAAAGTCCGAGGGTTTTTGTGGGCAAGGTGCTTAAAAGTCACCGTAAGTTAGTGTTTGAGATGAAGCCGCCCAACTTCATCTCCTCGGTGATCTCGAATCCGCCGGCCTCTGATTGATAGCCCACTTTACGGCGATCCAGGAAGCCGGTGGGGTTCTCTCCCGATTTCGTATTATGTGGGAGAGGTGCCATGGCTGTTTCTCTTCCTTGTCACGGCTCGATGCATACCGAGCTCGCGGGAAGAGGTCCACATGAGTTCACGGAAGCTCCTCTTCATCTGCCGGCGTAACCTCGAAGGGAGATGGTGAAACCAAAGCTTTAAGAAAGGGCTGGCGTCTCCCCCTGAGGAAGTGGATGTGGAAATTGGGCGGCACATTGCAGTATCGGCAGTGCCGAATCTTCTAGCCCTTGAGACTCGGGGGGATGGGTGCGGACAAGTGATCTTCAGGTGGTCAACCCGGATCACCGCCCCGTACAAGTCAGGGACGGCATCTTGAACTTGGACGGCAGTGGACGGTTCAGGATCTCAGCGGTGGAATGGTGACTGTCCAAGTCGATGGCGCTCGTCATTCCGGAACACGTGGTTCCAGATTTGGTCCACTCGTGGATCGCTTGTTGGCGTTTGCGGATCTCTTGGAGTTGAGGAAATTCCTCAACTCCGTCTTGTGTTCATTTCAGCCTCCTGGCCGGCCGCCGCCTCCCGTGATCTTTTTGAGGGCAGCCCCGGAGACTCGGCTCCCGAATCCCGAAGGGCTGGCGGTGGGTCTTCCGCCCGAGAGTATCTAGGATTTCTCCGTTCTGGGCGGGCTCTGTTCCCGGGAAAGTGCTCCCAGCGTTCCATTGGCCTGTCTCGCCAGAACGTGGGAGGATGCTGAGCTGGGCCATTGTTCACGGCTTTTCCGTGCCTCTCGCCGCTTCTTCTTCCTCTCGCCACCTTTCTTGGTGGCAGGAGACTTGCTATTTTTGGGAATGACGGCCGGTGGACAGCTTGTTGTTGTTGCTCCTTACGCTCACAAAGCGGTTGGAAGCAAAGGCGATTGTTTGAAGCATCCGCAAGCTACCATTATCAATGCTCCTCGATTTGTTGAATGTAGGGCGGTGGAACGCCATCGATCTGGCCCTTGCTGTTGACCGGGACGTCGCCAGCATGGCCCCGGTCGGGGATAGCAAGTGTCTCTAGCGGGGTCGCTAGCTCTTGCGATCTCGTGTTCACCATTGTTGCGGTGTCTTGAAGGTGACAGAGAGTTTTTGCAAATTCTTGGTGGTAGGCTTTTCGTAAGCGCTTCCCAACTTCTCCCACGGCGCCAATGATGCGTACTGGATCCTCGCTTCGAATGGATTCGGATCTCTTCCGGATGGTTTGAACCGGCTTTTCGTTCACCGAGCACAAATCTCGGGACCGCACACCACTAAACAAACGAGGTCGAGGGTTTTAACGGCGGGATGTAATCCCACCGATAACATCGACGCTGTCACTAATCACCTTCAGCCTCAATGGAAGGAACGTAAAGTAAGAGAAAGCTATCAAAGAGGAATGGAGTGTCTTGTTCCTTCGGGATGTCGAAAAGGTGCAAGTCCTTTCTCGTATCCGGATGGTGGGAAGGCGGAGAACGTGTGTAAGGACCCGTTCGTTGCCTCGGAAGTCAAGAGAGGCGGAGTGTGTTTGAGAGTTTGGTGAATGGGAATCCAGTGGTTTCTCGAGCACTTAGGTTTGGATCTCTGTTGCTTCAAGAAAGAGTCTCAGGAATGCAAGTGTTTCGCAGAGAGAGAGTTGTCGAGTAATACTCCAGAAAGCGTCAATGTCCCCTCCAAGAGAGCGTCCTCAAAGTATCTAAGAGAGCGTGCCCTGGATCTTTGGATCCAGGGCCTTTTATGGCAAAGATGATGATCTTCCTTCTTTGGAAGGAATCATCCTCTCATGGATCTCGGGCTGGTCGGGGATAAATGCCTTCCTTCCGGGAGGCGATGCCGTTGCCCAATGTGGTGGATTGTTTTTCCGAGGCGCCAACCACTTTTCAATTAACTTCCTTCCTTACCGTTGAGGTTCCTTGGGTCCGGTAAGGAGTTGGAAGGATCTCCGGCGCCTTTCTTATTTGAAGGGCGCCAATCTTGGCGATATTCCTTTGAGATCGTGGAATATCCTGGAAGATCGGGTGGCTTTGTTATGGACCCGATGGGCCTAAACGGGTGTGCCCATCACAGGGTCAGGAAGTGGTTAAGAAGAGTTTTTCGGTACGATGTGCGGAGAGAGGTTGGGTCAACGCCAGGTTGACCGCTGCGTGAGTGTTGGCCGCCCTCATGGAAGGCGTCGCCGTTGGACTCCATTTGGGCTATGGGCCTGGGTGGTGAGGCCCATTCTGTAGAAGGGCCTCGTTTGGGCCTGGATATGGAGAGGGAGCAAGGCGCCAACATCCGGGATTGACCGTCGCTTGTTTGTCGCGCCGTGGAGAACGATGAGAGCGGCGGGCGGCCAATCGATGGGTGTGGGCCTCGTGGAATAGGCCCATTAGTGTTGCGCAAAGCCTCGTTTGGGCAAGGCCCAACAACAGGTTTGGCCAACGCTGGCCGGTTGGCCTGGAGGAAAGCCGGGTATCCCGACGGCCAACGCCGACGCTGACCGGGCGATCCCGTTGGCCTCTTGAGCCGGTCCTAGGCCCATCTTCTTATTGGGCCGTTAGAAACGTTGACTGGCCTTAATGGGCTTCCGTTGACCTTTCTTTGGGCCAGCCCATTATTGGTGTACCCATCAAAATTAGATTGTGTTATACTGACATTATTATTTTCAGTCAACAATGCATAAACCATATGGGACTTGTCATAATTGTGCAGGACTATATTTTTTGTTTTTGTCCACACAACACTTATTTTTGTTTGGGTACAATATTAATCGGGTTAGTCTAAACCAACAGTCTAATGAGTCTATGGTTGATTGGTTCAAAACAACTAAAAATGATAGATCACTCTGTAACCCATTAGGTGCAAGTCTAGATAATGCGATATTTGGTCTTGACCAAATTCTAACCATGGTAAATCAAGATCCGATAGGCGGCCAATCAATTATTAAGTGGAATATAAACCGGATTGAATTATACATCTAAATAATAACAAATTTAAATATTCAGCTGATCGGTTTGTCCAACTGAGCAATTCATTAATTTTGTAGTTAGCACAGATAAGTGTTTCTAAACCGACAAATATCATTTGCCCATTAGCAATTCAATCTTTGGACGTTAATCACCTCAAGTGCATTTCACAATCAGAACACACACAATAATATTTGAATTAATCAATTTTCAAATTGTCCAACTACTTAAATCGTGGCCAATTATTCCATTTTAGGAAATTACTAACAATTGATGTTATGACTACAAATACATACCTATTTTGTGACGCTTTAATATTTCAAATTAGGTTCATTAGACTATCGATTCGAGGTGATCATTAATAAGAATAATTAATGAGTTAATTATTACAAATGAATTTAGGTTGATTTCATAAGAGATTGGAAGAGTTGATTCCCCGGACTATCAAAAAGATAGTTTGGTAATTTTTTTATCAATAGTTAATAATTATTTTTAGTACATTATCAAAAAGAATAATTAGAACTTACTATAATACTATATATTTGCATATTTAATTGGATATAATTATTAAAATATAAATTAATTAAATTAGTGTAATTAATAGTATTTATGTAAAAAAATTTCAAAACCCAAATTCAATCCCCAGACACCGATGCACAGCTGCAGCTCCCTTCTCCATTTCGATCACGGTAGCCATGAGTTTTGTAAATCAAATTCGTCCCCCTTTCCTTCATGTCTCTCTCCCTTTCTACTCACTCAATCGGCGCTTCTGTTCCGTCATCAAATGCCAAGCTATTTAAATGTTAGGGTATAGACCGCTTATTTGAATAGTAAGAAAGGAATTAACGATGCACAATAAATAGATAATAATCACAAATAATAATAAACACCTAAATTTACGTAGAAAACTCTCTCTAGAATAAGGGAGAAAAACCACAAAACTATTCATCTGAACACATTCTGATTGGTCCAATATGAATTTGGGTCAGAATCAATCAAGCAAAATTGGGAGAAGACAGGTCCAATTAGCAGAGGGGCCCAACCCAATGATGGCATCCTAAAAGATTTAGGAGCAAGGCCCACTAGGCACCTCTGACACGCGTCCAATCAGTTTTGTCCGCATCCCTGTAGAGGCGACCGCAAACTGCAAGCATATGAGGTGCCGAATCAAGGGATGTCAGCCAATGGGAGATAAGGTTAACGTTAGCAAACCATAACACACGTCGCCCCAACAGCTGCTCAACCAGTCCAAGCAAAGTCAAACAGGCATGTGTTAGACACGCTTGACGATGATCTCCGCGCTACCACAAGGTGACAACTGGTACCACTAGCCACCGTTAGCGCTTAACGGCCGGCGAATTTCGACAAGCCACGCGCTCAAAGGCCTCATCCATGGAGCCTACAAGTACCTTCTCCCTCAGCAGAAAAGGGATCCCCGAGTCCCATTTCAGAGAGACCTAAATGGTAACTTGAGATCAAAGAGCGATCTTAGCACCTCGACTATAAGAAAAGGAGGAGAAAGAACCAACTCTCTTTCTTCTAACCACCACCTTAATTCGGTGACTCTAGTGAGCCACTCTTTGCATTGCAAGAAAGGGAGCAAAAGCCTCCTCCAAACACCACACGCACTCCTTGCATTCTTGTATTCAAACATTTCCCATCACGTTTACTTCCATACTTATATCTTTTCATCCATGGAAAAAGATTTTTGATTTGAGTGTCGGAGTGTTTATGGTATGAGAATATCTCACCATCCTCTAACTTTTTGTTCATAGTTTGTGGTGCACAGGGTACAGGTTGAGAGACGTGGAGACCGGACCCATTCGCGATCCGACCCAGTTGAGGAATCCGAAAGCTCTCTAATTCGTACGAGAACCCGAACCCACGGAAACATTATTGGCGCCATCTACAGGAATGACGAAAAAGTCTAACTGTTTGTCTCAATGTTCACTCTCACACTCAGAAGATGGTCAACACTAGAGTGCAGACAAGCACACCGGCGAGGGACACTACCGCTTGCGGCGATGACCCCTCTGTGGGTAGCCGTACTGGTGAGCAGCCTAAAACTTATGTGCACAAACTAGCTGCTGACGTGGATGACATGAAGCCAATGCTTCAAGCACTGTGCGATCGAGTTGGAATGCAGTGGATGGGAGCCTCTCCCCTAGGACCTCAGGCGTTAACCTCTAAGCGGAGGAAACATGGGGTGAGGGCCCTAGCCGTAAGAACAGCTAGGCCTGATGACACCGAGGCCTAAGCGGCCTCAGGTAGTAGGGCCCAGACAATAACTCGGAGCCTTCTCAGTGGGACTATGCCAGAAGAAAGTCCAGAGTGGTGGAACCCTTGCAACTGCCGTCACGACAGGAGGCCCACGACCAAAGGAGAGGATTCATGCAGTACGTGGCTGCCCCACACAGGCTACCGCCACGACTCGCATGACCCTCAAGAGAACTTCAAGTTTCGAGACTTAATTAACCCGAAAAGGAGCGGGTCCACCCCTCGAATAGAGGAGAAGGTGAAAAAGATATGGCAGCACGTGTTCAAGGGGGAGCCTAGGCAACAGGCGCTCAACTTGCGAAGGTTGCCATTTGCCACGGACATCCGAATGCAACCATTCCCCCACAAGTTCAAGATGCCTATGTTGGATGCGTACGATGGGAGTATGGATTCGATGGATCACATGGACTACTTCCGCATGCTGCTGTCCTTCCACGGAGTAAGCGAGGTCGTTATGTGCTAGTACTTCCTCCTGACGCTTAAGGGAGACGCCAGGCTTTGGTTTCATGGCCTCTAATCCAACTCTATCTGCTCCTTCAACGAGTTCGCTGACTATTTTCTGTGCTAGTTCACCTCTAGCCGAAAAGAAGAAAAGCAGCCCTGGCATCTAGTCCGCCTTCACCGGAAGCTGAACTAGAGCATAAAGCGGTTCCTCAACCACTTCACTGTAGAAGCTTGTCAGATCTCCCAACTCTTCGATGAGATGAAGTTGAGCACCTTCATCTCTACGTTGACAGTTGGGGAGTTCTTCAAGCATCTAACGCACTAATACCCCCAGTCCTTTCGGAAAGTTAGGCTATCGCTTGGGCCTACATGGTGGCCGAGGAGGCCAATTAGGCAAAGTGTCCCGAACGTGTGGACCGACCACTGGGAAGAAGAGAAACGGAGATGGCGACTGCTCTCGAGAACCCCACAAGCAACCACGATTCAAGCAGAGTGTCCGAAGGGAGTACAAGCCCCCGACCATGATGCCCTTGAACGACACTCACTCGAATATTTTGAGGTAGATTTGGGACGAGAAGTTCCTGAAGTGGCCCAAAGTGTCGAAGAACCGAGAGGCTGAAGATCAGATAAAGTATTGCCATTTCTATCGGTCTCTGGGGCATACCATGGACGACTGTCAGACCCTATAGAAGGAGATTGAAGATCTGGTCTGTTGAGGGCACCTCATGCGGTTCCTAAAAAGCACGAGGCAGGCCCTCGAAGTTGCCGATGATGAAGCCAGAGAGCCATCGAGGAACCGTACCATCATCGGTGCCATCAGCATGATTTTGAGCAAACCGTCCAGGAATAGTGGCTAGGATCAGCCCGAGGCCGCATCATAAACCTGTCAGGAAGAAGTATAGGAATCATTCCGTCAAGAAACTAATAACCATAAGGGAAGAGGTGAAGAAATTGCTCGACACAGAATTCATTAGAGAAGTCTAGTACCCAGATTGGCTGTCAAACATCATCCTCGTGAAGAAGAGTAGCAGCAAGTGGCGGATGTGCATCGATTTCACCGATGTGAACAAAGCCTATCCGAAAGATAGCTTTCTACTTCTACGAATTGACCAGCTGGTGGATTCCACATTCGGGTATGAACTTTTAAGTTTCATGGATGCCTATTCAAACTACAACCAAATAAGGATGAGCTAGGATGACGAGGAGCACATCTTGTTCATAACCGACCAAGGAACCTACTGTTACAAGGTTATTCCCTTCGATTTGAAGAATGCCGGCGTGACATACCAGCGGCTGGTGACTAAGATGTTTGAAGCCTAGATCGGGAAAAATGTAGAGGTGTATGTAGACGATATACACCTCAAGAGCAAAGTCACTAACAACCACGTCTGTGATTTGGCAGAAACCTTTGAAGTGCTTTGAGCCCACAGGATAAAGCTCAACCTGGCCAAGTGTGTGTTCGGGGTGACATATGGAAAGTTCCTGGGCTTCATAGTGTCCCAACACGGCATCAAAGAAAACTTGGAGGAAATTAGGGCCATCCTAGACATGAACCTTCTGTTGACCGTGAAGGAAGTCCAGAGGCTCACGGGGCGACTCGCCACCCTTTCACGATTCCTAACTAAGTCCGCAAAGAAATACCTACTGTTCTTTAAGGCTCTCATAGGAATGAAGGGCAACTGGATTCCAATGGATGGATGAGTGCGAGGTTGCATTCAAGGAGCTAAAAGAGTACCTTACCAACCCTCCACTCCTAACCTCCCATTCGGAGGGCGAGGACCTGTATCTCTACCTGGTGGTGTTGGACAATGCCCCCAGCTTGATCCTTATTCGGCATTAGGAAAATGTGCAGCAACTTGTGTACTATGTGAGTAAGGTGTAGACAGACACGGAGTCTAGTTACCCTCACATCGAAAGGATCGCCTTGGCCTTCACATATTCCGCCCAAAAGCTGAGGCCATACTTCCAAGCGTGCCGAATCGTTGTGCTGACCGACCAGCCTCTTAAGGCAATCCTGTAGAAACCGAAGACGTCTGGGTGATTAGTCAAGTGGGCCATAGAGTTGGACGAGTTTGACGTGGAGTTCTGACCGAGGCCAGTCCTAAAGGGTCAAGCCCTCGTGGACTTTGTGGTTGAAATGGCGACCACTGCTCACGACACCCTAGACTAAGTCGAAAACACAGGCACCATGAACGCCCTTATGTGGACCCTTCACGTCGATGGATCGACCGCACAAATAGGCAGCGGGGCCAGAGTCGTACTCAAAACCCCTGATGGCTCGGAGATCAAATACTCTGTAGTTCTCGGGTTTCCGACCACCAACAACGTGGAGGAGTACGAGACCCTCCCTGTAGATCTCAAATTGGCCAGTGAATGCTTAGTGAAAGCACTGATTATGCACAGTGATTGGTGCTAGTGGTCAACTAGGTTTAGGGAGTCTTCGAGGCATCTAGCTCTCAGCTCGCTAAGTACGTGGTGAAGGAAAAGTCCCAGGCCCAGACGTTTGAGAAGTTTGAGATTGTGCACATCCTAAGAGCGGAGAATTGGAAGGCTGACCAGTTGGCCAAGGATGCAGTGATGAGATCCTAGGAGCAGTATGCTAAGAGTATACGGGAAGTCTTGGATGAACGCAGCATTGACGGCCCAAAGCACGAGGTGCTGCAGGTGGCCAAGGGTGACAACTGGATGACCTTGTACTGAAAATAGCTAACGGACAAAACATTGCTAGAAGACCCAGAGGAGACCAGACAAATAAAGAAAACATCTGGCTGGTACACGATCACTGATAGGAGGTTGTATCGACGGGGATACTCCACCCCCTACTAGAAATGCCTCATGATTGAAGATGCCGAATACACGCTGTGCGAAGTCCATCTCGGCGTGTGCGGCTCACACGTTGGGGAAAAAATCTTGCATTCAAAATCATGCGGCAGGGTTTGTTCTGGCCCACAATGAAGCGAGACGCCTTGGACTTTGTCAAATGGTGTGAGAGCTGCCAAGTTCACGGGTCCATGAGCCATCAACCACACACGGAGCTGCAGAGCCTACAAGCCTCATGGCTGTTCGATATCATCGGGCTCATGCCCTTGGCCTCTGGACAAAAAAAATTTCTCATTGTTGGCATCGACTACTTCACCAAGTGGGTCGAGGTAACTCCCCTAGCGCAATAACCAAACAGAATGCAAGGGAGTTCATTTGTCAGAATATCGTTTGTCAGTTTGGAATTCCTGAGCACATAGAGACCGACAACGGGATCTAATTCACCGGCAAGAGATTCACCAAATACTGCATGAGCTTGTGTATCAAGCTGGTTCACATGTCCGTGGTATATCTGCAGGCCAACAGCCAGGTCGAAGTGACCAACAGAATGCTGCTACATGGGCTGAAGAATAAACTCAAAGACGTAGGGGGCTCTTGGGCTGATCAGCTGTTATTCATGCTATGGTCGTACCGGACGACTTTGCGGGAGCTAACACGGGAGACACCCTTTAGTCTGTGTTACGGGGCGAAGCGATTATCCCCATCAAAATAGGGCTGCCCAGCCTCCGGATTGAGTGCTTCGACCCCGCCAGCAACTCCCAGCGGCTCAGAGAGCACTTAGACCTATTCTTGGAAGCCCGCAACGTGGCATGCCTGAGGACGATAGCCTATCAGTAGCGTACGCTCGATACTATAATAAGCGGGTGAAAGCTTCGTCGCTCAAGGTCGGGAATTTTGTCCTATGGATTGTAGAGGCAACGGGTAAAATTGCTTGCAGGAACAAACTCTCCCCGAACTGGGAGGGACCGTTCCTCGTCTCAGTGATCCTCCGAAATGGGGTGTACAAGCGGTGCACCCTGGACGACAAACTGGTTCCTAGGACCTGGAATGCCACCCACCTCAAAAAGTACTACTAGTAATCCAACGAAACACCCAGGTAAGATGTGCACACACGGACTGGAGTGCTTGTACATGTATCATGTTTTCATTAATAAAATTGTTATTTTTATGTTCATATGAATATGTACATGCTTGCCATTTTAAAAATAAAACGGCCTAGCTTGCCCCTAAGTTAGGAGGACGTTCGTCCACCGATAAAAACAAAACCTTGGCCCCATGCTAAGCGACCCACAAGCGGTTGAATTCTGAATTTTGGCTCCGCACCGAAAGAACCTTAGCAGTCGCAAAACCTTGGCCCTGGGCCAAGCAACCCGCAAGTGGTCGAATTTCGAATCTGCGCCGAAAGGCCCTTGGCGGCGGCAAAACCTTGGCTCCGTGCCAAGCGGCCCATGAGTGGTCGGTTAAGTAGGCGTGGAGGCTCTGGAAGCTTCCAACGAAATGGCCATTGAAACCTTAGGGGGCCTAAATGGTAGGCATGCTGTGATCCTTTTCCAAGGAAGGGAGCACCCTAAGTCAACAACGGTCGACGGGCTAGGACCATACGCACGTTAGCAATGACACCTTGAGCGGGACCGACCACCGAAATGGTGTTGTGCGCACAACGACTTAAGACCCAGAATTCGACTACAGTGGCTTAAAAACCCAGCTGATCCTTAAGAGACTCCACCCTAGGCGTGCGGCAACATCCAACGCACTGGACAGAGCATCCCATTAAGTGTGAGATGCGATGACATCCCCAACTGAGGACGAGCATAGCGCGAGTGGCTTCCAAAGTGGGCCTTGGCAATGATAGTGAAGCAGCTTAACCAACACAGCAAGAGGAATAACCAACACTCAGAGACATCAGAAGGCAAAAAGAAAATTGTATTTTATTAATCATTTAAACCAAAGGCTACAATGCTACACTTGAAAGTTGCATAAGGAAAACTATGCAAAAGATCCGGCTACCCTAAGTACTCGAAGGTCCAGCTCCCTTTGAGAAATTGGTTAGGTGGGAGCCTTCTTTGATCCCATTGTTCCGTCAGTCAAAAATCCCCACGCCGGCACCCGGATTCACAACGGACGCAATACGGTGGCATAGGTGTATACCATCCTAGAACCTTGCGTCTAGCACTCAAGCCATCTCCTCTAGGGAAAGCCAAACTCGCAAATCGGCGTGGGCGCAGGCACTCTTGTCCTCCAAATCAAAAATTTGGCCCTTGGCCACTAGTAGCACGTCCTTCAATTGTTCAACCTCCAGCCTCAAGGCTGTGGTTTCATCCTCTCTACACAGTGCCGCTGCCCGCTCAGCTTCCTCTCGAATTCGACAGATGAGCTCGTCTTGCTTAGAGAGGACTGTGTGGATGAAACAGACTGCAGCTGAGATCTACGAAAAAAAAGAGATAGAAAATCCATAAGTCCGGACACCATTGGAGTACATTGCACAAAGAACTCATACCTCAATGAAAGGCTCCCCTACAGCACCGGGTAGGTTGGAAACAACCCTTGGCGTAGGTACGCCAAGGGCCTCAGGTTTGCAAGCGGTCTCCTCCACGCGCCCGGGTACCTGACGCAACCAAAGGTGAAGACACGCTAGGGGGTTTTGGTTGCTTGGCGGCTTCCTCCACGTCATCCTCCAGAGCCCTGCCAGTAAGTGGATCAGTAACGTGCCTTTTGGACGTGCCTACCTCCACAACAGCCGATGGATCTATGACGAGTGGCTCGGGCGACACTCCAACTGGTGAGTTGATCGCCTTCGGAGTATCCACAAGCGCAGCAGTAGGCTCTAGATCGACCACCTCAATAAGCTCCATCGAACTGGTCACCGTCTCCTCGGTGCCCTCCATGACCAACCCTCTGATGGACTCGATTGGCCACTCACTGTGGGAGGGTCCCACCTTAATGTTAAAAAGGGAACTTGACAAGGACCCATCACTCGAGGGAAGCCCAGCCAGGGGAACATCGTACTCCACTAAAGCGATGATCGAAATCGGTGAGCACTTAGGGACCCCCTCTGTAGTTGCGTTCTAGCTCCTACATCAAGACGGTGGGGGTGGGCGCCATTGGGGTGGACCGGATCAGGCGTGATGCCCGGCTGAACAGGGGCCTCCTCTGGCCAAGTGTCTTCGACTCCGCTTAGCCTTTTCAAGGCCTCCATGTCCTCGTCAGAGGAGGACTCTAGTGAAAGTGATGAGCCACTCTGCTTGGGCGACTCCCTCGATGGCTCTCTGATAACCAGGGCCTTGACCTTCCTCTTTTGGGCGGCATCCGACACCTCACTGCTCACGGGCCCTCGCTTGACGACCCCAAAGAGCTCAGAGGTCAAGTAAAGCCCCTGAGTGATGAATATCTTGATCTCCGCCTAGATATGATCAATCAGCTTCTTCTTCTGCTTCTCGTCCTCCTCGCTCACAATCTTCAAGAAGAAATCACTCTCCGCACCCCACTCATCGGGGATGTCCCACTTTGGAGGGGACGCCAGGAAGAAAAAAAAATGATTCTTTCAGTTCTTTACTCAGTTGTGGTTCGTCCCCTGGAAGTGGAAGCTTGGACGAGGAGATATCAAAATACAATCCTTCGATTGGGTAAAGTGAAAGATCACCTCCATCGAGTGCGGGTAGAACTCACAAGCATGAAGACGGACAAAGACGTACATGGACACCAAGTAGCGTATGGCATTGGGGTAAAGCCGTACCATAGGAACGCCGAGCTTCTAAAGATCCTGTACAAATCCAATTCCACAGGGAAGCGAAGCCCACCATTCAGGTGGTGCTCATATATAGTGATGAAGCCCTCGGGGGGGCACATTCGCTCTACCGCCTCACTAGGAAGGAGATGGGCCCAGTCGCTAGGGATCTGGTAGCTAACACTCAAAGCAGCAATAACATTCACTGAAAGAACTGACTTGTTATCGCCTACTCTCTAACGAATCGTGGAAGAAGGAGAGCTTTTCTTCTTCGCCATGGATGCTTGAAGCAACTAAGCGCAAAGTGTGAATGGCATGGGGAAGCGTTGTTTAAATAGGCAATGCAAAAGAATATCAAGCGGCGTCGCATAAGAAAACGTAAGGGTCGCCCCTAATGATGGCTGTGACATGCATCCCTTCATCAAGTCGCTACGCATCTGTCCAGAGTAGCCCATCATGGTGCCTGACAAACAGTCCCTCCACTCATGCCGCAATCGTTTGCCAAATCCCAACAGTCATACCAAGCAATTAATACGGGAACATCGACCATCAGAAATGACAGCGGTAATCTGTCCAACATCCAAACCGGAATGGCGAAACAAGTCATCCAAATGCAACAAATGACAACAAATGGACTACTCTATTAAAAAGAAATTTTATTGATAGAGTTTCTTTACAGGAAAGGTCGATTAGTGGTTGCAAAATATAACATAGCCATCTACGCCTGTCGGGCTCGGCAGGATCGAGAGTCAAGAACTCGGGTTGGCTCGACCGCATTCGAGCGCCCATGTTCCTGGAATCCAGGAGACCCATAGGAAAGCCAGGCACTGCCAGAGAAGCTATCCTCGACTGAGCCGGATCCCTTCCCTCTAGCATAGGAGCTAGGACCTCCGGCTGGAATCTAGACCTCAGCTCGACCTCCAGCTGCGTGTAGATGATATGCTCTTCCTGGAGTCACACTCAGAACTGCTGGAGCTCCTCTTGAAGAGTACCGATCCGGCTCTGATTTTGCAAATTGATGTCGGTCAGCTGCGACAACCTTGCCTCCGACTCTGACCAGGCTTGCTCGAAGTAAGCTGCTCACGCCTAATTCTACTCGATGTCGGCAATGGCGGCCTACAACCGGCCCTCGGCTTCCTCAATCACTCGCTAGACCAATGTCCATGGCCTTTGGCGTTGAGAGGAATTTGAAGCCGCTTTGAATTCAAAGCCTGGCGGCACTCTTAGAGCCCTCACTAGCCCAAGGAATGAAGGCTTCGGGTGGCAACCTTCCGCTACCATTGCAGCATGCCCCACCTCATCGTGGCCTCTCAGCCCTCATTCTCCCCATCGTGACTCCTTGAAGGGGGCTCAGTCCCTGAAGAGGAGAACGATCCCGCTAATGGTTTTGAAGCAACATCGCACACCCCGTCTGTCATTATTGTGACCACAGCCAAAGGAAAGAGGGAACGATTGCAGACTCAGATTTTGTATCGCACAACAACAAATGGATGCCCAAATTGAAGAAGTCCTTGGCGCTTAAATAGCCAAAACTCCCCCCAAGGAAACAACGTCACTTAACTAAGGAAAGGCATTCTGTTGTCTAACGAAATCCCTCCACGTGGTGACTTCGTGAAGCATTGTGCCTTTTCAAGAAAGGCAATTATGACTCGATGGCTCTGCGGTTCCTAGCGCATTAAATGTGCAGGCACGACTTGATTGACGCGGCCTCCATTATCATCATTCAGTCAGCTAAGGCAGGATACGAGCGGCATAAGCTCCCGAACGGCTCCCGCTATACCATTCCGCTGGTGGTCCAAATATGAACTTGAGGGATTGACACTGGTGAAGGCAACCAAAAGCCGCTCGAAATTTGGAATAAGTAAATGATCAAGCATGTATGGCGGTGAGAGGGTCCCTCGACCCTGAGTCATACCGTACGAATAATAAAGAGAAAATTCAATGACACAAGAGATAAAGGCAGAAATCAATACTTTTATTCATCGAAGTGTTTTTTATAAAGTACAAGATTTGAGCCAACGCAAGTATAAAAAGAAGAAAAAGTAAAGCAAAATACAAGGGACAGAAGAAGAATGGCGCTCACCTGGAAGGCTCAGACTTGAGCATAGATGCTACATTATGAGGAGTCATCTCATTTTGGTGGCATCTACACCAGTGCCGATTCCTCCTCCAGGCGGGGTGGAGTGGATGCCAATCCCTCGTTGCCGTCGAAATAGGTCCCACCATAACGAAGGAAAGGCATCGATTAAGGGTCAACCATCAAATCCACAACGTGCTAGGATGGCGGCCCAATGGAACCCCAAAATATGCCTCCTCTGATCAAACAAGGAGGACGACCAGCCGCAGAAATAGTTAATGGCAGTATGCTATTAGGGGAATGGAGTCCCCGAACCAGAGTGCTAGCCTCCGGACACTCCCCCTATAGTTGGGAACCCTTGCTAGACAAAGAGAAGGCACATGACAATTGCAATGTGGCCGAGCCACCCTGATTACGATAAGGAAGAACCCGTGAGAGGAGCATGACGATAGGCTTCAAAAATGGCTGCAAGTCTCCCGCAGATCCATCCAATTCCAGTGCAAAATTCCACGGGACATGACACACGCCAAGGGCCCCGCATTGCTTCGCTGACAAAGGGATGAGCTTGGATCCTCGAAGTGTGGGATCCCCTCAATTTATAGCCGCACAGAAGGCCCAACGAGCTCTCAAAGGGGTGTGTCACCTGATGATCGTCAACTGGAAAATAGGAAAGCCAATAATGCAAAGCCAATTCTCAGGCTGCAAATTTTTCCCAATAGAGCACCGAATCCCTGCGACGCCTCTAAAAGGCTGCACATTCACATGGAGAAGGAGCGATGCCCCTGAGAATCGGAGACTGGTGCATCTAGAGAAGGCACACTCAAGCCAGCGGCGAGACCCACCTTTGACATGCTAGGCCCCAGAAATGGGCCATCCCCAGGCATGGGAGGCTAATGATGAGTCCAAATGAATCTGGGCCGAAACCATTGAAACCCAATTGGGACAAGACGGGTCCAATCAGTAGAGGGGCCCAATCGAGTGACGACATCCTGAAAGATTTAGGAGCAAGGCCCATTGGGCATCTCTGACACACGCCCAATCAGCTTCGCCCGTACCCCTATAGAGGTGACTGCAGACTGTTACCGCAAGAGATGCCAACTTAGGGGATGTCAGCTAATGGGAGATAAGGTCAACACTGGCAAGCCACAACACGCACTGGCAACCATAAGAAGTCCTTCTTGGCTAGACAATTTGGTCCTTTCTGACTCAAGTGGCTCAACTGCCGATACCATAAATTAGAAGACTTCACACTTCAAACAACATACACATTTTCAGCTAAAATAGAGGCTTACAACACATACAAGTTGGAAACTTTTTTTTCCCCGGGCAACTACTAAAGATCCTCTAGTCAGTTTCCACGCTCATTCACAAAATGTATTACAAAATCCTTTGTCGTCAAGTTCTTTTTACTGAAATTAGGTTCAACTGAATATCCAGGGCGTATCGAGCATCCCTTAATAGAAGCTTTGTTCTATTGTTGATAATAAAGCACACGTCACCACAACCAACAATCCAGGATGTGAATTCGCTATTCATTTTTAACACTCTAAAATCACAGAGAGTGTAAGATTTGAAGAATTTTATTCATGAAGTGACGTGATTTGAAGTGAGACACTACTGTTCACCACCCAATTGGTATTGTGATCCGCCAATTGGTCGCTTCATCCTTCTTACATACCAACAAAAAGTCACCCTTGGAAACAATTGAGGCACTCTCCTCATCTTTGTGTATGCGAATACTACAATACATTATATCAGCAAGTACTCGTGTGTCATTATCTAAACCACTAAATGGTACGTTAAATTGGTATGAGTTCATACGGAAGTAATCTATAACCTAACAAATATAATAGTATAATATTTATTATATAGAATACTTGGCCATGTTAAAACATTTTGTATACTGTAAAAATTAAAATTCTTGCATGAATAATAGTGTGAACAATAGCCCCTATTTAAAGAAGATGATGAACAGTGTCCGAGAGAGAAAAAAATATTTGCTTTGAACTATTTTAGGACAAACCATTTATATATTATATAAATACATTTATAATGATAAAGTTTCTATTTTTATACTATGACATGAGTACTATAATTTTTTATTGATGGAATGCGGTTTCAACTTTTGAAGTGTTGAAAATTGAGTTTCAAAATTGCTTCAGCGAGTATTGAAATTTGTCATTATAGTTTATGGTTATGGTGACAAACAATTTTTGGGTTGCTCATTTACACTTTAAATTGATGAGTTTTTATCTTTATGGTTATTTTTAACTATGTAATGTGTAATTTAATAGCATAATATTAGATCTTGTTTTTGAGTTCTTGAAGTGGTAAAAATTGTGTGATCAAATGTCCTGCTAATCATAGAATATGATTTCAGATTTTAGAAGTTGATGTGACAAATCATATTTGAGCTAATTATTTATATAATAAATATATGTACTTAGTGCCATAAATTTACAGTTATTTCTATTTGACATGTAAATTTTAATATTATGTTAATAAAATGTAATTTCGGTTATTTAAAGACGTAAAAATCAATGGACAAATACGTGATGATAGTATTGAAATCACATTTTGAACTATTGTGAAGTGCAATCATATATTTGCTTTGCCTGAGGGTCCTGCTCGAGTGACATAATTTGGGAGGAAGTTTTTCATATATATATTAAACTTTCGATGATGTCATATTTAATGCATGAATGATATTTGAGTTATAATTCATAAGATTTATTTAGTAGTTATGAATTTGGATAAATTTTTATGACCTTGGAAATGAGATTTATACGCTGGTGACTTCAATAATGATTAGAAAAAATCTTAGGGTTCGGTTAGATATTTAGTTCATTCTTAAATTTTTGTGATATTTTTTATAATCATTTCTTAGTATTAATTTAGTTTGTGTGTATAGTTTTCTCTGTTATCTATGATTGAAGTAGAAAAATTTATATAAAAATGTTATAGTGTTAAGAAATTTAGAACCTGTAGTACTGTAATATAATTTATAATTATTTAATTTTGATTTTCATATCTCAAATAATTGATATTATTTAAAGAGATACTTATAATCTTATAAATAACAAGGATTAAGATATAGATGTTATTTAATTTTACGTGAGGGTTCCTTATCTAGAGTGATATCATATGCTTGATTGGTGCTTAAATCAAAGTTTGTTTCATGACAAGATTCGTTTTTACTACTTACCTCTTTCGAACATTTATTATCCACAGGTTCTTCATTTGAAACTTTCTCGAGAACAACACTGATGATTCCATCATCTTAAATCTATAGAGTTTGTAAGCTTTATAGGCTCTACTGTATTGAGAATATCCTAAAAAAATTTTTCATTACTTTTTGAGTCAAACCTTTTTAGATTTTTTTTTCGTAAAATATAATATTTACTATAAAAATGTAAAAATATTTAATATTTGGTCTCTTTTCTTTTTTAAATTTATATTATGTATTATCCATTTCAAGTCTTGCGTAGACCCTATTGATGATATGGCAAGCATTGCTGACTATCTTATCCCAAAAGTACTTGTTTATTTTTTTTTATTATGCATTATTGTCCTAACCACCTCTTAAGTAGCTCTTTTTTTTGGTTCAACTACTCCATTTTGATAGCAAGTAATAGGGCAAAAAATTTATATTTGATTACTTCTTCATTATAGAATTATCATAGTTACTTCAAATTCTTGCTATGGTCACTTTTAATCTAGTTAATAGGACATCTTATTTTGTTAATCAAATTTTTGAAAAGAATTTTTATAATTTTAAATATGTCAAATTTCTCACACATTAATTTAATCTAAAAATATCTAGAATAGTCATCAATAAGAACTAAGATATGACTCTTGCCTCCTAAACTCTTGATCCTAGAGGGTCCCACAAGATCCATATGGATCAATTTAAGAGGATGTGATGTGTGTACTAGTTATAGTTGGGTAATTTGATCAAGTTTTTTCCCCAAGTTTATAAGGACCACGCACATCATTTTTGACATTCGTTTGTTTGAACAAGCTACCAATAATTGCTTATTTTTTAGATTATAGACAAACTCTTAAAATTTAGGTGATATAGGAATTGATACTAAAATTCTGTTAAGTCAATCTTTGTGAGATAGCACCCTATAACTGGTCTAGGGATGATCCTATAGAGGTTATCAAGAGTTTTCTTTCCTTCTAATATGAGTGATCTATTTGTGTTATACATTGCCATTTATCTTTAAAAAATTTGGGCTTAAAATTTTTATCACAAAATTAAGCTATATTTAAGAGGTTAGATTTCAAGCCACTTCATAAGGCTTCATAAGATCAAAAATATTAATCTAACATTTACTCAAAATAGGAGCATTAACTCTATCACTAAACACAATCATCCCATCAAAATAGTCAGCAAGCAACATAAACATAAACTCATTATTATACATGGGCCTAGAGCATCTACTATTGAGGCACTATGTCAATATATTTTGAATCCTCAACACAACATGAGTAACATGATAAACAAAATTACATTTTGAGTTCCCAAGTTTGCTCTTTTAATCTAAACTTTCTTCTCTAAGTTAATTTTCTTGATCAATTTAGTTATTTATTTATCTAAATATTTGATATGATTGACAATACTATTATTTTTGTACTTCATTTATAGTCATTTTAAAAATTAATTACATAATAATGGATGTGAATATGATCAATTTTTTTACAACCTTGGCATGTAGGTATAAATTTAGGAAAGAAACAAGATTTATTAGATTGACCTTTAGTTCGATTTTTAAAAAAGTTCTTCCTTGCCTTTTCCCTAGTATAACATTATTAGTGGTTCATTTGATCATCCCATTATTGTTCAGTTTCACCAAGGTATTAAGTACATTGTGCATACTCAATCAATGCAACACTACTTTAATGGGGATATTTATAATAATATTTCTCATAAATTAAAAGGTTCTCGGAGAAATTTTTTTTTTTGAGATAATAATAACTTTTGACAAGTTTTTAATAAATTATTAACCTTATTTATTTTCAGTTACTTTTTTCAATCCCAACTTATGATCAAATTTTTTGTTCCACAAGAGAATATTATAAGATCATTTTTTGCTTCTTCATTTCGACTTTTTTCATCTGAAGACTTGTTTAAAATTTTATCTTCTTGATATTTGCTCATAAGGTCTAATTTGATTTAAATGGCCACTTTTTTCTTTTTTGGATTAAAATAATTTGCAATTAGTCGACTTATTTGTTCCCTATCCTTTAAACACTTTCTCGAGTAACTTGTTGTAGGCCTTTGAAGGTTTGCAAATTCATTATCAGATTCATCTTGAAATTATTTAAATTATTCAAGTTGTTCACTAATATTTTTATCACAACTAATGAAAAATGTTTTAAATATTATATAATTGATCTCATCTTCTTTCAAAGATTTTTCATTATTATTCTCATCTTCTTCATAATTAGTTAGTATAGCATTTATAACTTTTCTTTTTAATCTTCTGAAATTTAGACATTCAATTTGAGTATAGCCAAAGGGATGATATTCATGATAGTAAATTTTTTCATATTTTTTATTCTTTAAGTCTCTGCCATCTTTTCTATGAATATGACATTAAGTCTAAATCATTTGAAAAGAAATCTCATGAGTTAAAAATAATATGGTTTTATATAATTGATTCATCAAGATTAAATATGAAATTAATAAGGTCATTTAATTTATATAGAATTGATCAAAAATCTCATCTTTTTCATTCAATTTTTTCAAATTTAGTAATGAGTATTTATTATTTAGATTTCTTAGCCATTTTGGAATGTCATGAGTGATTTCTAGGATTGTCATGCTTCCTTTGAGTTTTGACACCTGGATATACCTTTAAACTATTATGAAAAAATAGATATAAAATAGTATGTAAATTCTTTCTATTTTAGTTACGTACATTTGATTCCTCCTTAATTCACAAAAATTAAATTTTAGTTTCATTAATGGTTGTACTCTTTCGTGCTGTCCACTTGAATTGAGTACTATCTAGATTGCATATCTATTGATTTCATAAACACTCTCATATAAATCTTTCAATATACATAATTACTCCCATTAAAGTAGAAAAAAATGGATAAGATTGATTTGAAAGCATCTAATTAATAGGGTCAATAATCTAGGTAGGTCTCTGATACCACTTAAGAGAACTAAAGGATTCCTAATATCGATTCATTTGGACCATTTAAACAAGCAAAAGCAAAGTATACGAATATGTATATTCTTTACTAGATATAAATTTAAATTAATTGTTATAGATAAGTATATCGCTAAGATAAATCTAAAATAATAAAAATAACACACTAATTTTAATAATAATCAATAACTAATAATTATCGAATAAAATTCTTTAAACTTCTCCAATAAATAAAAATAATACAATATGAAAGTCAACTTATAGTTATGATCGTATAGATGTACTAGACCTTAAGCAATTATTCTCGATTTATGACCCTAACTAATAAACCCCTTATATTTGCTTATAAGGTCATTTTATTGGTAGAATCTAATACCTTTTTATCTTTTTATCAAACTTATTTCACTTACTGTTAAATTTTTACATACCATTGGATCCTAATGTCCATGCCACCAATGTATCAACAAAGGTTTGTAGATTGGAGTAAGTGTGTAAATAATAAAAATAATAATTCAGTAAAAAAATCTTTATAATTTATGTCAAGAATATAGTTTTAGTTTTCTTAAATAAAGTATATCCTTTTAAATTAAATAACGAAAACTTTAGGGTTGTGGTTATTTTTCTCATTCAGTGTATTTATCAATAATAAATAGAAGAGATACGAATATAGAGAGGGTTAGAAATTAGATTAAAAATATGTGACGATTTATAAGAAAAAGTATTCTAATGTAGGTGCGCTGAATGGGTGTACATTATGCACAAAGGTACCGAGTAGGAGGGTCACACCCTAACATACATGCATAATTAAAGCATATATTAGGTGCAAATATTTTAGATAAATCCACTCATATGAGGTTCAGGCACAAATTATGTGCGAACATTTTAGATAAATTGTACTTATGTGCAATTCGGATACATATTAGACAGAATATTCTGAACAAAATATGCACATTCATGGATCGGGTATAGATCAGATTGGAACTTATGAGAAACCACATTTGTGAAGAATAGGTACATATTTGATATTCGTTTTTATTGATGTTTGAGAATTCTCCAAATCACCTATTTACATAGTTATGAAATATATCAATATATAATCTTTCAATTCATGTTGCTCCTATGTATTACTCTATATTGTATATAGAGTACTAATATTTAATTTTAATATAATTTTGTTAGTCTTTTTAACTTTTAAGTCTTTTATATTTTACCTATGGTTGGTATTGCCCGCCATATGGATATTTACTTTTCTATAATTTAATTTTTGTATAATTAAATATTTATTTAACATATATCTGACACTCTAACTTTTTAACTCTTTAATTTTATATAATTTCTCTTTTATTGTCTACGGTCGACATTACGCTGCCATATGATTATTATTTTTTCACAATCTAACTTTTATATATTGGTTTGTCTAACTCTCTAATCATCCAATTTTCTGAATTTTTAATATATGTATGTATACTATAAAATGAACATATATATTATGTATGTAATATAAATATTTCATTAAAAAAATTAAAATAAAACTGAATTATCTTCATATGGAAATGATGCCCGACTTTTAAAAAATCACAGCAAAATCTTATATATTTATGAGGTTAAAAATCACACTTATTAAGATTTAGGTACCTCTATTCATCTCTCTACTAAAAGCTTTTGGATATTTTAAGTAGTTTGAAATTTTTTTATAAAATAAAAAGTTAAAATATGATTTAAATTGAAAAAACAAACCCCTCAATCCTGATGAGGCACGTCCTATTCCCAATTCGGTGGAGCTCTAAGAACCACACTTGTGCGCGGCTATCTTTGGGCCAAATTACTGGAATGGGCTGGCCCATTTTGCATACTAAGCCACTTTTTAGAATTTAAATCTAATAGTAATATTATTTATATATTTACTTGTATACTTATTTATATTAAAATTATTAAATATAGATATAAATTTGATGCGTCTATGGTCTTCGAGTTGTACGGTTTAGAGAGTCTTCCATTCTTCCGCCGCGAATCGAATTGAGCGGGTTCGGTCTCCATCGCTATTAACCTAAACTTATACACCACAAACTATAAATAAGAGTTTAGAGGACGACGAAAATTGCTTCTACCGTATATCCTCTAACGCTCAAGCAAGAAATCTTCATTAGAGAATAGAAAGATATTAGGAGAATACGATTAATACATATGTGCATATAGCGAGGGAGCATTTGGATGGGCTCGAAAGAGGGGGGTTTAGAGGTGTACCCGGCAGAGGGACAGTTTTCAGGAGCGCCTGCAGAGAGCGGTTTAAAGGTGCACCTGATAGAAGGACGGTTTAGAGGTGCTCTCAATAGAGGGCCGGCTTAGAGGTGCGCTTGTAGAGGGCGGTTTAGAGGTGCGCTTGATAGAGGAGTAGCTTAGAGGTGCCCTTGAAGAGGGCGGCTTAGAGATGCGCTTGTAGAGGGCGGCTTAGAGTTGCGCCCGCGAAGGGCGGGTTTAGAGGTGCGCGATGGATGGAGGCGGCACAGAGGTGCGCTGGTGTAGGGGCGGCCTAGAGGTGCGCTCACGGAGGGTCGCTTAGAGGTGCCCTCACGGAGAGCGGCCTAAGGGTGCACTCGGCAAATAGGTAGTTTAGAGGTGCATCCGTGAGGGCGGCTTAAAGGTGCGCTCGTGGAAGGCGGCAAGATGCGCCCACGGAGGCGGCTTAGAGGTGCGCCCACGCAGGGGCGGCATAGAGGAGAAGAACTAACTGCACCGATGAGTCAACGTTCTAGTTACTCGGTGAGAAGGGTTGACTATTGGACAATGAGCTTCTAGCTCCAGAATGGAGGATCGTGGCTCTAGGACGGAGGGCTCGTTGCTCTAGGCCGCAGGGCCCCGGCTCGGAGGCAAATGACTCCCGGGATGGAAGGATTACATCTCTCGGGATGGAGGACTCCTAGGACGGAGGGCTCTTTGTCTTGAACGGAGGTCTCATGGCTCCGGACAAATGGCTCTTGGGATCGACAACTCCTAACGGGATGGAGGGCGCAGAGCCTCCGGAAGGAAGGAGGTGAGAGCCTCTCAGGCGGAGGAATGTGTTATTACGCGTACTGCGTTTCCATTTCCCGTTCCCGTTTTTGTTCCATTACCCGTTTTCCGTTTCCGTCTCCTATAATTGTAAGGTTGCAACCCAATGAGAAAGGATGGAAATTAGTTCGTCTCTCACTCTCTCTTGTCACATTCTTCTCTCTCCTTCGTCTGTTCTTCTCCCTCTCCCGATTCTCTCTCTCTCTCTCTCTGTTCTTCTCTCTCTCTCGAATCTTCCTCCCCATCTTGTTCTTCGTCCACGCCCTCGTCCCCGTAACTCCCCTTCCCCTTCACTCCCACAAGAAACCAAAGATCGCGAGTGGAAAATCGTTCGAGCCCGTTGCGGTTGCAACAAATTGGTGCTCTCATTGAGACGAAATGGCGGACGGGATGCAGACGAGGAACGGGGCTCACGAGGAGTCCATCGCCAGCATCACGCAGGATATACGCTCAATTATACGCCAAATTCTTGTTCGCCTCGATCGCCAGACTTCACCTTCTCCAAATTTCCCCCTATTACCTACTCCAATCCCTAGCTTACCAGAAAAGACGAAGGAGTTCCACGAGTTGTAGACGGCTGTACCGCCACTCCACCGACTCGAGCGCAACATTAAACGGTCAGTGACCTCTTCACCTTCTGTGATTTCTTCTACTTCTCCTCCACCCGTTCTACCAGTTACACCGATTGTTTCGTACCGTCACTCTCACCAACCGGAAATGTCATCCATCGTGTGTTCTGTACCACCACCAGTTCCTCAAATAATCGTCCCTGCTTTCCCGTCGACTTCAACTTCATCACCGCATTCGGCTCCCACCTTCGCTAATTCCCCTTTACTCGCAAACTCACCGGTGGTTGTGGTTTCCAACACCGAAAGGCGCCAACCTCCATCACTGAGCCTTTGCCGCCTCTGATTCGAAACGAGAAACCCCATCCACATGCGACTCCTGATTTCCAATTCGAAGAGCCACCGATCACATTAAAGCCCATGCTTCCTCCACCACACAGCTTTTCAAGTCCTTCACAGATCATGCCTGCCTCCCTTACCAAGTTCTTCACTCAAAATTGTCCAAAGGTTGCAACAATTATGGATTCTG
This sequence comes from Nepenthes gracilis, assembly GCA_033239525.1. NCBI lineage: Eukaryota > Viridiplantae > Streptophyta > Magnoliopsida > Caryophyllales > Nepenthaceae > Nepenthes > Nepenthes gracilis. Next base: position 7,189,895 of record BSYO01000022.1, on the reverse strand, counting down.
AGAACGTGTCCGGCGGTTGTCTTCAGACGGCTACAGACCTGAGCAAGGCCTCTGTACCCGTTCCTAACCCGACATTGCAAGGGTTGAACGATTCGGACCTTACAGCCTTGGTTGTAGACCATACCAGTGACGCGGTGTCCCACAACAAAGGTAAACCTCCACTATTGTCTATTGATGCTTTTGTTCAACCGGATGCTAAGTTGGAAAATAAGAAAAGTGAGGCTCCTGTACTGTTTCGAGGTATGGCTCCTTTGCTCCATCCTGTAAATAATCTGGAGATGAAAATACTTCCAGTTCCTTCCTCCGCCAATTCGGCCAATCTAAACCCCAAATCCCTGGAGACATCCCACCAGGATGTCTTCCTGGAGGCTGTGGCCCTTGCGCAACTGGTGGAGAATGGGACAAACAATGTTAGCCTTGCCAGAGTACCTCAGACTTCTTCGTTAGATAATGAAGATATTGAAGGAACTGATGGGGGTGAGGAGAAACATGGAACTGTTTTCTTGGATCCAGAACCTCAGGCAATTGATGTTTGGCCTAAGAAACAGCAACCATTTGATGGCAACGGGCAGGAATTGAGCCCACTTGATGACATAGATTTGGTTAATGGCTCAGGCGATTTATGGAATGCTGACCAAAAAAATGAGCGAAGTGCTGTTTATGATTTTCTATATCCTAGTAGAGAGCTCCTTCCGATGATAAAGAGATGAGCATCTTTGATCATCTTGAAGAAGCGGCCAGAGAGCAATTGTGCCAATTTTGGCTGATGGAGCTATGATTTTGGGATGTTTTGCATTCTCTAAAGAATTGATAATGCTTCTAGAATCTCCTGTTAAAGAGCAAGGTGTTCGATTTCTGCAACTAGCCCCTGGCGAGTTTTTTTTCACAACTTTAAAGGGGGGCTCTTCAAGTAAAGTTGTGGACTGCATTCATTGTCTAAAAGGTTACTACGAGTGGAAGCAAGCAGGTGGGATTGGAGTATGGAGATATGGTGGCACAGTGAAGGTTAAATCATTTCATAAAGAAGAGTCCTCATCCTCTTCTATTTGCAAAGAAACCGCTTATGATACACCGATGATTATGAATCCTTGCAATACGAGCAGGTTGTCGAGTTTCTCTACCTTTCTATTGATTTTGCTAATGAAGAGTCCAGCAGCCAAAGCCCTCTCTTTACTCTTTGATCGCTTTGGGCTTCATATTCTCGCAGCTTATCTTTTTTGAGAGGAATGGAATTGCGGACTTCCCTTTGAATGCAATGGTAATTGATCTGTGTGATCGGGAAGGTAGTTAAGGATTTCTCCTCCCTGCTTGTTTCTCAGGGAATCCAGCTTGGGCTTATATTGAAGAACATTCTGGAAAACATGTCACTATCAAAGGAAGAATTCTTGGAAGCCATTTCCCAATATCTTAGCCAGCAAACTGCTCCAGCGTGTGGTGATTCGTTGGAATTCTGCTTCGGCGGTGGGAAAAGAGAGACTATACAGCCACTACTATGGGATTTAGGGCTTAAAATTGCAATTGGAGCTGCCCGAGGCTTTGCCTTCTTACACACATTAGATGGCCGAGTCACAGACCGAGACATCAAGACCTCTAACACCCTCCTAGGTGGGACCTACAATGCCAAAATCTCGGACTTCGGTTTAGCAAAACTTGGCCCCTCTGCTAGTCCGTCTTCTGTCTCGATGAGGGTGATGAGCACAGAAGGCTATGCAGCTCTAGAGTATGTCTCCACGGGGCATTTATATGTGAAGAGCGACGTGTATAGCTTTAGCGTCGTACTGGTGGAGAGCCGGGGCAACGAGTGGAGCTACGATCAATGCAGACGACAATGGGACCCGGGAAAATATTGCTGCTACTTGATGGATCACGATACTTTAGAATTTTATCTTTTGTGTCTAACATTGAGGACAAGGTTCTTTTGATGGATGGGGCAATGTTACGCCGCACCGTTTCCATTTCCGTTCCCCGTTTTGTTCCATTACCCGTTTCATTTCCCGTCTCCTATAATTGTAAGGTTGCAACCCAATGAGAAAGGAAGGAAATTAGTTCGTCTCTCACTCTCGCTCTTATCCTCTTCTTCTCTCTCCTTCGCATCATTCTTCTTCCTCTCCCGATTTCTCTCTCTCTCTTATCTGTTTCTTCTCTCTCTCTCGAATCTTCCCCTCCCCTTACTGTTCTTCGTCTACGTCCCTCGTCCCCCAGTACTCCCCTTCCCCCTTCACTCCCACAAGAAACCAGCATCAGCAGCTGGAAAATCGTCCGAGCCCGTTAAGTGTTGCAAGAATGCCACCAGCCGGACGAGGCGTAGGTTGAGAGCCTCCCGGTGGCAGAAGGCTGATGGCCTCTAGACTAGAGGAGGGTTGAAAGCCTCCTGACGGCGAAAAGCCGCTGGCCTTTAGATGGGCGGAGGGTTTGCAAATTCATTATCAGATTCATCTTGAAATTATTTAAATTATTCAAGTTGTTCACTAATATTTTTATCACAACTAATGAAAAATGTTTTAAATATTATATAATTGATCTCATCTTCTTTCAAAGATTTTTCATTATTATTCTCATCTTCTTCATAATTAGTTAGTATAGCATTTATAACTTTTCTTTTTAATCTTCTGAAATTTAGACATTCAATTTGAGTATAGCCAAAGGGATGATATTCATGATAGTAAATTTTTTTATATTTTTTATTCTTTAAGTCTCTGCCATCTTTTCTATGAATATGACATTAAGTCTAAATCATTTGAAAAGAAATCTCATGAGTTAAAAATAATATGGTTTTATATAATTGATTCATCAAGATTAAATATGAAATTAATAAGGTCATTTAATTTATATAGAATTGATCAAAAATCTCATCTTTTTTCATTCAATTTTTTTCAAATTTAGTAATGAGTATTTATTATTTAGATTTCTTAGCCATTTTGGAATGTCATGAGTGATTTCTAGGATTGTCATGCTTCCTTTGAGTTTTGACACCTGGATATACCTTTAAACTATTATGAAAAAATAGATATAAAATAGTATGTAAATTCTTTCTATTTTAGTTACGTACATTTGATTCCTCCTTAATTCACAAAAATTAAATTTTAGTTTCATTAATGGTTGTACTCTTTCGTGCTGTCCACTTGAATTGAGTACTATCTAGATTGCATATCTATTGATTTCATAAACACTCTCATATAAATCTTTCAATATACATAATTACTCCCATTAAAGTAGAAAAAAATGGATAAGATTGATTTGAAAGCATCTAATTAATAGGGTCAATAATCTAGGTAGGTCTCTGATACCACTTAAGAGAACTAAAGGATTCCTAATATCGATTCATTTGGACCATTTAAACAAGCAAAAGCAAAGTATACGAATATGTATATTCTTTACTAGATATAAATTTAAATTAATTGTTATAGATAAGTATATCGCTAAGATAAATCTAAAATAATAAAAAATAACACACTAATTTTAATAATAATCAATAACTAATAATTATCGAATAAAATTCTTTAAACTTCTCCAATAAATAAAAATAATACAATATGAAAGTCAACTTATAGTTATGATCGTATAGATGTACTAGACCTTAAGCAATTATTCTCGATTTATGACCCTAACTAATAAACCCCTTATATTTGCTTATAAGGTCATTTTATTGGTAGAATCTAATACCTTTTTATCTTTTTATCAAACTTATTTCACTTACTGTTAAATTTTTACATACCATTGGATCATAATGTCCATGCCACCAATGTATCAACAAAGGTTTGTAGATTGGAGTTAAGTGTGTAAATAATAAAAATAATAATTCAGTAAAAAAATCTTTATAATTTATGTCAAGAATATAGTTTTAGTTTTCTTAAATAAAGTATATCCTTTTAAATTAAATAACGAAAACTTTAGGGTTGTGGTTATTTTTCTCATTCAGTGTATTTATCAATAATAAATAGAAGAGATACGAATATAGAGAGGGTTAGAAATTAGATTAAAAATATGTGACGATTTATAAGAAAAAGTATTCTAATGTAGGTGCGCTGAATGGGTGTACATTATGCACAAAGGTACCGGTAGGAGGGTCACACCCTAACATACATGCATAATTAAAGCATATATTAGGTGCAAATATTTTAGATAAATCCACTCATATGAGGTTCAGGCACAAATTATGTGCGAACATTTTAGATAAATTGTACTTATGTGCAATTCGGATACATATTAGACGAATATTCTGAACAAAATATGCACATTCATGGATCGGGTATAGATCAGATTGGAACTTATGAGAAACCACATTTGTGAAGAATAGGTACATATTTGATATTCGTTTTTATTGATGTTTGAGAATTCTCCAAATCACCTATTTACATAGTTATGAAATATATCAATATATAATCTTTCAATTCATGTTGCTCCTATGTATTACTCTATATTGTATATAGAGTACGAATATTTAATTTTAATATAATTTTTGTTAGTCTTTTTTAACTTTTTAAGTCTTTTATATTTTACCTATGGTTGGTATTGCCCCGCCATATGGATATTTACTTTTCTATAATTTAATTTTTGTATAATTAAATATTTATTTAACATATATCTGACACTCTAACTTTTTAACTCCTTTAATTTTATATAATTTCTCTTTTATTGTCTACGGTCGACATTACGCTGCCATATGATTATTATTTTTTCACAATCTAACTTTTATATATTGGTTTGTCTAACTCTCTAATCATCCAATTTTCTGAATTTTTAATATATGTATGTATACTATAAAATGAACATATATATTATGTATGTAATATAAATATTTCATTAAAAAAAATTAAAATAAAACTGAATTATCTTCATATGGAAATGATGCCCGACTTTTAAAAAATCACAGCAAAATCTTATATATTTATGAGGTTAATAAAATCACACTTATTAAGATTTAGGTACCTCTATTCATCTCTCTACTAAAAGCTTTTTGGATATTTTAAGTAGTTTGAAATTTTTTTTATAAAATAAAAAAGTTAAAATATGATTTAAATTGAAAAAACAAACCCCTCAATCCTGATGAGGCACGTCCTATTCCCAATTCGGTGGAGCTCTAAGAACCACACTTGTGCGCGGCTATCTTTGGGCCAAATTACTGGAATGGGCTGGCCCATTTTGCATACTAAGCCACTTTTTAGAATTTAAATCTAATAGTAATATTATTTATATATTTACTTGTATACTTGTTTATATTAAAATTATTAAATATAGATATAAATTTGATGCGTCTATGGTTTTCGAGTTGTACGGTTTAGAGAGTCTTCCATTCTTCCGCTGCGAATCGAATTGGAGCGGGTTCGGTCTCCATCGCTATTAACCTGAAACTTGTACACCACAAACTATAAATAAGAGTTTAGAGGACGATGAAAATTGCTTCTACCGTATATCCTCTAACGCTCAAGCAAGAAATCTTCATTAGAGAATAGAAAGATATTAGGAGAATACGATGAATACATATGTGCATATAGCGAGGGAGCATTTGGATGGGCTCGAAAGAGGGGGGTTTAGAGGTGTACCTGGCAGAGGGATAGTTTTCAGGAGCGCCTGCAGAGAGCGATTTAAAGGTGCACCTGATAGAAGGACGGTTTAGAGGTGCTCTCAATAGAGGGCCGGCTTAGATGTGCGCTTGTAGAGGGCGGTTTAGAGGTGCGCTTGATAGAGGAGTAGCTTAGAGGTGCCCTTGAAGAGGGCGGCTTAGAGATGCGCTTGTAGAGGGCGGCTTAGAGTTGCGCCCGCGAAGGGCGGTTTAGAGGTGCGCCTGATGGAGGGGCGGCATAGAGGTGCGCTCAGTGTAGGGCAGCTTAGAGGTGCGCTCACGGAGGGCGGCTTAGAGGTGCCCCTACGGAGAGCGGCCTAAGGGTGCGCTCAGCAAATAGGTAGTTTAGAGGTGCATCCGTGGAGGGCGACTTAAAGGTGCGCTCGTGGAAGTCGGCTTGAAGATGCGCCCACGGAGGGCGGCTTAGAGGTGCGCCCACAGAGGGGCGGCATAGAGGAGAAGAACTAACTTGGCACTGATGAGTCAACGTTCTAGTTACCTGAGTGAAGGGTTGACTATTGGACAGCGAGCTTCTAGCTCCAGAATGGAGGGATCGTGGCTCTAGGACGGAGGGCTCGTTGCTCTAGGCCAGAGGGCTCCTGGCTCGGAGGCAAATGACTCCCGGGATGGAAGGATTCTGTCTCTGGGATGGAGGACTCCTAGGACGGAGGGCTCTTGTCTTCGGAACGGAGGTCTCATGGCTCCAGGACAAATGGCTCTTGGGACTGACAACTCCTAACTTCAGGACGGAGGGCAGAGAGCCTCCGGAAGGAAGGAGGGTGAGAGCCTCCTGGCGGAGGAATGCTACTGGCCTTCGGACGAGCGTAGGGTTGAGAGCCTCCTGGTGGCAGAAGGCTGATGGCCTCTAGACTAGAGGAGGGTTGAAAGCCTCCTGACGGCGAAAAGCCGCTGGCCTTTAGATGGGCGGAGGGTTTGCAAATTCATTATCAGATTCATCTTGAAATTATTTAAATTATTCAAGTTGTTCACTAATATTTTTATCACAACTAATGAAAAATGTTTTAAATATTATATAATTGATCTCATCTTCTTTCAAAGATTTTTCATTATTATTCTCATCTTCTTCATAATTAGTTAGTATAGCATTTATAACTTTTCTTTTTAATCTTCTGAAATTTAGACATTCAATTTGAGTATAGCCAAAGGGATGATATTTATGATAGTAAATTTTTTCATATTTTTTATTTTTTAAGTCTCTGCCATCTTTTCTATGAATATGACATTAAGTCTAAATCATTTGAAAAGAAATCTCACAAGTTAAAAATAATATGGTTTTATATAATTGATTCATCAAGATTAAATATGAAATTAATAAAGTCATTTAATTTATATAGAATTGATCAAAAATCTCATCTTTTTTCATTCAATTTTTTTCAAATTTAGTAATGAGCATTTATTATTTAGATTTCTTAGCCATTTTGGAATGTCATGAGTGATTTCTAGGATTGTCATGCTTCCTTTGAGTTTTGACTCCTGGATATACCTTTAAACTATTATGAAAAAATAGATATAAAATAGTATGTAAATTCTTTCTATTTTAGTTACGTATATTTGATTCCTCCTTAATTTACAAAAATAAGATTTTAGTTTCATTAGTGGTTGTACTCTTCCATGTTGTCCACTTGAATTGAGTACTATCTAGATTGTATGTCTATTGATTTCAGAAACACTTTCATATAAATCTTTCAATATATATAATTACTCCCATTAAAGTAGAAAAAAATAAATAAGATTGATTTGAATGTATCTAATTAATAGGGTCAATAATCTAGGTAGGTCTCTGATACCACTTAAGAGAACTAAAGGATTCCTAATATCGATTCATTTGGACCATTTAAACAAGCAAAAGCAAAGTATACGAATATGTATATTCTTTACTAGATATAAATCTAAATTAATTTTTATAGATAAGTATATCACTAAGATAAATCTAAAATAATAAAAAATAACACACTAATTTTATTAATAATCAATAACTAAGAATTATCGAAAAAAATTCTTTAAACTTCTCCAATAAATAAAAATAATACAATATGAAAGTCAACTTATAGTTATGATGGTATAGACGTACCCGACTTTAATCAACTTATTCTCGATTTATGACCCTAACTAATGAACCCCTTATATTTGCTTATAAGGTCATTTTATTGGTAGAATCTAACACCTTTTTATCTTTTTATCAAATTTATTTCATGATGCGTCTCTGGATCCGAACTTCGAACAGATTCGGATGATCTTATTGTCTTGGCTCCGGCTCCGTTCTCTAAGTTGGACCCTACACACCACTAAACAGAACAAGAGGTCAGCGTGTTCGGTGAAAAATTATCCCACCAAAAGTACTCCGACGCTCAAGTCAGTAGAATAGTTTTTGTAAGAAAGAAACTGAAATAGAGAGAGAGAGAGTTTGAGTGTTTGATCTAGATGTAAGAGAGACGTGAGATCTTCTTAGATCTGGGAGGTGGGAAGGCAGTAAATGGCCGTGAGGGTCTGCTTGTTGCCTTATGATTTTTTGGAGGATGAAGGTGGCAGTGAAAGTAAATTTCTCAGAGCACTCAATTGACTTTCAGAAAGCGTGATTGAGAGCGTTTGCGTTGTGTCACCGAAAGCATCAATGAAAGCATGCCTTGAATGATGATTCAATAGCTTCTTTTGTAGCTGAGAGGGCGATCCTCCTCCTTTGGAAGGAGTGATTGCCTTCCTAATCTGCTGGCGGGCTTGCCTTCTAGAGCAGATGCCAGTTGCCAAGTTGATCGACATTGTTTCCTTGTGAGGCAGCGAACAGCTTTCAAAATCGTGCGCTTTCCATTTGTGCATGTTGTTGTTGGAAAGCCTGGGCTGGCAGAGATTTGGGAGAAATCTGGTGCCTTCCTTATAGGGGAGGCGCCAATATCACCAATATTCTTTTTGGTACCAGCTGAGATCATGAAATATCCTTGGAAAGCTGTTGCTGACCTTTTGATGATTTGTGGGTCTAAACGGGTCAGGCCCGTTACTGTAGAAAGGCTTCTTGGGGCCCATTGTGTAAAACGTGGACGGTCAACATTTGAGTTGACCGGCAGCATGCGTGTTGGCCGCCCTTGTGAAGGACGTCAGCTATTAACCGCCTGATGGGCCATGGGCCTGAGTAAGCCAGGCCCATTATTGTAGTAAAGCATCTTTGAGCCCAATGCGCATAAGGCAGATGGTCAACGTTTGAGTTGACTGCCTGCTTGTGAGTTGGCCGCCCGGACGGTCAACGCCAGTGTTAACCGTCCTGGGCTTTCCAGCTTTTGGGCCTGTTTTCCAATTAGGCCATCAATGTGTTGACCATCGTCTTAGGCCTTTGACTTTTTTGGGGCCAGCCTATTTTTGGTATACCGATCACTAGCCCCCCATGCTGGTGGTCAGATTTTCGGCCTCCAGTATGTTCATGATGGGATGCCCCTGAGTGCTTTGAAGATCTCGTGGCACTTCATGAAAAGGCATGAAGGAGAGTTTGACTGGAATTATTGACCATCCCGGTCGATTCCGAAGCACCAGAATTGTTGACCGTTCTGGTCAATTCCGGAGCACCAGAATTGTTGACCACTTTGGTCAATTTTGGAGTACCAGAATTGTTGACCATCTTGGTCAATTTCAGAGTACCAGAATTGTTGACCGTCTTGGCCAATTCTGGAAATGCCTTTTTCCAGCCTTGGGCCGGTTTGCAAGGCAGAAAGCGACAAGTGTCTTCCTTTGGTTGCGCGGAGATCCTGGCCATTAATGCGCCAGAGATTCATCCTTTTGAAGGGTCAAGTAGGGAGGTGACACATGGCAGGACTGACGTCGTCATTAATGAGGGGTTTCACGCTTGGCGCTTAAGTCTCCCTTCCGTATTTTTAAAATCATTTACGCTGTCAACCCGTCGTCTTCTTCCTCCTTATTTCTCAGACAAACCCTTCCTATTTTTTGCTCAATCATGGCTTCCGTTGCAGATTTCTCCTCCGTTTTGAGAGAAAATGATATTAAGGCACTATGCGTTGAATTCAATATTCCCAAGGAGATGGCCTGGAGGGTTCCGGGCAAGGACGACAAAGCCTTTACCCCATCGGAGGGGTACATTACTGTCTACGAAGCCCATCTGAGGAGTGGCCTCCGCCTGCCGCTGCCGGAGGAGCTGGAATCCATTATGAAGGCTCTGCGAGTGCCCATCGCCCAGCTTCACGCCAACGCCGTGAGGTATCTATGCACTTTGTGTATTTTTTCCCGGAAACTTGGCTAGAGGTTTAGGATGACCGGCGTTAGGGTCGTGTTCAAATTGAACCCTGGGAGTGAGTGGATATCGCTCTCTCCCCGTACTGGAATAAAGATTAGCACGGCCATTCACGACTCGTTGAAGAACTAGAAAAACCAGTTCTTCTTCGTGAAGGTGGTGAAGGAATGGCCTCTTGCCAGGAGTTGGGGTGAGATTCCTGAGGTGTACTCTGGTACGCCGTCTGCGGCGGATTGCGCTGCGTACGCATGGCTAACCAAGGCCATTCGAGCCAATCCCGATGAGTTCAAAAGGGACTTCTTGGTCTCCCGGGCGAAGTCCAAGAAGGTGAACTGGGAGCCGCCATCTTCAGTTCAGAAGCCACATCCTCCGGTTAGGATGATGAATCCTGAGGAATTAAGGGGCGTGATCATCCGCCCAAGGCGCACAGAGGAGGAGTTTTCTGAGAGGGCAACTGGTACGCCTTCCTCATCTTCGTCACACCTTGATTACGTGGCTGCCGGATCTGCTTCGGATCTGGCAGCACTGCTGGAGCTGGGAGGTTTATTGAAGACAGGTTGGCGGAGGCCGGAGGAGCAGCCCGGCTGTGTGATTTAGGTGGTCCTGTGCGCTGCCGGATGGAGTCACGGGAGGAGCCGGCTCGAGACATGGTTGAGGGCTCACGAGTTTTTATTGTGGAGCTGTCGACGAGGGCTGATCCTCCAGCAGCCGCTCCAGGGGTAGCCAAGGTGAAGAGGCTTGCTGCGGTCGCCGGAAGCTGCAAGAGAGGAGCCCGCCGCTGCTGTTGACGATGATGAGTTTCTGGACCGCATTTTGGATGAGGCAGCGGCATGCTTGGCGCCAGAGGATGCTCCTGGTTCGTTATCTCCTGGTCCACCGCCAACTGGTCCACCACTAGCTGGGCCAGGCCTAGAGTCCAGGCCTGTGAGGCTCTTCAGGAAGATTTATGAGGTATGACTTCTGCAACGGCTTCCTTGTATTCCTTTCTTTCCTGTGTTTATGATTTACGTTTTGCTTTTGTCTTGTGCAGTCAAGGAGGTTGACCTCAGCTTTCTCCAGGGAAGTGGAGTAACGTGATCGCATCATCGCGGATCGGGAGGCTGAGATCGCATGGCTGGAGGCCAAGCTGGCCGCCTTAGGAGAGGAGCTCCATGAGCAGACCGCTGCTCTTGAGGCTGTCATGGCGGGCATGAAGGCAGAGAATGCTGAACTGAAGGCCGAGGTTGCTCGCTTGAAGGAGGAGGAGGATCGACTTAAGGCGAGCAATAAACGCCTTACAGATCGAGCTGCCACCTCAGAGAATGAATTGGCCACCCGGATCAGCCTCCATGAGATCGGAGGCGCACTACACACCCGGCTGTTAGAGGGGCTCAACATTGGACGGCGCGTTACACGGTTAATCGATCCTAACTTTCCAGTTGAGTTTATTAATCAAAGTAACCACGCAGCGCAACGTAAGGAAGACTTGGTAGGAGAGCCCCGAGACAGCTAGGGTGGTCCACTGCCTTTGTAGCCTTTTGTATTTCTTTTGTGTTTTTTGATTTTGTGTAAATTGTAATACACTTTTTGAGCAATAAAATGGAAATTTTTTTCAATTTGGTGTCCATTGTCCTTATTGCTTTTTGTGTTTGTGTGGATCATTGCACTAGGCGGCCAACCTGGTTGGCCGGCGACCGTTGCTTGGTTGCCTAAGGAGCTAAGTCTCTAGGCTTGGCAGGTGGTTGTGTTAACTAGTCTTGCGGTGCTGTCCAAGTGGTAACTTGGGCAGTCAGCGTTGGAGAAGAAACGCTTCTCGCCACTGTTCAATCGCGCTACCTTTTCGTTGAGAAGGTTACTGCGTGGGGCGGCCAACCTGGTTGGCTGGCTGCAGAAGGAATAAGATCCTTAAGCTAGTCAGGCGGTTGTATTAACCAGCCTGGTGGCACCGTGCAAGTGATGACTTGGGCAGCCAATGTTGGAGAAGAAATGTTTCTCCCTTCGACCGTCGTTGACTGGCGTTGCTGCTCCCCGAGAGGAGGTCTTCGCGTGTGCCATACTTGCCCCCTATGGTTTTTAGACCGCTATCGGGTCACTTGGATGACCAAGGTTTCAGACTGCTCATGGGCCACCTGGATGACCAGGGTTTCAGACCGCTTCTGGGCCACCTGGATGACTAGGGCTTCAGACTGCTTCTGGGCCACCTGGTTGACCAGGATTTCAGACCGCATCTGGGCCACCTGGATGACCAGGGTTTCAGTCCACTTCTGGGCTACCTGGATGACTAGGGTTTAACGAGAGGGTGAGGACCCTCCCGACTTAGGGGCAGTCTAGGTCGGGTAAACCTGCAAGGCAAACACAAAATATACATGCACAAAAACTAGGGTCCTATATGCTAAGTAAACTTCTTATTTTGTCAAATTAAAACAAGCATGCGAATGAATGCACACAAGTAGGTGAGTGCGTACCTAGGTTCCTTACTGGAAGTAACGCTTGAGGTGGATTGCATTCCACGTTCGCGGGACTAACTTCCCATCCTGGTTTCGGAGTTTGTATGCTTCGTTTCGTAGGATGGCGGAGACAAGGAAGGGTATCTCCCAGTTGAGAGAGAGCTTGTTGCGGCCGGCCGGCTTGCCTGTGGCCTCGACGCCTCGTAGGACCAAGTCTCCAACGTCGAACTATCGGACTTTCACCTTTTTATTGTAGTACCGGATAACTCGGTGTTGGTACGCCGCTATCTGTATTTTGGCGGCGTTGTGGGCATCCTCTAGCAGGTCTAAATGTTCCCTGATTTTCTGGGAGTTGGTCTGTGGGTCGAAAGACTCCACCCTGAGACTTGGAAGCCCGATTTCGACCAAAATTATCGCTTCAGTCCCGTAACAGAGGCTAAAGGGTGTCTCGCGCGTTGGTTCCTTCGGTGTTGTTTGATAAGACCAGGGAACGGAAGGGAGCTCATAAACCCAGGAGCCCCCAGCGTCCTCTAGCTTAGTCTTTAACCCGTGGAGTAGCGTACGGTTCGTGACTTCCACCTGTCCGTTGGCCTGGGGGTATGCCACCGAAGTGTGGACCAGCTTGATGCCAAGGCTGGCGCAATACTTGGTGAAGTGTTTCCCTAAAAATTGGGTCCCGTTGTCTGCCACTACGACTTCTGGGATGCCAAACCTGCAGACAATGCTTTAACGAAGAAATTCTAGCGCATTGTGTTCCGTGATTTTTGCCAGCGGGACTGCCTCGACCCACTTGGTGAAGTAGTCGATGCCCGCGATGATAAACTTCCTCTGCCCCATAGCAATGGGGAATGGGCCGAGAATATCGAGCCCCCATTACGCGAAGGGCCATGGAGCCTGAAGTGACTTCAGGTCAGCGGACGGCTGGTGGTGAAGGTTGCCGTGAAGCTGGCAGCTTTCACATTTCTTCACAAACTCTAGCGCGTCCTTCTTCATCGAGGGCCAATAATAGCCCTGTCGTATGATCTTGAAGGCCAGATTTTTTCTGCCTACGTGTGATCCACAAATCTTGAGGTGAACTTTGCCCAGCGCGTAGTCGGCTTCCTCAGGAGATAGACAGCGGAGATACGAAGTTGAGTATCCGCGGCGATACAGCCGCCCATCGACTATCGTGTACCAGCCAATTGTCTTTTTAATTCGCTTGGCCTTTTCGGCGTCCTCTGGGAGTGATCCGTCGGCCAAATATCTAAGGTAGGGCGTCATCCAGTTTTCCATCTCAAAAATCTGCATTGCCTCCTGTTTCTCTATGCTGGGAGCATTTAGGATCTCCCGCATGTCCATCGAATACTGTTCTGGGTTTTCAGCAGCAGCGGCTCTAGCCAACCTGTTTGCCTTCCAGTTCTTAGTTCGAGGAATGTGAACCAGGGTTAGTTTGTCGAAACCCTGGATGGCCTCCCTTGCCTTTGCCAGGTACTTGGCCAAGGAAGGATTGTTTGCCTTGAAGCCCCCGTTGACTTGGTTGACGATTAGTTCGGAGTCACTGTAAACCGCCAACCTCTTGGCAGAGCACTCCTTTGCTAATCGTAGGCCGGCTAGCAGGGCTTCGTACTCGGTGACGTTGTTGGTCGTCGGGAAGTCAAGTTTTAGGGAATACTTGATCTCGAATCCATCAGGGGTCGTAAGGACCACCCCTGCTCCGCTGCCACTGTCCGTGGATGATCCATCCACGTGGAGTGTCCATTCTGGAACCTCATCGGGCTGTTTTACGTTTTCTGCGGGCTGCTCCTCGTGAATTGGGGTCGTGGTCTCAACAATAAAGTCAGCCAGAGCCTGCGCTTTTATGGCAGGTCTGGGCCTTAATTCGATGTCGAACTCTCTCAACTCGATCGCCCACTTTATCAGCCGTCCTGAAATGTCTGGTTTCTGGAGTACGCCTTTCAGCGGCTGGTCAGTAAGGACCACTATGCGATACGCCTGAAAGTATGACCTCAATTTCCGTGCTGCGAAGATAAGTGCTAGGGCCATTTTTTGCACGTGGATATCGTATTTCTGGGCCGGTCAATGTTTTGCTCACATAGTAGACCGGTTGTTGGGCATCGGATTCCTAGCGCACAATGACGGAGCTGAGGGCCACTTCTGATACTGCCAGGTAAAGGTACAGCTCCTCTCTGTCTTTGGGTGACGCTAGCAATGATGGGCTGGCTAGATACTGCTTCAATTATCGAAGGCTGTCTTGCAGTCAGTCGTCTACTGGAATCCGTTGGATTTTGTCCCTCTTAGGTCTTTAAAGAAAGGCTGGTACTTGTCATCGGACTTCGCGAGGAAGCGGGACAAAGCTGCCAGCCGCCCAGTCAATCGCTGGACGTCTTTGACGTTTCGTGGGGTAGCCATGTCATTGAGGGCCTTAATTTTTTTGGGTTTGCCTCGATCCCTCGCTGGGAGACGATGAAACCCAAGAACTTCCCAGAAGCTACCCCGAAGACGCACTTGGCTGGATTCAATTTCATTTGGTGCTGGCGGAGCTCTTCAAATGATTCTTCCAGGTCACGTATGTAGTCGCCAGTGACTCTGCTCTTGACGAGCATGTCGTCGACGTAGACTTCTATGTTGCGACCAATCTACTTTTGAACATCTTGTTGACCAGTCGCTGGTAAGTTGCCCCAGCATTCTTCAGTCCGAAGGGCATCACTTTGTAGTAATAGGTGCCCTGGTCTGTCATGAACGATGTATATTCCTCGTCCTCTGGACTCATTCGAATCTGATTGTAACTCGAATAGGCGTCCATGAAGCTGAGCAGCTCATATCCAGCCGTGGAGTCAACCAGTAGGTCAATCCTGGCCAAGGGAAAACTGTCTTTCGGGCAGGCCTTATTGACGTTGGTAAAATCGACGCACATTCGCCATTTTTCATTACTTTTTTTCCCCAGGACAACATTTGAAAGCCAATCTGGGTACTGGACTTCTCTAATGAACCCAGCGTCCAGTAGCTTTTCATCTCCTCTCGGATGGCGATCAGTTTCTCGACAAAATGATTCCTCCATTTTTGCCTAATTGGCTTCTGGTCAGGATCAAGGCCCAGCTTATGGACCATCACCTCAGCCGAAATCCCGGACATGTCTGCAGGAGTCCATGCCAATATATCGGCGTTCCGTTACAAAAATGCAATCAGTTCTATGCGAAGTGTGCCAGTGAGTGAACCTCCAATCTGCACACACTTTTTCGGTTCCTTCGGATTTAGTGGGATCAGATCTGTGGCTTCACCGAACTGCGCTTGCTGTAGGGTGGTCTCATCTCGGTGATCGAGTTCTCCCATCGTGCCAGTGCTATCGCTTGGGGTAATCTGGGACATGTAGCATGTCCGTCCGATTATTTGGTCGCCTAGCACCTCCCCAACACCGTAGGGTGTTGGAAACTTCATTTTGAGGTGCGGAATCGAGGTAACTACCTGAATGCCGCCAGGCAAGGCCTGCCCAATATGGCGTTGTATACTGAGGGTAGGTCGACCACTAGGAAGGTAAGTGTGAGACTTGCTGTCTTTGGATACGTCCCTAAGATAACTTCCAATTGAATAGTCCCTTGGACGGGCACTGGTTCGTTGTCAAGGCCGTCTAACGGGCCTTCGGCCGATTTTAATTGATTCTTTTTTTGGCCTAACTTAAAGAAGGCATCCAAGTAAAGCAAATCTTTGAAACTTTCATTATCAATAAAGACTCGTTTCAGCTGGTAGTCTGAAGTGCCTTCTGAAACGAGTGCGGATATAATAAGGGGGTCAGCATGGGAGGACATTACATGATTCGAGTCACTATCACTGAAGCTAATAGTATTGTCTACTGTGCGCTGCTTCTTCCTCCCAGTCTGCTGCTCCTTGCTGTCCGCCGAGTTCTTGGCAGGTCGGGTGGTGACCATGTTAACCACCCCCGCCGCAATCCTGTTCCGGGGTGGAGTCTGCTCCTGCCCCTCTTCATCAGCCACTCTTGAGTTCTGTCCAGGACCTCTAACAAAATTCGTGAGGTGGCCTCTGCGAATCAGGTCCTCGATCTCCCTTTGCAGCGTCTTGCAGTCCTTAGTCGAATGGCCAGCAGAGCGATGGAAGTCGTAGTACTTTGGCTGGTTTCCAGAGTCTTTCTTCAGTGGTTTGGGCCACTTCAGAAATTTTTCTCCACGGATCTGCATGAGGACGTTGGCGGGCGTATCTGTCAGAGGTGTGAAACTGGTGGGCCCATAGTCTCTGTGTTCTGGGGGCCCAGTCCGGCGCTGCTTCTAGCGGGAGTGTTCTCTGCCGCTATACTTTCTCTTCCCTTTACCAGGAAACGGTCGAGGCTGACCCGCCCATTTTGGACATTTTGCCTCGTTGGCCGCTTCTGCTGCAGCGTAGGCCCTGGTGATGGATTTCGCCTCGCGGAAAGTCTGTGGATTTTTCTGGGCAAGGTGCTTGAAAAAGTCACCGTAAGTAAGTGCAGAGATGAAACTGCCCAGCTTCATCTCTTCTGTGATCCTGGGGATCCTTCTGGCCTCTGCCACAAAGCGATCCAGGAAGCGCCGTGGGCTCTCTCCCGATTTCTTCTTTATGTGGGAGAGATGCCATGGCTGTTTCTTTTCCGTCGGCTCGAAGCGTACTGAGCCAGGAAGAGGTCTGTAAGTTCACAGAAACTGCTGATAATACTTGAAGGGAGGTGGTGGAACCAGATTCGAGCGTCTCCCTTTAGTGTGAGCGGGAAGCAGCGGCACATCGCTGAGTCTTCTAGCCCTTGTAGACTCAGATGGGTGCGGAAGTGATCCAGGTGGTCAACCGGATCACTGCCCCCATCGTATAAGTCAAAGGACGACATCTTGAATTTTGACGGCAGTGGATGGCTCAGGATCTCTGCAGTGAAAGGAGATCGGTCCAGGTCGATGGCGCGCTCCTCCTCTTGGAACACATGGTTCAGATCTTGTCCACCCGCAGATCGGTGCGGGCGACGTTTGCTGATCGTTTGGAGTTGAGGTAATCCCTCAACTCCGTCTTGTCTCTGGTGGGTTCAGCAGCCGGTCGGCTGCTGCCTCCAGTGGATCGGGCAGTCCTGGAGGCTCGCTCCCGGACTGCGTGGTTGTCTTCTGCCCGAGAGTATCGGGGATTTCTTCTTTCTGGGCTCTCTGGCGGAGATGTACTCCCGGAGGGTTTCATAGGCCTGTTCTGGCCAGGAACGTGGGAGGATGCTGGGGCCAGATTGTCTCCAGTCTTTCCGAGCCTCTTGGCCGGCTTCTTCTTCCTCTGGCCACCCCTTTTGGTGGCAGGAGCAGGAATGGGTGCTGGTGGAGTCACTTGTTGTCGTTGTTCGTTCTGCGCGCAAAGTAGTTGGAGCATGCGATTGTTGACCTGCATCTGATCCACCAGTTGCTAAAAGTAAGGCGGTGAAACTCCGCCCGTGGCCCCGTTGACCATGGCACCAGCAGCGTGGTCCTGGTCGGAGTTGCAGTATCTCTAGCGGGGTCGTTAGCTTTGGCTATCGTGTTCACCATTGCAGAATCAGAAGGTGACAGAGAGAGAGTTTGTGCAGATTTAGTGGTAGGCTTTTGTAAGCGCTTCCCACAGACGGCGCCAATGATGCGTATCTGGGATCCAATTTCGAATAGATTCGGATGATCTTCTTGTCTTGGCTCCGGCTCCATTCTCTGAGTTGGACCCTGCACACCACTAAACAGAATAAGAGGTCAGCGTGTTCGGTGGAAAATTGTCCCACCAAAAACACTCGATGCACAAGTCAGTAGAACAGTCTTCGTAAGAAAGAAACTGAAACAGAGAGAGAGAGAGTTTGAGTGTTTGATCCAGAGTAAGAGAGACGTGAGGTCTTCTTGGATCTTGGAGGTGGGAAGGCAGTAAACGGCCGTGAGGGTCCGCTTGTTGCCTTAGGGTTTTTTGGAGGATGAAGGTGGCAGTGAAAGCAGATTTCTCAGAGCACTCAATTGACTTTCGGAAAGCGTGATTGAGAGCATTTGCGTTGTGTCACCGAAAGCATCAATAAAAGCATACATTGAATGATGATTCAATGGCTTCTTTTGTAGCTGAGAGGGCGATCCTCCTCCTTTGGAAGGAGTGATTGCCTTCCTGATCTGCTGGCGGGCTTGCCTTTTGGAGCAGATGTCAGTTGCCAAGTTGATCGAGATTGTTTCCTTGTGAGGCGGCCAACAGCTTTTCAAATTGTGCACTTTCCATCCATGCATGTTGCCGTTGGAAAGCCTGGGCTGGCAAAGATTTGGGGGAAATCTGGCACCTTCCTTATAGAGGAGGCGCCAATATCGCCAATATTCTTTTTGGTGCCAGCTGAGATCGTGAAATATCCTTGGAAAGCTGTTGCTGACCTTTTGATGATTTGTGGGCCTAAACGGGTTAGACCCGTTACTGTAGAAAGGCTTCTTGGGGCCTATTGTGCAAAATACGGACGGTCAACCTTTGAGATGCCGGCAGCGTGCGTGTTGGCCGCCCTTGTGAAGGACGTCAGCTATTAACCGCCTGATGGGCCATCGGTCTGAGTAAGCTAGGCCCATTACTGTAGTAAAGAATCTTTGAGCCCAATGCGCATAAGGCAGACGGTCAACGTTTGAGTTGACCGCCTGCTTGTGAGTTGGCCGCCCGGACGGTCAACGCCAACGTTGACCATCCTGGGTTTTCTAGCTTTTGGGCCTGTTTTCCAATTGGGCCATCAATGTGTTGACCATCGTCTTGGGCCTTTGACTTTTTTGGGGCCAACCCATTTTTGGTATACCCATCATTTCACAAACCGTTAAATTTTTACATACCATTGGATCCTAATGTCCATGCCACCAATGTATCAACAAAGGTTTGTAGATTGGAGCATGTGTGTAAATAATAAAAATAATAATTCGGTAAAAAAATCTTTATAATTTATATCAAGAATATAGTTTTAATTTTATCAAATAAAGTATATCCTTTTAAATTAAATAATGAGAACTTCAGGGTTGTAGTTAATTTTTTCATTCACTGTATTTATCAATAATAAATAGAAGAGATATGAATACAGAGAGCGTTAGAAATTAGATTAAAAATATGCGACCATTTAGAAAAAAAAAAGTATTCTAATGTACATGCGCTAAATGGGCGTACATTATGCACAAAGGTACCGGTTGGAGAGTCACACCCTAACATACATGCATAATTAAAGCATATATTAGGTGCACATATTTTGGAGAAATCCACTCATATGAGGTTCAGGCACAAATTATGTGCGAACATTTTAGATAAATTGTACTTATGTGCAACTCGGATACATATTAGATAAATATTCTTAACAAAATATGCACATTCACAGATCAGGTATAGATCAGATTGGAACTTACAAGAAACCACATTTGCGAAGAATAGGCTCATATTCGTCATTCGTTTTTATTGATCTTTGAGAATTCTCCAAATCACCTATTTACCTAGTTATGGAATATGTCAATATAAGATATTTCAATTCATGTTGCTCCTATGTATTATTCTATATTGTATATAGAGTACGAATATTTAATTTTAATATTTTATTTGTTAGTTTTTTTTTTTTTAACTTTTTAACTCTTTTATTTTTTGCCTATGGTTGGTATTGCCCCGCCATATGGATATTTACTTTTCTATAATTTAATTTATGTATAGTTAAATATTTATTTAACATATATCTGACACTCTAACTTTTTAACTCCTTTAATTTTATATAATTTCTCTTTTATTGTCTTGGGTTGACATTATGCTGCCATATGATTATTATTTTTCCACAATCTAACTTTTATATATTAATTTGTCTAACTCTCTAACCATCCAATTTTCTGAATTTTTAATATATGTATATATACTATAAAATGAACATATATATTATGTATGTAACATAAATATTTTATTAGAAAAAAATTAAAATAAAACCGAATTATCTTCATATGGAAATGATGCCCGACTTTTAAAAAATCACAGCAAAATCTTATATATTTATGTGGTTTAAAAAATCACACTTATTAAGATTTGGGTACCTCTATTCATCTCTCTACTAAAAGCTTTTTGGATATTTTAAGTAGATTGAAAATTTTTTTATAAAATAAAAAAGTTAAAAATATTATTTAAATTGAAAAAACAAACCCCTCAATCCTGATGAGGCACGCCCCATTCCCAATTCGGTGGAGCTCTAAGAACCATACTTGTGCGCGGCTATCTTTGGGCCAAATTACTGGAATGGGCTGGCCCATTTTGCATACTAATCCACTTTTTAGAATTTAAATCTAATAGTAATATTATTTATATATTTACTTGTATACTTATATATATTAAAATTATTAAATATAGATATAAATTTGATGCGTCTATGGTTCTCGAGTTGTACGGATTAGAGAGTCTTCCATTCTTTCGCTGCGAGTCGAATTGGAATGGGTCCGATCTTCATCGCTATCAACCTGAAATCTGCACACCACAAATTACAAATAAGAGATCAGAGGACGGAGAAAATTATTTTCACTGTATATCCTCTAACGCTCAAGTAAGAAATCTTCATTAGAGAATAGAAAGATATTAGGAGGATACGATGAATGCATATGTGCATATAGCGGGGGAGCATTTGGATGGGCTCGAAAGAGTGGGCTTAGAGGTGTACCTGGCAGAGGGACAGTTTTGAGGTGCGCCTGCAGAGAGCGGTTTAAAGGTGTGCCTGATAGAGTGGCGGTTTAGAGGTGCGCTTTCAGAGGAAGGTTTAGAGGTGTGCTTGATAGAGGGGCAGCATAGGGGTGAGCTTGTAGAGGGCGGCTTAGAGGTGCGCTTATAGAGGGCGGCTTAGAGGTGCGCCCGATAGAGGGGCGGTTTAGAGGTACGTCTGAAGAGGGCGGCTTAAAGTTGCGCTCTTGAAGGGCGGTTTAGAGGTGCGCCTGGTGGAGGGGCGGCTTAGAGGTGTGCTCAGTAGAGGGGCAGCTTAGAGGTGCGCCCACGAAGGGCGGCTTAGAGGTGCACTTGCGCAGGGCGGCTTAGAGGTGTGCCCGCGAAAGGCGGCTTAGAGATGCGCCCACGGAGGGCGGCTTAGAGATGCGCCCGTGGAAGGCATCTTTGAGGTGCGGCCACAGAGGGGCGGCTTAGAGGAGAAGAACTAAGTTATACTGGTGAGTCAACGTTCTAGTTACCTAAGTGGAAGGTTGACTATTGGACAACGAGTTTCTAGCTCCAGAATGGAGGGATCGTGGCTCTAGGACGGAGGGCTCGTTGCTCTAGGCTGGAGGGCTCCTGGCTTGGAGGCAAATGACTCCCGAGACGAAAGGATCCTGTCTCTGGGACAGAGGACTCTAGGACGGAGGGCTCTTGTCTTCGGGACAGAGGTCTCATGGCTCCAGGACGAATGGCACTTCGGACGGAGAGCTCCTAACTTTGGGGTAGAGGGCTAAGGGCCTTCAGAAGGAATGAGGGTGAGAGCCTCGGAAGGAAGGAGGGTGAGAGCCACCTAGCGGTGGAATGTTGTTGGCCTTTGGACGAGCGTAGGGCTAAGAGCCTCTTGGCGGCAGAAGGCTGATGGCCTCTGGACTAGAGAAGGGTTGAAAGCCTCCTGACGGCGGAAAGCCGCTGGCCTTCAGATGGGCGGAGGGCTGAGAGCCTCTTGGCGGCGAAAGGCCGATGGTCTCCAAATTGGAGGAGGGCTGAAAGCCTCTTGGCGGCGGAAGGCCACTGGTCTTTGGACGGGCGGAGGGATGAGAGCCTCCTGGCCACCATTCCGCTCTCGTTGAATATTGGCTAGTAACGGTTACGCCCTTCTCTGAGCCATCTGGAGCCTTATGATACTTTTTGAGCTTCTTTGAACTTCTCCAACTTGTTGCTTTTATAGTGAGATTTGCAGATGTACTGTTCCTCTAAAAGTAATGTGGGATTTTTACTTTAAAAGAATTATGTTAGATTGTGGACTTGTTGTGGAGCCCGGCCCATTGGGCCCATAGTTACTAAACCCATCAAAATTAAATTTTATTTTAATTTTTCATATCTTTCTAAACCAATTTTAATAATTTCTATATAATTATATATATAATTGAGTATATAAATATTATTTCTCTAATTCCAATTCGACGCATACAATAACACTGGCATTTATTAAAGACAAAAAAGTTATTTTTAAAAAATGCATATTAAATTGAATCAATTATTAAGATATATAGTAATTAAATATATTTAATAATTGTTAGTGTCATAGATTGATAAAATACAAGGCACAATTGTTATTTTTAGATCTGATATTAAATTAAATGGATTATTAAGACACACGATAATTAGATATATTTGAAAATAGTTAGTATCACAAATTGACAGAAATGCATACTTCTTTACAGGGCTAATTTTCTTTTATGTGGTTTGTTACACATGCATTCAAGATATAGCCCCAACAGTTGTCTTTTTAATATAATATATTATATTTATACATATAAGTATAATAAATGTTATCCAGGCCCTTCCGTCGCTTGATCTGTGCTCAAGCGTCAATTTCAGAGAAGCATATTCTTTTATGTGCGCGAGGCATGCTTGACTTACGATCAAGCTCCGATTTCAAAGAAACCTGAGTTCGAAGCACGCTCGACCCATGCTCGAGCACTAATTCCAGATAAGCCTGAGTTCGATGCACGCTTGACTCGCGCTTGAGCACCAATTCCAGTGAACCCAGTGCATGGAATTCACCCGAAATGCACTCGAGCGCTGGAAAGCTATCCTTTGTAACTCTATGTGCGCCTGCCGCATAGTCAAGCCGTGTTCGAGCACCGTGGCACTCATGTCTCTAACGGTAATATTTTTTATCATAATTTTTAGCCTATCTATAAATATCTATCTTATTCTTTTGCTCTAAACTTCTAAAGAAACTTTTGAATGGCACTTTCAGCGAAAATAACCCTATCTTTTGTGCTTATTGTTTGCTCCATTTGAGAAAATTTGGCTTCAACTATTGTGCTTTTACTACAAGTTTTTTCATCTCATTTTGTTTTGTTTTATACACATCTTTTCACCGGTTAACCTTTATTGGTGACGTGGGTGGCATGAAAACTAAGCTCTAGAGGTATGTGGTGATTCGACGGATTGTGAAGGAAGATTGATAAAAAGACCGGAAGGACAACTAGTTCTATTACCGCGGGCAAATAAAAGAAATTCATTGGTAAGAGTCACAAGACGGAAGTAAGCTAGTTAGATTAGCCCGTTTATACTATCCAATCTATAAATTGAATTTTTTAGTGCTTATCTTCCTGACCGTTGAAATCTGGAGGGTTTGACTCAATAGTCATGATTATTGAGATTTTTCTTTGTCATCAAAACTCATGCCTTTATTATTATTCCTTATTGTTTTATATTATATACTTTTTGTTGGTTATTTTATCAAGATTTAAATACACTTTATGTGTATTATATATTTGTATTTTTTTTTATTTCATGAATTTATCAAGGGGATGAAACTATTTGTGATTTGAAATGCCTATTTCCTTTCCGTTATGTGTACGGTAACTTCTATTCTTGGTTGGTTGTATCCGACTTCACTAAAATAGAAATATAAGAAAATATTATCTTCTTTGTAAAATTTAAATTAATGACCCTTTATGATTTTAATAACTCTCACAATCTTTAATGAATACAACCCAATATCAACACATGACTAAATATGGTCACAGAATATGTTAATTACAAACATGACTCTAGCATGACTAATACGCTATTATTTATAAATACATTTATTTCTGTAGAAAATTGGATAGAGTCTCACATAAATTTGGATAATAGCCATACATATAATGTGAACAATAAACCCTGTATAAGACATATAAATAGGTAGATTTCAAATATTCAATCACAATATATACACAGAATCAAAATCAAATACCATTACATCCATAACTCCAACACAGTAATCTCAAACTAATATGTTGGATTTAATAAGAGATACTATCTAGGAACCTGTACAAATCCAAAATCAGACCTGCAAAAGCATACTATGCCATAATAATATACAACATTTAACTTATATTAGTTATTAACATTCACATTACATCAAATATAATCCAAAATTTGAGTCTCTGAGGTCCAACAAACTTCATTTAGCTATTCCCTATTTTTATTCTTTTTGATCAGATATCAGCTCATTGGTTTCATCTGGAATAGTGAAAAAAAATAGTAATGGGTGAACCAATTGCTCAAAAAGGTACCATAATAATAATGACATACACATTTTTCATATAACACACACACGCACATATATATATATAAAGAGATATATCGAAGAAATTAGGAGTCAAATGTGTATATGGATAATGTAGAAGTATGAAACGATACTTGCACAAGAATAGGTGCACAAAAATCTTGTCTTTCCTTGTTTTCATTCTTCCACTTATCTTAGTCAAAAAACATGATAAAAATCATAGAACAACTCAAAACTTACTCGTCATTGAGGAAAACTTTTATTATCTTGAGGGATCAGGGCTAATAGACTCTACCAACTAAGAAAGCGAATAATCAAGTATAGATTGTATTCACTTATAATAATCAAAGGCCTTGATTCTTCCTTATTTCCATCCCAAAAACAGGATGGTCATGGGTTCCTTGTTTACATTCCGAGGATAGGGTGATCATGAATTCTTAGTTCTCATCCTGCATAGTAACGCCCCGAGAAAGGCAGATCACATATCATTCTATGGACAGAGTTATCATCGATTACCATTATAACATCCTAAAACATGTTAGAGAATATTATCCACCGAATAACAAATTCTAGGTCCAATTTCTTACTGATTTTAACTTAACTTAGGGAATTTTGAGTTTTATTTATTAACCTTAGTTCTTAATCTTTAAAGAACACTTTAACTTCACATAACTAAGTTTTTAGATAGCCTTAGAGTTGTCAGTAATTGTAAATGGCATATCTTTTAATAAAATTTTAGATAAAATCGTCCGGTAAGCTTAAATGATTCATAGTATAATATTTTCACTCCATAACTCAAAAATTTACAAAATTATACCTTTATTTTCGAGTTTAGGCTTGAGAGAAATGTTAGAAACAAATTCGAACATGAAATACAAGCTAAACAATGAAATTGAACCCATAAATCATAATATCCATATTTAAACGTGCAATTTATTCATAAAATCAAGAGAGAATTAGAAAACGTACTGTATTACATAACAAATCTTAGAGGAAATGGTATTAGAGCAATAATACCCAAAAGCGGACAACAAAAGACAACAATAAGGAAAGATAAAGCTTAGGGTAAACTTATCTCAACATGATTTACTGCTTTTATTACTCTGATCGGACCAAAAATTGCTTAAAATCCCTTATCTTTCTCTTCTTTTTTTTTCTCTCATTTCTTTCATCTACTCTGCTTGTCGTGCCATGTTTTCTCCCTTCTTCCCCTATTTAAAATACGAAATAGTAAATCGGTGGGATAAAAATCTAACTTGCGCTCGAGCTCCAGTCGAGTGAGCCTCGGGCGCACCCTCCTGAAAATCGCACTGGAGCGCCCTTCGAGCGTGCTTCGAACACAATCCCCTTTGAATTGGCACCACCAGTTTCGTTTGAGCTTCCATCGAGTGTGGGCTTCGATTTCCTTTAACTGTGATCCAATCTCAATTTTCACAAATCCATTCATCCTAAATTTAATTATTTTAACTTAATTACTAGAATTTACTATGTCTTAGAAACTCGTACCTTACATATGGATTGGAAAAAATTAAATATTTAACACCTACATATTGGAGGTGCCTAACATAGATTAAAATGTATAATCCACAAGAAAAGAAATTAGAGTTCAGAGCCGTTAGTGGATACATATTAGTTATCCAGAGAAATCTAAAGGGTATAGATTTTACTATCCTAAATATAGTACGAGAATAATAGAAATCAATAATGCTAGATTCTTTGAGAATGGTAAAATCAGTAGGAGTGATATTTCATAAAATGTGAAGATTAAAGAAATTAGGATACAAGTCCATATATCCATAATTTTTAAAGAAATTATTATTCTAACTGTTATTGAACAATAAATTGATAATTCTATCATCCATAATAAAAATATCACCATTAAACGTAATGTAAAACAATCACAAGAAGTAGCATTAAGAAGATCTCATAGGAAAAGAAGATCTACTATTTTAAATGATTATTTGATTCATCTACAAGAATCTAAATATGATATAGGGATATATGATGATCCAATTTTTTTAACAAACCATAGAAAGAAGTGATTCTTTTAAATGAATTGAAACCATGAAGGATGTGTTAAAATTAATGGCACATAATAAAGTTTAAAATTTTATCGAATTACTTGAGGGTTGAAGAGCGGTTGGTTGTAAATAGGTATTTACAATTAAACATGACTCTAAAGGTAATATCGAATGATATAATGTTAGACTTGTAGTTAAAGGTTCTACTTAAAAAGGTGGTATTGATTATAAGGAGACTTTTTCTTCAATTTCTAAGAAGGATTCCTTAAAAATTATAATGACATTGGTAGTACATTTTGACTTAGAGTTATACCAAATAGATATAAAAACTGCTTTTCTAAATTGAAGTTTAGATGAAGAAATTTATATAAAACAACCTAAAGAATTCTCAATTAAAGGATAAGATAACTTAATTTACAAATTAAAGAAATCAATATATAGAATTAAATAAGTCTCACGACAATAGTACCTTAAGTTTTATGATACTATTTTATCCTTTGATTTTACAGAAAATACTATTGATTGGTGTTTATACCTGAAGGTTAGTTGAAGCAAATTTATATTTTTGGTTCTATATATTGATGATATATTACTTGCAACGGTGATCTTGGATTGTTACGTGAAATTAAAGGTTATCTCTTTAAAAATTTTAATATGAAAGATATGGGTGAGACAACTTATATCATAGGAATAGAAATATTTCGAGATAGGTCACATGAATTGTTAGGATTGTCTCAAAAAGGATATATCAAGAAAATTTTAGAGATATTTGGGATGAAGAATTGTGCAACCAGTATTGCTCCAATTTAAAAAGGTGACAAATTTAATTTTATACAATGTCCACAAAATAAATTGGAACGAAATCAAAAGAAGTATATTCTTTATGCGTCTGTTATAGAAAATTTAATGTATGCACAAATTTACCCCTAATTAGATATAAATTTTGCGGTCGGTATACTCAGACATTACCAAAGCAATATTGGTATGGATCATTGGAAAATTGCAACGAAAGTAATGAGATGCTTGCAATGAACTAAAGACTACATACTTATCTATAAGAAGTTCAATCATTTGAAGGTGATAGGATAATCGGATTCAAACTATGCTGTATATTTAGATACTAAAAAGTTCACATTTGGATACATTTTTCTTTTGGTTGGAGTTCTTTCATGGAAAACTACAAATCAATCTGTGATTACCCATGTCCATGATGGAAGCAAAATTTGTAGCATGCTTTGAAACCACTATACATGTATTATGATTACAAAATTTTATTTTAAGACTTGGAATTATTAATAGTATAGTCAGGTCGCTAAAAATTTATTATGATAATTTCGTAGGAGTTTTCTTATCAAAGAAGGACAAGTAATCAAATTGTGTTAAGTATATGAAAATTAAATATCTTACCGTTAAAAGTGAAATTCATAAATAAAAGGTGTCAATAGAGTATATTAGTATCAAACTTATTATTGTAGATCCATTAACTAAATGTTTACTTTTAAAAGTATTTATAGGTCATATTGACAGTATGGATCTTTGTTGTTGTCCATGATATAATAGTATTACTTTATCATTTGAGATCTCACATAATATGTTTTTGGTATCTCTTATTTATTTCATATTATTTGAACTTAAAATTTTGGATTATTGATGACAGGAATAATCTCTCACGAAGATATTATTATTGGACCATATGATATTTCTCATTTAAAATTAATCATATAATTTATAGGTATTGTGGTATATTGAAAGAACTATGTTGTATAATGATGTGAAACCACCATGACTTATATTTATCGATTACTTGATTATAATATTATAACATATAAACTATTAAAGGATGATAATGTTATGTGTTTAAAATTTATTTCAATCAATTCTGATAAATATTATTATTATATGGGCCAAGTGAGAGAATATTAGAAATATATCACACATGACGAGACATATTAACTGTTAATTTGTTAAATTGATTAAATAAATACGATCTTATTTGTTTATATATATTCAAAAGAAATTTTCTAAAAAGATACGCTCGTTCAAGACGTATCTTTTAATGAAAAAAATTTATTATTTCTTAATAGGTGTATCCTTTAGCGAATAGATTTATCATCTTAAGATAAATACATTAACCGAATGGATGTCATTTCTCAAAAATTATATCTATTTATGATACATCTCTTGGGCGAAAGGATGAGCATTTTAATAATTTTGAGAATGGCTCTCTCTCACTTTATAAAAGTACGTCATTGACTATCATTTTAAGATATACAAGATTTGTATAATATTTTTACAAATCATAAAGAGAAGAGAAAGAAATCATCTCTCAATTCTTTAAGACAAGAATAATTACAATATTGTATAAAAGTTTAATACTAATAAATTTAAGTACGTAAATTTATTTTATATATAATTAATTAGTAAAAAATTATGATAATAAAGCTCTTATGAATTAAAGTATTCTATCTCACTAGAATTTTTTTTAAAAATCAGTTATTAAATTATAATTATTTATTTAAAAATAAATGGTTTAAATTCAAAGAAAAAGACCTCCATTTTGAAGAGATGGAGGCCTTTAGTTATGGGGGATAATTTTTTTAATATATTAAGTAATATTTAAAATAAAATAAATTTATTTAAAAGAAAAAATTGATATAATTATATAGAAACCACTTTTTAAATTCAATTATATATATATATTCTACTAACATATAAATGTACGGTCTATCACTATGTACACTGTGCTTACATATGCGTCGTTAATAATGTACGGATAAATTATCACACCAATTAATTACTGAAAGACCTAAGACATGCAATTAAACAATTGTTTAATCCAAGTTGATATACCATGAAGGGGCACCGTTTAAAGTCAACCAAACGTATGATCCATAAATCAAGCAGCCTCTCGTTTATAACGCCAAATATATGGGAAAGTGAATTATCTAACTCAACTAATTTAATTATTAATTAAGAGATATAACACGTAATTATGCAATGGTTATTAGAATTTGACGAACGATCATGCGATACTTTTGGCAGGGCATGCCTTCCATCCTTGAAAGTCAAATGTGTGATTTATCAGTGTCTTATTCCTATCATAAGTAGGTGGGGGTATCAATTCTTTTTTAAGAAAAAGTTGCATCATTGTGAATATTAATTTAGAGTAATCATCATAAATTATATTATTATAGATATTATTCTACGATAATTGAAGCATTGGCAGTTATCAAATTTTGCTTGAAGTTGAATGCCTTTTAATTCAAATTTGGGCATGAGCAGTTACTGATTGAATTAGAGATACATAGTATAATTAATGTAAAATGTGTCATAAAATAATAATATTTTTATAATAAACATTGTGGTTTTATGAGGCCGTGATAGCTTGTAGTTTCCCAAAGGATTGGTGTAATGGTATCGGCCTATGAGGTACAACATGACTAGCTTGTATTTTACAAAAAAACAATTACTTCTATGTATAACAGAGACATTATTTAAGAGTATAAATAGTACTTATAAATATATTAAAAATAAGCGGTCTATTTAAAAATAGGTGAAAAGATAGAGTTTTAATCCATTTATACCTAGATAGGCAATAGCTGTATACGTAACAGATGATAAACTTTTTATCAAAAACTCGTTATAAATAAAAAAAATTACGAAGCTAGATTAATAATCATGCCACAATGAATTTACTTGTATAATAAGGTAATAAAAAGTTTGTAAATAAATAAATAATATATAGTTTTCTTAATAAAATGAAACTCAAAAATCAATTAGTTTTAAATAAAACTTATTGAAATTATGAGTCATCAATCAAAAATTTATAATATGAGAAAAGTATATCTACTTATTGACAGCTCAGATGTATTATACCCTAACCGACTGAGAAAAACTCTTGACTGGATAATAATTCTCTAGATATGCGCACGCCAGAGAATTAATAATTATTGGCTTTCTCCAATTAAATTTAACTAAGAGCAAAAATTTTTATATCTTCTCCACCAGTAAAACTCTGTAGGCTAACATGTTGAAATTAAGAAATTTACTTAACAATATGCATTAGTTAAAACTTATGACGATGGAAAAAAAATTACTTGGCTACAAATTAATTGCAAATAAGCTAAAAAATAGGCTCAATCAAGAAAGAATTATTTAAACCTGGTCAGCTACTCTATTATTTCACACAAACAAAAAATAATAATTGATTGGGACAGTAGAAATGGGCCGGCCAAATACAAAGATCTACAAACCCAGTGACAGACTCAGAAGGCATCTGACCCAAATAGAACCCCTACAGGCCAGACAGCCCAAGTCGACCACAACCCAATCCAGGCAGCCCACAATGCTTTCCTCGCATGCTGAAGATTACTTATATGTACGGAAAAGTGATGATCACCAAGTTGAGGCCGATCGTGAAAGGGCAGGCCCTGTCGGACTTTATTATCGAGACCACGACCTTGGTTCCAGATATCAGTCACCCCGACAAAATCATCAGCCGGCCGAAGGCTCCAAACTGGACCCTCCACATGGACGGGTCCTCAACACAGATCGGCAGCAGTGCCGGAGTGATCCTAACGAGCACTGACCGGTTGGAAAGGAAATAGTCCTTGAAGCTCGAATTCCTGGCTTCCAACAATGTTGTCAAATATGAGGCCCTACTCGCCGGGTTGCGACTCTCAAAAGAATACTCCGCAAGCCATGTGACCATCTACAGTTACTTAGAATTGATCGTTAATTAAGTTTGTGGAGGTTTTGAGGTGATGAGCCATTTGCTCGCAAAATATCTCACTAGAGCAAGTAGTATGGCCCAGAAATTCCATAGGGTCTAGATGGTACACATCCCGAGGGCAAAAACTGGAAGGTTTACTAGCTCGTGAGGGACACCATGGCCAAAAGCCTCGAGAAGGACTTGAAAGACATGTGCGAGGTCTTGACCCTCCCAGCATAGAAGAATTGGACAAGAAGCGCTACAAATCTTCGACAACAAAAACTGAATGTCTCCTTATTGGAGATATATCATAGACGATACTCTGTCGAAGAACCTGGATGAGGCTAAATGCGTAAAAAAGATGGTCTATTGGTACACCTTCGTGGACGGAAGGTTGTACCGCCGAGGGTACTCCACCCCATACTTATGATGCGTTATCTCGGAGGAAGCTAACTATGCGTTAAGTGAGGTGCACCTCAGCATCTGTGGGTCACACATCGGAGGCAAGAACCTTCCCTTCAAGATAATGCGCATATATGGATATCGTGTATGGTTTATATTATTTTAATTGGTTGGTTGAAGTATCGATATGAAATTCATATTCAATGATTATTTAGATATAATTAATATTAATTTGGTTAAGTATGATTCACGGGATTTGGGATGTGACATGTATCTAGCTAATAACCACAAGGATTAATATAACACATTAATAATTTAATCTAAACTTGTGAAATGCATGTGAAAAATGGTGGTTACACAATAATTTGGATACATAACAGTACCACACCCACACAATTGGAACGTAACAGCCATGCTATTTTTTGTTATAGGATAGAGAAATCATATCAAAGTTTGGCTAAGTACACTTTAAAGAAAAAGTCACATGACATGATGAGGTACAAAATAATCAGTTGACTATTAATATGTCCCTGAATTCGAATTATTGAACAAAGTAGGGAGCTGTCTCACTTGAGCGACCGATCAGATAATAGGTCCGGGTCTTCATTACTCGAATATGGATCCTGCATACCATAACAAATAAACAAAAGATAAGAATAATATAGGACTCACTTATCGGTATGTCCTTTGATACTCGAGTTAGTAATCTTTCTATACGTGAGAGAAAGTTAGGATGAAATAAATACGTGGATGTGAATGAATGGGGATAAAGTATTTATTGGAGGGCTGTACTCTACAGGGTGCGCTCGAATGGATGGACGGTTTTAGAGATGTTGCACTTGTAACGGAAAGGGGCTTTGGAGATGGTGTACTCGTAAAGGAGAGTGGCTGACATTTTTCTTAATCTTGCTTAGACTGTTCATTCTTTTTTAGTTCTTTGATCCCTTCTTCTGCGGGGGTGATGTTGCATTTATAATAAGGGGTGCCTTTAGTTAACGGACCCTTGAATTAATATATGGGTGTTACGCCTCTGTAATTATGAAGGGAGTCACTTGAGTAACTGGTGCTTACGTTTGATGATTGGACCATACTATTTTCAACCATTGGATTAGTGTAGATAACCACCTAAAATATTTCATTAATTATCCATTATTGACTGTCTATTGCTAGACAATTCGGGTTGCGTCTCTTGGGACAACTGCCATTTCTTTTATTTGATGGGTTTAAAGGGATTTCTTTTGGGTTGTCTCTACTCTGGCCTTCTTTCTTTTTGTGCACTATGTTTTGGGCCAACCCATGTGTTGCCGTACCATCAACTGCTATTTCTTGACACGAGTTTGTCAATCCAATTTCCTCATTTTAATACTTATAAACTAATAAATAAATATACCATACAACATAAATTGATGAAGATTAGATCTGTAATTCATTTAACTTTGATTCAATCTGTAAAACAAACAATTGGAACATGCATTGGGATGCCTACAATTGATGAATATATTGATAATTGCTAAGTTCATTGTCATTAAATTGGTCCAATCTATCAACCTAATAAACTTTTGGTTAATAAGCTTGGAAAGAAAAAGTGTATTGTCCAACCTAGTAAGCACAAACACAAATAACTCAATGTTTGTTCTTTACTTAACTTTAGTCATAATATATCAAGGTTCGATAGATGACCAAGTGGTTATTAAGCAAAATATAAATTAGACCAGATTATATGCCCAAGTGGCTTTATACCTGAATATCTAGTCGAATAGTTAATCTAATTGAGCAGTTTGTATAATTTGTATTTAGCCCAAACAAGTGTCATCGAACTAGCTAATATTAACTTTTTATCATCATCAGCTTAATCTTTAGGCGCTAATCCCCTCTAAACAATTCCACAATTAGAACGCGTATAGCTGTAGTTGAACTAATTGATATCTAGTTAGTCTAACTATTTAAATCGTGGTCAATTTTTTCTATTTATAAAGCAGCCAACAATTGACAGTATGGTTATAAATAAACTTCATTTTTCCTAATAAAAGGAGACAGATTTCAAAAAATAAGGAAAATAGTATTAGTATCTAACTCACTTGTTATTCTACAAAATATGGAACCAAGCTCATCATTTCTCCATCTCATCCTCTTAATATCTCCCATATTTTATTTTCTCAAAAAGTTTGTTGAATTAAGTATTGCAAGATATATCGATGAGCGAATTTCAATTTATTCAAAATTTTTATTTGCTATTATAGTGCGTAGGATATAATTAAAAAAAGTTTAACAATTTGATCAAAATTTATTCAAATTATAATTTAAATTTTAGGTACTTAACAATAATTATTATAATATCCTAAACAATAGCAACTTAATGAAAAAATCCTAAAATATAATCACTTTTTATGTTCTAAATTAATTCACCCTATATTATATTTCATATGATTTGAGTAGTTGGATCAATTGGCATGATAAAAATTATTCCTTATAATTTTCTATTTCTTTTTATATTTTTTGATTTTTACAAATTTTATTTTAATATCTTTTATATTTTAGTTAAAAACTCTAAGGCCAATTAATACCCAACATACGTACTAGATAATATTAATATATGATATTTTTTAAAAATGATTACGTTGTGATGGGTTCGGTAGTATATGGGTTGACCTAGAACTTAGTACGTAAAAGCAAGAAAGCCCAAATGGTAGAGGCCAAACAGAAGACCCTCTAAGCTCAAGAAAAAAAAAGTGCGGCGGTTGACCCAAGAGGTGCAACCCGAACCATAAAAAATAAATAGGTATTAATGGATAATCAATTGACTATCAACGGCAGTTCAAACACCATATAAATGGTCAAAAATTGTATAGCTTAGCAGATGAATGTCGACGATAGTTACATAATTAACCCCCATTCATAACTGTAGAAGCATAATACCTAGGAGCCAGCCAAATCGGCACTCCTCACTATAAATACAGTATCACTTCCACAGAAGAAAGGGTCAAACAACAAATAGAGTGAACAGTCTAAGCAAGACAAAGAAAACAGTTAGTCATTCTTCATATGAGTGCATCACCCTAAAGCACGTCACCCATTCGAGCACACTCGACGGAGCATCGACCTCCAACAAACACTCAATCCCTACTTACTCGCATTCTTGCATTTTCTTCCTCATATCTTTCTCAACCAATTGGAAAGATTCCTAACTTGAATGTTGGAGGACATACTGAAAAACGAGTCTCATATTCTTCTTACCTCTTATTCATTTGTTATGGTGTATATGATCCAAATTCAGAGTAATGAAGATCGAATCCAATACCAATCGGACACCCGAGTAAGAAGGCCCCCTAATTCGTTCAATAATTCGAATTCTGGGACACATTATTGGTATAGTTTGTGGGAATCAACAAAATGTCTAACCACACAACCCAAGAAAATATATATGATGAATACCAGGGCTCAAGCAAGTGTACCAATGAGGGACACCGTCTCCCATGGTGATGACCTAACCATAGGTAGTCATGGAGATGCTCATCCGTTCACAAATATAAACCTAGAGACACTTGCAACCCAAGTGGACACATTGTCAAAATTGCTCCAAACGATATGTACCCGTTTGGAGGGACAACCACTAGGGACTCCTTCTTCCAATTTACAGACTTCAGTATCCAAAAGGAGGAATCTGAGAAAGAAACAGCCCACCAAGGAAATGATACAGTGGCTTGACGACATCGAAGCCTGAGAAGCCACGAGCTATGGGGCTTAGATACGGTTGGAAGGCCAACTAAGTCTTGGAGCACGGGATGAAAGTCAAGAGCGGAAGAATCCACATTATTTTTGACACGATTAGAGGCCTTTGGCCTAAGAAAAAGTTTTGTGAAGTACCTACCGAGGAGGGCCCATGGTAGGCCAATCCAACACGTCACTTCAAACCATTTAGAGGTGAGGACCTTCCTCAATGCTAAAGAGATTGTGTCCACCCCCCAAGTGGAAGAGAGAAGATGAAGACAAGCCAGGCTAACAGGAGCAACCATGTAATCGTGTTATGGTCGGAGTTGTTAATATAGGGTCCATGAGATCACCCATAAACAACACTCTAAACCACCCAAAAAAGACTTCCGGTAGTAAGAAGTAGAGGATAAGAGTTAGAAATGATGTCATTAATTTTAACGACGACGATATGACTCATATAATGACTCTATATTCTAATCCTCTTGTTATAACTATACCCATTTTAGATGGTATACCTGACTACCAATTAAAATGAGTTTTTATTGATAATAAAAGTTTAAAAAATTTAATATATCTCGATACCTATTTTAAGCTTGAGCTAAAAATGAACCAAATGACACCAACTGAGGGACCCCTATACAGACTTAATAATGTGCTCGTTTTAGTCCAGGTAACCATTCAATTGGAAGTCACACTAGGAACGTATCCAAAGACAGCATCCAGCATTCTCACGTTCCTAGTAGTCAACCTACCATTGGTTTATAATACTATTCTAAGACACCCTACTTAATTGCATTTGGGATGGTAACATCGATCCTACATCTTTAAAAAAAATTGATGACAACATGCGGCGTCGAAGACGTCCTTGGCGATCAAGTCACTGGTTGAACAAGTTATTTGTTTTAGGTTAATCAAGCAATTTTGATCTCTAAGACGAAGCAACACTACAATAACGACAATTCGACGAAGCAACTGACTGGTAGGTTGATCTCTAAGACACCCTCAAGACCCGAGCGAGCCAAAGAAATGTGTGTAGATTGAAAGCTCACTGCTGGGTCACCTATGTGAATAGCTTATGGATTTTCTTTAGTGAAACTCGGATATGTTTGTATGGACACCTACCGATATACTAAGGATTTTGACCATAATAATGGTCAACAAGTTGAGTCTCAATCCCGATCACAAGCACGTTAGGTAAAAGTGAAAAAATCATTCCTCCAATAAGTTAATTACTATGAGAGAAGAAGTTAAAAAGCTACTTGATGCAGGCTTCAGAAGATAAGTCTAATATTTGGACTGACAGTCAAATATACTACTTGTCAAGAAGAGTAATGGAAAATGATGGATGTATGTCGATTTTATAGACATGAACAAAACATATCCAAAAGATAAGTTTCCTTTGTCAAGAATTGACCTGTTGGTAGACTCAACATCGGGCACAAGTTATTAAGTTTTATGGAGGCCTATTCATGCTACAACAAAATTAGAATGAGTTCTAACAATGAAAAGTACGCATCTTTCATAACAGGCCAATGGACGTATTATTACAAAGTGTTCAGTCTAAAGAATGAATGCCTATTATTACATCTTTCATCACGTTCAGTCTAAAGAATGTAGTCACATATTAGAGGCTCATGAACAAAATGTTCAAAGCTCAAATCGATCGGAGTATGGAGGTATATGTATACAATATACTCATCAAAAGTATAACAACCAACGACTATATTCATGATCTTAGAGAAGCTTTTGAAGTACTCCGAGCAAACCAGATGAAATTGAACCCAACCAAGTGTGTATTCGAAGTAACTTTGGAAAAGTTCCTTAACTTTACTGTATCTCACTGAGGAATCGAAAAGAATCTCAAAAAGGTAAAAACCATTATGGATATGAATCCACCTCGATCTATGAAAGAAGTCCAAAGGCTAACTAGTATACTCACAACACTCTCTCGATTTTAAGTGAAGTTAGCACAGAAATATCTTCCTTTCTTCAAGGCATTGAAAGGAATTAAAGAGAGCAATTTTTGGTGGACTACCGACTCTCAGGCAACCTTCTAAGAGCTAAAGGAACCAATCCACCTTTCTTGGCCTCTCCAAAAAAGGGCAAAGAACTATTTCTCTACCTCCAATGTTAAACAAAACACTGAGCTCAATTCTAATCAAGCAAACGTCTGAGATACAATAACCGGTTTACAACCATACTAGGATGTTACGACCATCCTTTTAGACCCACAAGATCATCATCCTAATGGACCAGTCATTAAAAAGAATTCTACAAAAACCCAACATATCTGGACAGTTGATCAAATGAACCATCGAATTAGGCGAGTTTGATATAGAATTCTGATTGGGGTCGACCATTAAATGTCAGACCCACGCAGATTTCATAGTCGAAATGATAACCCCAATTACAGATGTCATCGAAACAAGCGAAGGTCCTTGCCAATGAGAAGAAGCTCCAAATTGGGTCATGCACATGGATGGATCATCAACCAATCAGGAAGAAGAGCTAGCGTGGTCTTGAGCTTTCTAGATGGGTAAGAGATAAAATTCTCGATAACTCTCAAATTTTTGGCCTCCAACAGTATCGCCGAGTATGAATATTATTTGTGGGACTCATACTTGCAAAAGAATGCTTAGTGAAAGACTTGATTGTCTAGAGTGACTCAGAGTTGTTTATCAACCAGGTTATTGGGAAATTCAAAGTTTCTAAGCCATTACTCACAAGATATCTTGCTAGAGTAAAGGGCCTGATTGAGGCATTCGACACAGTGGAGATACTCTATGTTCCGAGACAAGATAGCTGGAAGGTAGATCAGTTGGCGAAAGTGGCGGCGATCGGAAGCCCTAAGCTATATGCTCGAGAGATGCGAGAAGTTCCTGTAACCTCGAATATAGAAGTCTCAAAATAAGAGATACTTCAGATCTCAGATGGCAAAACTTGAATGACTCCACATAGAGGGTACCTCATCAAAGGCCTTCTACCAGAAAACCCAGATGGCACCAAGCTCAAAAAAAAGATAGCAAGTTGGTACACCATAATGGATGGGAGACTGCACCGACAAGGATACTACATCCCTTACATGCGGTGTCTCATGCCAGAAAAAGTTGACTATGTGCCAAGCGAGGTGTATAACTGGATTTGTGGATCGCACATTGGGGGATAAGGAGCTATCATTCAAAGTCATATGGCAGGGTTATTACTAGCCAACGATAAAGTGAGACACCGTAGAATTCATAAAGAAAAGCAAAAACTATCAAATCCACAGCAAAATTCCTTATTGGCCGCATACCAAACTATAAACCCTGCAATCGCCATAGCTATTTGCACAGTGGGGGCTCGACAAATTAGGACCATTATCCATTGCATCCGGGTAAAGGAAGTTTGTTATAGTCGGCGTCAACTGCTCCATAAAATGGGTAGAGGCCTTTCCACTAGCACAAAAATCGAATAGAATGCGATAAAATTTGTTCGAAAAAACGTCATGCAGATTTGGGATTTGCGATGTCATAGTGACCAATAATGGAACCCAATTCAATTGTACAAGATTCAACAATTACTGCATGAGTTTAGAAATTTGGTTGATTCATACCTTTGTTGTCTAACCATAAGCAAATGGGCAAGTGAAAGTAATAAACCGAACCGTATTACAAGGGTTGAAAACATAACTAGAAGACATAAGGGGCTTCTGGGCAGATGAGTTACCTTTCATGTTGCGGTCCTACCGGATGACATGGTGGGAATTCATGTGAGAAACACCATTTAGTTTATACTATGGTACTTAAGTGGTCATTCTAATAGAGATCAGTTTGCCTAACCTTCGAGTCGAAAGTTTCAACTCGCAAAGTAATTCTCAATGACTCAAAGAGCATCTTGACTTACCCGAAGAAGCTAGAGACATAGCAAGGCTACGCACGACAGTTTATCAGTAATGGATTAATCGATATTATAACATAAAAGTGAAAACATGTCAATTTGAGATGGGAAACTTAGTTCTATAGAGCATAAAGCCGATATGCAAGATTGTTGACTGGAATAAAGTGTCCCCGAATTCAGGGGGATTATTCCTAGTCTCAACGATTTTCCAAAATGGAGTGTATAAGCTACGCATCGAAAACGAACAATTAGTCTCAAAGATATGGAACTACATCCACCTCAAAAAGTATTATCAGTAAACCATTGCCTAGCA
This sequence comes from Nepenthes gracilis, assembly GCA_033239525.1. Lineage (NCBI taxonomy): Eukaryota > Viridiplantae > Streptophyta > Magnoliopsida > Caryophyllales > Nepenthaceae > Nepenthes > Nepenthes gracilis. Next base: position 7,150,463 of record BSYO01000022.1, on the reverse strand, counting down.
CAGGTACATCTAGCACAAGCCAGACGAATTGCCTATAAGATGTAATCATATTTCAATTAATAAAATGATCGTTTATTTATTTTGTTATTCACATGAATGCTTGTGTGTTATTGTATAAATCAAGTGACCCAAACTATCCCTAAATCGGGTGAATATCTTCACCCGTGAATCAACCTTCTAAACCATGGCTAAAAATCTCAGTCAAGACAACCGAATGGCCCAAATGAGGTCGAAACGGCATGATGGAGGTATCGTCTCCGTCCATCCTAACCCCCCACTTGACGCCAGAAGGGGCCTCCCCTGTCAGCCAATCACCTTTCCTTTAGAGAGTGATGGTGTCTCTTTAATGAGCTCAGTCAATAGTCGAGCCACGCAATCCTCTGTCTCCAAAACATCTCCAGATAAGGCAGGATTGACCATTACCCAAGTATTGGAGAGAGTCTAGTAGGAAGAAACCGTCAAATAAAAGAATAGATTCTTCCAACTCTTTATTAAATTTAGATTCCCCCTACTTAGTTTATACTTCTTGCGGGAGGTAAAAGAAATCCAATTAGCATCTTGGTTGAACCAAAAAAATACCTTAACAGCCCAAGCATCCAGGGAAAGCTCATAATTATAAAACAAAACACATAACGAAATCAAACAACGAAGAGCGTTGGGATAGGGGCACGCCATCGGAATTTCAAGAGCATTTAGGATTTTGTACAACTCTTATAGGAAAGGAATACGAAGGCCTTCTCTTAGATAGAACTCTTAAATGGTAATAAACTTGAGCCGAGGAGCACAGACTCTATCATTGTCATCGAGCATTATATACAAAACAACTACAGAAATATCTTATTTCTTATACATAGCATCCATGTTATTGTAAGCGAGAACGGAATAGATCGCAGTGACACCCTGGGAAGCTACTCAAGAAGCCATAGAAGTAAGTCAAGAAGAATAAATTAGGACAAAGTAATTTGAGAAATGGAGAAGTATAGAAGCAGCAAAGGGCTAGAGTTTAAATAGCCAAAATTTTGGCCCAGAAACAACGATTTTTAAGGGTTCTGAAGAGGCACGTCTCCATAATAGTTGAGATACGTGTCCATATTGGAGAATGCTATGGTGCATCAGTTTTATTGAGCCAATAATGATGGCCTAACGCTACACCTCCTTGTACAGCAAGCAGATAGCTGGTGGCCTTGACACCCAAATTGGCAAATCTCCAGCGTAGTGCAAGTTATAACACCATGACAAACCAATTTTTAAGACGATAGATTGATGATGAGAGACCATGGCATACTCAAGACCAATTCGATTAATTTATGGATGTTTGGCCGAATGTTCAGAATAAATTACTACAAATCGGGTTATTAGAAAACTGAGTTGTTAGTAGTCCAGATTGTCAGATTGTCAAAAGTTACACAGTAAAAAAATAACATTCAAGTACTTCAACTATTTAATGCAAATAAAAATATTGGAGACATATAATAAAAACAAATAATATTCAAGAAATTTCATTCATTTATTTTTTTTACACAGTATAAACTTATAACAGTGGGGTATAATTCGAGAAGGAAATAAATAGTACATAGAGTGGTAATCCAACTACAATAATCTAACTAGGCTTGAGACAAGTGAAATCATAAGGAGAGCTTTCACCCTTGAAACGACCATAGTGTTACTTACCAACTGCCCATTTTAGAGGAAAAAGAGTGAAAAAATGCTTTTTGGAGAAATAGTTGCAGCCCTTTTTAGAACTTCACCATTTCCTCGACAGGAGGGCTAAAAGAAGAATACAAAAAATCTATCCCCAGTCTAAATCTGAGGTAGCCCTCCTCAGAACTGCAGAAAAGTAAACTACCCGACACAGGTGGGGAGAGGAGGAACCCACCCTCCAAAACCCTAGACCTTGATACAATGATTAAAACATGGTTTTGGAATGGATGTAAAAGAGAAAAATCCTAGTGGATTCCCATGTAAAAGACAGTAACTAAGGAAGATTTGAAATGCACCCTCAATCTCAAGTTTAAATGCTAGGGAAGAACTCCCTCTGATTCCGGCTAGTGGTAGTGAAGGCTTCATACTAGCTTCGAGCTGTCTTGCCACCAGTAGGCAAAAGACACTTCGTGTTCTGAAATACAGAGAGCTTCTCCATTTATAACTGAAAGAGAATATTAGCAAGCATTAATCTAAGAAAATTATGCATCCTAGCATTAATGGCAAGGAGTCTGATCAAATCCTGCCAAATAGAGCACAAAATCTGTAAAATATTTGAGGAATGAGCCCTCATAGAAGATCTGCAAATGGCATCCTATCATGAACATGTCGGGAGTTAAAAATTGAAAACACCAACATAGGGAGCTAGTTATGCATTTGGGGGTAAACGGGCTGACCCAAAACCCAATGCGTAGAAGGAAGAAAGCCCAAATGGCAAAGGCCCAATAGAAGACTATCTGAGCCCAATAAGAAAAAGGCACGGTGGCTGCCCCAAGATGTGTGACCCAAACCATCCAAAAATAAATTGGTATTAATGGATAATCAATGGGCTACTATAGGTAGTTACAACACTAGATCAACGATAGAAAATCGAACAGTTCAACCGATTAATGTAAGCAGTGGTTACACAATTATCTCCCTTCATAACTATAGAAGCGTAATGCCCAAGAGACTACCAAACTAGCACTCCTTACTATAAATATAGCATCATCCCCCCGCAAGCGAAGAGGTTGAACAACAAATAGAGCGATCAGTCTAAGAAAAACTAAGAAAATAGTTTGCCCCTCTTCATACAAGTGCATTACCCTAAAGACCCTCACTGTAACGGTCCAGATTCTAAATCATAGATAGTCCCAATCATTAAATTAATATAATATTGGAGTAAAAGAAAGTTTATCCGGTCAACGCCAGTTGACCAAAAATGTAAAACCGGAAGTAATGAAGGAGCAATTATAAGACTAGAAGGCAAGATAGGGTAATTAAGTTGACCGAAATTATGTGATTGTTGACCGAAAAATATAATAAGAAAGTAATCCGGTCAACTCCTGTTGACTGAAAAACATGAGGGAGAACTTAATTGGTCAGCGCCAGTTGACCGAAAAGGAAGGAAGGAAGGAGGCCGGAAGTGTTCAGACGATAGAAAGAAGGAAAACTTAATTCGGTCAACGTCAGTTGACCGGAAAGCGTGAAGAGAGGCCAAGGGAGAGTTGATCGCCCGATTGATTGACATAATGACTAAATATAATTAAGGTCTGGATGACCATGCCTAAGTAGATAATTTACTCACAACCACCCCGCTGACCTTCTAGAAAGGTAAGGGGAGTAAGCAAAGAAGTATAAACAATTGACCTACCTTACCTACTACCACCAACCCCAACGTCTATAAGTAATGGCCCCGGGAATTAGGATAGGCAATCGACCAGGTGAAGGCACTAAGAACTTCGAGCCAGAACCAAGTAAGGGGTTCATAGATCCAATCCAGGCACGTGTACTCACCCTTTTTAAGATCATGTTTGCAAGTGTACTCATCCTTTTTAAGATCGTATTTGCAAGTGTACTCACCCTTTTTAAGATCTTGTTTGCAAGTGTACTCACCCTTTCTAAGATCATGTTTGCAAGTATGCTCGCCCTTTTTAAGATCATGTTTGCAAGTGTACTCACCCTTTTTAAGACAATGTTTGTAATGCAAGCGTACTCCCTGTTTTTAAGTTCATGTTTTTTTAATGCAAGTATAACTAATGATGTTCAGTTATTTCATAATGTTCGCATGCATGAAATTTGATTATTGCATGATTTAAATGATGACAAGTTATTTGTTTACGAAAAAGTAAGCCGGCCTTATAATATAATGTGAAATCGACATAAGTAAATATCAAAATCGGCCTTGCATGTTAATTTGAAATCGGCCTTGTATTTATAATTTCGAAACCGGCCTTGTATCGTATTTTGAAACAGATATTTGCACCATGATTTCAAAATCGACACTTGTATTGTAATTTGAAACTGGCATTTGCTCTTTGATTTTGAAATCGGCTTTGTAAAGTGACGTATAAGTTCTATGATTTGAAACCGACTTGAAGTATATGATTTTTGAGCCAGCTTTAAGATGCACGTACACAATCTCTGAAAGGTTTTATGCGTCCAATTAATTGCATATTTGACCTTGATTTTCGAAAAAGCATGATTTGCGGAACTAAGTGTTTGATGGCCGAGTAGCTGCAGGCCTTAAATGTAGCCGATGGTCGAGTAGCTGCAGACCTTAAATGTAGCCATTTTAATTTGGTCATGACTACGGACCTTAAATGTAGTGTTATATGATTCAGAGGGCCGAGTAGCTGCAAGCCTTAAATGTAGTTGTATGATGGTCGAGAGCTGCAGACCTTAAATGTAGCCGGTTTTTGACGAAAATGAAATTGGAAATAGAAGCATGTTTTTAGAAATCAAATTGCATAAAAATGACTTTGAAATCTGTTTGCATTGACTCCGGCCATGTTTTATGAAACTGCATGCATATACGCCTTTATTGCATTTATGACTGTTAGAGACATTTGTCTAATTGGTATATTTCGTGACCATATATTTTATAGTATCGATGTCGGGTTGTGGGTTGTCGGATTAAAGTCCGTTTAGGGGGCCCGCTCGCTAGGCGCTCGAGCCGAAAATCCAGTAGGGTGCCCGCTCGATGCGCGCCTTAGGGCCCCCCGCCGCGCGCTCCAGCCCCGCTTGAGCGTTGGTGCAACGGGCAAAATTTTTGAACGATTTTTTGCGCCCTCTATAAATACTAGCCTTATGTTTTGAAACCCTAATCACTATTTTGACTGAACATTTGTGCCTCCTTGGAGAAGAAAGCTTCTAATGCTCCATTGTTCCTACTTCTCTTGAGAAAACTTCACATTATAAGATTGTTCTTCATGCTCATATAAGTTTTCTCACCAACTTTATTTCACCATTGAAACCTTGCTTTCTACCTTCGTTTGGAGACGTTGGTTCGTGAAAAAGGAGACTCGTTCGTGATCGGCAATTCAAGTGGTTCGAGGGAAGATTGACGTGAAGACCGGAAGGAGTCCGGTTCCGTTGTTGCGGGCAAATCCAAGGAGTTTTTTGGTAGGGATCACGTGACAGGAGTAAGTCGGCTAGGTTAGCCGTCGTTACCACCCGGTCTGTAAGTTGATTTTCATAGTGCATTGCTTCCCTGGCCATTGAAGCCCGGAGTGTTTTTCTCGATACCGTGGGTATCGAGTTTTCACTTCATCATCAAAAATCGCGTCTTTATCTTTATTGCTCTTAATTATTTATTTTATGCATGCTTGTTGTATCGTTAACATCTAGAAATAAATATCCTTTACGTGTGTCGAATATTTATATATATTGCTTCCGCTATACTTTTAACGGGGTCGAAACTTGATTGTTCACGTTTGCACATAACGTGCTTTTTCAATGACTATGCATGACTTACACATGAGTACCTTGCTGAGGTCTTTAGCTCACCCCTCCTATTTTTCAGATAATGATGAGGAGTTTATGCCAGTCGAAAAAGATTAAGGTTCGATGGACTAACTAAGCAGAATAGCTGACCAAGATTAAGTAGCAGTGCACGAGCAAAAGTGATGTACTCTCTTTTGATTATTTTGGGAAACATTTTGAAGGATACTTTCACTGTGTACGATGTTGTGGTTTGAGAAATTTGTGATTTCTAATGACATCTCAATTTGTTTGGGACCTTCATGTCCGACCAACCTCGTCTTGGCCAGTCAAAAAAGAGAAACCACGACCCCTGACTACCAACTCACGAAGTTGGGCCTTACGCAATCCTGTGCACGCAATATAATATATATATAAGAAAAGAAAAATTTTGAGTCCACCTTTTTAACCAGAGTTTATGATCGGCTTGGATCGACGGGCAGCCGCATGCGGTAGAATGTGGCAGGTCTGTCACACTCACCCATCCGAGTCCACTCTATGGAGCATAAACCTCTGATAAATACTCAATCCCCACTTACTCACATTTTTGCAATTTCTCCCTTATAAGTTTTTTAACCAATTGAAAATATTACCGACTTGAGTATTGGATGATATATCAAAGAACGAGTATCATATTCTTCTTATTTTTTATATATTTGTTGTGGTGTGTAGGATTCGGATTCAACGTAACAAAAATTGAATCTATTACTGATCAGATACTTAAGTAAGACAACTTCCTAATTCATTTGGTAATGCGAATTAGGGATGTTTTAAATTTAACATATAGCATAATTATTTTCTTTAAATTTTACAAAAATATTTATTAATTTATTGGTAAATGAATATTTATTAATTCAAGAAGTGTTTGCGTTTTAATCACTAATTAAGGTATTATTTAAGGGATAATAAATTATTATATATATGTTGATCATGATCCAAATTATATTTTAGAAAAGATATATATTTTTTTAAAAGGAATTTTAAGTAACTATAACCTTAAATAAACTGCTTGCCAAAACATTAAAATTTACGGACCGTATAGAATTCAATTTAGGTATACAAAGAATCAACCTCTACTCCTCAGCACGAAGGTCCTTAGCCCTCTATCCTATCAGGAGGTCATCTGTCCTCCTCTATTTTGCATCGAGGCTCTTAGCCTCTGCCCCTCAATACGGAGGTCGTCAACCCTCTGTCCTATCAGGAAGTCATTTGTCCTCCTCTCTTTAACGTCGAGCTTTTCAACCTTCGCTCCTCAGCACAAAGGTCCTCATCCCTCCATCCTATCATGAGGTCATCTGCCCTCCTCACTCCATCGTCAAGGCTCTCAGCCTCTGCTCATCAACACGGAGGTCTCAACCTTCCGTCCTATTAGGATGTCATCTGTCCTCCTCAATCCAATGTTGAAGCTCTCAGCCTCCGCTCCTTGGCACAGAGGTCCTCAGCCCTCCGTCCTATCAGGAGGTCATCTGTCCTCTTCTCTTCAACGTTGAGGCTCTTAGCCTCCGCTCCTCAGCACAGAGGTCCTCAGCATTCCGTCTTATTAGGAGGTCATCCATCGTCCTCTATTTAGCATCGAGGCTCTCAGCTTCTGCTCCTCAACACGGAGGTCCTTAGCCCTCCGTCCTATCAGGAGGTCATCTGCCCTCCTCACTTCAGCATCGAGGCTCTCAGCCTCCGCTCCTCAGCACAGAGGTCCTCAGCCCTCCGTCCTATCAGGAGGTCATCTGTCCTCTTCTCTTTAGCGTCGAGGCTCTCAGCCTCCACTCCTCAGCACGGAAGTCTTCAGCCCTCTGTCCTATTAGGAGGTCATCTGTCCTCCTCTCTCCAACATCGAGGGTCTCAGCCTCCGCTCCCCAACACGGAGGTCCTTAGCCCTCCAACCTATCAGGAGGTCATCTGTCCTCCTTTTTTCAATGTTGAGGCTCTCAGCCTCTGCTCCCTAACACAGAGGTCCTTAGCCCTCCGTCCTATAAGGAGGCTATCTGTTCTCTTCTCTTCAGCGTCGAGGCTCTTAGCCTCCGCTCCTCAGCACGAAGGTCCTCAGTCTTCCATCCTATCAGGAGGTCATCCGTCCTCCTAAAATCTAGACAATTAAATTTCTCCAAATTTAACGTCTTAGAGGACATGGAGAGAATCTATGATGACGGAACACAGCTCTCTATTGTGCAATGGAATGTCCGGTGGATCTTAAATAAAAAATTTAAGAATCTAAATTTTATACATACATAGATATATAATATTTTTATTATATTTATAATAAAAAATGTTTCCATTATAACAAAATAATAACAATTTATTTAAATTTATATTTATTTAAATATTGGACATGAATCCTTGAATTATCTTAATCCTAGCTGACCCTAACTCCTCGGGCCATAGCTTTAACGTGCAGATACACATCTCCTAAAAGAGGGGAGCAGCCATAACCTCCACGTCATGCATGGATTTAGTCAATGCTCGCAAACTTTGTCAAGTAATATTATGATTCCCCAACTCCCGGTTCGGCTTCGGCTAACTATATATACTCCCAATTCTTTCATCTACAAAACACCACAGATAGCCGATCTCCATTTGCAAATTCCTGCATACCATGCCTTCCGGTGTAACCATGGATCGAGAGCAAGGCATATTTGCTCTTCCGGTGGATTCTGAGCACAAGGCCACCGCTTTCCCAATTTTCTCGGTGGCGAAACCGCATATGAGGGCATTTCACTTGTCGTGGCTCCAATTCTTCTCCTGCTTCGTGTCCAGCTTCGCTGCCGCTCCGCTACTTCCCATCATCCGCGACAACCTCAACCTGACCGCCACCAGCATTGCAGACGCCGGCATTGCAGCCGTCTCGGGCGCTGTCTTCGCCCGTCTTGCCATGGGGGCCGCCTGCGACCTGGTCGGGCCGCGTGTGGCCTCTGCATGGATCACCCTCCTCACGGCCCCAGCTGTCTACTGCTCCTCCATCGCCGACTCTGCGATCTCCTTCCTCCTCGTCCGGTTCATCACCGGCTTCGCTCTCGCCACCTTCATCTCCACCCAGTTCTGGATGACCTCAATGTTCTCCACGCCCATCGTAGGCTGGGCCAACGGACTCGCCTCCGGATGGGGAGACCTAGGAGGCTGCGCCACCCAGCTCATTATGCCCATCGTCTACGGCCTCATCGTCCGTTTCGGCGTCACCAACTTCACCGCGTGGCGCATCGCCTTCTTCATCCCGGCTATCTTGCAGACCGTGACCGCTTACGCAGTGATGATCTTCGGCCAGGACACGCCGGACGGGAACTTCCGTGGGCTACAGAAATCCGGCGTGAAACACAGGGATAAATTCTCGAAGGTCTTCTTCCACGGGATTAGGAACTACAGGGCATGGCTCACAGCCCTGTGCTACGGCTACTCCTTCGGCGTTGTGCTGACCATGAACAACATAATCTCCCAGTTCTTCTACGACAGGTTTGATTTGAAGCTCTACAATGCCGGGATTATTGCCGCCAGTTTTGGACTGACGAATATTTTTTCCCAACCCGGCGGAGGGGTGCTGTCGGACATCCTGGGGCGGCGGTTCGGAATGAGAGGGAGACTGTGGGGATGGTGGATCTTCCAGACACTGGGCGGCGTGTTTTGCATTCTTCTTGGAAGAGCAGGATCCTTGGGTGCATCTGTCGCCATGATGCTTCTCCTCTCTATCTTCGTCCAGGCTTCCGGTAGCCTGACTTTAGGGGTTGTTCCTTTCGTATCCAGGAGGTAAACTGCTCTACATTTAAAAGCAGTGTTCATTCGAGTTCATTTCATTTTAATTGCACGATTGTATTATTTTTATTAAAATGTTATTTAATTATTTTTATTTTAATTGCTAAACATTAATTTAACAGTTATAATAAAAAGATATTGAATTAACCCTTCTAAAGGATAGTGATCTCAAACCTCCTCTAAATGAGTTTGTGTCATTGAATATAAATTAGACAATCATAATATTTTTTTTTTTACTTTTTTTAACAATATTTTCAAAATTTTTAAATAAAATAGATAGAGTTATTATATTTATATTAAATGTCTAAGTAATACAGCCAAGGAATTGCATCTTGAAGGTAACGTATAGCCCCTCTCGATTATCTAATAGATCAACTCTAATAATATAGTTCGGGGGCTGCATCCCTTTTCCTCAGTTTAAAGCCGGGGTAAATGAGCTATGTCTTGAAAGTGAGGTGTGCTATTTTGATTCTCTAGTATTATAGTTTAAATTGTTAAAAGAAGGTTTGTTTAGGAAAATCTCATTAAAGATTCAAAACGTTGAATAACCATAAACAAATTACTCTCACTCTGTAACACATTGACTACTTGATTGGCAAAGCTCTAATAACATATCTAAGTAACTATTTGTTTCAAAAACTTATGATTTGTTAAATTATTTATTACTCTATCATTTTAATATAACGATGATAATTGCTTAATAATGTTGATTACATCATATTAATTCGTTTATGAGATGAACATATAAATATATCTTTATTTTCAGGGCAATGGGTGTAATCTCGGGCATCATGGGAGGTGGTGGGAACATTGGCGCAGTCCTAATCCAAGTGATCTTCTTCAGAGGATCCAAATTCTCAACCGAAATGGGGATAACTTACATGGGCATGATGGGAATTGTGTGCACCCTCCCAATAGCACTCATATACTTCCCACAGTGGGGTGGCATGATTCAAGGCCCTAAACCGGATTATACTGAACAAGACTATTACTTGTCTGAATGGACCGAGGAGGAGCAACAACAAGGATTTCACAAAATGAGCATGAAGTTCGCTGAAAATAGCAAGAGCGAAAGGAGTAGAAAGATTGACTCTATTTTCTCCCCCACTGAAATAGCAACACCAACTCATGTCTAGCAAAGTCGTTTCTAATTTTAAGATGTTATACTACAAATTTACTATAATTTTACTGAAAATAATGATATAGTACTTATTATATGCTACACTCAGGTAAATCACAATATTAGATTATTTAATAAGTGTTACATCATATATTTTGTAATATTATAGTATACTTACAGTAACTACTGTATTGAAATGGGATTATGTTGTATGGGGTTAATTCAATATCTAAGATGTTTGGGACTATAATATTGTCGCAGTATCAATTTAGCATTGTTATATCTTAGCAAAATTCTAAGCATATGATGGTTGTAAACGACTTTGAATTAGAATAAATTTCTCTATTTATTTTAAATTAAATTGTATTATATTGACATTATTATTATTAGTTAACAATGCATAAATCATACGGGGCTTGCCATAATTGTATAGAACTATATTTTCATGTTTTTGTCATTATTGTCCACACAACACCTATTTTTGTTTGAGTACAATATTAATCGGGTTAGTCTAAACCAATTGTCTGATGAGTCTATGGTTGATGGGTTCAAAATAGCTAAAAATGATAAATCATTCTCTAACCCATTAGGCACAAGTTTAGATAATGCGATATTCGGTCTTGACCAAAGTCTAACCATAATAAATCAAAATCTAATAAACAGACAATAAATTATTAAGCGGAATATAAACAGGATTGAGTCATACGTCCAAACAACAACAAATTTGAATATTTAGCTGATCGGTTTGTTCAACAGAGCAATTTATTAATTTTGTAGTTAGCACATGTAAGGGTTTCCAAATTGACAAGTATCATTTGTCTATCATTAATTCAATTTTCGGACGTTAATCACCTCAAGTTAATTTCACAATCAGAATGTGCACATAATAATATTTGAACTAATCATTTTTTAAATGGACTAACTATTTAAATAGTGGTTGATTATTGCACTTTAGGAAATTACCAACAATTGATGTTATGACTATAAATACATATATTTTTTGGGACAGTCTAATATTTTGAATTAGGTTTGTTAAACTCTCAATTTAAGGTGATCATTAATGATAATAATTAATGAGTTAATTATTGAAAACAAATTTAGATTAATTTCATAAGAGGTTGGATGAGTCATTCCTGGGACCATCAAAAGGACATTTTGGTAAATTTCTTATTAATAGTGTGTAATTATTTTTAGTACGTTAAAAAAATAATTGGGACTTACTATAACATTATATATTTGCATATTTAATTGGATATGATTAATAAAATATAAATTAATTAAATTAGTTTAATTAATATTTTTTATATAAAAAAATTTCAAAACCCAAATTCAATCCCCAAACACTCGTGCACAGTTGCAGCTCCCATCTCCATTTCGATCACGGCAACCATGAGTTTTGTAAATCAAGTTCATCCCCCTTTCCTTCCTGACCCTCTCCCTTTCCATTCACTCAATCGGCCGCTTTTGTTCTTTCATTAAATGCCCAACCATTCATATGTTTAGACCTAAACCGCTTATTTGAATTGTAAGAAAAATATCAATAACAAACAAGTAGATAATAATCACAAACAATAATAAGCACTCATTTTTATGTAGAAAACTTTCTTTAGAATGAAAAAAAACTATAAGATGATTCATCCGAATATATTCACCATACAATAAGTTCAGTTACACAGACCACTAAATATAAAATCACAATACCTTGTCATAAATAAACCCGAACAGTAGATAATATAAGATAAAAGAGAATAAATAAAATCGATAAATATTGTTCTCAACTTTAAAAATAGCATACCCAAAGTCAGCGAAAATTAAAATAGGATTCGAAAATCAATTGGATATTCAAATCTTCATTTTCTCCTATTTCACTCTTTCTCTTCTTTTTTTCTCAAATTTGGCGCTCTCTAAGTCTTGAAGTTGAAGCTGGTAAACCCTATAACGCATCAACGCATATTTATACTATAAGCCGGCGCTCAAGCGCCTGTCGAACATGCCTTGAGTGCAGGTGCCACTAGATTTGGCACCTTGAGCACCCCTTGGGTGCGCACTTTCTATTTTTGGTGCTTCAGGTGCGCCTCATGTGCATGGCTATTGGAATCAACACTTTGAGCGCTTATCGTGTGCGCTTTGCCGATACGAATACTGTAATCTTCTGTATCAGTATAATATCAGTGTATCCTCATTCGAATAACTAAAAAACCATCGAATGAGTGTAAATTACATGAGAGTGACCCATAATCTAATATCATATGCATGTAAAGGAGAGAGAGAAAGAGAAAGAAAGGGAGTAGAGGAGACTGTGCCGCTACCGTGAAGGATTGCCTCTTCTGTTGCCATTGCTGTTACACAGCACCATGAAGGAGAGAGTCATTTGCTACTTTTATTTTTGAAGGAAGCAAGGAGAATCAAGTAAGTGAAAATTATTCACTTTCTCTATAATTCTTGCATCCTATGTCCACTAGGTTAAAAACTAAACATTATAAATGTTATTGGGATTCAACCTGCTTATTTGAACTATGAAAAATCAAACAACAATGTATAACAAATAAGCAATAATCACAAAAATTAAGAATATCACAAAAATTAAGAATGCTTAATTTTTATGTGAAAAATCCTCTTTAAAATGATAAAAAAATCACATAATGATACGTCCAAAAATATCTTGACTATGTAATAAATTTAACTATACAAATCTCACAAATATAAGGACGTAATACCTTATAATAAATAAGCTCAATAGTAAAAAATATAAGACGAAAAAGAGAAGATATGATCAGCAAAATATTCTTATTTACTTTAAGAATAGCGCCCAAGAGCTTGTCTACTTGATTTGCCACCTTGAATGCTCAACTACTAGATTCGACACTTTGAATGCCTCTCGGGGGCGCCTTGAGCCCCTCCCTTTGGAATCGGTGCCTCAAGACCTAGTCACACGCAATCTTCCATATCAATACAAACCACAAAATGGCACATCAAATTGATGTGGACCATATGAGAGTGACTCATGACCCAACAAACTTTCCATCAGAATCGCGTGGAGGCAATCATCGTCATCTTGATAATAGTACATCAAATTTCAAGCTTCATCGTGTGTAATACTTTGGTCATCATATCCGATCCATTCTCTTTAATCTTGACGTTATCGATTGTCAACAAGTCCGAGTCAACAATATTCCACATCGAATGATACTTCACATTAATGTGTTTTGATCTATAATAACATAATGAGTTTCTATAAAGGTGAATTATACTTTGATTATCACAAAGTAATACATATTGTACTTACTTAAAGCCGAGTTACTCAATGAAAATTTTCATTTATTGCATTTCCTTGCTGACTTCTATCACAATAACAAATTTTGCCTCGTTGGTCAAGAGAGGAACACACTTCTATAACTTTGATTCCCAAGAGACAACTCCTCCTGTAAATATGATGAAATATCCCGAGTTGGACTTCCAAGAATCGATGTCGTCTGTCATGTCTGTATCAGTATAACTAACCAGAAGTAGTTTGTCACTTTCGAAATATAAGCATAGCTTAGAAGTTCCTCGAAAATCCCTTAATATTTATTTCACTATGGACCAATACTTCTTATCAGGATTTAACATGAAATAGCTAACCGTTCTAATTGCTTGATCAATATTCGGTCTCATACACACTATGAGATATACCAAGCTACCCACGGCTGAAGAGTAGGATATGCCTTCCATGCTTGCCTTTTTATCATCCCTGGAAGGGCATTGCCAGTTGCTCAATTTAAAGTGCTTGGCCAACGAAATACTCATCGGCTTTGACTTTTCTATGTTGAAACATTGAAGCACCATCTCCACATAACTCTCTTGAAACATCCACAGTTTCCTTACTTTATAGTTGCAAAATATTCTTATACTCAAAATTTTTTTCGTCAGCCCCAAATCCGTCGTGGCAAAAGATTTTCTAGGTTGTTCCTTCAAATAGGCAATTTGGGAGGCATTTCACCCAACAATGAACATTTCATCTACATAGAGTAGATGAATAATGAAATCATCTTTGAAAAACCTCTAAATAAGGACACTAATTCAAAATAGTCTTCCAATAGCCTTAATCCACTATAACGGCATCAAACTTATTATACCATTATTTCAGAGCTTATTTCAACCCATATAGGTTTTTATTAATATGACATACTAAACGTTTCTTCCCCTCAACTCGGAATCCCACCGGTTGCTCCATATAAATCTTCTCCTCAAGGTCACCGTGAAGAAATACCGTTTATACATCCAATTATTTAACTTCCAAATCAAAAATTATGGCCAATCCAAGCACCATCCGAATTGAAGAAATATTCACAATTGGGGTAAAAATGTCCTCAAAATTAACACCATTTCACTGATTAAAGCCTTTCACAGCCAACCTCATTTTGTAATATCCCAAATCTCTATTTGAATTATTTTTATATTAATTATGATTTTGGGTAATTTAAATATGGTAAAAATTAATTAAATATTATAAAATTTTAAGGATATTTGGATCAATTTTGCTCGCACTATAGGTATGCCTATACTATTACTTGAGTATTAATTTAGATAATGAAATAAAAGAAAAAAATAGAAAATAAATAAATATATAATAACAATAATAATAAATAATTAAATAAATAAATAAGAAAAAGGGAACCGGGGGAAGTAGAAGGAAGAAAAGAGAAGAAAAGAGAGGAGAGGAGAGAAATGGGAAGGAGGAGGGTTTGCGTGCGGGAGAGCAACGCGGTGGAAGGAGGAGGAAAGGGAGAAGGAGAAAAAGAGAGAGAGGATGTGGTCGGCAATGGCGATGTGTGGCGAGGAGGCATTGCGTGGGTGGTCGACAGCGACTAGAGGGTTGATCAACGACGGTGTTCAGTAAGGAGAGACCATCGAGGAGGCCAACAGTGGTTATTGGTAGCGTTAGCAGCGGCGGTAGGTCAGCGTGTGGAGACAACCCGTCGATGGCTAGCAATAGCCGTAGACAAGGCGGCGACACGTGGTTGAGGCTACGCAGAGAGAGAGAAAGGGGGAGTGGCGCGGGCAACATGTGGTAGTGAAGGGAGAAAACACGCGATTTGATACTTCGGAGTACCCTTTCTTCAGATCTGTAAATTATAAGGTCGAGACAAGTATTGTAAACCCTATTCTTAATTTGATTTAATATTTGATATATTTTGGGTATTTTTAAAATTTTTACTAACATGTATATATTTTTATATACCCAATTTGTTTATTCTGGACATATATGTATGGCTCGTTGGCTAATTTGGAGATTTTTGGTACAGGTTTTATAATTTTGAAGGGTTAATTATTTTTTTAAAAGCCTAAAAAATTTATCAAATACTATATATATTTATATCGGTATGTATATACAAAAATGTATATGAAACTTGTATAGGCCGTATATTTTCATATGCATCTACTAGGTTGTGATCATTATATTTGGATTTGTTATTGGATATTGTGGTCAACTCTCGATTGAGAGATATTTATTATTTAGAAATTCCTTTCCATCGGTAAAAAGGTTTGGAGATGCGACCCTTCCCATTTAGATTATTTGATTTGATCTTAAATATATTCGAACGTTCTAATATATCTAACAAATTTAAGAATTATACCCAAAATTATAAGTGGTAAAATATAGAGAGTAACCTTACCAATGGAAGACAGAGTACATGGGTGGCCACATATGCTGACCTAATTTACATTTAATATGACCTAGGGTTGTCAAAAATATGAGTAATTATTCCTCAAATTAATCTTTAAATAATCGAAACTTAAATTTAATTCATGTTTTCTATTTCTAAATAGGTTTGTATTAGATATTGATTTGGATTTAATTTGAGATTCCCCAATTTTATCCACGATAGATTTTAGTATGTCTCGTATAAATGATTTTAACTATATATTTTGATCCAAACCTTTAGACTATATGTTATAATGCTGATTTGATTTCTGCGCACGTTATTGGATTATTCAGTTATCGAATTCTACCCCAAATTACAAACTAATTAGGCTTTGAATCTAGACTTAGACTTAGACTCGGATTTAGATTGGACATCTGCTTATTGGAATCTATTCAGATCACTTATATATACATACACACACATTTCAATGATGACTATTTTTTGATTGGATATTTATTTTAAATTTAAATATTTGATTTAAGTAGGAGATTACTATTAAATTTTGGATCTTGAATTTCTATTGGATTAATTATATTGGCAATTTAGATTTATTCTATTATTTGATTGAGTATTTATCCATTTGACAATACCTCTAATTTATTAGATTTGGTTTATTTAAATATGATACTTGTTGGTGCTATACTCATATTTCTTATTTTGTCCATTTAGAGTAGAAGATCTAGATGTATTGTAGGAGTAAGGATGTGATCTGTCAGCTATTTATCTAATTTAGTGAGTTTTTGTTTCATTATGGCTTAAATTAGTATTTGATGTGATTGAATTTTAGAATTGATCGGGTATAGACTTATGGTTATATTTGAAAAATGATTGGGATATTATATTATGTTTGATTATGATTATAGTTGAATTGTTTCCTCATTTACGTTGTAGAGTAGGTCGTATTTATGTTATCCGTACGATTGTCCAATGAGGTCTTGTGCGAGTTTTTGATTTATCAGATCCTATATATTTGGTTTGTTACACATAAATTTTGAGATTTAATATTATTTATTGAATTTATTTAGAATTTTAAATTTTATGAATAATAATTAATTAGACTTACTAATTTTTAGGTCGTGATATGCTTTGTACCTTGGTTGTGGGCTGTTCTCATCACCCTTCAAATAGAAGACCCACTTGTTCTTCAAAATAAGTTTATGCATCAGCAGTTTTGTCAGCTTAAACGTGTGATTTTTTCTACAACAATTTCATTTTATCTTGCATAACTTCCAACCACTTTGATTTGTGCTCATCCTCCATAACTTCAACAAAAATTTTGAGCTCTCTTCTATCGATAAGTAACAGTATTAATCAACCGATAGATGAACAGAGAGCCTTTGATCTCTCATCAATCATCGGAGTTGAATGGTCGTGATTGGATTAGCAATATCATGAGGAACAATATCATCATCATTTGCATTATCCTCTCCATTGAGTGTAGGAGCCCTACGGTCTTCTTCCCCATTAGTATTGCTTTAATGACCATTTTAATCATGAATTGGCACCAGTATCAAGGACTTAAGATGTGTTTTGCAAAATCGACAGCTGTCATTGTCAGAAATGGCCTTTGCCTCTTTACAGATATTTTCAATTGTCTCGTTCTCAACGAACACCATATCCCTAAATTGAACAAATTTCTTCTCTATTGGATAGTAGAATCGATATCCCAAATTATCTTTCTTGTAACTGAGAAAAATACACTGTCTTATCTTCGGCTCCAACTTGGATCTCTTATCCTTAGGGATGTGGGCAAATGCCTTATGCTCGAATACAGGCAAGTGGTTATAGGATACCTCTTTCTCGGACCAGACCTTCTCTGGTACTTTTTCATTTAGTGGATGGCTTGGTCATAGGTTAATAATATAAGCTATGCTAGGCTTTCCCCCAAAATAAATCTTGGTGTTTTGCCTCTAAAAGCACATATCGAACTCTCTCCATTAAAGTCCTATTCGTACATTCAACTAGACCATTCTATTGTGGTGTCTTCAGTGGAATCCCTTGGTATCAAATTTTTGTGGGTCTAACAGTACACATCAAATGCTCCGATGTATTAATTACTGTTATAACTCTAGATGCTGTGAGGTTTCGGACACATGAATATTAATTAAATGATAATTAAGTGAATGTGATCAATGTTTAAACCTAGTTCTTGGGGGAATTTAGTTTTGGACCGTAGGATAAGTTGACAGTGTGCACACTCGGGTGCCCAAAATAGAGGGCGAGCTCTCGGGGCGGGCGCTAGGAGGTAGAATTGGCGTGCTTGGCACGTCCCGGCTAGCGCTTTGGGAAATAAAAACGCCGCGAGTGCTTTTTCCTTCATCTTGTTCGGCCCTCTAGTTTTTAGAAAGAGAAAGGAAATCCGAAGGCCCCGGGTCTGATTCAGAGCTTGTGCTAGTTAGAAAGGTGATAGATCAAGTCAAGACAAGTGCATTCATACCTTTTTTCTCGTTTATTTACACTTTAATCTCATTTTCTTTTGGTATTCTTATTCCATACCCAGATTAAGCTTGTATTTCGTATTACCCACGTCCCCAGTATGAACATAATTCAATTTCATGTCCGTTAGGTGAGATTTGAATAGTTTTTTGCACACTGAAACCCTAACCCATGCTCGGACCAAATTTATCGTATATTTTGGGTGTTATACACAAATTGACCCTAGATAATTGAAACCCACAACTACAGCATGAAATTCCATAAATTTGGTGACCAAATTCCCGCATTTGGTGCGGTTTACATACACCAAAACTCTAACCCACACCCCATGCCTTCGACCGATTTCCCACAAAACTTACGTATAAATTGGACTTAGGACATTGAACCCCGACTTATGAATATGATTAGATTGTATTTAATTTTATAATTTATGAATACTAATTTTGTATGCTCCGGAATCATGATACGAACTATTGTGAAGGAATTTAACGATTAGACATTCTAGAAATCGTACTTGGCTTGATATGGCAAGGAACTCTCAATTCTTGAAGCTCCAAATAAATTATGTATAAAATTATGAACATTCGAGGATCCGAGCTCACGAAAATAAGGAAATTAGATGATGGAGGGAATTCTGTAATTAAATGATGGACCTATCAACTGATTGACTTATGAAACATTCTCTAATAGAATGAAAACGAAGAACTATGTGCTTAATAGCAGAATTCTCTAAAGAAATAGAAAATTAAGAAACTCGGACTGAGAATTACGGATAATAAATTTTAATATGCCATAAACATTACAGTGAAAACTAAAGGATTACTCTGGTCATATATTCTAGTTGTGTTTTTAACGGGCGATGTTCCCTGGTATGCCTTATTATATTATAGTGGATGGTCATTATCTGTTATGGATGCTTCTCGCAACTTATCAACTATGGCCCTATTATAGGGTTGATATGTAGACGGCCCCCCTCTGGGTTGAGAATCAGAGGATATCGGCCTTAGATTATATAGATTGAATATAATCCAGGTAACGACCGATTACTCCTTTGGTCAGTAAGGCCTACTGGCCCCAATCCCTTAACGAAATAAGTTTCAATAACAAATTAATGATTAAGAAAGAATAAGGAAAAAGAACGGAAGAAACTGGGAAAAACATTCACAAAAGCATATTCTTTTTAAATTCACGATTCATGACCACTTATATGCCTCTTTTCCTTTATGCATACATTATTATGTTCTGAAAATGAAATCCTACATGTATCTTGTTATATCATGCCTTGCCAAGTTTTAGCCCAGTTCTTATTGTTTTGTTATCCTCCTCAGATGATCAGCACGAATTCTTACCCGACGAGAAGGAATAGGAGGAGTCAGTACCTAACTTAAGCATGGAGATGCTGTTTTTATGCCTCGGAGAATTATATTTTGTATTTTTGATTTAGTTGTTAATTCTTTTGAGAACAGAAGGGTTGTATATATTTTATGTTTATCTTTTGATTATTATAACAGTAGCAGTAAGATGTTCCATCAGATTATGATGTTGTGGATCTTTAGTTTGCTTCCGCAGGTTTTTGACGGGTACGCTGAGGCTTAGTGGCATCTCCTTGTTCCATCCCAGAGTCAGGAATTTTGTGTTGTTGTAGCTTTGGTTTGCAAAAAAATATTCTTTTGGATCTTGTGTTGGTTTTTGTGTGAAATTTTGTATGTATCATAGGGTATTTACAGGTTTTGTGTTAGGCTGATATCCCAATTATAATCAAAACTCTACCAAATTTTCAATGGTAAATAACAGAATATCACAGTTGGTATCAAAGAGAGTTTGGTTTGGGAGATGCCTTAGGATTTAAACTGATTGACCATAGTTGAGGGCTAGGTTAATTTGATTAGACTTGAAATTTAGATTGAACTCACAGCTTAAGTAGTTTCATTAAGTTTTGTGCAGAAGCCTAACCCTATTGTTAATTTATAATGATAGGGATTCAAGAAATCTGATCGAGGAAGAGGTTCCAGAGCAGGTCCTCATCCAAATCGGGAGGAAGAATATTTGGACATTATGGGACGGATGGCCGACGAAATGGAGATGATGGCTCAAAGTCATCACCAACCTGTGCTAGCTCCAATTCCCACTCCAACTCCTACCCCGACTCCAGCAAATCCAGGAGTTACGGTGTACGATCGGTTCAACAGTAAAAGGGTGCCAGAGTTTTCAGGAGATCGGACCCACCTAAAGTCGTGGCGTGGATCAGAAGAATGGAAAAGATCTTCACTATTATTTGTTGCCCAGAACAAGACAAAGTGACTTTCACAACATACAAATTGGAGGGCGAGGCTGATTACTTGTGGTCAGTATAAAAGGGAGCCATGGGAATCCCTGAGAATCAAATCGCGTGGGGAATGTTCAAGGAAGAGTTTTTCGAGTAGTATTTTCTGGCAAATTTGTGAGAACAGAAGGAACATAAGTTTTAATAGTTTTGGCAAGGTAATCGGACCGTGGCAGAGTATGCAGCCAAGTTTATGGAGTTATCTCAGTACTCCTCGCATATAGTGGATGATCCGGCCAGGAAGGCCGGGAAATTTTAGTTTGGGAAAAGGGACGATATCATGAGGTAGCTGGTTACACACAAGTTGCGAAATTACGGAGAAGTATTGGACCGGGCTCTCATCTTTGAGAGAGAGTTAGAGCAGTAACAGTATTTTGCAAGGAGATCTAGGAACCGAGGAAGTTCGGCCTTGGGTCAAGGTTTGGGATCCAGAGGGCCTTTGAGGAAGACGAAGCCCGACGACAAGGGAAGAAAGAAGGCAGTTGATCTGGTAACAACAGCAACATCGTGTCTGCCGAAGACTGAAGATGTTTATAATTACTGCAAGAGGGCCCGTCATAGGCAGCCATGCCTCAAGCAGATGGGAACTTGTTTCGACTGTGGCAGCATTGGCCACATGGCTAAGATTGTCCAATTCCAAGGAGGCCGGTGGAGAAGAAGCCGATCGTTTCGGGGAAGGCTTTTGCAGTTATGGCTCAGGATGCGAAGACGTCCCCGAATGTTGTGAAAGGTACTATTATTATCTTTAGTACTCCTTCCCCTGTTCTTCTGGATTTGGACTCCCTAGTCTTCGGATTGAGTCTCTTGATTTACATTATAACTCACAAAGATTTTGAAAAAATCTTGATCTATTTGAATAAGTTTGAGACAAGGCACGATTACGGACGACATCTTATCAACAAATGATTGCTAGATATTACAATAAAAAGGTGAAGGCACGATAATTTGATGTGGGAGACTTAGTATTACGGAGCATTGACTGACAAAAATGTCAATCAAAACAAGCTCTTACCTAACCAGGAATGGTCGTTCTTAGTCTCAACCATTCTTAAGAATGGAGCATATAAGTTACATACTAAGAACGACAAACTAGTTCCTCGAATTTGGAATACCTCTCACCATAAAAAATACTATCAGTGATTAAATGTACAATGAGGTAAGATTCGCATCATGAAGAGTGCTTGTAACTTTGTAAAATTTCATTAATAAAATTGTAATTGTTTACTCATTCTTGTGCTTCCTTATTTTTCAACACATTGTAAAACTTAAACTGCCTCTAAGTCAGGTGAAGTACATTCCCCTGTATGGTGAACCACACCTGGTGGTCGATAAAACTCAATCATGTAACTGAGCAACTTGGATGAGGTCGATGATTAAAACTTGGTGATGCAATCAGGCAGCCTAGACGAGGCCGATGACTAAAAACTTGGGGGGCTTCCTTAGAAGCACACATGCAAAGACCTTTAATGTAGTATCGTCAGTTGAACATAGTCCTAGAAAAACTTAAGTTAGACATGCGGATACTTTGACACCCTTCAGACAATCCAAGGGATAGAAGCCGTGAGTCAATAATAATTTAAGTAACACTTAAAGTCAGATATATAAAATGTCCAACTAGCAAAACACAATAGAAAGAAAAATAGAGAGTCAACTTGAAGAAAAAAATTTCATTCATTGAAAATTAATTACAAATAAAAAAATATACAAATTGTTCTTATGAAGAAGGACGAGGTCGAGGAGTTTCTGGCAAAGGATCCCAAGAGTCCACATCGTCCCTGGGAAGGTACAACACATAAGAACTATGGTGAGTACTAGCATTCTTCAGATGAAGTGCATAAATAGGAACACCAGGGGCCACCGTTTGAAAAATATGTCGGCATAAGTTGATACTGTGACGTACCGTATTTTTTGCCTAAAATCCGATAGAGTTTCCTCTACAATATGGATATCGGTCAAAATACAAAACCTTTGAAATAAACCTGTATAACAATATACAATCTCCACACAGCAAAATCCAACATAAACAGCTCCGACACAACTAGAAAACCCAACCTATACAAACTCTAACATTCAGACTACCATAACAACCACATAGGATTCAAAATCTGCCATAATTAACAATACGTGGCACCGACGTCATAACTCTGGTATGACGTCGGTTCAGACAAGATGTCACTAGGTACATTATCAAACCATATAAACCTACGGAAGTAATTATGCTCATTGAATACAACAAAAGCTAAGTTATAAAAAATTACATCATCCTTGCCAATATAGATGACCATCAAAGAAATAAACATGCTCCAAAAGGTATAATTTCATAAACTAAGACTTCAAGTTATCCTTCAACATCTTTGAGTTTTCGACTAATAATCCTTACTTTGCTTGATCAGGTGTTAGCCTGTACTACTCTGGAGACAAGAAGAAGTAATGGTGAATTAAAAGTCCAGCAAGTGTAATATGTATATCAAAGACATGCTTATTCTCATATTCGAAACATATTAATGCATATGTCAAAGACAAAGATGCAAATGAGATTTAATCCATGATTTCAGGAAGAAGTACTTTCATAATTCATTCCATATTTTCTCGACTCGTTTCCATGTTATACTCATAATTATCAATTAATTGCTGAAAAATTACTTTGTTGAGGGACCCAGATTAATAGGCCTCACTAACTGAGGAGCGGACGATCATAACTTGGATTGTATTTGCTCTTACATAATCCAAAGCCATCTCCTCTTATTAAAACTCTAGAGGTGGGTCATCTACCTACTCATCCCTATAGACGTGGCCAATCAGCCGTGGTGGCCCGGCCACAAGCGGTTTCAGAACAGACTTTGACCTTTCGTTACAACATATTAAGGCATGCCAAGGAACTTTATCATTTACATAACACGACCAAGATACACGGCCAAAATAATCTTGGAGTTTTCACTACAATTTTCTTAATATGTTGAAATTTGTTATCCATAATTATTAGTCCAAGTTCTTAGTTCCTTATTTCGTTAGGAAATACTATTCTTAAACACCAAAGCAAATTCCTTTGTTCTCGCTCTGTCGAAGAACATTTCATAATTCCATTAATTAACATGTCCATCACTTAATTATAGAATTTTTTTCATTATTAGATTCCTTTCCATAAGCATATTTTCATATCCTTCGTGAGCATGAAACCTCAAGTGTTCATAATTTATACATAATATTTCTTGGAGTTTAGAAAGATTAAGAAATTTCTTTTTAGATTATGCTAGACAGAATTCTTAAAAACTTTCAATCATTAATTCTTTCGTAAGTTGTTTATGGCCTCATTCTTTGAACTTTCAAATCATTGTGTTCATAATACATGCATAATTCATCATCTGATTGGAACAATCAGGAAATTCTTACCATAATGACCCTATCATGTCTTGGGAGTTTCTTGATGACAATTACTTCACAATTGCATGTATTATAATTTTCGGAGCTGAAATCTTGCATAATTATGATTGATTCAGACTAAGTTTAAAAAGGGAATGTGTTAGGGTTCCGGGGAGTATAAAACCCTACAAAACTACCAATTCGGACACCTAAACGATAAATTAGCTTATTCATGGTGTGGGTAATAATATCCTCTAGCTAATTCACTCAAAAATCCTAATTTAATCAGTTAATTCCTCTGAGATGTAGGTTTAGGGTTCCCTATTCAGAGACGGGTTAAAACTATAAATTCGGGGTATAACATTCATACAATCATTTGCCCGGGTCATGGGTATTGATCATCTAAGGCCAATTTATACTTTAAACCTAATATAATTGATCAAACGTAGTCCGGATGCACCATAGGTTTCCAACGAACGGGTGTTTACGTAAAATCATCCAATCGGATACTCAATTGATAAATTAACTTATACTAGACATGGGTAATGATATTCTATTCCCAAATTATACAAAAGCTCCAAAAAGTCGTGGGAAAAAGGTCCCGAGCACGAGGTTAGGATTTTGGTGTCCGAAAATAGACTAAATCTACAAATTTGGGCATGGAATTTATATATATGTATGTTTGAGTCTTAGGAACTACAAAATACAAATTTAAACAGGTATCAAAATGAGAAAACTCAAAGAAAATAAGACAAAATTATAAGAAAACTAAATAGGAAGGTATGAGTACACTTGTCTTAACTTGATTTATCACTTTTTTAACTAACTTGAGCACAGATTCGGACTCGAAGGATTTCGATCTCCCATTCTCTCTCTTCTCCTCCTCCCTCTCTCTCTTCTCTTTGAAAATGGCTGAAAAATGATCGAGGGAGCCATATAAATCACAGGCTGGCGCTCAAACGTAGGCCCACCACGCAGCAGGCGCTACGCACCTAGGAGCAAACTGGAATCAGCGCCCTCCCGAATGCTAATTAATTAAAAGCAAAAATTTTTGCTCTTAATTAAATATAATTGGAGAAAATCAATAATTTTGATTTTCCTGAGGTGTGCATATCTAGAGAATTATTAGGTAATCACGAGATTTTGTCAATCGATTAGGGTCTAATATATCTGAGCTATCAATAAATAAATATAATTTTCTCATATTATAAATTTTTGATTGATGACTCATAATCTAAATAAATTTTATTTGGAACTGATTGATTTTTGAGTTTTATTTTATTAATAAAATTACATATTATTTATTTTTTTACGAACTTTTTATTACCTTATTGTACAAGTAAATTCATTGTGGCATGATTATTAATCAAGCTTCGTAATTGCTTTTATGATATCGAGTTTTTGATAAAAAGTTCATCATTTGTTACGTATACAGTTACTGTCCATCTAGGTATAAATGGATTAAAATTCTGTCTTTCTACGTATTTCTAAATAGACTACTTATTTTTTATATAATTATAAGTACTATTTATATTCTTAAATAATTTTCTCCATTATGAATAAAAGTAATTGTATTTTTATAAAATATAATCTAGTCATATTGTACCTTACGGACCGATACCATTACACCCATCCTTTGGGAAACTATAAGCAATCACGGCCTTATAAAACCAAAATATTTATTATAAAAATATTATTATTTTATATCATACTTCACCTTAATTATACTATGTATCTCTAATTCAATTAGCAATTCCTCATGCCCAAATTTGAATTAAAAGGCATTAAACTTCAAGCAAAATTTGATAACTACCAATGCTTCGATTATCATAGAATAATATCTATAATAATATAATTTATGATGATGACTCTAAATTAATATTTACAATGATGTGACTTTTTTAAAGAAGAATGGATACCCCCGCCTACTTATGATAGGAAAAGACACTGACAAGTCACACATTTGACTTTCAACAATGGAAGGCACGCCCTGTCAAAAATACTGTCTGCTCATTCGTCAACTTTTAATAAACATTGCATAATTATGTGTCATATCTCTTAATTGATAATGAAGTTAGTTGAGTTAGATAATTAACTTTTCCATATATTTGGCGTTATAAACGAGAGGCTGCTTGATTTATGGATCATACGTTTGGTTGACTTTAAACAGTGCCCCTTCATGTAATGCCAGCCGTACGGCTTTATGTTACATCAACTTGGATTAAACATTTGTTTAATTGCATGTCTTACGTCTTCCATTAATTATTTGGTGTGATTATCTATCCGTATATTATTAATGATGCATATATGTAAGCAGAGTGTACATAATTATGAACAGTATATATATATACATAATTAAATTTAAAAATAATATCTATATAATTATATTAAATTATTTCTTTTAAATAAATTTATTTTATTTTAAATATTATTTAATATATTAAAAAAACCATCACCTATAATAAAAGGGCTTCATCTCTTACAAAATTATTAAAATGTCCATTCTTTTACCTAAAAAAATGTGTCATAAATAGGTATAATTATTAAGAAATGATATCCATTTGCTCAACGTGTATATCTTAAAAAGATAAACCTATTCGCTAAAGGATATACCTATTGAGAAATAATATATTATTTTCATCAAAGAATACAACTTGAATGAACATATTTTTTTTTAAAAAAAATTTATTATATATAAATCAATAGGATCATATTTATTTAATCAATTTAATAAATCAACAGTTCAGATGTCTCGTCATGTGGGATATATTTTTAATATTCTCCTACTTGGCCCATAAGGCAACAATATTTATCAGAATTAATTAAAATAAATTTTAAACGCGTAACATTATCATTTTCTAATAGTTCATATGTCATAATACTATAATCAAGTAATCGACAAATATGAGTCATGACTGTTCCACATCATTATACAATATAGTTCCTTTCATATACCACAATACTTGTAAATTACATGATAAAATCTTAAATAAAAAATATCATATAGTCTAATAATAATATTTTCATGAGAAACTGTTCCTGTCATCAATAATTCAAAATTTTAAGTTTGAATAATATGGAATAAACATGAGTTATCATAAATACATTATGTGAGATCTCAAATGATAGAACAATATTATTACATCATGGATAATGATAAAGACCCATACTGTCAATACCATCCACAAATACTTTTGATAGTAAATTTTTAGTTAATAGATCTACAATCATAAGTTTGATCCCAATATACTCTATTAACACCTTTTGTTTCTGAATTTTACTTTTAACGGTAAGATGTTTAATTTTCATATACTTAACACCATTTGAATATTTGTCCTTCTTTGATAAGAAAACTATTGCAAAATTATCATAATAAATTTTTAACGGCCTAGCTATACTATTAATAATTTCTAGTTTTGAAATAAAATTCCATAGCCATGATGTATGTTCGGTGGTTTCAAAGCATGCCATAAACTTTACATTCATAATGGATATGGTAATCACAGATTAATTTGTACATTTTCATAAAAGAGCTCTTTCAACCAAAAGAAAAATATATCTAGATGTAAACTTTCTAGTATCTAAATATCTAATATAGTCTGAATCTGATTATCCTATCACCTTCAAATAATCAGACTTCTTATAGGTAAGCATGAATTATTAATTCCTTACAAGCATCTCATTACTTTCATTGTAGCTTTCCAATGATCCATACTAATATTGCTTTAGTATTGTCTAAGCATACTGACCAAGAAACTTATATCTAGTCAGGCGTAAATTTATGCATACATTAAACTTTCTATAGCAGACCCATAAAGAATATCCTTTATTTGATTTCGTTCCCATTCATTTTGTGGATATTGTATGAAATTAAATTTGTCATGTTTTTAGACTGGAGCAATATTGGTTGCACAGTTCTCTATCCCAAATCACTCTAAAATTTTTTTGATATATCCTTTTTGATATAATTCTAACAATCCATGTGATCTATCTCAAAATATTTCTATTCCTATGATATAAGTTTTCTCACCCATATTTTTTATATTAAAATTTTTAGAGAAATAATCCTTAATCTTATATAATAACCCAATATTACTGTTTACAAGTAATATATCATTAATATATAGATTCAAAAATATAAATTTGCTCCTACTAACCTTCAAGTATAAACACCAATCAATAGTATTTTTTATAAAATTGAAAGATAAAATAGTATCATGAAACTAAAAATACCCTTATCGTGAGACTTGTTTAATTTCATATATTGATTTCTTTAATTTATAAACTAAGTTATCTTATCCTTTAATTGAGAATCCTTTAGGTTATTTCATGTAAACTTCCTCATCTAAATTTCTATTTAGAAAAACAGTCTTTACATCTATTAAGTGTAACTCTAAGTCAAAATGTGCTACCAATACCATTATCATTCTTAAGGAATTCTTCTTAGAAATTGGAGAAAAAGTCTCCCTATAATCAATGCCACTTTTTTGAGTAGATTTTTTAAATATAAGTCTAACATTATATCGTTCAATATTGTATTTAAAATCACGTTTGATTTTAAATACCTATTTACAATCAACTGTACAGCAACTCTCAGGTAATTCGATAAAATTTTAAACATTATTGTGTGATATTGATTTTAACTCATCCTTCATGGTATTAATTCATTTAGAAGAATTACTTTTTTCTATGGTTTGTTAGAAAGAAATCGGATTATCATATATCCCTATATCATATTCAGATCCTTGTAGATAAATCAAATAATCATTTAAAATAGTAGATCTCCTTTCTCTATGTGATATTTTTAATACTACTTCTTGTGATTATTCTATATTACGTTTGATGGCGACATTCTCATTATGGAGGATAGAATTATCAATTTGTTATTCAATAACAGTTGAAACAATAATTTCTTTAGAAATTATAGGTATATGGACTTGAATCCTATTTTTTTTAATCTTCACATTTTACAAAATAGTACTCCCACTTATTTTATCATTCTCAAAGAATCTGATATTTTCGATTTTTATTATTCTCACACTATATTTAGAACAGTAAAATCTATATCCTTTAGGTTTTTCTGGATAATCAATAAAGTATCCACTAATGACTCTCAAATTTAATTTCTTTTCTTGTGGATTATAAATTCTAATCTTGTTGGGCACCTCCAATATGTAGGTGTAAAATACTCTATTTTTTTCAATCCATATGTAAGGTGTGGGTATCTAAGTATAGTAAATTCTAATAATTATATTAATGTAATCAAATTTAGGATGAATGGATTTGAAAAAATTGAAATTGGATCGTAGTTGAAGGAAATTGAGGCCCACGCTCAATGGAGGCTCGAGCGAAATCGGTGGTGCTAATTCCAATGGGGATCGTGCCCATAGCATGCTTAAAGGGTGCTCAAGCATGATTTTTAGGGACGGTGCGCCCGAGCTTCGCTTGACTGGCGCTTGAGCGCTAGTTAGATTTTTATCCCACCAACTTACTGTTTCACGTTTTAAATAGAGGAAGAAGAGAGAAAATAGGCACGACAAGTAACAAAAGAAGAGAAAGGAGAGGAAAAAAGAGGAAGATAAGGGATTTCAAGCGATTTTTAGCCTGATCAGAGAAAGAAAAATAGTAAATTAGGTTGAGGTAAGTATACCCTAAACTCTATCTTTTCTTATTGTTGCCTTTTGTTGTCCACTTTTGGGTATTATTGCTCTAATACCATTACCTCTAAGATTTATTATGTAATATCGTATGTTTTTTAGTTCTCTCAAGATTTTATAAATAAATTACATGATTAAGTATGGATATTATGATTTATGGGTTCAATTTCGTTGTTTAGCTTGTATTTCATGTCTGAATTTGTTTCTAACATTTTTCTCAAGTCTAAGCTCGAAAATGAATGTATGATTTTGTAAATTTTTTAGTTATGGAGTGAAAATATTATACTATAAATCATTTAAGCTTACCGGATGATTTTATCCAAAATTTTGTTAAAAGATATGCCATTTAAAATTACTGACAACTCCATGGCTATCTAAAAACTTAGTTATGTGAAGTTGAAGTGTTTTTTAAAGAATAAGAAGTAAGGCTAAGAAATAAGAATCGGAGTTTTTTAAATTAAGTTAAAATTAGTAAGAAACTGGATCAAAGATTTGTTATCCAGTGGGTAATTTTCTCTGATATACCTTAGGATATTACAGTAGTAATCAAGGATAGCTCCGTCCATAGAGTGATATGTGGTCCACCTTCTTCGGAGCAATACTATGGAGGACGAGAACTAAGAATTCATGATCATCCTATCCTGGGGATATAAATGACGTGGAACCGATGACCATCTTATTTTCGGGATGTAAATAAGGAAGAACTAAGACCATTGATTATATGGAGTGAATACAACTATCATCGATTATTTACTCCTTTAGCTGGTAGGGCCTACTAGCTTTAATATCTCAAGATAATAAAAATTATCCTAAAGGACGAGTAAGTTTTGAATTGTTCTATGATTTTAGCATATTTTTTAACTAAGATAAGTGAAAAAAATAATTAAATGAGAAAATAAAACAAGCAAAGACAAGATTTTTGTTCTCCTATTCATGTTCAAGTATCGTTTCATACTTCTGCATTATCTACATACACATTTGACTCATAATTCTTTCGATGTATCTCTTTATATATATATATATATATATATATCTGTATGTGTGTTTTATATAAAAAATTTACATAACATTGTTATTATAATACATTATTGAGCAATTGACTCATCCATTGCTGTTTTTGTTTACCCTTTCAGGTAAAACAAATGAGATAATACCTGATAAGAAAGAGTAAAAATAAGAAATAGCTAAATGAAGATTGTTGGACCTCGAAGACTTAAAATTTGGATTCTGTTTGATGTAATGTGAATATAAATAACAAATACAAGTTAAATATTATATATTATTATGTCATAGTATGCTTTCGCATGTCTTATTTTAGATTTGTACAGGTTCCTAGATGACATCTCTTATTAGATCCAATATAATAGTTTGAGATTACTATATTGGAGCCATGGATATAATGACATTTGATTTTGATCCTGTGTATGTGTTGTGATTGAATATTTAAAGTCTACCTATTTATATGTCTTATACAGGGTTTATTGTTCAGGTTATATGTATGGTTATTGTCCAAATTTAGGTGAGACTCTGCTCAATTTTTTACAAAAATAAATGTATTTATAAATAATAACATATTAGACATGTTAGGATCATTTTTGTGATTGACATATTCCGTGACTATATTTAGTCATATGTTAATGTTGGACTGTATTCATTGAAGTGCTGCATCAGCTTATTTTCGTGGCTGTCCATTCCTAGGTTCTAGGAGCATCACGCCTGTTGCTCACTTGCTATCCGCTCGAGCTCCGATTCCAGAAGCCTTGCGCCTGCCATGCGCTCGACATCTGCTCGAGCCCTAATTTCAGTAGCCCCGCTCCTTCCGTGAACTCGCCTAGCACTCGAGCCCAAATTTCAGTAACCATCCCCTCGACGCTCGCCACCTCCTCACTCAAGCCCAAATAGGGTTTTCTCTTGAAACCCTCAATGAGCATGCCGCGCACTTGAGCACCACCACAACAATCTTTAATTTTAAACGGGCTTTTTGAGCTCTCTATAAATTCTCTCCTTATTTCAGTTGCCCTACTTTGGACAACAGCATTTTGGAGTGCCTCACTTTGAGAAATTTTCATCTTTTACTCCATTAATCTTGACCTAATTGAGAAAATCTTGATTAGATCATTGTGTGCTATGTGTTAACAATTTTCTCACCATTTTTTCTTTACCGATCCATCATTCCTACCCTTCTACCTTCGTTGGTGCTATGAAGAAGGGGTTCCTGAGTGGATGAATAGATTTAATGATTATGCTGACAAGTTTTTATTGTTGAGGATCGAGCTAGTTCTCTCGATTATGCCCCTCTATTGTTGATATTGAGGGCGGATACTTGCAACATAGTGGTATCATAGGAAGTGGTATTCGAAATATCATAATGAATGTGTATCATAGGTGGTGTGAGTATATTATGACTCTAGCCTCCAAAAGAATTGTGAGATGATGAGGATGCTATAAATGTTAGATAGCCTCATGATACTTATCTTGTTACTGGGGGCATAATTACTATTATTGATATACTATCATTGAGTCTCAGACAATAGGTATATTGTATACTATTATTGATTTTCTATATATTCAATATTAAAGTCTAAGATACTTGTGTTATGATATTATTACTTTATTTATTTATTTGATATTTAGCTGATTCATTTATTTTCTTGACTTTCGAATGAAGAGATATCGTAAGTGTTAGTTGAGATTCTTGTGATTATTATTCTGCACCAGGTAGAGATGATTTCAAAAATAGCAGTCTATGAATAAGAATAAAAAAATTTCTATTCATTATTGTTTTTTTTTTTATAGGGTCGTTGGATATTTAGGGTTGGGACTACATCTCTTAATTTCAGTGGATATACCAAAAATGTTTTTTGACCTATATTTTTAGAGAATTGTTATTTGTTGAAATTTAATTTATGAGTTTATTTATATTCATAGATATTTGAATTTATAATGGTTAATATTTTTCATGGTTGAGGTTTTCCTTGTCAGCCATCCAAACTGAGCATGGGGAATGGGGTCTGAATTGTGACATAATAAGTGTCAAGAATATAATAGTCGGAGGGGTAGATACATACCTAACATGATCGACAGACCTTGGAGAACCATCAAAAATATATATAACAATAACATTAATTTGATATGTCTTATACAATATTAATGATAATTAGATGTTACGTGATTATAACTAATAAAATCGAGAAATTAGGACAAATATGAACCTAAAGAGATAGTTAATATAGTAGAGTTATGAGACAAAGTTTAGTTGATAATTGCCTCAAGATCAATTGTAAAAAAAAAAAAAGTTTTAGAGGACAAGGCAGAATTAATCAAATATGTATATGCGGAGCCATAGATAGAGGATAACATGTCCTTAAAATTACCAAAAATATTGCCAAAAGAATTATTGAAATACACTGACAAAGTCGCCGAAGGGTAAAGAAAAAGTGGCCAAAAATGTACCAAAAAATTACCAAAAGGGTGCTAGAAAAATGGCCAAAATACACTTAAAAAAATCTCCAAAGTGTTGGATTATGTGTCACTCTTATGTCGGCTCATACCAATCAATGGTACAGATAAAGAGTTTCTTGTGCACGCAACCAAGGCCTGAAGCATCGAATCCAATAATAGTGCGCTCGAGACGCACCCGAGGGGCGCCTAAGGCATTGTTTCCAAAGGCACCGATGCTCAAGCACCTATTAAACCCACGCTTGAAGCGCTCCTGATGGGTGCTCGAGCGCAGCTTGTAATATAAAAAATGCTCCAATACTGTATTTTAAATCTACAAAAATTATCAATGTTTAGCATGTAATTTTAAATCTAAAACTATATTCTAATTTGTTGTTGAAAACAGTGACAAATATTTCTAAGTAAATTATTAAGGATATTAAGTATATAATATTCTTCTTTAATATATATATATTATATTTTTTAAATTAGGCGCCATACACGTAAAGAATATAGCGCCTCCCAAAACCATCTTCTTTATGTGTATTAAATATTTAATTTTGTACTATTTCTATTAATCCTACATGAGGTCGAAACTTTATTGTGTAATTTGAGATAAAACATCATTTTCAATTGGTATTATAAACTCACCTTGATCTATGACCTCGATCTAGATGCATATTAGTCAATCGCTACTTGTTCCTCCTTACTTTTGATGGGAGCAATTATATTTATTGGAAGGTTTGTATGAGAGGCTTTTTCAAATCGATGGATGAGCGCATGTGGGCACGCACTCAAACTAAGTGGACTCCACCCAAAAGTATTACGGGTGATGAACCGAAAGCTCTATCCTGTTGACAAAAGAAGAGCTTGATTTGTGTAATTAGAATAGTAAGGGGCTACATGCTATTTTTATGGTCGTATCTCCGGAATAGTTTAAACGTATCTCTATATGTGAGATCTCAAAGGATGCGTAGGATATTCTTGAAATCACTTATGAAGGCACCAAATTTATCAAAAATTCAAAACTACAAATTCTTACGACTAGATTTGAAGAAATCTGAATGAATGATGATGAAATATTCGATGAATTCTATGCTCAATTAAATGATATTGTAAACTCATCATTTAATTTAGGAAAATGAATTTGTGAATGTAGAATTGTTAAAAAAGTTCTTCGATCTGTCCCTAAGAGATTTAGACCCAAAGTCACTGCAATCGAAGAAAGTAAAGATCTAGACAAATTGAAAATAGAAGAATTTGTTGGGTCCCTTCAAACTTATGAACACACTCTTCCTCAATAAAAAAAAATAAATCAATTGCCCTGAAAATTGTAAAAGAAAGAGAAAGATCATCACTCAGACGAAGAGTCATGTAATAATAGGAGTTTGCAATATTTGTCAAAAATTTTAAAAATTCTTTAAAAATAAGAACAGCAAACGACCCTTCAAAGGAACGAATTTATTTCATACTTCGATCATGAAAGAGACAAAGGAAACTAAAGATTCCATAAATAAGAAACCCGAAGGAACCCAATGCCATGAATGCCACAATTTCGATCATATCTAGACCGAGTGCCCAAATTTTAAGCATCAGAAAGGAAAAGTTTTAAATGTGTCTCTACCAGATGATGAAAATGATGAAAATCACGATGAAAAATCTATAGGAGATGATGGGATAAATTATATGACTTTCAAGACAACTATTATTGGTGGTGACAAAGCCACTAGTGCACCTCCTGAATCATCAGATTCCACTCATGAAGAATCTGATAACGAATTTGATGGGCTTCGAGAAGAATGTGACAAACTGTTTAGAAAATGCTTAAAAGTAAAGAAGATAAATAAAACCTCAAACAGTAAGCTCATCAAATTGGAAAAAAAAAACAAGGTAGAAATTATGACCCATTGCATACTACCACAAAGATACACGTGAACTAGAAATGCGTAACAGTTCCTTAATCACCAAAATTAAATCCCTAGAATAGGAGCTTGAGAAAACTAAGAACGATATGAGCAAATTTTCAAGTGGAACCCAAAAAATTTGATTATATGTTGGGTCTTGGAAAATATGCTGGAAATAAAAAGGGTTTGGGATATGTTGAGAATATTCCCCAATACGGCCTGCAACCTAAAATTGTCCTTATTTCCGCCACAAAAACTTTACACAAAAACGTTCACACATGTAAACTCAATAAGTCAACGCCTCAACGTATGGAGAAAAGATTTGGCTCAAATCATTTGCCCAACCCATATAGCCAAAAGGTCATGAACAAACCTACTAAAATTCACCAGTCAAATAAAACAAATACCTATTTCCACCAAAGATCTAAACAGTTCCCTTTCATGCCTAAGTTTGTGTCTACTGGTTATGCTTATGGACAGATTGATCGCATTCGTCCCCATTGCTATACCATAAATTTTCTATACAACCAAAGACAATGAATAAAAATACACAATCTTGTTTATCACATTCAATAACTAAATGAATAAGTAGACAGGTTAAATTAAAAAGTGAATTCAGGGAGAAAAATATGGATCAAGAAAAGTGAGCTGAAATCCTAATCAAATATTTTTAAAAAAAGGGAAAGTGGCAATTTCTTTCCTGGATCAATTACTTTATTTCTAAATTTTTTTAACAGTGTGAGAATTACTTTAACACTACTTTATTCTACTTAAAAAAAAGGCGCGTGGTCGATGCGCTAGCTCTCCGTGGGCTCGAGCGCATGTTGCATTCCGTTTATCTTCTAATGAGCAGCATGCGTGTTGCAAACCCTCATTCCACATTCAATCCTCTCGGCCGCTCTCCTCTCTCACTGACTGCCTCTCTCTCATACCTACCTCTAGATCTGCCTTCCTTCTTCCCCACTGTGGGTATTTTCGAGGTAAGTTTCTCTCATTCTCCTTCATTTCTCCCTTTGCGTTCTGTCCGCCATCAACGGTGGCACCGACCTTCTTCCTTTCAAGTTTTGGCTGGATTTCCTCATGGGTTATCGTTTTCTTACCCATTTGCTCCAAATCCACCCATTACTGTGTGGATCTCGTGTGCTCGCCATGGCTATTGTGCGTCCCTTGTTCCTGGCTCTTCCGGTGCCAATGGCGCCTCCTTGGCATTGTCCCTAGCCGCCTTCCCAAGGCTGGGCGTCGCAACCGGTCCCGGGGCTCCTATCCCTGTGGCTGGTGCACTGGAGATGCTCCCATGGCTGGTTTAGCACCTGCTTTGTGCTGCCAGCATTGCGCCTCCCTTGTGCTTCACACCCCCCCTATAGACACAGCTTAAAATAAAAAAAAAAACAAATCAAAACTCCTATATCTATATATATAAACGGGGGCGTAGTTATAACCTTATTTGGGTTTTCTTAGAATTTTCATTTTATATGTGTATTTCAAATGTCGGGCCAGCGTAAGTCATTTGCTCGAAAAACGATTAGCAAACGCAATCGGCCGAGTGGCCTCTCCGCTCCCGATCGCTTTATCAGTCCCGAGGCTGAGGCCTTGTTTTCCTCACACATGTCCCATCGGTAACTCTCCCTTGAACAGGAAGTCAGCCTTGATTCTCTCAACCCTTTAATCTCCTTTATCTTTTCTGACCAACATTGGGAGCCGGTCCTCACCGGTTTGATTGCTCCCTCTCTTATCCTTATTCAAGAATTTTATTCTAACATTTATGAATTTTCCTTTGATTGTTTTTCGACTTATGGGGGAGATACCTTTGGATTACTCCGGATGTGATTTCACGGGTTCTTGATCTTCCTCGGGTGCCAAATCCCAAGTATTCTTTCCCCCTGTTCTCCAGGCCTCTCCCAAATGACGTCGCTACATGTCTTCATGGTGCCCCGATGGAGTGGCATGGGCACTCTTTCAAGGCTTCACTTCTTTCACCTAGGCGCATGGTCGTGAGCCGTATCAAGGTCACGAACCTTTTTCCTGTTTCTTACTTTTCCACCATTCCCATGGACAAAGCTCTCTTTTTGTACGCTCTCTTGAGTGGGCGGCCTGTTGATTTGCCATCCCACATCTTTTCTCACATCCTCTCCTATTTCACCACCTGTAAAGATGACAACCTTCGTCACGGGTGCTCATTCAGCGGCTACTTGTTGGACTCGGTCTTCCTTTTTTCGATCTTTCTCATCTCCAATTTGCACGCCCTATCACTTCCAACACCTTTGTTTAAAGCCGGTCTCATACTCATCGCTTTGTTGAGGATCCCCAGGAGCCGCTCGATGAGCCATTCCCTGAGATGCCTTCCTCTCAGCCCGAGGGTGGACCATCTAGCTCCGCTTCCTCCTACCCTGACCCCTCGGGTCCTAGTCCTTTTGCTTCTCCCCAGCACTCCACCTCTTTCTCCGCCGCTCTGATGGGTCAGATTTCTTGTCTTGCAGATCGCTTTGAGCATCTCTATCCCTCGTAGGAGCACATTTATGCTTCACAGTCTTAGTTGCGGTCAGATATTCTTACTACTTTGAGCGTTTGGATGCCCGCTTGGCTACACAGAAGGCTGAGCTTCGATGGTGGTGGCATCAGATGGTCATCAGCCCCCCGGCGATTCTTTAGGCTCTGAGTGATCCCCTCTTTGGCTCTTTGCGACAAAAAGAGGGAGACCATTTGCTATTTTGATAGGGGGAGACCATATATTTGCTGTTTTGCTCGAGGGAACCGTTGTTATTTTTGTTAGGGGGAGATATCTTATTTTTGATAGGGGGAGTTATTCTTGAATTTTTCAGAGATACTTTTATTTGTCTTACTAACTGTACCGTCTGTACTGCCTTCATTTATTATGATGCTGTTAGTATTGTTCCTGTTTTTTTATAACGTGTTTGTTGCTATATGCTACCGTGTATAGTTATCTTCTTTACTGTATCTCTTTGTATTTTGCCTATTTATACTAACCATGGTTGAGTAGGCAACACAACTATAGTATCGACACGGTAGTTAACATATCATCACAACAGCTCATGTGAATATTTTTATGTTTACTCGTTGTAATATTTTTAGTCATCCTTAGGTGTAGATTTTTTATATACACGGATTCTATCTCAATGGTGTCTGAACCCATGCTTCTCTTATATTTATTTATTGTATATGTTTTGTCATACAAATTCCAAAGGAGGAGATTGTTAGGTCATTTTTGTGATTGGTATATTCCATGACCATATTTAGTTACATGTTGATGTTGGGCTATGTTCATGGAAGTGCTACATTAGCTTATTTTCATGGATGTCCGTTCCTGGGTTTCAGGAGCATCATGCCTGCTATCCGCTTGAGCTCCAATTCCAGAAGCCCTACGCCTGCCATGCACTCGCACTTCGCTCGAGCCTTGATTCCAGTAGCCTAGCGTCTTCCGTGAGCTCGCCTAGCACTCAATCCCAAATTCCAGTAACCATCTGCTCGATGCTCGCCGCCTTCTTGCTCGAGCCCAAATAAGGTTTTCTGTTGAAACCCTCAATGTGTTCGAGCACCGCGGCAACAGTCTTTAATTTTAAACGAGCTCTTCGAGCTCTCTATAAATTCTTTCCTTATTTCAATTGCCCTACTTTGGACAGCAGCATTTTAGAGCGCCCCACTTTGAGAAATCTTCATCTTTTACTCCATTAAATCTTGCCCCGATTGAGAAAATCGTCATTAGATCATTGTGTGCCTTGTGTTAACGGTTTTCTCACCATTTTCTCTTTACCGATCAATCTTTCCTACCCTTTTACCTTCGTTGGCATCGTTGGTGCTGTGAAGAAGGGGTTTTGGTGGTGTTGGCTACTGCAAGCGATTCGTGAGAAAAGATTGACGTAAAGACTGAAAGGTGTCTGGTTCAATTGTTGGAGGCAAATCTAATGAGTTACTTTGTAGGGATCACAAGACGGGAGTAAATCGGCTAGGTTAGCGTATCTATATCACTCGATCTGTAAGTTGATTTTCATAGTAGATATCTTCTGTGATCGTTGAAACCTAGAGGATTTTTCTCGATTACCGTGAGTATCAAGTTTTCCCTTCGTCATCAAAAAATTGTCTCTTTCTACTATTTCTTATTGTCATATACGTTTTATGCATATTATTGTTCTTAGCATTTAGATATAAATATTTTTTACGTGTATTAAATATTTAATTTTATATTACTTCCACTAATCATGTACGGGGGTCAAAACTTTGTTGTGTAATTTGGATCAAAACGTCCTTTTCAAGTTAGATTTGGTTAAGTATGATATTTGATGGAGGTCATTAGAGAATTATGACCCATTTCGTCATAGGTGGTATGAGAGAGAAGAGATCCCTTAACTTTGATTTGAATCTTATACAAAAACTTATGTTAGATTAAGACAGATCAAATAAGTAAATATAGGTATATGACAATTAAGTTAGGCCGGATAGTTCTAATTATCCTGGTTAACTAATTTAAACTAGACTATGTTAAGAATAGTGATTAAATTTGATTGTCTAGCTTATGCATCCTAGTTAGTGTCCGAAACGCGATCTTATGATATCCCAAATTTTCGTTTAGATTAATTTAATATTAATTGTGATTTTGGGTAATTTGGACATTATAGAAATTAATTTAATATTATAAAATTTGGAATGATATTTGGATCAGTTGGGTTGATACCTGAGGTGTGCTTGTGCTGTCACCCGAAGATCAAATTTGATTTTAGAATAGAAAAAGTAAAATTAAAAATATAATAATAATAATAATAATAATAATAAAATAAATAAATAAATAAAAGAAAAGAAAGAAAACAGATAAAGTTCTTGGATCGGGGAGAGAGGAGGGAGGATGAAGAGGGGAGAAAGGAGAAGAGGGAGAGGGCCGGCACGGGAGGCAGCGGCCAACTGTTGGCCAGAGATCGGTGCCAAGAATGGAAACCCGATGAGCCCATTTTGTGATTTACCCTCCATTGTTCCTGTTGGTGCATATCGAAGTAGGAAAGCGTGAAGAGCAAAAAGTTTGCAAGATGAGAGGAAAAAGGCTGACATGAGAGGCAACGGTTGATTGTCAATCGAAGATTCGGTGCTAGGAAGGCTGCTGTATACAACGGTGGCTGGTTGGCATGGTGGCGTTGAGCAGCGGCAGCAGCGGTAGAGAAGCCGCGCAGAGGAGAGAGAGGGGACACACCAATAGGAGAGAGAAACACACAATTCGGGTGCTTCGGGGTATCATTTCTTCAGATCTACGAAGTATGAAGTCTAGGCAAGTATATATTTTGAATACTGTTTAAAGTTTTTACTAACATGTATATATTTTTATACACCTGATTTATTTATTTTAGACATCTATGTGTAGTTTATTGGATGATTTGAAAATTTTTGGTACTGATTTTATAATTTTAGAAGATTTAATATTTTTCTAAAAAATCAAAAAATTTATTATATACTGTATATTTTTATATCAATATATTTGTATAAAAATGAGTATGAAATTTTGCATAGGCCATGTAGTCACATGCACCTGTTGGGTTGTGGTCGCTACATTTGGATTTGAATATTAGATATTTTGGTCAGTTTCTGATGGGGAGATATTTATTATTCGAAAATTCCTTTTCATCGGTAAGAAAGGCTTGGAGTAGTGACCCTTCCTATTTAGATGATTTGATTTGACTTTATAATATATTCAGACGTCTTAATATATTTGGCAAGTTTGAGGATTGCATCCAAAGTCACGGGTAACAAATAATAGTGAGCAACCTTACCCATGGGTACATAGTACATGGGTCAGTATTCATGCTGGCCTAATTTGTATTTGATTTGTCCTAAGGTTATCGGGATTATATGTAACCCTTTCTCAAGTTAGTTTTTAAATAATCTAAATTCAAATTAATGCATGGTTTATATTTTTTATTAATTTATATTGAACTTAATTTGGATTTAGATTTTGGACTTAGATTTGAGATTTACCAATTTTGCCTACAGTTGGGCCTTATCTGTCTCGTATAAATGATTTTGACTATATGTTTTAATTCGGACCCTTGGACTATCTGTCGCGGTACTATTTTGACTTTTATGCACGCTATTGGATTATTAGATTATCGGATTCTACCCGAAATCACAAGTTGATCGAGCCTTAGATTTGGATCTAGACTCAAACTCGGACTTAGACTTTGAAATTGGCTATTTGCCTATTAGAATTGGTTTGGATCACTTCTATTTGGTGTATATATATATTTATATATATACACATCTCGATGAGGACTATTTATGATTTGAACATTTATTTTGAATTTGGATATTTAATTTGAGTACGAGACTACCATTGAATTTTAGATTTTGGATCTTAGATTTTGATTAGATTTATTTTATATTTCCTCTAATTTATTAGACTTTTTTAATTGAAATATAATAGTTGCTGAGTGCTTTGCTCATATTTTCTATTTTATCCCTTTAGAATAGAAGGTTCGGAGACATTGTAGGAATAAGGACGTGATCAGTCAGTTATTCTTTCGATTTGGTGAGTTTTAGTTTTATTATGGTTTAAATTGATATTTGATGTGATTGAATTGTTGGAATTAGTCGGGTATAGGCTTATGGTTATATTTTAAAAATAGTTTGGATATTATGTCATATTTGATTATAATTTTCAGTTGATTTGTTACCTCCCTTATGATAATTATAGAGTAGGTCATAATTATTTTATCCGGACGGTTGTCCGATGAGGTCCTATGTGGATTTTTAATTTGTTGGATCTTGTGTATTTGGTTCATCACACCTAAATTTTTGGGACTTTATATTATTTATTTAAAATTATTTAGAATTTCAATCTTTAAAAATTATAATTAATTTTTTAAATTGACTTACTTAATTGGGGTCATGATAGATCTAACCCGTATATTTTTATTTCAAAAATAATAGTAGCGTTGGCTTCTAAACAATGATCTACTCGTGGTGATGGTTGACTGCGAGGTTGAGAGGAAGAAGTAGTTTAGAGGTGCTTTAAGGTTTGAATTTGATCGATGTTGACCCAGTGTTTGAGTACATCAACATCGATTTGAGTCCTAAGTAGTCTATTTTAGTTCAAAGTTTAAGTTTAATCGGCTCTAGGTTGAAATCCTTAGGCTCGTGATTTGCTAAGAATGGATAATCGAATACGATGATTAAGTATGATGGATAAGGTGGAATTGATGGCTTGAGGCTACTATAACTTAGAGTCAATTCTGGTGTAACGAATCCAAGGATGTCGATTTATAGAGGTTGAGATATGGATCCTGAGGATTGAGATAGTGTTTGCGATAATCTAATGTTCAGAAGTAAATAAGGTGATGTTGCCCCATATAAGATAAAAGGTGAAGTTGACCTTAAGTGGTTAATGTGAGAAGAGTCATGGGTCTTAAGGATAAAGAGATATCGTAGGATATGTTATAGATGCTCTATGGATGAATATTTTATTTTGATCAGATTTTTAGGAGTATGTCTCAATTGTAAACAGTTTAACTGTATGATTAGGGATTGTCTATATTCTACGGGTCAGATAGTAAAGAAGTCTTGTGCTTGGGATCGAGGTTTTGCGGTGATAGCACAAGTATAGAGGTGATGTCCACGTGGTGGAAGGTAAGATTCCTAAATCTTGATATTTCATTATATATATTGTTTTGAAATTTTGAATCTATATTTTGTTTGTATTTTCTAAATTTATTCGTTATTCAAGGATTATAGATTTTATATGAGCCGTATCGATATCTGCAATATTTGCTTGGGTCTGTAGATATAATTGGTTGGTCTAATTTGACCATAGTTGTGGTGCCAAACCTTGATATGATATTTGAGGATGTTTCTTAAAGGAAAGGGTTTGGCTGATTTTCCTGTTAATCAATAATTCGAGACTATGTCAGGATCAACTCTGATATTTGAGGATTTTGTGTAGAATCGAGGAAGCATTGGTTTAATACTCATTTTGAACTACTCTAGGACTTTTGGGGCAAGTAAGATGATGGATGAAGGTTACATGTGGATGATTAAAACTTGGTTAACAAAAGATGAATAGTCCGATAAGCTGGCATTGGGGAATGAATGGTTGTTCGTTTGATCTATTGCAAGGGTTTGATATTTTTTAAGGATGATCTGTATCCGTAGTGCTGTCAATTGTGAATAACCGAGAATTATATCTACGGCAGCTTTCAGAATTAAGATATAGTCATTACGAGTGCCAATAATGCCATTTGGATTTTGTAGGTTCATTGGCATTTTTGAAAATTTTATAGATTAGATCTCCTGATTATATTTAGATCAATTTTGTGATGACCTCATTGATGAATTTTTAGGATCATAGAGAGTGTGAACTCTATTTGAGAATGGTATCATGGATTCAAAAGGTAATTAGTCATGTGCCCAATCAGGGGAGAATATGAGTTTGCTTATGGAAAATATTATGTCGGGTATGTAGTTCCTTCAAGAGTATGAATGTAGTTCCATAAAGATTTGAGCGATGGCTCCTTTGGGAAGGATTGATTAATGTCGTGGAAGAGTGCATTTATTTTGGGTCTAGGTGAATCCGGTAGGATGTCTATTAAGTGTTCCTCGAGGACTACGGGGTCTAAGGGGCATTTGACTAGAAAGTAACTGACATCCGTTGGGATGAGATACATGAGAATAGTTCTCAAGGAACAAAGGGTATTGTCAACCATGTAATTGGGTTGATCCCGGAAGGATCCAATAAATTATAATAGAATGTAATGCTTTTGAGGAAAATCTAGGAATTATGTTTTTCCTGTATCATATGTGGGTGGATGCCCTTGGACTAAGTGGGGGAGAGGTCCACGATTAGAGTTACTCCATCCATGATTAAAGTTAGAAATTGAGGTCTCTACTTGGGAACTTATAGGTGTTACTTTTAGAGATAGTTACTTTCTAATGATTCTAAGAATCTGAATATTTGTATTGTAAGGAGCAGATGATTGTGCGGCAGTGCAAGCGGGTGAAATCTGCTTAGGAA
This sequence comes from Nepenthes gracilis, assembly GCA_033239525.1. Classification (NCBI taxonomy): domain Eukaryota; kingdom Viridiplantae; phylum Streptophyta; class Magnoliopsida; order Caryophyllales; family Nepenthaceae; genus Nepenthes; species Nepenthes gracilis. The sequence goes on along the minus strand of BSYO01000022.1, from coordinate 7,106,357 downwards.
CCGTAATTGTGAGTTTTTGTGTCAGTCAGAAAAAGTCGATCAAGTGATAGCGTAGCATAGTGAGGTTATTGAAGGATTACACTTATTAAATGTATCATCAGCCAAGAAGAATGTTATTGCTGATATTTTGTGTAATGAGTTATAGTTGATGGACGCCTCATGTCGTGGGAGTTGTCGAAACTCTGAGAAGTGAATTGTGGACGAATCTGAATGCTTGAGTAAGTGAGGCATTTTGCTTTTGGGAAAAAGATCTGTATTATAAATATTGAGGTTATGAATCTTTATGTCCTTCAAGAAAGGTGAATCTTATTGCTGATAACTGGATATTGGGAATCTTTGATTGGATATTGTCTCGGTGCATCATAGGAGATGTTGTATGGTGAATCTTGAGTAGCTCCTTATATCTACGAAGAGGGGGTGCTCTGCCTTTGGTTTTTAGAGGGAGAGTCGCCTCCTAAGTAGTGAGGTTATGGAATTATGAGATGATAAGCTCTCACCGTTTTGGTTTTGAGGACGTTAGGGGGACAAGAATTATGATTACTGTTTGGGTAATTGTGGATTTGGCTGACGAGGGTAACCCATTTATTGTGAATTCGGGTGATATGATCGGAATGTATAAGTTGGCTCGTTGGTATGCTAACGAAATGATAAGTTTGGTAAGTATTCGAGTTTGAGGCTATTGAGTGATTGCTTCAATTGCGTTTCCTAGGTTAATTGTAATATAAGGATTTTTGGTTTTGCCTTAATCATATCGATATCTTTAGAATTTTCTTTAGGTTTATAGCTGCAAGGTAACCTAAGTGTCTGATATGAATCAATAAACAAGAGTTGCAACATGATTCTTAGTGTCCTAATAAACGGTTAATCAGAGTAACGCAGTAGAAATATGTGAGCCCTTGGCTTAGAAGTATCAGAATGGGATTGATGTTCCAAGTGAATGACCATCCTTAAGGCTTAAGATAAATCGAAGTAAGAGTCTGTTGGTCCATCTGAGATTTTATATTAAGTTGGAGAAATAGGCGATAAATGGGCTTATTTTTGAACTTAGGTGGATTATCATGATGTTTTCTATGTACTGATGATTGAAGAAGTAGACTTCTGACTGGGTTTAACCGTTGTGTGAGATTAGGATTTTGTCTTGTGGTAAGGCCTCAATCTCAAATCAGAAAAGAGACGTTAGGTATTAAGAATCTAGAGAATTTAAATAGTTAAAGTTCTTTGGGAAAGATCTTCTTATCAAGGATGTCTTGGGAATGTAAAAAAGAAATCTAGAGGGATTACCCCCCGTTGTTGAGATTTTAAAGTTCGTTAGATTTTGAGGACAAAATTTTATAAGTGGAAGAAGATTGTAAGGTACAAATTTCTAAGTCATAGTAAATTCTAGTTATTAAGTTAATATAATCAAATTTAGGTTGAATAGATTTGAGAAAATGGAGATTGGATCGCAGTTGAAGGAAATTGAGGGCCATGCTCGATGGAGGTCGAGCGAAGCTGGTGGCTCCAATTCTAGTGGGGATTGCGCCCGAAGCGCACTCGAGTGCGATTTCCAAAGAGGGTGCGCTCGAGATATGTTATTCTCGGTTCTCTCTTATTCTTTCATTATTCCATGATAAATTTCTTTGTATTAATATTGATGGTGTGATATATATATACGTATGTATGTTTTGTGACCACCTGATTTGTTAAGGGCTTTATTTGTAAGTGACAAGTAATAATAAATTAATTATTGAATTAACAATAAGTTTTGTATATTAAAAAGGTTGGAGGACTAGTCAAATGTTAAATTGATTGAGATATGTTATTCTCGGTTATCTCTTATTCATTCATTATTCCATGATAAATTTCTTTGTATTAATCTTGATGGTGTGATATATATGTATATATATATATATATGTATATATGTATATATATATATATGTATATATGTATATATATATATATGTATATATGTATATATATATATATGTATATATGTTTTGGGACCAGCTGATTTGTTAAGGGCTTTATCCGAAAGTGACAAGTAATAATTAATTAAGTATGGTATTAATAATAGGTTTTGTATATTAAAAATGATGGTGGACTAGTCAAATGTTAAATTGATCGAGATATGTTGTTCTTGATTTTCTCTTATTTTTTCATTATTTCATGATAAATTCCTTTGTGTTAATCTTAATGGTGTGAGTACGGTTCTTGTCACTATCGAACGATATTTTTATTGTTATACTTGGAAAGCCTCTTTTGTATTATGTTCGATTTGTGAGATTTGGATTATTAGATTCTTATGGTTAAGGTTAAGGAAAGCATATGAAAACACTAAAATATCTAGTCAAATGAGAGGTTATGACACATTAGCGTGGTATATACTTATCTGATACTGATTTTCGTATCATGGTAATAATGAGGTATATTGTTTATTGTGGAGTGATGCTTGTAGCCAGGTGACTATCGTAGGAAATAATATCAGGAATATCGTTTGGCTAGGTGTATTACGGATGGTATGGACATGCTACGGGTATAACCTCTGGGAGGACTGTAGGGGTAATGAGGATATCATGGATAACCTCATTGCACTTACCCAACTGTTGGGGGCATAAATACGCTTCATTTGGTTCACGATGGCAGAATAAGGTCCAAGGATATTCATTGGGATATTTCATCATTGTCGATACCTCATGAGCTTGGGATTCGGTTGAATCCACGGGTTATATTTGGTAGAATTCATATGTCAAATTTTACGATATCCGGATTCAGTGAAATCCATATTATTTATTATTTTTGATTTTCAGGTTGTTCACGCTAATATTATGACCAGAAGATCCCTTTTTATTTCTTGTGAGATCAGATTCTGAGAAATCTTCGTCTTTTATTGGTGAAATATTATGATCTTTGCCACATCAGAGTTGGAGTGATCCTCTTGTATATTGGTATCGCAAATGATGAAGGTTGCTGTGAAGTTGGTAGCATTCACACTTCTTTACGAACTCGAGTGCGTCCTTCTTCATCGAGGGCCAGTAGTAGCCTTGCCGCATGATTTTGAACACTAAATTCTTGCCGCCCACGTGCGACCCGCAAATCCCAAGGTGCACCTCACTCAATACATAGTCCGCCTCTTCCGGGCTTAGGCAACGGAGGTACGGAGTCGAGTAGCCGCGGCGATATAGCCGCCCATCGATGATTGTGTACCAACCGGCTGTTCTCTTTATTCGCCTGGCTTCTTCTGCTTCCTGCGGCAGTGCCCCATCTGCTAAAAATCTCAAGTAAGGTGTCATCTATTCTCAATTTCGGAGACTTGCATTGCCTCTTGCACCTCTATGCTGGGTTCGCTTAAGATCTCCCTCATATTCCTCGAGTACTGTCCCAGATTTTCCGCCGCTACTGCCCTTGCCAGCTGATCGGCCTTCCGGTTTTCAGTTTTGGGAACATGAGTCAAGGTCAGATTGTCAAAGTTGCGGACCGCCTCCTTTGCTCTAGCCAAGTATTTGGCCATATGCAGGTTATTCGCTTCGAAGTTCCCATTGACTTGGTTGACGACCAGTTCGGAGTCGCTAAAGACAGCCAATCTTTTGGCAGAGCATTCTTTTGCTAATCTTAACCCAACTAGCAGTGCTTTGTACTCGGCATCATTGTTGGTTGTCGGGAAGTCAAGTTTAAGGGAGTATTTCTTCTCAAACCCGTCAGGGGTCATGAGGACCACTCCTGCCCCGCTGCCTGTGTCGGTGGATGACTCGTCTATGTGGAGCATCCACTCCGGAGCCCCCAGGCACTGGTCCTCGCTCCCTGTGGGCTGTTCTTTGAGGATTGTGGTCGTGGTTTTCACAATGAAATCTGCCAGAGCCTGTGCTTTTATGGCAGGCTTGGGCCTGGGCCTGAATTCAATGTCAAACTTGCCCAACTCAATAGCCCACTTTACCAACCGCCCAGAAACGTCGGGTTTCTAGAGTATGTTCTTTAAAGGTTGGTTGGTGAGGACTATGATGTGATGCGCCTGAAAATAGGGCCTCAGTTTTTGCACGGAAAATATTAGGGCTAAGGCCAGTTTTTCTGTGCGCGGGTAGCGCGTCTCTAGGCCGGTCAACGTTTTGCTCACGTAGTAGACCGGCCGTTGGGCATCAGTATCCTGGCTTACGAGGACGAAGCTAAGGGATGTCTCTGACACTGCCAAGTAGAGGTACAACTCCTCGCCAACCTCGGGCGATATTAATAAAGGCGGGCTAGCAAGGTACCGCTTCAGCTCATCGAAAGCCGTCTGGCAGTCCGGCGTCCATTGGAAGCCGTTTGATTTCATTCCCCTCAGCGCCTTAAAGAATGACTGATACTTGTCGTCAGACTTCGCTAGGAAGCGGGACAAGGCCACCAATCGCCCAGTTAGTTGCTGGACCTCTTTTACGCTTCGTGGGGGAGTCATGTCCACGAGGGTCTTGATCTTCTCCAGGTTTGCTTCGATCCCTCGTTTGGAGACGATGAAACCCAGGAATTTTTCGAAGGCTACCCTGAAGACACACTTGGCCGGATTCAGCTTCATTTGGTGCTTGGAGTGCACTGCAAAGGACTCTGCCAGATCGTTGATGTGGTCGCCCATAACTCTACTCTTGATGAGCATGTCGTCGACATAAACTTCCATGTTGCGACTGATCGATTTTTCGAACATTTTGTTCACCAGCCGGTGGTAGGTCGCTCACGCATTTTTCAGCCCAAAGGGCATTACTTTATAGCAATAGGTCCCTTGGTCTGTCATAAACGAGGTGTGTTCCTCATCCTCCGGACTCATCCGGATCTGGTTGTAGCCTAAATAGGCGTCCATGAAGCTTAAAAGCTCATGTCCGGATATTGAGTCCACCAGTAGGTCAATTCTGGGTAAAGGAAAGCTATCCTTCGGGCAAGCTTTGTTAACGTTCGTGAAATCGGAGCACATTCTCCACTTCCTATTGCTTTTTTTACCAAGACGATGTTGGAGAGCCAATCAGGGTACTAAACCTTCCTTATGAATCCGGCCTCCAACAGTTTCTTTACTTTTTCTAGGATGGCGAATAGTTTTTCCACAGAGTGGTTCCTCCACTTCTGCCTGACAAGTTTCCGATTCGCGTTGAGGCCCAGCTTGTGGACCATTATCCGGTCAGAAATCCCGGGCATGTAAACCAGAGTCCACGCGAAGATGTCAGCATTTTGCCGTAGGAACGAGATCAGTTTTTCACGTAGCCGCCTGTTAGTGAGCTGCCGATTCGTACGTACCTTTTTGGATCATCCAAATTTAGTGGGACTAAGTCGGTCGCCTCACCAGACTGCGCTTGTTGCAGGGTTGCCTTGTCTCGATGATCAAGTTCTCCTGTTGTTTTGGTGTTGTCGTTTGGGACGATTTGGGACATATAACATGTCCGCTCAGTGACTTGGTCACCCAAAACTTCACCTACACCGTATGGCATCGAAAATTTTATTTTAAGGTGTGGCATTGAGGTGACAGTGTTGAATGCTGTTGGACCTGGCCGGCTTAATATTACGTTGTACACAGAGGGCAAGTCGACTACCAAGAAGGTGAGTGTACGACTTGCGGTCCTTAGGTACGTTCCTAGGGTGACTTCAAGTCTGATCGTCCCTTGAATGGGCACTGGTTTATTGTCGAGGCCATACAATGACCTTTCAATAGATTTTAGTTGACTCTTTTTTAAACCAAGTTTAAAGAACGCATCGAGATAAAGTAAATGATGCGAACTTCCATTGTCAATAAATACACGTTTCATCTGGTAGCCGATGCTATCATCGGAAATGAGTGCTGATACAACGAGGGGGTCTGTATGGGGGAAACTACATGCGTTAAGTCATCGTCACTAAAACTAATGACATTGCCAGTAGTGCGCTGCTTCTTCCTCCCTACATGTTGGTCCCTGTTGTCCGCCAGAGTCTTTACTAGCCAGGTGGTGATTATGTTAACTACTCCTGCTGCGACGCGGTTCCGTGGTGGCGAGGCTCCTGATCCTTCTTCACCCATGTTGTCAGAGCTTTGATTGGGGCCCTTGACAAACCTAGTGAGGCGGCCCCTCCAGATGAGCTTCTCAATCTCATTTTGAAGAGTCTTGCAGTCCTTTGTGGAGTGCCCAGGAGATCGATGGAAGTCACAGTACTTGGCCGAATTTCCTCCCCCCGCCTTCTTAAATGGTTTCGGCCATTTAAGGAACTTCTCCCCACGGATTCACATGAGGACGTTCTAGTACGTATCAGTTAAGGGCGTCAGGCTGTTGGGTCCATGGTTCTTGCGCTCCAGTAGTCCAGCTCTGTGGTGTTTTTGGTGGGAGTAAACACCACCATTATGCTTCCTCTTTCCTTCTAGCGGGAAAGAGCAAAGTTGTTCAGGTCGATCTGGACACTTTACCTCGTTTGCCTCCTCTGCTGCCGCATAGGCCTTGGTGATGGCCTCCGCTTCCTGAAAGGTCTGCGGATTCTTGTGCGCCAGGTGCCTAAAGAACTCCCCGTGCATCAGTGCCGAAATGAAACTGCCCAATTTCATTTCCTCTGTGAGTCGGGGGATCCGCCTGGCTTCTGCCACAAAGCGATCTAGAAATCTTCGTGGGTTCTCTCCATGTTTCTACTTGATATGCGACAGATGCCATGGCTGTTTTTCCTCCCTGCGACTATAGGCATACTGAGATAAGAAGAGATCCACAAGCTCCTGGAAGCTTCAGATCGAGTCTGGAGGGAGATAATGGAACTAGATGCGGGTGTCCCCTTTTAGTGTGAGGGGAAACAGCAACACATGGCTGCGTCGTCCAGCCCGTGTAGACCCAGATGGGTGCGGAAGTAGGCGAGATGGTCGATAGGATCTGCACTCCCATCTTAAGAGTCAAAGGCTGGCATCTTGAACTTTGCCGGCATAGGATGGTTCAAGATCTCCACCATGAAGGGAGATTCGTCGATGTTGGCAGTGTCTTCGTCGTCCTTGAAGATGCGGTTCCATATCTTCTCCAGCCTTTGGTCTGCTGGAGCGGCGTTAGCGGATCTCTTGGAGTTTAGATATGTTCTCAACTTCGTTCTTTCTTGGGCTGGTGCAGCAATAGGACGGCTGTAGCCCTCGGCTGATTTCGGGGCTCGGGAGGCTACCTCCTGAGCCTGGGGCCTAAACTCCTCTCGGTAGTATCTAGGGTTCCTTCATTCCGAACTTTCATCCGGAGCTGCGCTGGTTTCTCGCTCCTCGCGCCTCAAACTGCTTTGGGCATGTGAGGACATGGGCGCAGGAGCGCTGGTCAGTCTTCCGGTCCATTGTGCTGGAACTTTCTTTCTTTGGGTTCCTCTTCTGGATGCTGGTGCTGGGGCAACTGCGGGAGCAACCCCCAACTGAGCATGCTCATGACGGGCACAGAGTATTTGGAGCATCCTGTCCGTATTGTGCATGTGCTCCTCCAGGTTCTGGAAAAAGGATACCGGGATTCCATCGGCTACAGCGTTGACCACAGCACCGATGGTGTGGTCTTGGTTTGGGGAATTCACGTCTTGGGTAGACTCGCTTGCTTGCGCCCTCGTGTTCACCATTCTGTTGATCGGAGAGAGTTTCTGGGAAACACGGTTGGCTTTTCGTAGCATGTTTCAACGGACGGCGCCAATGATGCGTACCTAGATCCGACTTCGAACAGATTCAAATTTGTCTAGATAATTCGAATCGGCTCCATTCATTGAGTCTGAATCCTATACACCACTAAAGTGAACGAGAGGTCAGCGTGTCAGCGGAAGGTTGTCCCACCGAAAATACTCCAATGGTCAAGTCAGTAAAAAGCCTTCAAATCGGGGAAGGTAAACTGGTAAGTAAAAGAGAGTAGAGGGAATAAGTTTATCGGGAGTGTTGGCCCGTTGAGAATGTGAGTTCCTGCTTACTGCTCGCAGAGAGCGTGTTGAAGCAGCGTCCCGTAAGTGTGGAAGCTTTTAGGAAACAATTCTCAGAAAGCCGAAAATGTCTCCTACAATTTGGAGGCCTTTGGTGGGATTGGGGGATGAACGCTTATGTAGAGAGAAAGAGAAGGAGAGTCTATTCCCAAGCTCTGTAAGCATTCGTGAGTTAGACTGTAGGAAGTTTCTTTATTGTTTCAGAAAGTGTGTTCTGAATGTTCTCTTGAAGGCAAGTTAGAGAGTGTGTACGAGAGCTTCTGTTTTAGAGTCTTATTTCAGAGCGTATATTAGAGCATCTGTTTTTGTGTGTCTTCAAGAATGAAGACTTCAAGCTTCTATAGATAGTAGGAGAGCCACCTTCTCTGGGCAAGGTGGCATGTTTTTCTGGATTGGCAATGGCGGCCTTCTCTGAGTTGGTAGGCTTGACAGGCGTGATTTGATGGATTATTTTCCTTCTAAACAGTGCAACGGGTATTCAAATCATTTCATCTCTTTCATGCTCTTGTGACCGTTTTGACTCAACGTTGGCGCTGAGTTTATTGCTGCCTTTTTGGAGAAGATCAGCTTTTAGGAAAGCGTGTAATTATGAAAGGATCGTTACTTTTCGTGCACGAGTTCGCCTGTCAAATTGGGCCTGGCCCGTAGCAAGTTTATTGCCTTTTTGGGCCTGCTGCTACATTATTTTCGGTCAACGCTCGGGTTGACCATCTATATGCGAGTTGGTCGCCTTCGACGGTCAATGTTGGCATTGACCGTCTTGAACCTTTCAAGATTTGGGCATTCGCCTTCTGTTGGGCCATTATTTGAGTTGACCGTCCAACACGTTATTTGGACCTTCTTTGACAGTAGGCCAGCCCAGCTATAGTATACCCATAAGATATAATTAGGTAACCGCCAAAGTGACCCGACTATATTATTTTATAAATAATCGTAGAATGAAAAATTAATATAATTATTTCATATATTAATTTAATTAATTTATAAATTTAAAGTATTATTATTTCTCGATTAGTAGATATTATGATAGGCCAAAGGTGCACCAATTTCTTCGTGATTGATTAATTGAATAGGATAATTAATAACTATTTATTATTTTAAAAAGGATCGTAGATTTCCAAATGTAACATATTTAGTTAAATTTTGAAACATTATTAATTATTTTAGTAAGTAACTAGGAATCACTATAATGATCAATTAGTTGTTATAATTACACCCAAAGGTAGATTGTAGTGACACTATTTATATTTTATGTTCCATTTATTTTATTAATTCAAAGTATTAATATTAAGTATGTTAATTTATTTTAATATCTGTTTCGATTTCGTTGCATTATTATACTTCTTCTGTTTCAAAATTTAATAGAATTAATTTTTTCCGATTGGCTTGAGAAAATTTAATTTTATCTTGGTGTACTAAATCTTGATATTATATTATAATTAGATAAGCTTATTGCTACTACTGATTCAAGTAGTGATGAGAAAAAGTCCTATTTTAGAGTATGAAAAAATCAAATAGAATAAGTATGATGTTTATGAAAATGATCATGACGAATAATATTAAATTTACACTTTCTAAAACTGAAAACGCTAAGAATTTGTTAAAAATTATTGAAAATCATTTTCGATTTGTAGATAAGTCTCTTACTGGAATGTTGAGGGCAAAACTTACTACCATTAAGTTTGATAGGACTCAAAAAATACCTGAACACATTATTGAGATGACCAATTTGGCTGCCAAACTTAAAGCCCTTGGTATAGATATGAGTGAATAACTCCTTATTCAGTTTATAACGAATTCTCTTCCTCCTTAATACGGATTTTTTTAAATTCATTATAATACTATTAAAAATAAATGGAATGTCAATTAATTGAAAAGTATGTTGGTTTAAGAGGAGGTAAGACTAAAATAATAAAAATTTTATTCAATAAATTTAACGAATTACTGCGGAAAAGGAAAGATAAAGAAAAAGAAGGGAAGCAATATAAAGTGTCACTTTTGTAAAAAGGTGAGACACTTTAAGAAAAACTGCTACAAAAGAAAGGTTTGGTTCGAAAAGAAATGTGAGTCTTTAGCTTATATTTATTTTAAATCAAACCTAAATGAAATTCCTTCTAATATATGGTGGTTTAATTCAGGTTATAACGTTCATATTTCTAAATTGATATAGGGATTCTTTACAACCCAAATTTTAAATCAAAATGATAATTTCATAGTCGTGAAAAATGGTGTTAAATTTCTGTTTTATTTGTTGAAACTTCTTGTTTATTTTTGATATTGGAATGCATTTTGTGACGACTTGAACCCAAAATCCATAACTAATAACGAAATCAGATCACATAGAAAAAATTTAAGTCTTAAATCAATATGTAGTATATCCACAACTGATAAAATATAACTATAATAATATAAATATCCTCATATCGAAAATAAATTCAAGAAAAGTACATAGTCCCAAAAATTTCAACAAAATGAAGCAAAATATCAAAATATATCTCAAGAGCATAAATTCAATACTATCTCCAACTAAGCCTTAATCTCTCTCACCACAATTCTTTATCCAACTCTAGAGTCATCATTGTCTAAATCTGTTACTCTGAAAGAAAAAAAATAGTAAGAGTGAATCAAATGCGCAACAAGTGATAGCAAATCCAAAAAAAACAGGAGAGGATAGTACCAATACATAAGGTATGACAAAAATTATGAATAATCATACAATATCCAATAGATAAATATGTCAAAAAAAGTGCATTTCATCGCATTTACGATACCAATATACAAGCGGATCACTCCAACTCTGATGTAGCAAATATCATAATATTTCACCAATAAAAGACGAAAATCCCTCAGAATCTGATCTCACAAGAAATAAAAAGGAATCTTCTGGTTATAATATCAGCGTGAACAACCTAAAAATAAAAAATAATAAATAATATGGATTCCATTGAATCCGGATATTGTAAAATTTGACATATGAATTCTACTAAATATAACCCGTGGATTCAACCGAATCCCAAACTCATGAGGTATTGACAACGATGAAATATCCCAATGAATATCCTTGAACCTTATTCTGTTATCATGAACCAAATGCAGCGTATTTACGCCTCCAACAGTTGGGTAAGTGTAATGAGGTTATTTATGATATACTCACTACACCTACAGTCCTCCTAGAGCTTATACTCATAACATATTCATACTATCCGTAATACCCCTAGCCAAACGATATCCCTAATATTATTTTCTACGATAGTCACCTGGCTATAAGCATTACTCCCAATAAACAATATACCTCATTATTACCATGATACAAAAATCGGTATCGGATAAGTATATACCACGCTAAGGTGTCGTAACCTCTCATTTGACTAGATATTTTAGTGTTTTCATATATTTTCCTTAACCTTAACCGTAGGAAGTCAATAATCCAAATCTCACACAATCGAACATAACACAAAAGAGGCTTTACAAGTATAACGATAAAAATGTCGTTCGATACTGACAGGAACCGTACCCACACCATTAGGATTAACACAAAGGAATTTATCACGGAATAATGAAAAAAACAAGAGAAAACCGAGAACAACATATCTCGATCAATTTAACATTTGACTAATCCTCCATCATTTTAATATACAAAACCTATTATTAATAACGTAATTAATTAATTATTACTTGTCACTTACAGATAAAACCCTTAACAAATCAGTTGGTCCCAAAATATGCATACATATATATATCACACCATCAAGATTAACACAAAGAAATTTATCATGAAACAATGAAAGAATAAGAGAGAACCCAGAATAACATATCTCGATCAATTTAACATTTGACTAGTCATCTATCCTTTTTAATATACAAAACTTATTATTAATACCATAATTAATCAATTATTATTTGTTACTTACAAATAAAGCCCTTAACAAATCAGCTGGTCCCAAAATATACATATATACATACACACACATATATATAATATCTTTTTATTTAACGAGCTTTCAACAAAATTAGATCATGTCCTCAACCCACTCTCCAAGGTTCAACATTCACGACCACATTCCCTAGTTCTCCCACACACAACACATCTATGTTCACAAATTATTGCTAACACACACACCTACATTGTTTAAACACACACACACACACACACACATATATATATATATATATATATATACATATATACATATAATATACATACATCATCCATATAAATATACCCACGTGCATTACATTTACATCATACTTATTGGTATTTACTATATTTTATTTTCAAATACCCACATATATTTATAAATAAATACGGTTACACCCATCCATATATTTATACGTATATATACTTATACATAGCCAAGAACTCCCAGACTTTTTATTTATACTCATTGTCCATTTATTGAAACTGTGAGACATCCCAAGACAGAGAACGAACTCTGTTTTCTGATTCCACTTCCAACCCAAATAATCAGTTCCCACAAACAATTTAGGCAATTAAATACCAAATTTTAACATTAATAAGGATTTCAGTTGATTGTACAGAGAAAATAGATTGCTTGCCAAATAATCACAGGTTTACTTGCAATAGAGGAATGGTTGCTGCTGCTCTTCCTCAACATTGAACAAAACCGCAGCACGAACACTAATCATCCACAATATTTAACTTCTAAAGTCACATATACAGATCCAAATATGGGCGTATCAGCATGGGCTGAATCCATGAGCCACCATTCTTGCCAATTTATGCACAGTGACACAATCAGTGGCCTAACAGAGATGGGATACTCTGCTCCACCTTCCCTCCTGATTCTCACAGGACCCAACAAAATTACTGACCTTCATCCAACCGCATGAAAAATAATGATTTAATTCCATGAATCCAAAATTTTCAAGTCTCAATACATCATGAACCCCTCAAAAATTCCCGTTTTTCCACCGTCCCAAGGCAAAGGCTCTGTTTCCCTAATTTCTGACTTCACCACAAATGTCAATCGACTGACACAAAACCATGCAAGATAATCAACATAAAAATGAGATTAGAATGATTTACTTGATTGACACAAAACCATGCAAGATAATCAACATAAAAATGAGATTAGAATGATCTACTTGCAATAATTAGGAGATTACTTGAAAAAATGGAAGATTACTTGCAAAGAAACTTGCCTGATTTTTCACACTTTCTCTTGCAACGACCAAACGACAACAGCAACAGCGACTACAGCAACAACGGCGGCGATAGTAGTGTGATTCCAGCAAACCCTTTCTCACTCTTTCTCTTTCTCTCTCTTTATGATTCCACCATGTAAACATGAAGGAGAAGAAGACGAAGGCAAGGTTTTTAAGCCAAAATGAGAGAAATTAAAGAGAGAAAATAAGGCTGGCAATCGAGAGAAGAAAGGAAATAAGCCATTCCAACCGATCGGCAGAAGAAAAGGGGAAGTCGTCGCGGCAAAATCAGCCGGCCATTTGCGGAACCAGGGAGGGTCCTTCGCCTCTCCTGCGAAGGACCCTCCTTCTCTCGATGGGAGCCGTCCGATTGAATTTTCGGACGGCTTCCTCTTTATATTAAAAAAAAATATAAATTTTTTTTATATTATTTTTTTAAAATATTTTTTTGTTTTTGATTATAAAATTATAAATTTTAATATATATTTTTTTTAATTTGATAAACTTTTTTTTTTAAAAAAGGGAGCCGTCCGATCATGATCGGACAGCCCAAAACGGGAGAAGGGGCGTCCTTCGCCTCTCCCGCGAAGGACGCCCCCCGGATCCGCCATTTGCTCCCTCTTTCCTCTCTTTCTTCTTCGTGGTTTTGCTTCTTGATTTCCCTCATTTCTTTATTATTATTATTATTATTATTTTAATGTCATTTAACATTATTATTTATTACTAATTATTATTAATGTTTATTAATATATACATTATTACTTTCATTTATTATTATTATTATCATTTATTATTTATTATTAATTATTTAATACCTATTATTTATAATATTTATTAATATCAATATATTGTATTATTTATTACTATTTTAACTTCATCACTACATAATTCGAGTTAAAATATCAGGGTGTTACATATTTAGATTTGTTAAAAACACTTTATATATCGTCAATTTTTAGAAATTTCATCTTCATTTTAAAACTTCATATTCAAGGCTACTCTTTAAAGTTTGAAAATAAAAGAATAAGTATATACAAAAATAAAATTTTGTTTGGTTCTAATGGCTTCTACAAAATAAATCTTGATCAAAATTTTACTGAAACTTTTATGACTTGACATCATAATGTAGGAATAAATACAATCGTATAAATAAGAACTCTTCTTTCTTGTGGCACAAAAGATTAGGTTCTATATCTGAAGATCATATGAAAAGGTTGGTAAAAAAGGAATCTTACCTAATCTTAATTTTTTCAATCTTGATGTTTGTGTGGATTATATTAAAGGGAAACAAACAAAATATACAAAGAAGGATATCACGAGAAGCTCAGAACTTTTAGAAATTATCTATACAGACATTTGTAAACCTTTTGACTCTCCATGTTTAGGCAGTGAAAAATATTTTATCGCCTTTATCGATAATTTTTTACGTTATTATTATATTTATTTATTGTATAAAAAATCCTAAACTATAAATATTTTGAACATACATATTACTGAGGTTGAAAGATAATTAAATAAAAGTGTGAAAGTCATTCAATCTAATAAAGGTGATGAATATTATGATAGATATAATGTATCAGGACAATATCCTGATCATTTTGTTAAGTTGTTAGAAAAGTATGATATATGTACACAATATACAATACCTAGGACACCACAGCAGAATGGTGTTACTGAACGGAGGAATCGTACATTAATAAATATGGTTAGAAATATATTGAGTTATTTCTCTTTACCTAAATTTTATGGATAGAAGCCCTTAAAACTACTATTTATATTCTTAACTGAGTTCCTAGTAAAGCAATTTTAAAACCTCGTTTTGAATTATAGTGTGACGGAATGGGTCATAATCCTCTAATGATCTCCGTCAAATATCATACTTAACCAAGTCTGACTAATACGCTATTATTTATAAATATGTTTATTTCTGTAGAAAATTGGGCAGATTCTCTTTTAAATATGGACAATAACCATACATATAACCTGAATAATAAACCCTATACAAGACATATAAATAGGTAGACTTTAAATATTCAATCACAATTCATATAAAAGATCAAAATCAAATACCATTACATCCATAGCTCCAATATAGTAATCTCAAACTACTATATTGGATCTAATAAGAGATGCTATCTAGGAACTTGTATGAATCCAAAATCAGACTTGCGGAAGTATACTATGCCATAATAATATACAATATTTAACTTGCATTAGTTATTTATATTCACATTATATCAAACACAATCCAAATTCTAAATCTCTAAGGTCTAGCAATCTTCATTTAGCTATTCCCTATCTTTACTCTTTTTTATTAGGTGTCAACTCATTGGTTTCATCTAGAAGGGTAGACATAAATAATAAGAGGCAAGCCAATTACTTAGTAAGGTACTATAATAACAAAGACATGTAAATTTTTCATATAAAACATACACATATATATAAAGAGATACATCGAAGGAATTAGGAGTCAAATGTGTATATGGATAATGCAGAAGTATGAAACGATTTATGAACATGAACAGGTGTACAAAAATCTTGTCTTTGCTTGTTTTATTTTCTCCTTTAATTATTTCTTCCTCTTATCTTAATAAGAAAACATGCCAAAAATCATAGAACAAATCAAAACTCACTCATCATTTAGGATAATTTTTATTATCTTGGAGACCAGGGCTAGTAGGGCCTACCAGCTAAAGGAGTGAATAATCGAAGATAAAACGTGTTCACTCCACACAATTAAAGGCTTTGTTCTTCCTTATTTACATCTCTAGGATAGGATGATTATGAATTCTCAGTTCTTGTCCTCCATAGTAACACTCTGAGGAAGGCGGAGCACATATACTCTATGAGCGGAGTTATCGTCGATTACCACTATAACATTCTAAGGCATGCCTGATAACATTACTCGCTGAATAACAAATCCTTGATCCAGTTTCTTACTGATTTTAACTTAACTTAGGGAATCCTGATTTTTATTTCTTAGCCTTAGTTCTTATGCTTTAAAGAACACATCAACTTCATATAACTAAATTTTTAGATAGCCTTGGAGTTCTCAATAATTTTAAACAGTATATCTTTTAACAAAATTTCAAATAAAATTATTCAGTAAGCTTAAATAATTCATAGTATAATATTTCCACTCCATAACTAAAAAAATTACAAAATCATACCTTCATTTTCGGGCTTAGGCTTGAGAGAAATATTGGGAACAAATTAAGACATGAAACACAAGCTAAACAACGAAATCGAACCCATAAATTATAATATCTGTACTTAAGTATGCAATTTATTCATAATATCATGAGAGAAATAGAAAATATACGGTATTACATAATAAATCTTAGAGATAAGGGTATTAGAGCATTAATACCCGAAAGAGGACAATAAAAAGTAACAACAAGGAATGACAGAGCAAAGGATATACTTGCATCAACCTGATTTACTATTTTCCTTACTTTAATCGGGTCGAAAATCACTTGAAATCCCTTCTCCTCCTCTTTTTCCCTCTCTTTTCTCTCATCTGCTTTGCCTGTCGTGCCTTGTTCTCTCCCTTTTTTCTCTATTTAAAATGTAAAATAGTAAGTCGATCGGGCAAAAATCTGACTGGCACTTGAAACAGTAAGTCGGTGGGGCAAAAATCTAACTGGCACTCGAGCGCCCGGTCGGCGAGCCTCGAGCGCACCCTCTTTGGAAATCGCACTCAAGCGCCCTTTGAGCATGCTTTAGGAACAATCCCCACTGGAATTGGAGCCACCAGCTTTGCTAGACCTCCATCGAGCATGGCCCTTAATTTCCTTCAACTGCGACCCAAACTCCATTTTTACAAATCTATTTATCCTAAATTTGATTATATTAATTTAATAACTAGAATTTACAATGTCTTAGAAACCTATACCTTAAAATCTTCTTCCACTTATAAAATTTCATTCTCAAAATTTAAAGAACTTTAAAATCTCAACAACAGGGGATAATCCCTCTAGATTTCTTTCTTACGTTCACAAGACACATCCTTGATAAGAAGATCTTTCCCAAAGAACTTTAACCATTTAAATTGTCCTGATTCTTAATACCTAACGTCTCTTATCTGATTCGAGATTAAAACCTTACCATAAGACAAAATCCTAATCTCACACAACGATTAAACCCAATCACAAGTCTACTTCCTCAATCATTGGTACATAGAAAATATCATGATAATCCACCTAAGTTCAAAGATAAGCCCATTTATCAACTATTTCTCAGAGTTAATATAAAATCTCAGATGGACAATCAGACTCTTACTTCGATTTATCTTAATCCTCAAGGATGGTCATTCACTTGGAACCTCAATCTCATTCTGATACTTCCGAGCCAAGGGCTCACATGCTTCTATTGTGTTACTCTGATTAACCGTTCATTAAGACACTAAAAGTCATCTTACAACTCTTGTTTATTGATTCATATCAGACACTTAGGTTACCTCGCAGCTATAAACCTAAGGAAAATTCTAAGAATGTCGATATAATTAAGGTAAAACCCAAAATCCTTAAATTACAATTAACCTAGGAAACGCAATTGAAGCAATTACTCAGTAGCCTCGAACATGAATACTTACCAAACTTATCATTTCATTAGCATACCAACGAGCCAACATATACATTTCGATCGTATCACCCGAATTCACGATAAATGGGCTGCCCTCGTCAGCAAAATCTACAATTACCCAAACAGTACTCATAATTCTTGTCGCCCTAACGTCCTCGAAACCGAAACGGTGAGGGCTTCTCATCTCATAATTCCATAACCTCACTCCTTAGGAGGCGACTCTCCCTCTAAAACCAAAGGCAGAGCCCCCCCTCTTCTTAGATATGAGGAGCTACTCAAGATTCACCATACAATATCTCCTATGATGCACCGAGACAATACCCAATCTAAAGATTCCCAATATCCAGTTATCAGCAATAATATTTACCTTTCTTGAAGGACACAGAGATTCATAACCTCGATATTCACAATACAAATCTTTTCTCCAAAAGCAAAATGCCTCACTTAGTCGAACATTAAGATTCGCCCACGATTCACTTCTTAGAGTTTTGACAACACCCTCGGCATGAAGCGTCCATCAACTATAACTCATTACCTAAAATATCAGCAATAACATTCTTCTAGGCTGATGATACATTTCATAAGTGTAATCCTTCAACAACCTAACTAACCTATGCTATCACTTGATCGACTTTTCTTGACTGACACCAAAACTCACAATTATGGTTCCTAAGTAGATTTCACTCACTTGCATTGCCGTACAATTATATGCTCCTTATGACACAAATATTCAGATTGTTAGAATCATTAGAAATTAACTATCTCTAAAGGTAATACCTATAAGTTTCCAAGCAGAGACCTCAATTACTAATTCTAATCATGGATGGAGTAACTCTAATTGTGGACTTCTCCCCCACTTAGTCCAATGGCATCCACCCACATGTGATGCAGGAAAAACATAATTCCTAGATTTTTCTCAAAAGAATTACATTCTATTATAATTTATTGGATCCCTCCAGGATCAACCAAATGACATGGTCGACAATACCCTCTATTCCTTGAGAACTATTCTCATGTACCTCATCCCGATGGATGCCAGTTACTTTCTAGTCAAATGTCCCTTAGACGTCGTAGTCCTTGAGGAACACTTAACAAGACATCCTACCGATTCACCTAGACCCAAAATAAACACATGCTTCCATAACATTAATCCATCCTTCCCAAAGGAGCCATCGCTCAAATCTTTACGGAATTACATTCATACTCTTGAAGGAACTACATACCCAATATATCATTTTCCATAACCAAACTCATATTCTCCCCTGATTGGGCACACGACTAATTGCCTTTCGAATCCATGATACCGTCCTCAAATAGAGTTCACACTTCCTATGATCCTAAAAATTCATCAATGAGGTCATCACAAAATTGACCTAAATATAATCGGGAGATCCATTCCATAAAATCCCCAAAAATGCCAATGAACCTACAAAATCCAAATGGCATTATCGACACTCGTAATGACTATATCTTAATTCTGAAAGCTGCTGTAGATATAATTCTCGGTTATTCACAACTGACAGCACTGCGGATACAGATCATCCTTAAAAAATATCAAACCCTTGCAATAGATCAAAAGAACCATCTATTCATTCCCCAATGCCAGCTTATTAGACTATTCATCTCTCAATAACCAAGTTTTAATCATCCACATGTAACCTTCGTCCATCATCTTACCTACCCCAAAAGTCCTAGAGTAGTTCAAACGAGTATTAAACCGATGCTTCCCCGATTCTACACAAAATCCTCAAATATCGGAGTTGATCCTGACATAGCCTCGAATTATTGATTAACAGGAAAATCAGCCGAACCCTTTCCATTAAGAAACATCCTCATATATTATATCAAGGTTTGGCACCACAACTATTGTCAAATCAGTCCAACCAATTATATCTACAGACCTAAGAAAATATTATAGACATCGATATAGCTCATATAAAATCCATAATCCTCGAATAACAAATAAATTTAGAAAATACAAACAAAATATAAATTCAAAATTCCAAAACAATATATATACTAAAATATCAAGATTCGAAAATCTTACCTTCCACCACGTGGACAACACCTCTATATTTGTGCTATCACCGTAAAGCCTCGATCCCAAGCACCAGACTTCTTTACTATCCGACCCGTGGAATATAGACAATCCCTAATCATACGGTCAAACTGTTTACAATTAAGACATACTCCCAAAAATCTAATCAAAATAAAATATTTATCCATAGAGCATCCATAACATATCCAACGATATCTTTTTATCCTTAAGACCAATGACTCTTCTCACGTTAACCACCTAAGGTTGACTTCATCTTTATCTTATATGGGGCAACTTCATCTTTACTTCTGAACATTAGATTACCGCAAACACTATCTCAATCCTCAGGATCCATATCTCAACATCTATAGGATCCATATCTCAACCTCTATAAATCGACATCATTATTACACCAGAATTGACTCTAAGTTATACTAACCTCAAGCCATCGATTCCACCTTATTCATCATATTCGAACATCCATTCTTAGCAAATTACTAGCCTGAGGATTTCAACCCAGAGCTGATTAAACTTAAACTTTGAACTAAAATCAACTACTTAGGTCTCAAATCGATGTTGATGTACTCAAACTCTAGGTCGGCATCAATCAAATTCAAACCTTAGGGCACCTCTAAACAACTTCTTCCTCTCAATCTTGCGGTTAACCATCTCCACGAGTAGATCATTGTTTAGAAGCCAACGCTAATATTCTTTCTGAAATAAAAATATATGGGTTAGATCTGTCACGAACCCGGACCAAGTAGGTTAATTTAAATAATTAATTATAATTTCTAAAGATTAAAATTTTAAATAATTTTAAATAAATAATATTAAATCCCAAAAATTCGGTTGTGATGAACCAAACACAGAAGATCCAACAAATTAAAAATTCACATAGGACCTCATTGGACAACTATCTGAATAAAATATTTATGACCTGCTCTATAATTATCGTAAGTGAGGTAACAAATCAACTGAAAATCATAATAAACTATGACATAATATTCGAACTATTTTCAAAATATAACCATAAGTCTATACTCGACTAATTCCAACAATTCAATCACATCAAATATCAATTTAAACTATAATAAAACTAAAACTCACCAAATTGGACGAATAACTGACTGATCATGTCCTTATTCCTACAATGCATCCGAACCTTATACTCTGTAGGGATAAAATAGAAAACATGAGCCAAGCACTTAGCAAGTATTATATTTAAACGAAAAGAGTCCAATAAATTAGAGAAATATCAAATGGATAAAAATTTATTCCATGACAAGATAAATTCAAATCGCTGATAAAATAAATCTAATCAAAATCTAAGATCCAAAATCTAAAATTTAATGGTAGTCTCATACTCAAATCAAATATCTAAATCGAAAACAAATGTTCAAATCATAAATGGTCCTCATCGGGATGTGTATATGTATAAATATATATATAGACAAAATAGAAGTGATCTAAACCAATTCTAATAGGCAAATAGCTAATTCTAAAGTCTAAGTCTGAGTCTAAATCCAAATCTAAGGCTCGATCAACTTATAATTTGGGGTAGAATCTGGTAATCAGATGATCCAATAGCATACACAAAAATTAAAACAGTACCGCGATAGATAGTCCAAGGGTCCGCATTAAAACATATAATCAAAATCATTTATACGAGACAGATCAAAGCCCAATTGTAGGAAAAATTGACAAATCTCAAATCTAAATCCAAATTAAAGTTCAATATAAATTAATATAAAAATATAAATCATGCATCAAATTTGAATTTAGATTATTTAAAGACTAAATTAAGAAAGGGTTACATATAATCCCGATAACTTTAGGCCAAATCAAATACAAATTACGCCAACATGAATACACACCCATGTACTCTGTACACATAGGTATGGTTGCTCACTATTATTCATCACCCGTGACTATGGGTGAAATCTTCAAACTTACCAAATATATTAATGCGTCCGAATATATTAAAAAGTCGAATCAAATCATCCAAATGGGAAGGGTCCTACTCCAATCCTTTCTTGCCTGTAAAAAGAAATTTTTGAATAACAAATATCTCCCCATCAAGAACTAGCCAAAATATCCAATATTCAAATCCAAATGTAGTGACCACAACCCAATCCCAAGATTGTATTAATGGTAGCATTAATACAACCATTATCAGCCTTATTTGCTAGCATTAATGGTAGCAAATTAATGCAACCATTATCAACCTCATTCCTAAGGTTGCGTCCCCTGTAGGGTGAACAGACTATAGACCTATCTCCTGCTGTAATGTCATCTATAAGGCAATCTCAAAAATTATTGTGAATCTACTAAAGCCCACTCGTCCTCATCTGTGGATAAATGCCAAACTGCATTTATCAAGGGAAGATAGATAAGAAACAATGTACTTTTGGCCCAGGAACTTCTGCACAAATATCACTTGGGTATTGGTCCTCCCCGTTGCGCAATAAAAATTGATCTCATGAAAGCCTATGATTCTGTTCATTGGAACTTTATTACATCCATTCTTGATCTCATGGGATTTTCTTAGCAGATGATCACTTGGATTCAGTAATGTATCACAACCACTTCCTTTTCTATAAATATCAATGGCGAATCGGTGGGGTTTTTCAAAGGGGCAAGGGTCTTCCACCAGGGTGACCCCCTTTCGCCCTACTTATTTGTCCTTGCCATGGACGTTCTTAACGACATTATTGAGATGAAAGCCTGTCATAATGCGATGTTTCAATTTCACTAGAAATGTGCCGATATTAAGACAGTCATGCTTGCCTTTGTGGATGACTTGCTCCTGTTTTTTAGAGCCGATGAAAATTCTATTCGGACCCTACATAGCTGCCTTAAAGAATTCACACTACTATCTGGGCTCTCAGCCAGCAATAGTAAAAGCGAGATCTTTATCTGTTCGGGGAACCCCTCATTGAATCAATCAATTTTGAGCATCATGGGATTTAAAGCGGGTAAGCACCCAGTTCGTTACTCAGGGGTACCACTTATCACCTCGCTGCTTACGATTTCAGACTACAAACCCCTTCTTGAAAAAGTTTCCAAGCGCATATCATCTTGGAAGAATAGATTGTTATCCTTTGGGGGCGCTTCCAGCTTATTTTCTCCATTCTCACATCCATTCATATGTACCGGAGCTCCATTTTTATTCTGCCAAGCTCTGTTCTCAAAACGATCGAAAAAAGCATTAGGAAAGTCCTTTGGCATGGAAATAATGAGGGTAATTCATCGTCCAAGGTTGCTTAGGAGGATAGTTGCTATTCTAAGTCTGAAGGAGGCCTATGCAAAGTTTTATACTTATTTTCATATAAATATACTGATATAAAAATATATAGTATATAATAATTTTTTTGGTTTTTTAGAAAAATATTAACTCTTCTAAAATTATAAAACCAGTACCAAAAATTTTCAAATCATCCAATAAACTACACATGCATGTCTAAAATAAATAAATCAGGTGTATAAAAATATATTCATGTTAGTAAAAATTTTAAACAGTATTCAAAATAGATACTTGCCTAGACTTCATAATTCGTAGATCTGAAGAAAGGATACCCCAAAGTACTCGAATTGTGTGTTTCTCTCTCCTATTGGTGCGTCCCCTCTCTCTCCTCTGCACAGCTTCTCTACCGATGCTGCCGCTGCTCAATGCCACCATGCCAACCAGCCACCGCTGCGTACAACCATCACCGGCCTTCCTGGCGCTGAATCTCTGGTTGACAGTCAACTATTGCCTCTCATGTCAGGCTTTTCTCTCTCATCTTGCAAACCCCCCGCTCTTCGCCCTTTCCTCCTTCGATTTGCACCAACAGGTATAATGGAGGGTAAATCACAGTGTGGGCTCATCGGGTTTCCATTCTTGGCACCGATCTCCGGCCGACGGTCGGCTGCTGCCTCCCGTGCCAGCCTTCTCCCTCTTCTTCTTTCTCCCCTCTTCTTCCTCCCTACTTCTCTCTCCCCAATCCTAGAACTTTATCTATTTTCTTTCTTTTCTTTTATATATTATTATTATTATTATTATTATTTTTATTTTTAATTTTACTTTTTTTTATTCTAAAATCAAAATTGATCTTCGGGTGACAACACAAGCACACCTTGGGTACCAATCCAACTGATCCAAATATCATTCCAAATTTTATAATATTAAATTAATTTTTACCATGTCCAAATTATCCAAAATCATAATTAATAGTAAATTAATCTGAACAAAAATCTGATATATTATAAGATCACGTTTCGGACACTAATTAGGATGCATAAACTAGACAACCAAATTTAATCACTATTCTTAACATAGTCTAGTTTAAATTAGTCAACTAGGATAATTAGAACTATCCAGTCTAACTTAATTGTCATATGCCTATATTTATTTATTTGATCTGTCTTAATCTAACATAAGTTTTTGTATAAGATTCAAATCAAAGTTAAGGAATCTCTTCTCTCTCATACCACCTATGAGGAAATGGGTCATAATTCTCTAATGATCTCCATCAAATATCATACTTAACCAAATCTAACTTGAAAATGACGTTTCAACCCAAATTACACAACAAAATTTTGACCCCGTACAGGATTAGCGGAAGCAGTATAAAATTAAATATTTAATACACGTAAATAATATTTATATCTAGATGCTAAGAACAATAATATGCATAAAACGTATACGACAATAAGCAATAGTAAAAAGAGATAATTTTGTGATAACGAAGGAAAAACTCAATAGCCACGGTAATAAAAAAAGCCCTCTGGGTTTTAACGGTCAGAGAAAATATTTATTATGAAAATCAACTTACAGATTGAGTGGTATAAATGCGCTACCCTAGCCGATTTACTCCCATCTTATAATCCCTACCAAAGAACTCCTTGGATTTTCCTGTAACAATGGAACCAGACACTTTCCAGTTTTACATCAATTTTTTTCTCACGAATCACTTGAAGTAGCCAACACCATTAAAACCCCTTCTTCACAGCACCAACAACGCCAACGAAGGTAAAAGGGTAGGAAAGATTGATCGGCAAAGAGAAAATGGCGAGAAAACTGTTAACACAAGGCACACAATGATCTAATGACGATTTTCTCAATCGGAGCAAGATTAATGAAGTAAAAGATGAAAATTTCTCAAAGTGGGGCGCTCTAAAATGCTGTTGTCCAAAGTAGGGCAACTGAAATAAGGAGAGAATTTATAGAGAGCTTGAAAAGCTCGTTTAAAATTAAAGACAGTTGCCATGGTGCTCGAAGGCACTGAGGGTTTCAAGAGAAAACCCTATTTGGGCTCGAGCAAGAAGGCGGCGAGCATCGAGCGGATGGTTACTGGAATTTGGGCTCGAGTGCTAGGCGAGCTCACGGAAGGCGCAGGGCTACTGGAATCAGGGCTTGAGCAGATGTCGAGCGCACGGCAGGCACAGGACTGCTGGGATCAGGGCTCAAGTGAACTGTGAGTACACGACAGGCGCAAGGCTTCTGGAATTGGAGCTCAAGCAAAAAGCAGGCATGATGCTCCTAGAACCCAGGAACGAACATCCATGAAAATAAGCAAATACAGCACTTCAATGAACACAGCCCAACATCAACATGTAACTAAATATGGTCATAGAATATGCCAATCACAAAAATGACCCTAACAATCTCCCCCTTTGGCAATTCTATGACAAAACAGATATAGTAAATAAATATAAGAGAAGCACGGGTTCAAACACCACCAAGAGAGAACCCATGTATAAAAAAATCTACACCTAAGGAGAACTAAAAATAATACGAGTAAACATAAAAATTTTCACGTGAGCTGTTGTGATGATACGTTAACTGCCATGTCGATACTATAGCTGTGTTGCTTAGTCAACCATGGTTAGTCCAAATAGGCATAATACAAAGAGATATATTAAAGAAGATAACCATGCACAGTAGCATATAGCAATAGACACGTTATAAAAAAACAGGAACAATAATAATAGCATCACAATAATGAAGGCAGTACAGATGGTACAATCAGCAAGACAAATAAAAATATCTCTGAAAAATTCAAAAAGAACTCCCTCTATCAAAAATAAGATATCTCCCCCTAACAAAAATAAGATATCTCCCCCTAATAAAAATAACAACGACTCCCTCGAGCAAAACAGCAAACATATGGTCTCCCCCTATCAAAATAGCAAATGGACTCCCCTTTTTATCGTGAAGAGCCAAAGAGGGGATCACTCAGAGCCTGAAGAATCGTCAAGGGGCTAATGACCATACTGACGCCACCATCATCGAAGCTTACCCTTCTGTGTAGCCAAGCGGGCATCCATACGCTCAAACCCAGTAAGAATATCAGACCGCAACTGAGACTGTGAAGCATAAATGTGCTCCTACGAGGGATAGAGATGCTCAAAGTAATCGGCAAGATGAGACATCTAACCCATCAGGGCGGCGGAGGAAGAGGTAGAGTGCTGGGGAGAAGCGAAAGGGCTAGGACCTGAGGGTCGGGTAGGACGAGGCAGAGCTAGATGGTCCACCCTCGGGCTGAGAGGAAGGCACCTCAGGGAATGGCTCATTGAGCGGCTCCTGGGGATCCTCGACAAAGTGACGAGTATGAGACCAGCTCTAGACAAAGGAGGTGGAAGTGATAGGGCATACAAGTTGGAGACGAGAAAGATTGAAAAAAGGAAGACTGGGTCCAGGAAGTAGCCACTGAATAAGGCACCCGTGAGGAAGGTTGTCATCTTTACGAGTGGTGAAATAGGAGAGGATGTGAGAAAAAATGTGGGACGGCAAATCAATAGGCTGCCCACTCAAGAGAGCATACAAAAAGAGAGCTTTGTCCTTGGGAATGGTGAAAAAGGTGAGAACAGGAAAAAGGTTCATGACCTTGATATGGCTCACGACCATGTGCCTAGGTGAAAGAAGGGAAGCCTTGAAAGAGTGCCCATGCCACTCCATCGGTGCACCATGAAGACATGTAGTGACCTCATTTGGGAGAGGCCTAGAGAACGGGGGGAAAGAATAGTTGGGATTTGGCACCCGAGAGAGATCAAGAACTCGTGCAATCACATCAGGAGTAATCCGGAGGTGTTCCCCCATAAGTCGAAAACAATTAAAGGAAAATTCATGAATGTTAGAATAAAATTCTTGAATAAGGATAAGAGAGGGAGCAATGAAACCGGTGAGGACCGGCTCCCAATGTCGGTTAGAAAAGATAAAGGAGATGAAAGGGCCGAGGGAATCAAGGCTGACTTCCCGTTCAAGGGAGAGTTGTCGATGGGACATGTGTGAGGAAAACAAGGCCTCAGCCTCGGGACTGATAAAGTGATCCGGAGCAGAGAGGCCACTCAGCCAATTGCGTTTGCTAATCGTTTTTCGAGCAAATGACTTACACTGGCCTGACATCTGAAATACGCATATAAAAAGAAAATTGCAAGAAAACCCAAATAAGGTTATACCTACGCCCCCGTTTATATATATAGATATAGGAGTTTTGATTTTTTTTTTTATTTTGAGCTGTGTGTGGGGGGGGGGTGTGAAGCACAAGGAGAGGCGCAGTGCTGGCAGCACAAACCAGGCGCTCAACCAACCATGGGAGCATCTCCAGCGCACCAGCCGTAGGGATAGGAGAACAGGGACGGATTGCGATGCCCAGCCATGGGAGGGTGGCGAGGGACAAGGCCAAGGAGGCGCCATTGGCACCGGAAGAGCCGGGAACAGGGGATGCACAATAGCCATGGCAGGCACACGAGATCCATGCAGTAATGGGTGGATCTGGAGCAAATGGGTAAGAAAACAACGACCCATGAGGAAATCCAGCCAAAAACTGAAAGGAAGAAGGTCGGTGCCGCCATTAATGGTGGACGGAACGCAAAGGGAGAAACAAAGGAGAATGAGAGAAATTTACCTCGAAGATGTCGACAATGGGGAAGAAAGAAGGTAGATCTGGAGGTGGGTATGAGAGAGAGGCAGTAGGAGAGAGAGGAAAGCGGCCGAGAGGATTGAATGTGGAATGAAGGTTCGCTACGCGCACGCTACTCATTGGATGATAAAGGGATAGCAACGTGCACTCGAGCCCACGGAGAGCTAGCGCACCGACCACATGCCTTTTTTTTAAGTAGAACAAAGTAGTGTTAAAGTAATTCTCACACTATGTTAAAAAAATTTAGAAATAAAGTAATTGATCCAGGAAAGAAATTGCCACTTTCCTTTTTTTTTTTAATTTGATTAGGATTTCAGCTCACTTTTCTTGACCCATATTTTTCTCCTAAGTTTACTTTCTAATTCAACCTGTTTACTTATTCATTTAATTATTGAATGTGATGAACAAGTTTGTGCATTTTTATTCATTGTCTTTGGTTGTATAGAAAATTTATGGTATAGTAATGGGGACAAATGTGACCAATCTGCCCACAAGCATAACAAATAGGCACAAACTTAGGCATGAAAGGGGACTATTTAGATCTTTGGTGGAAATAGGTATTTGTTTTATTTGACCGGTGAATTTTGGTGGGTTTGTTCCTAACCTTTTGATTATATGGATTAGGCAAATGATTTGAGCCAAATCTTTTCTCCACACGTTGAGGCATTGACTTATTGAGTTTACATGTGTGAACGTTTTTGTGTGAAGTTTTTGTGGAGGGAATAAAGATAATTTTAGGTTGCAGGCCGTGTTAGGGAATATTCTCAACATATCCCAAACCCTTTTTGTGAGATCCCAAAATAAAAAGGGCCTAAAATGGGGATTAAAATGTTGACCGGCATGAAAGTATTGACCGGTTTTAAGTAAAAATTGACTGGCACGTTGGCAAGGAAATGGAGCAGTTGGCCTGAATAAAACTAAAGACAAAAGCAAACTTTACTATTTAGTTAAAATCCAACTAGCCGACAACCAAATGGAGTAAGTCAACTAACCTAGTTACTCCCACCTACCCCCTGAAAAGAATTACCGAACAAGTGACCTACCTCTACTTACCGACCTGCTCCCTCCTCTTTATATATATCGGACTCCGGTTGAGGGGCAGTGTGAGTTTCTGGCGCAAAGGAAGAATAAGGAGCGAAGAAGGAGGGAAGAACTTTGAGTCGGCCAAAGAGGGCGGTCAGGCAAGTTACTTCGGACGTTAACCTTTTTATGTTCCGATTTGTATCCATTTTTAAAGTTCATGCCTTAAGAACATTTTAACTCCAGAATGTTGCAAGTGTATCTCGAACGCTACTCTTTTAAGTTCTGTTTTTAAGAATATTGCTAAGTGTACCCCAGTTTTAAAAGTTCATGCTTTAAGAACTCCCGTTTCTAAGTCCAATTTTAAGAAAAGCTGCTAGTGTTTCTCTTTCCGATTTAGAATGCTTACCGTTTTAAAGTTACTATTTAAGTTGTATTTACGGTATGATGAATTTCATGGTTAGTTCATGTTCTCTGTTCTCTAGCTGCTTAAACCGAATTTGCATAAAACCGGACTAAAAATGAAATCGGCATTGTAAGCATCATTGCCTGATAAAATCAGAATCGGCCTGCTTGTATGATAAATCTAAACCGGCTTACCCTTGTGAAAATCAGAATCGGCCTACTTTCATGCTAAATCTGAATCGGCTTATCCTTGATAAAATCGAAATCGGCCCCTTGCATGATAAAATCGAAATCGCCCTTTGCATGTTTAAAATTAAAATCGGCCCCTTTGCATGTTAAAATCAAAATCGGCCCCTTGCATGATAAAATCAAAATCAGCCTTTGCATGTTAAAATCGAAATCGGCATTTTCATTTTTAAAATCGAAATCGGCCCCTTTTGCACGATAACAACAAAATCGGTCCCCTTTGCATGAAAACAAGATCGGCCTTCCCTGTTGATGAAAATGAAACCGGCCTCCACTTCATGAAATCACAACCGGTTCCTTTGCATGAAAAATCAAGTTCAGCCTTTGCATGAAAAATCAAGTTCAGCCTTTGCATGAAATCAAGTTCTGTCTTGCATGCTAAAAACAAGTTCGGTCTTCCTTAAATGATAAATAAACTTCGGCCTCCCTTGAATGATAAAACAAGTTCGGCCTCCCTTGAATGACAAATCAAGTCCGGCCCTCCCCTTCGCATGAAATCAAGTTCGGCCTCCCTTGAATGAGAAATCAAGTTTGGTTTTGCATGATAAAATCAAGTCCGGCTCTCCCCTTTGCATGATGAATCAAGTCCGGCCCCTTTTGCATAATTAAATCAAGTCCGGCCTTGTGAGGAGAAGAAAATCAAGTCCGGCTTCCCTTTTGTGAATCAAGATCGGCCCTCCCTTCCTTAAAAATCACAACTAGTCCCGTTTGCATGAAAAAAAGATCGACCTCCCCTCTTGATGAAAATGAAACCGGCCTTGAGTGATGAAATCCAAATCGGCCATTGTGAAGATGAATCCAAACCGGCCTTGTGAGGTGATAATCCAAACCGCCCTTGATTTTGAAACCGGCTTTGATTTTGAAACCAGCCTCTAATTTTAAAATCGACTTTATAATATAATTTTTAAATCGGCCTTGATTTGTATAAATGACGGATATATTTTGAAATTGGCTTGATTGTAAAATGACGGATATGTTCTAAAACCGGCCTTATGACACGAATTGTAAAGTCCGTCTTACTTGGACAGAAGAGATTTTGAACCGGCCTTCTTAAGACTCGAACTGTGATATTTTGTGCACAATTTCTGAAGGGTAAAATGTGATGTTTCTGATACATAAAATGGCTTTCAGTAAACGATAAGAAGAAAATATTTCTGTTATTGTTATTATGGACCCAGGACTGGTATGCAGTCAGGTTAGGTTCTCCGGCATGCCTTAGAACGTTATGCTGGTAATCAAGGATAACTTTGTCCATGGAGTTATATGTGGTCCGCCCCTCTTCAGGGCATTATAATAGGAGGGTAGCTTCTGTTCCGTTCTGGCCGGCACCCTCTTGGATAAGGGAAGGATCTCGTGATGTGGGATCATTCTGTTCTGTTATTGCCGTTGATTGTGGGGAGATGTACACAATCTATCTTTGATTATTTGCCCCCTCTGCTAGTATAGACCCTAGTAGAGTCCTTCACTGATAAAGATGAGATTTCTGTAAAATATGGAGGTAAGACCGACTTCTGCTTTCTGAAACATGAGTACAATGATTTCTGATTTACGAAGCTTGATCATTTCTATTTTATGTCTGTATGTGGTTCTACTTCCTTACGACATTTATTTTAAACGGTATCTGTTTTATTGAGTTCTGTTCTACATATATGTTTTACTGCATACCTGCATGTACTTTGTTGGGCCTTGGCTCACTATTTTTTATTTTTTTTCCTTCAGATGAGACTATAGAATTCGTGCCTGACGAGATGGAGTGACTAAAGCTCCTTTTAAGAGATTTTAAGGATTCCGAAGCATACTTTTGAAGTTACCACGGAAGAAGCAGCTGATGTAATGATCTAAATAGATGTATTTTTGAAATTGGATCCTTGTGCCTATGTGCGTATGAATGAATTTTATGGGAATGAGTTTAAATGCTTCGACAGGTTTTAGATTTACTTTCGCTGCATGTTTTATGGATAATGTGTGTGGGTCCTAGATGGTATCTGTGATCCTACATTATGAATGACGGAATCAAAAAAAATATCTGTTTCGTCACAATTAGTATCAGACAGATAAGATGCCTTAGGAATTGATCAATCGAAAAGCGGAAGCATAGGTTTGAATATTTGTACTAAATTTTCGTAGGATTAAGTTAGGGTAACTAAGGTGAGTAGATACCTTAAGAAGTCGGTTCCTAGGCTAAGTTTGAATTTCATAAAGCTGATGGATATTTTTCTTTTCTCTGACTGACTTTTTGAGATTTCAATGTTGCACCTGTCTTGATTTTAGGGTGGTTAATGAAAGGAGAAGAAGATATGGCCAGGGTAGTGCTAGTACCCCCATGATTGAGAAGCTGAGTATGTGACTTTGTTGGAAAGGGTGACGCATGTTGTAGAGAAGATGGAACAACGTCATGTGGCCCTGCTTCTTGCACCACAATCGATTCCATCTATGTACGAGAGGTTTAAGGCAGCGAATGTGCTTGTATTTTTAGGAGAAGCAGATCCGTTGGAGGTAGAAAATTGGATTAGGAAATTGAAGAAAGTACTTACAGTTATCCAATATTCTGATAGTGAAAGAGTTACCTTTGCAACTTTTAAATTAGAAAAAGAGGCCGATGATTGGTGGGCTAAAAAGAAAAGAGCAATGGGATGGTTGGATGAGGAAATTTCTTGGGAGACGTTTGAGGAGGCTTTCTGGGAAGAATATATTCCCAATAACCTTTAGGATTGGAGGGAAAGAGTCCTTATAGAACTTAGGCAAGGGAGTCACACCGTAGCAGAGTATAGCGCGAGGTTCATCGAATTGTCTCATCATGTACCTCTCATTAGTAAAGATCAATTGATGATGACTAAGAAGTTCCTGCAATGGTTAAATAATGAGATTAGAAATGAATTCGTGATCCAGGAGTTTCAGACTTATGCTAAGATCCTAGATAGGGCCTTAGTACTCGAGAAAGAGCTAGAGACACAAACATTTCTTACAAAAAGAGCTGCTAGTTGGGCGAATCCTGGTAGGAAATCACATGTAGAACCACCTAAGTCATCCAAGAAGGCAAAAATGGTGGATGCGGGGAAGAGCACTATTGAAGTTTTGTCAGTGACTAGTTCGCCAACATCAACTGCTAAATGCGCATATTGTAGGAAGAAGCACATGGAAAAAATTTGTTATAAAGCAATGGAAGCATGCTATAATTGTGAAAAGTTGGGTTACCTGATAAAAGATTACCCGTTACCAAAAGGTCAAAAGCAAAGAAGTCAATTGTTGTGGTTAGAGTATCGCGGTGACAGTGCCAGGCCCAGAGACACCCCGAAGGCAGATGAAGGTATTCACTTAATCATGAAATTTTGATTTGTTTCCTGATTGTATAGATATATGTGTGCTTTGTGGATTTTGTGAGATTTAGGAACTGTAGCATAGATGAGTATACAGTTGAAAGAAAGAATACTCTATTCATTTGGTCGGCATAGCAAATAAGTATAGCTGATGGTTTAGCATTGATCTTTGAGAAACTGTAAACCTCTGGGGTTGAAATAATACTCAAGGATGTTGGCAAAAGATGCAGTACCCTGTCATTAAGTTATGAAATTCTGAGTAAGAGGCAAGATTAAATGAGTTAAAAGGCGTTCAACTTAATTAGAATTAGGATTGCCCTTTTTGAAGTCAATAGATGACCGTTCAAGAATCTGGCTATGTAGGTTTTAAGGAACGTATGAATGACCAAGCTAATCTGTTTTAATGAGCGGTTTTTAGGAAGCTGAATTTGACATTAGTCGCTAAGGATTTGTGTAGAATTAAAAGAGTATCGACTAGACACTATTAATGGAGTCGTAGAACCATATGATAGTAGGACTTGTCGATGATCAGATAAGTTAGCATAGGTGACGAGTTTATAAGAAAGATTGGGCATTTGTTAGTCCATACTAATAGGCAATCACCCACGAGCAAGTGGGAGAGGTGTCCGTGGGGTGGAATTGCTTCACCTGTAATTAAAAATTTTGTGATAAGATCTTTGAGGATTTAGGAATGATCCCTTGAAAGAGATTGAAGTCCCATGAAATTAAAAGTTGAAGGTAGTGACAGGTGAATCTCAAGGTATTCAACAGAGGTGAATACTAAGATCAATAGTTGATATCAGAAGTCTCCATTCGAAAGTATGAAGAATCACTTTGAAGATAATCCTGACCTGATAATTTTAAGAATTTTGAAGATGAAATTTGATAATTGTTGAGAAAACTCTAGGATTATGTCTTTTTGTGTCGCCTGTGGATTGATATTCTTGGGATAAGTAGGAGAGGAATTCCTTGTCAAAATTACTTTTTTATTAATTAAAATCGGTAATAGAATGTCTCCACTTAAATGATGATCAAATGATTCACTCATGATAATTTCAAATGATGTGTTTTGGTTGAATCAATTGATTCATATACCAACGAGGTCTTAAAATTGTTAAGTGTAGAGGTAATGAATTGGACAATGGAATCTGAAGCCACATTGAACCAGTAGTGACCGTATAAATTGTAGTTTTTGATCTTGCCATTGGTTGAGGGTTTGAGAAAAGTTGTTTCCCTCGGTATATGGACTTTGAGATTTTGAGGCTGTTAAGTGTTAGGGTCTCAAGGTCTTGAGCAATGGTCTAAGACTGAACCAAATCCGTAGAGACTATTATAGTTAGGACTTCTTATTCTGTTATGAATTGAGGATCTGTGAGAGATATATAAGTGGTATGAATATCTTAGAATCAATCTAAGTCAAGGTTATCACATGGCTCGGATGTTCGAAAGGGAATATGACGTGAAAATGAAGAAGATGTAAAGTGTCCTGCTTCTTAGGTCTAAATGTACCTTGAATTTTATGTTGAGATTTTAGTTGAGCATGGAAAAAGAATCAAAATTTCAGGTTGTGAAAGTGGCAATAAGGTGAAATTGATTAATCTAAAGTTAACTGATTGATCAGAGCGCGCGGCGGAAGAGTGATGAACCTGTGCATATAAAAAGGTTTAAGTTAATATCCAAAGAAGATGCTCAGCATTGAGGTTCAGCGCGAAAGGAAATGAGGTATTTCGCTAATTTCAAGGATAAAATTCCTTCAAGTGGAGGAGAATTGTGAGATCCCACAATTAAAAGGGCCTAAAATGGGGATTAAAATGTTGACCGACATGAAAGTATTGACCAGTTTTTTTGGTAAAAATTGACCGGCACGTTGACAAGAAAATGGAGCAGTTGGCCTGAATAAAACTAAAGATAAAAGCAAACTTTACTATTTAGTTAAAATCCAACTGGCCGGCGACCAAACGGAGTAAGTCAACTAACCTAGTTACTCCCACCTACCCCCTGAAAAGAATTACCGAACAAGTGACCTACCTCCACTTACCCACCTGCTCCCTCCTCTTTATATATATCGGACTCCAGTTGAGGGGTAGTGTGAGTTTCTGGCGTGAAGGAAGAATAAGGAGCGAAGAAGGAGGGAAAAACTTTGAGTCAGCCAAAGAGGGCGGTCAGGCAAGTTACTTCAGACGTTAACCTTTTTAAGTTCTGATTTGTATCCATTTTTAAAGTTCATGCCTTAAGAATATTTTAACTCCAGAATGTTGCAAGTGTACCTCGGACGCTACTCTTTTAAGTTCTGTTTTTAAGAATATTGCTAAGTGTACTCCAATTTTAAAAGTTCATGCTTTAAGAACTCCTGTTTCTTAGTCCAATTTTAAGAAAAACTGCTAGTGTTTCTCCTTCCGATTTAGAATGATTACCGTTTTAAAGTTACTGCTTAAGTTGTATTTACGGTACGATAAATTTCATGTTTAGTTCATGTTCTCTGTTCTCTACCTGCTTAAACCGAAATTGCATAAGACTGGACTAAAAATGAAATCGGCATTGTAAGCATCATTGCATGATAAATCAGAATTGGCCTGCTTGTATGATAAATCTGAACCGGCTTACCCTTGTGAAAATTAGAATCGGCCTACTTGCATGCTAAGTCTGAATCGGCTTATCCTTGATAAAATCAAAATTGGCCCCTTGCATGATAAAATCGAAATCGGTCCCTTGCATGATAAAATCGAAATCGGCCTTTGCATGTTAAAAATCGAAATCGGCCTTTGCATGTTTAAAATCAAAATCGGCCCCTTTGCATGTTAAAATCGAAATCGGCCCCTTGCATGATAAAATCGAAATCGGCCTTTGCATGTTAAAATCGAAATCGGCCTTTGCATGTTTAAAATCGAAATCGGCCCCTTTTGCATGATAACAACAAAATCGGTCCCCTTTGCAAGAAAACAAGATCGGGCTCCCCTCTTGATGAAAATGAAACCGGCCTCCACTTCATGAAATCACAACCGGTTCCTTTGCATGAAAAATCAAGTTCGGCCTTTGCATGAAAAATCAAGTTTGACCTTTGCATGAAATCAAGTTCAGTGTTGCATGTTAAAAACAAGTTCCGCCTCCCTTGAATGATAAATCAACTTCGGCCTCCCTTGAATAATAAAGCAAGTTCGGCCTCCCTTGAATGAGAAATCAAGTTTGGTTTTGCATGATAAAATCAAGTCCGGCCCTCCCCTTTGCATGATGAATCAAGTCCAGCCCCTTTTGCATAATGAAATCAAGTCCGGCCTTGTGAGGAGAAGAAAATCAAGTCCTACTTCCCTTTTGTGAATCAAGATCTGCCCTCCTTTCCATAAAAATCACAACTGGTCCCGTTTGCATGAAAAAAAGATCAGCCTCCCCTCTTGATGAAAATGAAACCGGCCTTGAGTGATGAAATCCAAACCGGCCATTGTGAAGATGAATCCAAACCGGCCTTGAGTGATGAAATTCAAACCGGCCATTGTGAAGATGAATCTAAACCGGCCTTGTGAGGTGATAATCCAAACCGCCCTTGATTTTGAAACCGGCTTTGATTTTGAAACGGCCTTCTGATTTTAAAATCGGCTTTATAATATGATTTTTAAATCGGCCTTGATTTGTATAAATGATGGATATATATTGAAATCGGCTTGATTGTAAAATGACGGATATGTTCTAAAACCGGCCTTATGACACGAATTGTAAAGTCCGTCTTACTTGGACAGAAAAGATTTTGAACCGGCCTTCTTAAGACTCGAACTGTGATATTCTGTGCATAATTTCTGAAGGGTAAAATGTGATAGTTCTGATACTAAAAATGGCTTTCAGTAAACGATAAGAAGAAAATATTTCTATTATTGTTATTATGGACCCAAGACTGGTATGCAGTCAGGTTAGGGGAGATGTACACATGGCATTATAATAGGAGGGTAGCTTCTGTTCGATTTTGGCCGGCACCTCCCTTGGATAGGGGAAGGATCTCATGAGGTGGGATCATTCTGTTTTTTTATTGCCGCTGGTTGTGGGGAGATGTACACAATCTATCATCGATTATTCGTCGCCTCCGCTAGTTGAGTCTACTAGTAGGGTCCTTTACTGATAAAGATGAGATTTCTGTAAAATATGGAGGTAAGACCGACTTCTGCTTTCTAAAACATGAGTACAATGATTTCTGATTTCCAAAACTTGATCGTTTCTATTTTACGTCTGTATCATGGTTCTACTTCCTTATGACATTTATTTTAAACAGTATCTATTTTATTGAGTTCTGTTCTGCATATGTATTTTACTGCATACCTGCATGTACCTTGTTGGGCCTCGACTCACTGTTTTCTGTTTTTCCCTCCAGATGAGACTATAGAAGTTGTGCCTGACAAGAAGGAGTGACTAAAGCTCCGTTTAAGAGATTTTAAAGATTCTTAAGCATACTTTTGAAGTTACCACGGAAGAAGCAGCTGATGTAATGATCTAAATAGATGTATTTTTGAAATTGGATCTTTGTGCCTATGTGCGCATGAATGAATTTTATGGGAATGAGTTTAAATACTTCGACAGGTTTTAGATTTACTTCCACTACATGTTTTATGGATAATGTGTGTGGGTCCTAGATGGCATCTGTGATCCTGCGTTATGAATGACGGAATCAAAAAAAAAATATCCGTTCCGTCATACTTTTTATTTTCAGCATATTTTTCAAGACCCAACATATGATCATGTTTTTTGAGTTCCACTTGAAAATTTGCTCATGTCATTCTTAGTTTTCTTAAGCTCAAATTCTAGGGATTTAATTTTGGTGATTAAGGAACTGTTATGCATTTCTAGTTCACGTGTATCTTTGTGGTACTATGCAATGGGTCATAATTTCTACCTTGTTTTTTTTTCCAATTTGATGAGCTTATTGTTTGAGGTTTTATTTGTTTCCTTTACTTTTAAATATTTTCTAAACAGTTTGTCCAACACTTCTTGAAGTCCATAAAATTCGTTATCAAATTCTTTATGAGTGGAATCTGATTGTTCAGGAGGTGCACTAGTAGCTTCATCACCACCAATAATAGTTGTCTTAAAAGCTATATAATTTACCTCATCATCCCCTATAGATTATTCATCGTGATTTTCATCATCTTCATCATCCGTTAAAGACACATTTAAAACTTTTCCTTTCTGACGCTTAAAATTTGGGCACTCGGTCTAGATATGACCGAAATTGTGGCATTCATGGCATTGGATTCCTTCGGGTTTCTTATTTATGGAATCTTTACTTTCCTTTGTCTCTTTCATGATCAAAGTGTAAGATAAATTAGTTCCTTTGAAGGGCCGTTTGCTATTCTTATTTCTAAAGAATTTCTTAAAATTTTTGATGAACATTGCAAACTCCTTATTACTACATGACTCTTCGTCCGAATGATGATCTCTCTCTTTTTTTATAGTTTTCAGGGCAATTGATTTATTTTTTTATTGAGGAAGAATGTGCTCATAAGTTTGAAGGGACCCAACAAGTTCTTCTATTTTCAATTTGTCTAGATCTTTACTTTCTTCGATTGCAGTGACTTTAGGTCTAAATCGTTTAGGGAGAGATCGAAGAACTTTCCTAACTATTCTATATTCAGGAATTCATTTTCCTAAATTAAATGATGAGTTTACAATATCATTTAATTGAGCGTAAAATTCATTGAATGTTTCATCATCATTCATTCAAATTTCTTCAAATCTAGTCGTAGGAATTTATAGTTTTAAATTTTTGACAAGTTTGGTGCCTTCATGAGTGATTTCAAGAATATCTCATACATCCTTTGAGGTCTCACACATAGAGATATGTTTAAACTCTTCGGGGGATACGACTATAAAAATAACATGTAACCCCTTACTATTCTAATTGCACGAATCAAGCTCTTCTTTTGTCAACACGGATAGAGCTTTCGGTTCATCACCCGTAATACTTTTGGATGGAGTCCACCTAGTTTGAGTGCTTGCCCACATGCGCTCATCCATCAATTTAAGAAAGGCTTTCATACAAACCTTCTAATAAATATAATTGCTCTCATCAAAAGTAAGGAGGAACACGCAGCGATTGACTAATATGCATCTAGATTGGGGTCATGGATCGGAGTGAGTTTCTAATACCAATTAAAAAGGACGTTTGTCCTTAATTACACAATAAAGTTTTGACCTTGTATAGGATTAGTAGAAATAGTATAAATTTAAATATTTAATACATGTAAAGAATATTTATATCTAGATGTCAAGAATAATAATATACATAAAACGTATACGACAATAAGCAATAGTAAAAAGAGACAATTTTTTGGAGACGAAGGAAAAACTCGATACCCACGGTAGTTGAGAAAAACTCTCCGGGTTTTAACGGCCAAAGAAGATATCCATTATGAAAATTAACTTATATATCAGGTGATACAAATACGCTAATCTAGCCGACTTACTCCCGTCTTATGATCCCTACTAAGGAACTCCTTGGATTTGCCCGTAACAACAAAACCGGACACCTTTTAATTTTCACGTCAATCTTCTCTCACGAACCGCTTAAAATAGCCAACACCATTGGAACCCCTTCTTCACAGCACTAACGTCGCCAACGAAGGTAGAAGGGTAGGAATAATGGATCGGTAAAGAGAAAATGGTGAGAAAATCGTTAACACATAGCACACAATGATGTAATCACAATTTTCTCAATCAGGGCACGATTAATGGGGTAAAAGATGAAAATTTCTCAAAGTGAGGCACTCCAAAATGCTGCTGTCCAAAGTAGGGTAACTGAAATAAATAGAGAATTTATAGAGAGCTCAAAAAGCCCGTTTAAAATTAAAGATTGTTGCAGCGGCGCTCAAGCGCGCGACATGCTCATCGAGGGTTTCAAGAGAAAACCCTATTTGGGCTCGATCGAGAAGGTGGCGAGCATCGAGGGGATGGTTACTGAAATTTAGGCTCGAGTGCTAGGCGAGTTCACGAAAGGTGCGCGGCTATTGGAATCGGGGCTAGAGTAGATGTCGAGCGCATGGCAGGTGCAGGGCTACTGGAATCAGGGTTCGAGCAGACTGCAAGCGCACTGCAGGCACGGGGCTTCTGGAATCAGAGCTCGAATGGATAGCAAGTGAACAATAGGCGTGATGCTCCTAAAACCTAGGAATGGACAGCCATGAAAATATGCTAATACAGCACTTCAATGAATACAGCGCAACATCAACATATGACTAAATATGTTCACGGAATATGTCAATCACAAAAATAATCCTAACATGACTAATATGCTATTATTTATAAATACATTTATTTCTGTAAAAAATTGGGCATAGTCTCACTCAAATTTGGACAATAACCATACATATAACCTGAACAATAAACCCTGTATAAGTCATATAAATAGGTAGACTTTAAATATTCAATCACAACACATACACAGGATCAAAATGAAATGCCATTACATCCATGGCTCCAACACAGTAATCTCAAACTACCATATTGGACTAATAAAAGATGCCATCTAAGAACCTGTACAAATCTAAAATCAAACCTGCGAAAACATACTATGCCATAATAATATACAATATTTAACTTGTATTAGTTATTTATATTCACATTACATCGAACACAAACAAAATTTCAAGTCTCCGAGGTCCAACAATCTTCATTTAGCTATTCCTTATTTTTACTCTTTCTTATCAGGTATTAGCTAATTTATTTCATCTGAAAGAGTAAACAAAAATAGCAATGGATGAGCCAATTGCTCAACAATGTACTATAATAACAACGACATATAAATTTTTCATATAAAACACACACACACACACAGATATATATATATATATATATATATATATAAAGAGATATATCGAAAGAATTAGGAGTCAAATGTGTATATGGATAATGCAGAAGTATGAAACGATACTTAAACATGAACAGGAGAACAAAAATCTTGTCTTTGCTTGTTTTATTTTCTCATTTAATTATTTTTTCACTTATTTTAGTTAAAAAACATGCTAAAAATCATATAACAATTCAAAATTTACTCGTCTTCTAGGATAATTTTTATTATCTTGAGGGATCAGAGCTAATAGGTCCTACAAACTAATGGAGTAAATAATCGATAATAGATTGTATTCACTTCACATAATCAAAGGCCTTGATTTTTCCTTATTTACATCCCAAAAATAAGATGGTCATGGGTTCCTGGTTATTTACATCCCCAGGACAGGATGATCATGAATTCTTAATTCTCATCCTCCATAGTAATGCTCCGAGGAAGGCAGACCACATATCACTCTATGGACGGAGTTATCCTCGATTAGCACTGTAATATCCTAAGTCATATCAAAGAACATTACCCACTAAATAACAAATCTTTGATCCAATTGCTTACTAATTTTAACTTAATTTAGGAAATTCTGATTCTTATTTATTAGCCTTAGTTCTTATTCATTAAAAAACACTTCAACTTCACATAACTAAGTTTTCAGATAACTATGGAGTTGTCAGTAATTTCAAATGGCATATCTTTTAACAAAATTTTGGATAAAATCATCCGATAAGCTTAAATGATTTATAGTATAATATTTTCACTCCATAACTAAAAAATTTACAAAATCATACATTCATTTTTTAGCTTAAACTTGAGAAAAATGTTAAAAACAAATTCGGACAGGAAATAGATGCTAACCGACGAATTGAACCCATAAATCATAATATCCATACTTAAATATGTAATTTATTTATAAAATCATGAAAAAACTGAAAAATATATGGTATTACATGATAAATCTTAGAGGTAAGGATATTAGAGTAATAATACCCAAAAGTGAACAACAAAAGGCAACAACAAGAAAAGATAGAGCTTAGGGTACACTTATCTCAACCTGATTTACTGTTTTTCTTTCTCTGATCGGGTTAAAACTCGCCTGAAATTCCTTATCTTCCTCTTTTTCCCTCTCCTTTCTCTTCTCTTCTTTGCTTGTCGTGCCCTATTTTCTCTCTTATTCCTCTATTTAAAACGTGAAACAGTAAGTCGATGGGGTAAAACACTGACTAGTGCTCGAACGCCAGTCGAACAAGCCTCAGGTACACCCTCCCTAAAAATCGTGCTCGAGCGCCCTTCGAGCATGCTTTGGGCACGATCCCCATTGGAATTAGCACCACCAGTTTTGCTCGAGCCTCCATCGAGCGTGGGCCTTAATTTTCTTCAACTGCGATCCAATCTCAATTTTCTCAAATACATTCATCCTAAATTTGATTACATTAATTTAATTACTAGAATTTACTATGTCTTAGAAACCCGCACCTTATATATGGGTTGAAAAAAAATTGAGTATTTAATACCTACATATTGGCGGTGCCCAACAAAGATTAGAATGTATAATTCACAAGAAAAAAAAATTAGATTTTAAAGTCGTTAGTGGATACTTTATTGGTTATCCAGAAAAATCTAAAGGGTATAGATTTTACTATTCATAATATAGTATGAGAATAATAAAAATCGATAATGTCAGATCCTTTGAGAATGGTAAAATCAGTAGGAGTGATATTTTATAAAATATGAAGATTAAAGAAATTAGGATATAAGTCCATATACCTATAATTTCTAAAGAAATTATTGTTTCAACTATTATTGAATAACAAATTGATAATTCTATCCTCCATAATGAGAATGTTGCCATCAAACGTAATACAAAATAATCACAAGAAGTAGTATTAAGAAGATCTCATAGAGAAAGGAGATATACTATTTTAAATGATCATTTGGTTTATCTACAAGGATCTGAACATGATATAAGGATATATGATAATCTGATTTCTTTCCAATAAGTTATAGAAAGAAGTGATTCTTCTAAATGAATTGATACCATAAAGGATGAGTTAAAATTAATATCGCATAATAAAGTTTAGAATTTTATCGAATTGCCTAAGGGTTACAGAACAGTTGGTTGTAAATAAGTATCTAAAATCAAACGTGACTTTAAAGGCAATATTGAATGATATAATGTTAGACTTGTAGTTAAAAGTTTTACTCAAAAAGGTGGCATTGATTATAGAGAGACTTTTTCTCCAATTTCTAATAAGGATTCCTTAAGAATGATAATTGACATTGGTAGCATATTTTGACTTAGAGTTACATTAAATAGATGTAAAGACTACTTTTCTAAATAGAAACTTAAATGAA
The DNA here is from genome assembly GCA_033239525.1 of Nepenthes gracilis. Taxonomy (NCBI): domain Eukaryota; kingdom Viridiplantae; phylum Streptophyta; class Magnoliopsida; order Caryophyllales; family Nepenthaceae; genus Nepenthes; species Nepenthes gracilis. Next base: position 7,063,639 of record BSYO01000022.1, on the reverse strand, counting down.
GAAGTTTATATGAAATAGCCTAAAGGATACTCAATTAAATGATAAGATAACTTATTTATAAATTAAAGAAATCAATATATGAAATTAAACTAGTCTCACGATAATGGTACCTTAGGTTTTATGATACTATTTTATCCTTTGATTTTATAGAAAATGCTATTGATTGATGTTTATACTTGAAGGTTAGTAGGAACAAATTTATATTTTTGATTCTATATATTGATGATATATTACTTGCAAGCAGTGATCTTGGATTGTAATATAAGATTAAGGGCTATTTCTCTAAAAATTTTAATATGAATGATATGAGTGAGAAAACTTATATCATAAGGATGAAAATATTTCAAAATAGATCACATGGATTATTGAGACTATCTCAAAAAGGATATATTAAGAAAATTTTAGAGAGATTTAGGATAGAGAACTATGCAACCAGTATTGCTCAAGTTCAGAAACGTGATAAATTTAATTTTATAGAATGTCCACAAAATGAATGAGAACGAAATCAAATAAAGGATATTCTTTATACGTTTGCTATAGGAAGTTTGGTAGCATATTTTGACTTAGAGTTACATTAAATAGATGTAAAGACTACTTTTCTAAATAGAAACTTAAATGAAGAAGTTTATATGAAATAACCTAAAGGATTCTCAATTAAATGATAAGATAACTTATTTATAAATTAACGAAATCAATATATGAAATTAAACTAGTCTCATGACAATGGTACCTTAATTTTATAATACTATTTTATCCTTTGATTTTATAGAAAATGCTATTGATTGATGTTTATACTTGAAGGTTAGTAGGAACAAATTTATATTTTTTATTCGATATGTTGATGATATATTACTTGCAAGCAGTGATCTTGCATTGTTATATAAGATTAAGGGCTATTTCTCTAAAAATTTTAATATGAATGATATGAGTGAGAAAACTTATATCATAAGGATGAAAATATTTCAAAATAGATCACATGGATTGTTGAGACTATCTCAAAAAGGATATATTAAGAAAATTTTAGAGAGATTTGGGATAGAGAACTATGCAACCAGTATTGCTCAAGTTCAGAAACGTGATAAATTTAATTTTATAGAATGTCCACAAAATGAATGAGAACGAAATCAAATAAAGGATATTCTTTATACGTCTGCTATAGGAAGTTTGGTAGCATATTTTGACTTAGAGTTACATTAAATAGATGTAAAGACTACTTTTCTAAATAGAAACTTAAATGAAGAAGTTTATATGAAATAACCTAAAGGATTCTCAATTAAATGATAAGATAACTTATTTATAAATTAACGAAATCAATATATGAAATTAAACTAGTCTCATGACAATGGTACCTTAATTTTATAATACTATTTTATCCTTTGATTTTATAGAAAATGCTATTGATTGATGTTTATACTTGAAGGTTAGTAGGAACAAATTTATATTTTTTATTCTATATGTTGATGATATATTACTTACAAGCAGTGATCTTGCATTGTTATATAAGATTAAGGGCTATTTCTCTAAAAATTTTAATATGAAAGATATGAGTGAGGAAACTTATATCATAAGGATGGAAATATTTTGAGATATATCACATAGATTGTTGGGACTGTCTCAAAAAGGATATATTAAAAAAATTTTAGAGAGATTTGGGATAGAGAACTATGCAATCAGTATTGCTCCAGTTCAGAAACGTGATAAATTTAATTTTATACAATGTCCACAAAATGAATGGGAATGAAATCAAATAAAGGATATTCTTTATGCGTCTGCTATAGAAAGTTTGATGTATGCATAAATTTACACTTGACTAGATATAAGTTTCGCGATCGGTATGCTTAGACAATACCAAAGCAATATTAGTATGGATCATTAGAAAGCTACAATGAAAGTAATGAGATGCTTGTAAGAAATTAAATACTACATGCTTACCTATAAGAAGTTCGATTATTTAAAGGTGATAGGATAATCGATTCAAATTAATACTGGATATTCAAATACTAAAAAGTTCACATCTGGATATATTTTTTTGGCTAAAAGAGCTCTTTTATGAAAAAGTACAAATTAATTTGTGATTACCAAGTCCATGATGAAAGCAAGGTTTATGGCATGCTTTGAAACCACTGTACATACATCATGGCTATAGAATTTTATTTCAAGACTTGAAATTATTAATAGTATAGTCAGGTCGTTAAAAGTTTATTATGATAATTTTGTAGCAGTTTTTCTTATCAAAAAGGACAAGTATTCAAATGGTGTTAAGTATATGAAAATTAAATATATTACCGTTAAAAGTAAAATTCAGAAATAAAAAGTATTAATAGAGTATATTAGGATCGAACTTATGATTGTAGATCTATTAACTAAAAATTTATTATCAAAAGTATTTGTAAATCATATTGACAGTATGGATCTTTGTCGTTATCCATGATATAATAATATTAGTCTATCATTTGAGATCTAACATAATGTATTTCTGGTAACTCATGTTTATTCCATATTATTCAAATTTAAAGTTTTGAATTATTGATGACAGGAACAGTTTCTCATGAAGATATTATTATTAGATTATATGATATTTTTTATTTAAGACTTAATCATGTAATTTACAAGAATTGTGGTATATGGAAAGAACTATGTTGTATAATGAAGTGGAACCGTCATGACTCATATTTGTCGATTACTTGATTATAGTATTATGACATATAAATTATTAGAAGATGATAATATTACGTGCTTAAAATTTATTTTAATCTATTCTGATAAATATTATTATCATATGGGTCAAATAAGAGAATATTAAAAATATATCTCACATGACGAGACATATAAACTGTTAATTTATTAAATTAATTAAATAAATATGATCCTATTGGTTTATAAATAATAAAAAATTTTAAAAAAAGATATGCTCATTCAAGATATATTCTTTAATGGAAATGATATATTATTTCTCAATAGGTATATCCTTTAGCGAATATATTTATCTTTATAAGATATATACGTTGAGCGAATGGATATTATTTATCAATAATTATACCTATTTATGACACATCTCTTGGATTAAAAGATGGATATTTTAATAATTTTTTAAGAGATGGAGCCCTTTAGTTATAGGTGATATTTTTTTAATATATTAAATAATATTTAAAATAAAATAAATTTATTTAAAAGAAATAAATTAATTTAATTATATAGACACCACTTTTTAAATTTAATTATATATATATATATATATATTTCACTAACATATAAATATACTGTTCATAATTATGTACACTCTGCTTACATATATGCATCATTAATAATATACGGATAGATAATCACACCAAATAATTAATGGAAGACGTAAGACATGCAATTAAACAAATGTTTAATCCAAGTTGATGTAACATAAAGCCGTACGGCTGGCATTACATGAAGGGGCACTGTTTAAAGTCAACCAAACGTATGATCCATAAATCAAGCAGCCTCTCGTTTATAACGCCAAATATATGGAAAAGTTAATTATCTAACTCAACTAACTTCATTATCAATTAAGAGATATGACACATAATTATGCAATGTTTATTAAAAGTTGACGAATGAGCAGACAGTATTTTTGACAGGGCGTGCCTTCCATTGTTGAAAGTCAAATGTGTGACTTGTCAGTGTCTTTTTCCTATCATAAGTAGGCGGGGGTATCCATTCTTCTTTAAAAAAAAGTCACATCATTGTAAATATTAATTTAGAGTCATCATCATAAATTATATTATTATAGATATTATTCTATGATAATCGAAGCATTGGTAGTTATCAAATTTTGCTTGAAGTTTAATGCCTTTTAATTCAAATTTGGGCATGAGGAATTGCTAATTGAATTAGAGATACATAGTATAATTAAGGTGAAGTATGATATAAAATAATAATATTTTTATAATAAATATTTTGGTTTTATAAGGCCGTGATTGCTTATAGTTTCCCAAAGGATGGGTGTAATGGTATCGGTCCGTAAGGTACAATATGACTAGATTATATTTTATAAAAATACAATTACTTTTATTCATAATGGAGAAAATTATTTAAGAATATAAATAGTACTTATAATTATATAAAAAATAAGTAGTCTATTTAGAAATACGTAGAAAGACAGAATTTTAATCCATTTATACCTAGATGGACAGTAACTGTATACGTAACAAATGATGAACTTTTTATCAAAAACTCGATATCATAAAAGCAATTACGAAGCTAGATTAATAATCATGCCACAATGAATTTACTTGTACAATAAGGTAATAAAAAGTTCGTAAAAAAATAAATAATATGTAATTTTATTAATAAAATAAAACTCAAAAATCAATCAGTTCCAAATAAAATTTATTTAGATTATGAGTCATCAATAAAAAATTTATAATATGAGAAAATTATATTTATTTATTGATAGCTCAGATGTATTAGACCCTAATCGATTGACAAAAACTCGTGATTACCTAATAATTCTCTAGATATGCACACCTCAGGAAAATCAAAATTATTGATTTTCTCCAATTATATTTAATTAAGAGCAAAAATTTTTGCTTTTAATTAATTAGCACTCGGGAGGCCGCTGATTCCAGTTTTCTCCTAGGTGCGCAGCGCCTGCTGCGTGGTGGGCCTACGTTCGAGTGCTAGCCTGTGATTTATACGGCTCCCTCGATCATTTTTCATCCATTTTCGGAGAGAAGAGAGAGGGAGGAGGAGAAGAGAGAGAATGTGAGATCAAAATCCTTCGAGTCCGAATCTGTGCTCAAGTTAGTTGAAAAAGTGATAAATCGGGTCGAGACAAGTGTACTCATACCCTCCTCCTTAGTTTTCTTATAATTTTGTCTTATTTTCTTCGAGTTTTCTCATTTTGATACTTGTTTAAATTTGTATTTTGTAGTTCCTAAGACTCAAACATGCATATATGTAAATTCCATGCCCAAATTTGTAGATTTAGTCAGTTTTCGGACACCAAAATCCTAACCTCATGCTTGGGACCTTTTTCCCACGAATTTTTGGAGCTTTTGTATAATTTGGGAATAGAATATCATTACCCATGTCTAGTATAAGTTAATTTATCGATTGAGTATCCGATTGGATGATTTTAGGTAAACACTCGTTCGTTGGAACCCTATGTTGCATTCGGACCACATTTGATCAATTATATTGGGTTTAAAGTATAAATTGGCCTTAGATGATCGATACCCATGACTTGGGCAAATGATTGTATGAATGTTATACCCTGAATTTATAGTTTTGACCCGTCTCTGGATAGGGAACCGTAAACGTACATCTCAGAGGAATTAACTGATTAAATTAGGATTTATGAGTGAATTAGCTAGAGGATGTTATTACCCGCACCATGAATAAGCTAATTTATCGTTTAGTCGTTCGAATTGGTAGTTTTGTAGGGTTTTATACTCCCCAGAACCCTAACCCATGTCCTTTTTAAACTTAGTCTGAATCAATCATAATTATGCAAGATTTCAGCTCCAAAAATTATAATACATGCAATTGTGATGTAATTGTCATCAAGAAACTCCCAAGACATGATAGTGTCATTATGGTAAGAATTTTCTGATTGTTCCAATCAGATGATGAATTATGCATGTATTATGAACACAATGATTTGAAAGTTTAAAGAATCAGGCCATGAACCACTTACGAAAGAATTAACGATTGAAAGTTTTTAAGAATTCTGTCTGGCATAATCTAAAAAGAAATTTCTTAATCTTTCTAAACTCCAAGAAATATTATGTATGAATTATGAACACGGGAGGTTTCACGCTCGCAAAGGATATGGAAATATGCTTATGGAAAGGAATCTGATGATGGAGAAAATTCTATAATTAAGTGATGGACCTATGAATTGATAGAATTATGAAATGTTCTCCGACAGAGTAAGAACAAAGGAACTTGTTATGGCGTTTAAGAATAGAATTTCCTAATGAAATAAGGAATTAAGAACTTGGACCAAGAATTATGGATAACAAATTTTGACATGCTAGGAAAATTATATTGAAAACTCCAGGATTACTCTGGCTGCGTATCCTGGTCGTGTTATATAAAGGGTAAAGTTCCTTGGCATGTCTTAATATGTTGTAACGAAAAGTTGTAGTCTGTTCTGGAACCGCTTGTGGTTGGGCCATCGCGGCTGATTAGCCCCGTCTATAGGGATGAGTATGTAGATGACTCACCTCTGGGCCTTTAATAAGAGGAGATGGCTTTGGATTGTGTAGGAGCACATACAATCTAAGTTATGATCGTCCGCTCCTCAGTCAGTGAGGCCTACTGATCTGGGTTCCTCAACAAAATAAGTTTTCAGCAATTAATTGATAATTACGAGTATAACAAGGAAACGAGCCAAGAAAATATGGAACGAATTATGAAAGTACTCCTTCCTGAAATCATGGATTAAATCTCATTTGCATCTTTGCCTTTAATATATGCATTAATATGTTTCGAATATGAGAATGTGCATGTCTTTGATATACATATTACACTTGCTGGACTTTTAATTCACCCTTACTTCTTCTTGTCTCTAGAGTAGCACAAGCTAACACATGATCGAACAAAGTAGAGGATTATTAGTCAAAAACTCAAAGATGCTAAAGGATAACTTGAAGTCTTAGTTTATGAAATTATACCTTTTGGAGCATGTTTAGTTCTTTGATGGTCATATATATTGGCAAGGATGATGTAGTTTTTGTAACTTAGCTTTTGTTGTATTCAATGAGCATAATTACTTCCGTAGGTTTACATGGTTTGATAATGTACCTAGTGGCATCTTGTCTGAGCTGACGTCATACCAAAGTTATGACGTCGGTGCCACGTGTTGTTAATTGTGGCAAATGTTGAATCCTGTGTGGTTGTTATGGTAGTCTGAATGTTGGAGTTTGTATAGGTTGGGTTTTTTAGTTGTGTCGAAGCTGTTTATGTTGGATTTTGCTGTGTGGAGATTGTATATTGTTATACAGGTTTATTTCACAGGTTTTGTATTTTGACCGATATCTGTATTGTAGAGGAAACTCTGTCGGATTTTTGACAGAAAATACGGTACATCACAGTATCAACTTATGCCAACATATTTTTCAAACGGTGGCCCCTGGTGTTCCTATTTCTGCACTTCATCCAAAGAATGCTAGTGCTCACCATAGTTCTGATGTGTTGTACCTTCACAGGGACGATGTGGACTCTTGGGATCCTTGGCCAGAAACTCCTTGACCTCGTCCTTCTTCATAAGAAGAATTTGTATATTTTTTTTATTTGTAATTAATTTCCAATGAATGAAATTTTGTTTTCAAGTTGACTCTCTCTTTTTCTTTCTATTGTGTTATGCTAGTCGAACATTTTATATATTTGACTTTAAGTATTACTTAAGTTATTATTAACTCACGGCTTCTATCCCTTGGATTGTTCGAAGGGTGTCAAAGTATCTGCATGTCTAACTTAAGTTTTTCTAGGACTATGTTCAGCTGACGATACTACTTTAAAGGTCTTTGCATGTGTGCTTCTAAGGAAGCCCCCAAGTTTTTAAGTCCTCGGCCTCATCTGGGCTGCTTGATTGCATCATCCAAGTTTTAATCATCGACCTCATCCGAGTTGCTCAGTTACATGATTGAGTTTTATCGACCACCAGGTGTGGTTCACAATACAGGAGAATGGACTTCACCTAACTTATGAGCAGTTTAAGTTATACAATGTGATGAAAAACAAGGAAGCACAAAAATGAGTAAACAATTACAATTTTATTAATGAAATTTTACAAAGTTACAAGCACTCTTCATAATGCAAATCTTACCTCATTGTACATTTAATCACTGATAGTATTTTTTATGGTGAGAGGTATTCCAAATTCGAGGAACTAGTTTGTCGTTCATTGTATGTAACTTATATGCTCCATTCTTAAGAATGGCTAAGACTAAGAACGACCATTCCTAGTTAGGTAAGAGCTTGTTTTGATCGAGATTTTTGTCAGTTAATGCTCCATAATACTAAGTCTCCCACATCAAACTATCATGCCTTCACATTTTTGTTGTAGTATCTAGCAATCATTTGTTGATAAGATGTCGTCCGCAATCGTGCCTTGTCTTAGACTTATTCAAATAGATCAAGATTTTTTCAACATCTTTGTGAGTTATAATGCAAATCGAAAGGCTCAATCCGAAGACTAGGGAGTCCGATCTCTATTGGTGTAGTACAAACTAAAGAGAGTCTCACAGGTTGGCTTTTTGGGTGTTATCCTATATGACCAAAGAACGAATGGGAGTTCATCTACCCAGGAGACCCAGGCATTTTCAAGTTTCGTCTTTAGACTGTGTAGTATTGTGCGGTTAGTAACTTCCACTTGTCCGTTACACTATAAATAAGCGACGAAAGTGTGAACCAACTTTATCTTTAAACTAGCACAGTATTTTGTGAAATATTTGCTGGTAAACTAGGTCCCGTTATCGGTTATAGTAATTTCGGGTACACCAAATTTACATACAATGTTTTGTCAGACAAACTCTGTTGAATTCTATTAATTAACTCTAGCAAGTGGGACGGCTTCGACCCATTTTGTGAAATAATTTATCCCAATAATTATGAACTTTCTTTGCCCTGATACAATTGAAAGTGGTCCAAGGATATCAACCTCCCATTATGCGAATGACCATAGCTAATGCAAAGCTCAGAGTTTTGTATGTGGTTGATGGGTAAGATTCCCATGTATTTGACAGTTTTCACATTTTTGGAAGAAATTCATGGCATCGTGTTTCATGTTATGCCAATAATACCCTTGCCCCATGAGTTTGAAAGTAAGGTTCTTGCTTCCAATGTGGATCCATAGATATCGAGGTATACCTCTCTAATGGCATATTCAACCTCTTCTGACATGAGACACCGTAGGTATGGGATTGAGTATCGATGTCGGTATACCAGCCTGTTGTCTTTTTCAGAAGCTTGGCTTCATCCAAGTTCTCAAGTAATACACCATTGGACAGATATTTCACATAAGGAGTCATCCAGTTGTTGAAATCGATTATCTACGTGATTTCATACTTTGGGTCATTGATACTAGGAATTTTAAGGACTTCACGCATTTTCCGTGTGTACTGTTCTGGGTCTTCGGTTGCCGCAACTTATGCTAGTCAGTCTATTTTCCAATTTTCTTCTCTTGGAATGTGGATCATCTCCACAATGTCAAATGTTGAAATCAGATTTTGGATGATAGAGAGGTATTGGGAAAGTAGTGGATTGATGGTATCAAAATTTCCAAGGATCTGATTAATAATCAATTTTAAGTCACCATAGACGACGAGATTCATGGCCGAACACTCTTTGGCAAATTTTAATCTAAAAGTAACACCTCGTACTCAGCGAAATTATTTGTTGTTAGGAATCTGAGGGTCAGTGAATACATTATCTCTAACCCATCGGGTGTTTTTAGCACCACTCCAACTCCACAACCAACTTGCATCGAAGAATTGTCCACGTGCAAAGTCTACATTGGAGTACTTTGGGGGCCGTCGAACTCAATAGGATCAAAGGATTCCAGAATTGGGGTTATCGTTTCAATAATGAAATCCGCGAGGGCCTGACCTTTTAAGGATGACCTCGGTCGGAATTCCACGTCAAATTCTCCTAATTCAATGACCTACTTAACCAGTCGTCCTGACACATCTAGTTTTTGTAAAATTCATTTTAGTGGCTGGTCTGTCAGAATAATAATTTTGTGTCTGAAAATCTGGTCGGAGTTTCCTAGTGGAATATACAAGTGCCAAAGCTATCTTCTCGGCACAGGAATAACAAGTTTTTGGGTTGGTCAAGATTTTGCTGACATAGTATATAGGTCGTTACTCGTCGGACAGTTGTCGAATTAGGACCAAACTCAAAGAAGTTTCAGGCACGGCCTAATATAAATATAATTTCTCGCCCTCTTGGGAAGAAATTAATAGTGGCGGGTGTGAGAGATACTCATTGAGTTCTCAGAAAGTAGCTTCATATTCGATAGTCCACTAGAAACCAGCAGCCTTTGTTCCCCTCAAGGGCTTGGAAAAAGGTAAATATTTCTCTACTGATTTAGCCAAGAAGTGAAAGAATGCTGCTAGTCTTTCAGTTAATTTTTTGACTTCTTTCACTATCCGAGGTGAATTTATGTCCAAGATCACCTTAATCTTCTCAGGATTTGATTCTATTCCTCGATGTGAAATAATGAAGTCCAAAAATATTTTCGAGCTTCAACTTATGACCGGGATTTATGATTTATGAAATAATCAATTTTTTAATCGAGTAGTTCCTCCGTTTTTACTGGCTGGATTTATGACCAGGATCTAGGTCCAACTTATGGATCATTATTTCGATCGGTATCCCTGGCATGTCGCTAGGTGTCCAAGTAAAGACGTCGAAATTCTATCGAAGAAAATCGATAAGCTGACCTTGGAGTGGCTCAAATAAAGAACTCTCAATCTCTATGTACTTTTTAGGATTATTGGGATACAATGGAATTTGATCTGTTGACTTTCTAGACTGGGATTGTAATAACGTGGTCTAGTCACAAAAGTTAAGGTATTAAATTGGTTGACTTGTGGGCGTCTGAGTAACTTGGGATAGATAACATGTCCTCCTTGTCATTTGATCACCTAAGACTTCTCAAATGTCAAATGGAGTTGAAAACTTTACCTTTAGATGCAGGATTGAAGTCACTACTTTGAATGCTGTTAAGTTGGGTCATTCTAAAATGGCATTATAGACCAATGGAATGTCTACAACCAAGAAGGAAAGCATCTTGGTTGCCGTCTTCCGATAGGTACCTAGCGTAACTTCTAGTTGAACAACTTCATGTACGGGTATTCGTTCGTTATCCAATCCGTATAAGGGTTCCTCTGAGATCTTTAATTGACTTCTTTTTAATCCTAATTTAAAGAACGTATTCAAGTAAAGTAAAATTTTAAAACTTTCATTATTAATAAATACTCATTTCAATTGGTATTCTATATTATCGTTAGAAACAAGCGTATTTACAACCAAGGAATCGGAATATGGAGACGTTGTATGAGTCAAGTCTTTTTCATTAAAACTAATAATATCATCCCTACTTTCCATCATTGGTCTTTTATGGCCGAGGGCCATTCTTGAGCACTCTGGAACCTCATCCCAAGCGGGATGCGTGGTAATCATGCTTACGACGCCAACTGCCACTCCATTCCTTGGCTACTTGGCTTCATCTCCATCTGCTCTCCCGAAAGTCTATCCGAGTCTTTGTAAAAATTGATTGAGAATGTCCCTTCCGGATTAGCTTTTCAATTTATTTCTACAGGGTTTTACAATCTTCAGTACTATGACCTCCGCACCAATGGTAGTGACAATATTTTAACTGGTCACCTCCATCAGGATTCTTTAATGCCTTCGGCCATTTAAAAATTTTTTCATCCTGAATTTAAATCAAGATGTTGGTGCAGGAGTCATATAGGGGAATCAGATCTTGTATCTGAACTCTCTTCTAGGCATTGACTCAAACTTCTATTGCTTCCTTGATCCTTGGGGACCCATGTTGTCCCCGTTTTTCCTCTTCCCCTCCACCGTCTCTTGGTGTGGCTGGTCTCTCTGTTCTAGCCATTTTGCTTCGTTTGCTTCTTCGACTGCTATACAGAGTCAAGTAATAGCTTTAGCCTCTCTAAAATTCTACAGGCTCTTGTGAGCCAAGTCCTTAAGAAAGTCGTCGAGCTCCCACGTGGATATAGAAGCGCTAAGTTTTACCTCTTTGGTGAACTTTGAAATTTTTCTGGCCTTGACTATGAATCTCGCCAGGAATTTTTTCACATTTTCATTTGGCTCTTACTTAACTCGAGCCAAATGTCACGACTTCTCCTCTCTCCTGTTGGAGGCGAACTAAGATAGAAAATTGTCGGCCAAATTTTGAAAAGTTCTAATAGAGTTCAACTAAAACTGACAGAACCATGCTATCCCCTTTTAAGGTCAGGGAGAAGTAGAGGGACATTGTTACCTCATCTAAACTTTAAAAGTTTAGAAGAGTATAGAAATGATCTAAATGATCCATAAGGTCAGAACTTCCACCATATGAATCAAGATCCGGCATCTTGAACTTATGCGGGAGCGAGTGCGTATGGATCTCCATTGTAAATGGAGATCTCCACAAATCAACAACTCTTCCTTAGGTGTTTTCTTCAAAGGCATGCTACCAAATTCTCTTAACTTTTTCGCCATTCAGGGAGGAGTCACCATTCTCTTTTCATTGAAAAAATTTCACAATTCGGAGGGGTTTTGGATAGATTGAGAAACCGGGCGGCTCGTTACTCTTGGAGGACATTCACTATGAGTGGGTCCTTCCCGGAATGTAGGCTCCTTCTTATCACGGGAGTATCAAGGGTTTCACCACTCGAGGCTATCCTCTCGAATTGTGAAATTTAAGTGACCTTCAAGTTGCAATGAGATTTTATAGCTCGAGGCTATTTTAGTCCCGAGGTTATCTTGTTGGTCAATCTTCTTAGAGGGGTATTTTCTTCCCTTATTCCTCCTCTTGGACGTAGAGGTTTGGGAGGCCAAAGATGAGACACCATTTGCCTGCTCATCCAACTGCGTGTAAATTGTCTGGATGACCTTAGAGATGTCATCTATCTTCATCGCAAGCACACGTACACAAGGGTCGGGATGGTCATCCATTCGATCGACCATAGAAGGATAATTGCCACATGAAGTGGCATTTCTGATAGGTACATTGACTTGTGCTCTAGTATTCACCATGTTTTTATCAAGATTTTGGTTTTCAGACTTTTAGTGACAATTTCCACAAGCGGCGCCAATATTACATCGGAGGACTCTGATTGTTGTACAGATAAAGAGAATTGTCCGTCGGGTGTTAAGGCATGCTCGATTTTCGTACGTCCTTAATCAAAATCCTGTACAATCACAAAATAAAGGTCAAAGGAGTGTCGAGACACGCTCCTTGATATATTCTCCGATACTCAAATCAGTATCTTTCTTAAATGAGAGAAAAAATAGAGGATGTAAAATATATATTTTTATACGAGGACTTACACTTTTATAGTGGCGTCTTGCATTAAAAGAGAGAGTGTGTGCTCTTGGCATCTTTTTATTATTTGTATCATCTATTTGAGAAAGTATGAAGTGATCCCCCTTTAGTAGGAGAGGATGGCCTTTTATAAAAAGTGGGCGACGGTTAACCGTTGAAAAAATTGACGAACGGTCAAGTTCTATCTCGACAGCGGTTTTAACTAACGTCCGATATTATTGGTTAAGAAAATAGGCCGCACAGATGTTTTGGGCCGTTGAACTTTGTCCTCCGACCTGAAATCACCTTGGGTCGATTTCTTTCGGCCGTCAAACATAATAGTCATCATTATGTAAGCAGATATGTCTCTTTTTTTTTAAACGAGTATTGCCAACAACATGATGATGATTATAATATAGAGTTGTATTAAGAAAATTTTTTAAATTATTTTCAAAATATTATTAATAATATAATATTTTACTTATTTATATATATATATTTATAAATAACTATAAATATATAAATAAATAAATATCTTATTATATGAAAATATAACTAAAATGTTTTTTTTAAAAAAAAAAACAAATGCATAGGAAAAAGGACACGGGGTGAAATTACAAATCTCCCCAAACATTATTAAAGGCTTCTTAGCTCATGATTTACCAAAAATTTATACAAAGAGAGACAAAATAATGGCTTCCATATGGACTGGTGGAGCCGAAGCTTTCATGGTATCACACGTTTTAGTTGAATTTTATGATCAAAGTTTCCATATTTATCGTTGTATAGGTATGTGTGTTGTAAGGTTGAAATCTTTGATTAATTATAATCAAAATTAATTAAATTAATATAATTAAAATTAAAATTAAATGATAATAAAAATTAAATCAAAAGTCAAATTTGGATCAAATTACATCAAGTTGAGGAAGGCCTAATCGGCGCACGAGTGCCAAAACTCGTGGGCATCACGCCTGAGGGATGCCTAAACTACCCTCGAGATGCCACTGGCAGAGACCCTGCCCTCGACGTGCACCTGACATATGCTCGAGCGTTATTACTATATACGTATTGTTGGGTCGTGTAGCACATTAGGCCGACCCGGACCAAGCGCATTTGTCAATATGCTAGTGAGATTGAGGCCCGGCGATATCCAGCAAGGTGTGAGGCCTAAAAGGCATCATGACCTGGCTTGGTCACAGCCCAACTAATGATGAGTAAATAAAGATAAGCACTACGTAGGCCCAACAGATAGTCAAGGTAGACTAGGCAATCGTGGCATAGGGAGCCTAGTGATCGATAGTCTGGCTGCTATAGCATGCGCGTGTATGCAGCGCGTATAGCCACTGATGGGACAGACTGGTCGGTGTTTGGTAAGGATCACAAATTGTCGTACAACCATCCCAAAACGACAACTGATATAGGCGGCCTCCATGGTCGTCGAGAAATGCCGTTGAATCTTAGTGGGATAGCTATAGACAACCCCGGCACAAAAGTCACCTCAACAACAGCTTTACAAATACCTTTCATCCCTATCGATAAAGGGGGAGGAGAGATAGAAGATTCAGGTCACCACTAGCCTAGACAGAATGATCGTTGCTTTCGATTAACTAGACGAAACAAGGAACTCTCTCTCTCTCAAAAAAGTTACTCCTTACCGATCACATCCACCAGAGCCAAGCCCTCCGATACCATTCATAGGCCACTCCCTGTTGGGCGCATCCATCCGAGTCGAGCCCTTTGACACCATTCATAAGCCGCTCCCTATCAGGTACAATCATCGAAGTTGAGCCCTCTGATATCATTCATAAGTCGTTCCCTATAAAGCGCAACCACTGGAGTCAAGGCCTCCGTCATCACTCTCATTTTCTTCACCCATATATCATTGCACTTTATATCCTTTATCTTTTTTTTATCATGAAAATATATCTGATTTAAGTATCAAAAAATAAATCGAAAAGTGAGTCTCACCAATTTCCTAACCTCTTATTTGTTCATTGTATTGTACAAAATCCAAATTATCAGAGATGAAAATTAGACCCGCTTCAATTTAACCCATTAGAAAAGATCAATAAATTTTCTAATTCATATAATAATTTAAATTTAGAGACATATTATATATATATTTCATTAACATAGAAATGTATGGTCTATAACCATATGCACTCTTCTTACATATGCGTCGTTAATAATGAAAGGATAGATTATCACACCAAAAAATTGATGAAAGACGTAAGACATGCATTTAAACAATTGTTTAATCCAAGTTGACATACCATAAAGCCGTACGGCTAGCATTATATGAAAGGGCACTGTTTAAAGTCAACCAAACATACGATCCATAAATCAAGCAGACCCTCGTTTATAACGCCAAATATATGAGAAAGTTAATTATCTAACTCAACTAATTTAATTATCAATTAAAAAATATAATATGTAATTATGCAATGTTTATTAGAAGTTAACTAATGATCATGCTTTATTTTTGTCATGCCTTCCATCCTTAAAAGTCAAATGTGTGATTTATCAGTGTCTTTTTCCTATCATAAGTAGGTGGGGGGATCAATTCTTTTTTAAGAAAAAGCTACATCATTGTGAATATTAATTTACAGTAATCATCTTAAATTATATTATTATAGATATTATTCTATGATAATTGAAGCGTTGGTAGTTATCAAATTTTGCTTGAAGTTGAACGTCTTTTAATTCAAATTCCAGCATTAGGAGTTACGGAATGAATTAGAGATATATAGTATAATTAAAGTAAAGTATGATATAAAATAATAATATTTTTGTAATAAATATTTTGCTTTTATAAGGCCATGATAGCTTGTAGTTTCCCAAAGGATTGGTGTAATGGTATCAATCCATGAGGTACAATATAACTAGATTGTATTTTATAAAAATACAATTACTTTTATTCATAATGGAGAAAATTATTTAAGAATATAAATAGTACTTATAATTATATAAAAAATAAGTAGTCTATTTAAAAATACACGGAAAGATAGAGTTTTAATCCATTTATACCAAGAGAGGCAATAACTATATACGTAACAAATGATAAACTTTTTATTAAAAACTCGTTGTACATAAAAACAATTACGAAATTATATTAATAATCATGCCACAATGAATTTACTTGTATAATAAGGTAATAAAAAGTTTGTAAAAAAATAAATAATATGTAATTTTATTAATAAAATGAAACTCAAAAATCAATCAGTTTCAAATAAAATTTATTTAGATTATGAGTTATCAATCAAAAATTTATAATATGAGAAAAGTATATCTACTTATTGACAGCTCAGATGTATTAGACCCTAACCGACTGAGAAAACCTCATGACTGGATAATAATTCTCTAGATATGCACACTTCAGTGAATTCAAAATTATTGGCTTTCTCCAATTAAATTTAATTAAGAAAAATTTTTATTACCTCTCCACCGGTAAAACTCCATAGGCTCACATGTTGAAATTAAGAAATTTACTTTACAATATGCATTAGTTAAAACTTATGACCATGGAAAAAAAATACTTGGCTGCAAATTAATTGCAATTAAGCTAATAAATAGGCTTAATCAAGAAAGAATTATTTAAGCCTGGTCAGCTACTCTATTATTTCACACAAATAAAAAATAATAATTGATGAGGACAGTAGAAATGGGCCGGCCAAATACAAAGATCCACAAACCTAGTGGCAAACTCAGAAGGCATCTGACCCAAATAGAACCCCTGCAGGCCAGACAGCCCAAGTCGACCACAACCCAATCCGGGCGGCCCACAATGCTTTCCCCGCACGTTGAAGATCACTTACCTTAACCAGTAAGCACCCCGAATATTGCCCCAAATCACAATCCTACAAGGAATGGCAACTTCCAATTTAGTAAATCTCTTATAATGGCAACCCCAAGGTTTGCTGCATACAATATCTCTTCATGGAGGGAAGGAATTCTTTTGATTATCACGATTGCCTTAATTGTTGCCTGTGATCCCCTTGCCAGCCCACCAAATCTGCACAAGCTAACTGGTAGGCAGTTTTGACATCCAAATAAGGTTGAGTTGGCCCAGAGGTTATAAAAATCTCTTGAGGAAGAATCCAAGGGCATGCCCACATTTACACTAATACTAACCCACGAACGCTACTTTCAAGAGCTCTCAAGAGACCACTCTCTACCCGTTGAGCTACCAAAGAATTCTTTTGCAATTCTTTCCCCTCAATATTGAAGCTGCTTCATGTCGAGCACAATCTCCGAGTTAAACACAAAAACCCACTTTCTTACTTCATCTTTCATATCACTTTATCTCTGCATCTTTCATCCCGTGAGGAAGATTACTGACTTAAATGTTAGATAATAAACTATGGAGCAAATCCTACCAATCCTCTAATTTCTTATTTTTGAGTTGTTGTATGTAGGATCTAGGCCACGAAGTATAGAGATCAGACTTACTTCAACTCAACCTGAAGAACAGGAGGTACCCTAAACCATCAGCAACCTAGATTCAAGATGCATCATTGGCGCCGTCTATGGAACAACAAACAAAAAGCCTAACCACCATCCACACAAAAGCGAACATGGTTAGCACCATAGCTTATACCAACACTTTGGCCAAGGACATCATCCCCCATGGTGATAACCTCTCTGCGGTTAGCCATGCAGATGAGCAACCGGTGCCTTTCATGCAGATGCTCACCAACCGAGTGGATAACATATACAAATACTCCAAACCCTTTGAGCACATCGGCATAGGTTGGGGGCTCCTTCTTCCACTACCCGCACTTTGGTATCAAAATGAAAAAGCCTGAGGAAGAAGCGACTGGCCCAAAAGGCAGGACGCCCAAATGACCATGTGGCCCAAGTGGCTTCAAGCAATGGGGTCTAGTCCCGTTTGGAGGGCTAGCTTGGTCAAAAGATGTCAGATGAGAGCCTACAATGGCAACATCCTCGTTATTCATGTGATGAGTAGAGGCCACTGGCCTAAGAAGGGGCTTTGTCCAACGTCCAATCGACCAGCGATAGCAACTAGCCAGCCTCACGCCGCTCATCAAACCACTCAGAGTTGATGACCTACCTCAAAGCAAAAAGGGCTGTAGTAACCCATCAAATGAAGGAATGAGTGGAAAAAATATGACAATATGTGTTCAAAAGAGATGCTAATGGACGCTCTACATATCTATGACAATCACCATTCACAATGAAGATCCAGTTGCAAGCATTCCCTCAGAAGTTTAAGATACCAGCCCTACAACCCTACTGCTTCAATGGACCACTTAGACAATTTATGTATCCTACTGTGCTTCTAGGGCCTGGGTGAGGCCACC
Source organism: Nepenthes gracilis (assembly GCA_033239525.1). Lineage (NCBI taxonomy): Eukaryota > Viridiplantae > Streptophyta > Magnoliopsida > Caryophyllales > Nepenthaceae > Nepenthes > Nepenthes gracilis. The sequence continues at coordinate 7,045,303 of BSYO01000022.1, read as the reverse complement.
ATGTGCCTATACTTTCCCTTAACCCTTAAGGGGGCGCCAAGATTTTGTTCTATCGCCTACAGCTAAATTCAATCCGAACATTTTAGGAGTTCGTTGACAACTTTCTAGCTTAATTTTCCTCCAACCGAAAGGAGGAAAGGCATCCTTGACACCTTGCTCGCATCAAGTAGGGGCCAAACGAAAGTCTGAGGAGTTTCCTGGGCAGGTTCACCGTCGAGCCCGCCAACTAACCCAACTCACTGACTAGGTGAAGCTGAGTACCTTCATATCAACTTTGGAGTCGGATGAGTTTTTCAAATATTTGGCTCACAAAGATCACCAAACTTACTGCAAAATCAAGGCCATCACTCAAACTTATATGGTGGCTAAAGAGGATAATAAGACCTAGCATCTAGGACGTGGAGACCCCCTCCACCAAGCAGAAAAAAGAAAAATAGAGATTGCTTCAACTCCTGGGATCCAAGGAAGCAGCCGAGGGTGGAGCTAGGACCCCAAAGGAAGTTCAGACCCATGAACCGGACTCCTCTAAATAACTCCCAAATCAACATTCTCACACAAATCTGGGAAAAAATTTTCTAAAGTGGCCGAAGTTAGTTAACAACCCGGAAGGAGGAGATCAGACCAAGTAACTACCATCGATCTTCGGGTCACAGTATAAAGATTTACTAGGCCCTACAGAAGGAGATCAACGAGCTTATCTGGAGGGGATGCCTGATCAAGTTCCTACAAAGCATGGAGTAAGGGCCCAGCAGAGCAAGTAAGGAAAGGATAGAGCAGTAGCAGCCAATGAATCGAGTTGTGGCTAGAGTGGTCAATATAGTGGCAACTTGATTGAATGACTTGTCAGACCAGCTCAGGACCGCTTCAAAGAAGCCATGGGTAGAAGTTAGGGATAATATTATTAGTTTTAGTAAGGAAGATATGTCACATGTAATGATTCCCCACTCTGACCCTCTAGTTGTATCCACACTCGTTTCAAATGGTACTGTCTACTACTAACTGAAATGAATCTTTATCGATAATAAAAATTCACATGATTTGCTTTACCTGGATACTTATTTTAAATTGGGATCGAAAAATAGTCAACTAAGAAAAGTTGATGGGCCCCTCTACGGACTGGATAATGAATCGGTACCCATACAAGAAACCATCCAACTGGAAGTCACCCTAGGAACGTACCCCAGGATGGTATTCCACATGCTGATATTACCGGTAGTTAACCTACCTTTGGTTTACAATATCATCTTAGGCTAGACCTACTTGACCGTGTTTGAGGCCGTGACGTTAATCACACACTTGAAGATAAAGTTTCATACAGACTATGGCATCAGAGAAGTACTAGGCGACCAAGTGACCGGCCGAATGTGCTAGCTATCCTAGGTCACCAAGGCCACGTCGGACCTGCAGATGGATAACTTCGATCACAGAGATGAGGCAACTCAGCAATAGGCCCAATCCGGCGAAACAACCGACCACATTCTTCTTAACCCCGACGATCCGAAAAGTTGCATGTAGATAGGGGACTCACATGCCAAACACCTGTGCGACCATCTAATCACCTTCCTGTGATAGAACTCTAATATTTTCACATGGGCTCCTACCGACATCTTAGGATATCAATCAAAGTGATGATCCACAAGCTGAGGCCAATCGTGAAAGGGCAGGCCCTGTCGGACTTTATTGTCGAGACCACGACCTTGGTTCCAGATATCTGTCACCCTGACAAAATCATCAGTCAGCCGGAGGCTCCAAACTGGACCCTCCACATGGACGAGTCCTCAACACAGATTGGCAGCAGTGCCAAAGTGATCCTAACGAGACTTGACCGGTTGGAAAGGAAGTACTCCTTGAAGCTCGACTTCTTGGCTTCCAACAATGTTGTCAAATATGAGGCCCTACTCTCCGGGTTGTGACTCTCAAAAGAATACTCCGCAAGCCACGTGACCATCTACAGTAACTCAGAATTGATCGTTAATTAAGTCTGTAGAGGTTTTGAGGTGACGAGCCATTTGCTCGCAAAATATCTCACTAGAGCAAGGAGTATGGCCCAGAAATTCCATAGGGTCTAGATGGTACACATCCTAAGGGAAAAAACTGAAAGGCCGACTAGCTCGTGAGGGACACCATGGCCAAAAGCCCTAAGAAGTACTCGAAAGACATGTGAGAGGTATTGACCCTCCCAGCATAGAAGAATTGGAGTAAGAAGCGCCACAAATCTTCGACAACGAAAACTGAATGTGTAACACCCCGATATCTTGACTCAGGTTATATAGCAATAAATAATTTGAATTATTAATATTAATAAATATTATAAATAATAGTAAATATTAAATAATTAATAATAAATTATTATATAAATATATATTTATAATAATATATAATATAATAATATAAATAATTATTATAATTTATATATATATATAAATATATAATAATAATAATAATAATTAGGGGAAGCAGAAGAACGAAGAAGGAGAAGAGAGAGGAAGAACCACCGGCCAATTCGTGCGGCGTCAATTCCTCTTCGTCTAGTTTTTCTCTCTCTCTCTCGCAACAACCATTAGCCGTTCGAATATTCACCCACTGTTTTCGTCTCCATGGTCTATATAATCCGAGTGCTGGTGTGTGTATGCGGACAAGTGGAAAGGCAAAGAAGTGATGCTGTGTGGGTGAGCCAAGAGAGATTGGTGATTCGAGAAGCCATCTCTGAGGCGTCTTCTTCATCGTCGTTGCCGATTGCTGTTGTGCCATCATTTTGGCCGTTGACACTCTGAAGCCAAAATTGAAGCCGGAACTGGAGCTGAACTAGAGCTATGTTCAAGGACGGTGAATCAAGCAAATGAATCTCGTCCACTATCTTTCTCCTTGAAATTTCAAGTGCATCCTCATAATTTCTCCTCCTCACTCTATATTTTCCTTCGCTGTTGTGGTGCTCTGTGATTCGATTCCTTTGTTCGAATCTATTTCTCTCTCTCTAATTTCACCCTTGATGATGAAAAATCAGGTTGTGTGTGTGTTCTTTGGGATATCGATAAAAGAGTAGAGTGATTTACTCTGTTTTTGTGACCGGCTAAAGTTGGGTGAGGAAACAGAGCTTCGTGCTCTATTCTGACCAAGAATTGGTGAGTGAAGGATTTGTACAATTTGGGATTGATTGTTGTGTGTATTCGGTGTTTGAGTCGGTGTGAATGACTAGTGTTCAACCGTGGGTGTGTGACTGTGTGTGTGTGATGGCGTCGGTGTGATCAGCTGGAGTAGCCGTGTGTGCCGTGTGGGTGCTATGTGCATTGGTGTAAATTGAAGAAGTTGGGGGTGTTCGGTGTGTGCTGTGTGTGTGTGGTATGGAGAAGCAGCACGTGCTGTTGTGAGTGTGTAAGTTGGGTGTGTGTGTTGCCGTGTGTGTGTATTGGTGTGTGGAAGGGAAGGCAGTGTGTGTGTGCTGCGTGTGTGAGTGTATACGTGTGTATATGTGTGTGTATATACATGTGTATAAATACACGGTTTGCTGTGTGTGTATGCGGCTAAGTGCAGGTGTGAACAGTGCGTGGTGAGTGTGTGTGCATGTGGTAGAGTGTGTTTATGTTGATATAAATATAAATATATTTTTTGGGTTGAAGATAAATAAATATACATACTTATATATATGCTGACAGTATGTGTAGTTATATAATTTGAGTAAGGATGTATGTTTGAGAGTCGGTGTTTGTAAAATGGATGTAAATTTTGATGAATTGGGTTGTGCATGGAAGAACCCGTAAGTTGATCGTAAATGTTAACTTTTAGAAGATGGGATTAAGAACATCATCATCATTTAATTTCGTAGTCATATATAAATAAATTAAAATAAAATATGATATATGTTGGAATCAGTTGATTTATATGTTGGCATTACTTATAGGCATCGCACAGGAACCAAATGATAGAACAGTTAAGTGATTGAGTTAAGCATATAAATCATATCTCGGTCTATGTTCATTCTTTGTTCGTTCAGTGATAAGTTCCTTTGTGGTAGATTTGATGGAGTGAGTACGATCTGTGTCAGCACCGAACGACGTTCCTATCATTAATATTGCAAAGCCTTCTTTGCGTTATACTCGGTTGTGTGAGTATTTGAATTGTTGACTTCCTACAGTTAAGGTTGAGGAGAGTGTACAAAAACTTTAAGGTATCTGATCGAATGGGATGCTACATTACTTTAATGTGGTCTACACTTATCCAATACAGATTTCTGTATCATGGTGGTAATGAAGTATATTGTTTATTGTAAATGGATACTTATAGCCATGCGACCATCATAGGAGATGATATTAGAAATATCATTTGGCGAGGGGTATCACGGATGGTATCGGCATGCTATTGGTACAGCCTCTGGGAGGACTGTAGGGGTAGTTGGATATCATGGATGACCTCGTTGCACTTACCCAGCCGTTGGGGGCATAAATTCTCGGCCTTTGATTCACGGTGGCAAAATAAGGTCTAAGGAGATTTTTGTTATCTCGTACAGTGGTGACCTCAAAATTGAGTTGATAATCAAATTCTTGATATTTCGTACAGTGAGTCAAGAGGGATGCTTATAACCTAGTGACCATCATAGAGGATGATATCTGGGATATCATTGGCGAGGGGTATCAGAGGTGGTATAGGCATGCTACGGGTACAGCATCTGGGAGGACTGTAGAGGTAGTTGGATGTCAGGGATAACCTCGTTGCACTTACCCAACCGTCGGGGGCGTAAATACGCGGCGTTTGGTTCACTATGGTCGAATAAGGTCCAAAGAGATTCATTGTGATGTTTTATCATTGTTGATATCTCGTGAGTTTGGGATTCGGTTGAATTCACGAGTTATATTCTTTAAAATCCATGGGTCGGATTTTACGACATCCGAATTTGGTGGAATCCATGTTGTTTATCGATATTGATGTTTAGGTCATTCACGCTAAAATTCGGACAAGGGAATTCCTGCATATCTCTTGATGTCGGATTTTGGGGGATTTTCGCTAGTTCATTGGTACTCTTATTATCTTTGAGATGTGTGGGTCAAGTGTGACCTATTTTGCTTAGAGTCATATTTACGATATGTTGTAATTCTTCTCGGATATAGGAAATGGTTAGATTTATACCGAGATCTTGATAGTTTGATATCCGAGATTGTTATTGTTATTAGCGCCTTTGATTATTATCACTTGTTGGACTTTGGCTCACCATTGTATTTTCTTGGCTTCAAATTGAGCTGATTGTATAGTACAAACCGTGGGATCCCACTTTTGCTACAGGACTTTCAGGTAAAGCGATTTGTGGAGGTTAGACATTATTTATCAGTGGGAGACAAACTAGAGGTGTTATTAACAGAAATTGAGTAGTTTTCATTCAGGCTGCGACCCGTGATTCTTAGCAGTTGTTATTTCAGGATGATTATGTAATGTATTGATGAATTGATAGTAGTTTAATTTAATTGTGTTGTTATTATGGAATATTATAAATGATTTTAAGTTTTGAGGTTTCCGCGTAAATGGTCCAAGCTATATTTAATATTTTGGGTTCGAGTCGTCACAGAATGTCACCTTACTGGATATATATCATAGATGGTACTCTACCGAAGAACCCAGATACCCTAAATGTGTTAAGAAGATGGTCGGCTGGGACACCTTTGTGGATGGAAGGTTGTACCACCAAGGGTACTCCACCCTATACTTATGATGCGTCACCTCGGAGGAAGCTAACTATGCATTAAGTGAGGTGCACCTCATCATCTATGGGTCACACATGGGGGGCAAGAACTTTGCCTTCAAGATAATGCGCATATATGGATATTGTGTATGGTTTATGTTATTTTAATTGGTTGGTTAAGGTATTGATATGAAATTCATATTCAATGATTATTTAGATATAATTAATATTAATTTGGTTAAGTATAATTCACGGGATTTGGGATGTGATATGTATCTAGCTAATAACCACTAGGATTAATATAACACATTAATAATTTAATCTAAACTTGTGAAACGCATGTGAAAAATGGTGGTTACACAAGAACTTGGATACATAGCAGTACCACACCCACACAATTGGAACGTAACAGCCATGCTATTTTTTGTTATAGGATAGAGAAATCATATCAAAGTTTGGCTAAGTACAATTTAAAGAAAAAGTCACATGACATGATGAGGTACAAAATAATCAGTTGACTATTAATATGTCCCTGAATTCGAATTATTGAACAAAGTAGGGAGCTGTCTCACTTGAGTGACCGATCAGATAATAGGTCTAGTCTTCATTACTCTGAATATGGATCCTATATACCATAACAAATAAACAAGAGATATTAATATTATAGGACTCACTTATCGGTATATCCTTTGATACTTGAGTTAGTAATCTTTCTATACGGGAGACAAAGATATGAGGAAATAAATACGTGGATGTGAATGAATGGGGATAAAGTATTTGTTGGAGGGCTATACTCTATAGGGTGTGCTCGAATAGATGAACGGTTTTAGAGACGTTGCACTTGTAACAGAGAGTGGCCTTGGAGACGGTGTACTCGTAATGGAGAGTGGCTAACATTTTTCTTAATCTTACTTAGACTATTCATTCTTTTTTTGTTCTTCGATCCCTTCTTCTATGGGGTGATGTTGCATTTATAATAAGGGGTGCCTTTAATTAACGGACCCCTGAATCAATATATGGGTGTTACGCCTCTATGATTATGAGGGAAGTCACTTGAGTAACTGGTGCCTACATTTGATGATTTGACCATATGATTTTCGATCATTGGATCAGTGTAGATAACCATCTAAAATATTTCATTAATTATCCATTATTGACTGTTTATTGCTAGACAATTCGGGTTGCATCTCTTGGGTTCAACTACCATATCTTTTATTTGATGGGCTTAAAGGGTTTTCTTTTGGGTTGTCTCTACTTGGGCCTTCTTTCTTAAGTTTTGGTCAAACTCATGTATTACCGTACCATCAACTGCTATTTTTTGACACGAGTTTGTCAATCCAATTTCCTCCTTATAATACTTATAAACTAATAAATAAATAAAACATACAACATAAATCAATGAAGATTAAATCTGTAATTCATTTAACTTTGATTCAATGTGTAAAACAAACAATTGAAACATGCATTGGGATGCCTACAATTGATATAGTGATAATTACTCAGTACAATGTCATTAAATTGGTCCAATCTATCAACCTAATAAACTTTTGGTTAATAAGCTCGGAAAGAAAAAGTGCATTGTCCAACCTAGTAAGCCCAAACACAAATAACTCAATGTTTGGTCTTTACTTAACTTTAGTCATAATATATCAAGGTTCAATAGATGACCAAGTGGTTATTAAGCAAAATATAAATTAGACAAAATTATATGTCAAAATGGCTGTATACCTAAATATCTAGTCAAATAGTTAATCTAATTAAACAATTTGTATAATCTATAGTTAGCCCAAATGAGTGTCATATCATCAGCTTAATCTTTAGGCGCTAATCCCCTCTAATCATTTCCACAATTAGAACGTGTATAGTTGTAGTTGAACTAATCAATATCTAGTTAGCCTAACTATTTAAATTGTGCTCAACTTTTTCTATTTATAAAGCAGCCAACAACTGGTAGTATAGTTATAAATATACTTCATTTTTCCTAATGAAAGGAGATCGATTTCGAAAAATAAGGAAAATAGTATTAGTATCAAACTCACTTGTTATTCTACAAAATATGGAACCAACTCCTTCATTTCTCCCTCTCATCCTTTTAATATCTCCCATATTATATTTTTTTAAAAAGTTTGTTGAATTAATCGAGAAGCGAATTTGAATTTATTTGGAATTCTTATTTGTTATTATAGTGCGTAGGATATAATTAAAAAAGTTTAACAATTTGATCAGAATTTATTCAACTTATAATTTAAATTTTAGGAACGTATCAATAATTATTATAATATCCTAAAGAACAGCAACTTAATGAAAAAATCCTAAAATGTAATCACATTTTATGTTCTAAATTAATTCACCCTATATTATATTTCATATGATTTGAGTAGTTGGATCAATTGGCAAGATAAAAATTATTCCTTATATTTTTCTTTTTTTTTATTTTTTTTATTTGTACAAATTTTATTTTAATAACTTTTATATTTTTGTTAAAAATTTTAAGGCCAATTAATACCCAACATATGTCCTAGATGATATTAATATATGATATTCTTTAAAAATGATTACGTTGTGATGGGTTCGGTGGTATATGGGTTGACCTAGAACTCAATATGTAAAAGCAAGAAAGCCCAAATGGTAGAGGCCAAACAGAAGACCCTCTGAGCTCAAGAATAAAAAGGTGTGGTGGTTTACTTAAGAGGTGCAACTTGAACCATCCAAATATAAATAAGTATTAATAGATTATTAGTGGACTATTAAAGGCAGTTCACACACCACATAAATGGTCAAAAATTGTACAGCTTAGCAGATAAATGCAAACAATGGTTACATAATTAACCCCCATTCGTAACTGTAGAAGCGTAATACCCTGGAGGCAGCCAAACCGGCACTCCTCGCTATAAATACAGTATCACCCCCACAGAAGAAATGGTCAAACAACAAATAGAGTGAATAGTCTAAGCAAGACTAAGAAAACAATTAGGCATTCTTCATACGAGTGCATCACCCTAAAGCACGTCACCCATCCGAGCACACTCGACAGAGCATCGACCTCTAACAAACACTCAATTCCTACTTACTCGCATTCTAGCATTTTCTTCCTCCTATCTTTCTCAATCAATTGAAAAGATTACTAATTTAAACGTCGGAAGACATATTGAAAAATGAGTCTTGCATTCCTTTTACCTCTTATTCATTTATTGTGGTGTATAAAATTCAAAATTAGAGTAACGAAAATCAAACCCAATACCAATCGGACATCCGAGTACGGTGGGTCCCTAATTCATTCGATAATCCGAATTCAGGGACGCATCATTGGTATAATTTGTGGGAATCGACAAAATGTCTAACCACACAACCCAAGAAAATAAATATGATGAATACCAGGGCTTAAACAAGTGTACCCATGAGAGACACTATCTCCCATGGTGACAACCTAACCATAGGTAGTCATGGAGATGCTCATCTGTCCACAAATATAATCCTCGGGACACTGGCAGCCCAGGTGGACACGGTGTCAAAATTGCTCTAGACCATATGTACCCATCCTGGAGGGACAACTACGGGGGTTCCTTCTTCCAATTCACAGACTTTAGTATCCAAAGGAGGAATCTAAGAAAGAAATAGCCCACCAGGGAAATGATACAACGGCTTAACGACATCAAGGCCCAAGAAGTCATGAGCTATGGGGCTCGAATACGGTTGGAAGGCCAACTAAGTCTTAGAACACGGGATGAAAGTCAAGAGTGGCAGAATCCACATTATTTTTCACACGATTGGAGGCCTTTGGCCTAGGAAAAAGCTTTGTGTAGTACATACTGAGGAGGGCTCATAGCAGGCCAATCCAACATGTCACTCTAAACCATTTAGAGCTGAGGACCTTCCTTAATGCTAAAGAGATTGCGTCCACCTCCCAAGTGGAAGAGAGAAGATGAAGACGAGCCAGGCAAACATGAGCAACCATGTAATCGTGTTATGGTTGGAATTGTTAATATGGGGTCCATGAGACCACCCATAAACAATACTCCGAACCTCCCAAAAAAGACTTCCAGTAGTAAGAAGTAGATGACAAGAGTTAGAAATAATGTCATTAATTTTAGTGACGATGATATGACTCATATAATGACTCTCCATTCCAATCCTCTTTTTGTAACTATACTCATTTCAGATGGTATACCTGACTACCAACTGAAACGAGTCTTTATTGATAATGAAAGTTTAAAAACTTTGCTATATCTTGATACCTATTTTAAGCTCGAGTTAAAAATGAACTAAATGACACCAATCGAGGGACCCATATACAGACTTGATAATGTGCTCGTTTCAGTCCAGGGAACCATTCAATTGGAAGTCACACTAGGGACGTATCCAAAGACAGCATCCAGCATTCTCACCTTCTTAGTAGTCAACGTACCCTTGGTTTATAATACTATTCTAAGATGATCCTACTTAATTGCATTTGGGGTCATAACATCGATCGTACATCTTTAAAAAAAATTCATGACAACATGCGACATCGAAGAGGTTCTTGGCGATCAAGTCACTAGTTGGACATGTTATTTGTTTTAGGTTAATTAGGCAGTTTCAAGTAAGCCAATTGAAGATTTCAATCTCCGAGATGAAGCAACACTACAATATGGACAGTCCAACGAAACAACCGACCAGATCCCTCAAGACCCAAGTGAGCTACCAGATCCCAGTCCAATGTGTGTAGATTGAAAGCTCACTGTCGGGTCACCTATGTGAACAGGTGATGACTTTTCTTCGGTGAGACTCTGATATATTTGTATGGACACCTACCGATATACCAAGGATTTTGACCAGAGTAATGATCAACAAGTTGAGCTTCGATCTCGATCACAAGCACATTAGGTAAAAGCAAAAGAATCATTCCTCCAATAAGTTAATCACTGTGAGAGAAGAAGTCAAAAAGCTACTTGATGCAGGCTTCAGAAGAGAAGTCTAATATTTAGACTGACAGTCAAATGTAGTACTTGTCAAGAAGAGTAATGAAAAATGATGGATGTATGTCGATTTTATAGAAATGAACAAAGCATATCTAAAAGATAATTTTCCTTTGACGAGGATTGACCTGTTGGTAGACTCAATACCGGGCACGAGTTATTAAGTTTTATAGATGCCTATTCATATTACAACTAAATTCGAATAACTTCTAACAATGAAGAGTACACATCTTTCATAACATATCAATGGCCACATTATTACAAAGTCATCCCCTTCAGTCTAAAGAATGTATTCACATATTAGAGGCTCACGAACAAAATATTCAATGCTCAACCAGATGACTATATTCATGATCTTAGAGAAGCTTTTGAAGCACTTCGAGCACACCAGATGAAGTTGAACCCAACCAAGTGTGTATTCAAATTAACTTTATCATATCTCACTGAGAAATCGAAACGAATCTCAAAAAGATAAAAACCATTATGGATATGAATCCACCTCAATCTATGAAAGAAGTCCAAAGGCTGACTAGGATACTCGCAACACTCTCTCGATTTTTAGTGAAGTCAGTAGAGAAATATCTTCCTTTCTTCAAGGCCTTAAAAGGAATAAAGGCGAGCAATTTTCGGAAGACTACTGACTGCCAGACAGCCTTCCAAGAGCTAAAGGAACAAATCCACCTCTCTTGGCCTCTCCAAAAAAGGGCAAAGAACTATTTCTCTACCTCTTAATGTTAAACAAAACACTAAGCTCAATTCTGATCAAGCAAAAGTCTAAGGTACAATAACCAGTTTACTACGTTAGTAAAATCTCAACAGACACTAAAACTTGTTTCTTACACTGGTCTATTCTGCTAGGATGTTATGACTATACTTTCAGACCCACAAGATTATCATCCTAATGGACCAGTCATTAAAAGAAATCCTACAAAAACCCAGCATGTTTGGACAATTGATCAAATGAATTATCAAATTGGGAGAGTTTGACATAGAATTTTTATTGCGGTCGACCATTAAATGTCAGACCCACACAAATTTCATAGTCAAAACAATAACCCCAATTCCATATGTCATTGAAACAAACGAAGGTGCCTGCCAATGAGAAGAAGCTCCAAATTGGGTCTTGCACATGGATGGATCATCAACCAATCAGGAAGAAGAGCTAGCATGGTCTTGAGAATTCTAGACGGGTAAGAGATAAAATTATTGATAACTCTCAAATTTTCGGCCTCCAACAATGTCGCCGAGCACGAATATTATTGGTGGGACTCATGCTTGCAAAAGAATGCTCAATGAAAAACTTGATTGTCTAGAGTGACTCAGAGTTGTTCATCAACCTGGTTATTGGGAATGTCAAAGTTTCTAACTCATTACTAGCAAGACATCTTGCTAGAGTAAATGGCCCGATCAAGGCATTCAACACGATGGAGATACTCTATGTCCCGAGACAAGATAGCTGGATGGTAGATCAGTTGGCGAAAGTGTCGGCGATCGAAAGTCCTGAGCAGTATGCTCGAGAGATGTAAGAAGTTCTTGTAACCTTGAGTATAGAAGTCCCAAAATAAGAGATACTTCAAATCTCAGATGGCAAAACTTGAATGACTCCATATAGAGGGTACCTTATTGAAGGCCTTCTACTAAAAAACCCAGGTGACACCAAGCTCATAAAGAAGACAGCAAGTTAGTACACCATCATGGATGGGAGACTGAACCAACAAGGAGACTCCATCCCTTACATGCGGTGTCTCATGCCTAAAAAAGTTGACTATGCGCCAAGCGATGTGTATCTCAGGATCTGTGGATCACACATTGGGGGATAAGGAGCTAGCGTTCAAAGTCATATGGAAGGATTATTAATAGCCAATGATGAAGTGAGACACGATAGAATTCATAAAGAAAAGCAGAAACTATCAAATCCACAGCATAATTCCTCATCGGCTGCATACCAAACTGCAAACCCTGCAATCACCATAGCCAATAGCACATTGGGGGCTCGACAAATTAGACTCATTACCCATTGCATTCAAGTAAAGGCAGTTTGTTATAGTCAGCATCGATTGCTCCATAAAATGGGGTAGAAGCCTTTCCACTGGCACGAATAATCGAATAGAACGCAATAAATTTTTTTTGAAAAAACATCATGTAGATTTGGGATTTTCAAGGTCATAGTGACCAACAATGGAACTCAATTCACTTGTAAAAGATTCACCAATTACTGCATGAGTTTAGAAATTCGGCTAATTCACACCTTCGTCGCCTATCCATAAGCAAATGGGCAAGTGAAAGTAATAAACCGAACCATATTACACGGGTTGAAAATGAAGCTAGAAGACATAGGGGCTTCTGGACATATGAGTTACCTTTCATGTTGTGGTCCTACTGGATGACACTAGGAGAATTTATGTGAGAAACACCCTTTAGTTTATACTATGGTATTGAAGTGGTCATTTTAATAGAGATCGGTCTGTCCAACTTTCGAGTCAAAAGTTTTAACTCGCAAAGTAATTCTCAACGACTCAAAGAGCATCTTGACTTACTCGAAGAAGCCTGAGACATAGCAAGGCTGCGCATGACAGTTTATCAGTAACAGATCGATCGATATTATAACATAAAGGTGAAAACATATTAATTCGAGATGGGGAACCTAGTTCTATAGAGCATAGAGGTGATAGGCAAAATTGTCGACTGGAATAAATTGTCCCCGAATTCTGGGGGATTATTCCTAGTCTCAATGATTTTTCGAAATGAAGTGCACAAGCTGCACACCCAAAACGAAAAATTAGTCCCAAAGATATGGAACTCCATCCACCTCAAAAAGTATTATCAATAAACCGTTGCCTAGCACAGGTATATCTAGCACAAGCCAGACGAATAGCCTATATGATGTACTAATATTTCAATTAATAAAATGATCGTTTATTTATTTTGTTATTCACATGAATGCTTGTGTGTTATTGTATAAATCAAGTGACCCAAATTATCCCTAAATCGAGTGAATATCTTCACCTGTGAATCAACCTTCTAAAACATGGTAAAAAATCTCGGTCAAGACAACCGAACGGCCCAAATGAGGTTGAAACGGCATGAACGGCCCCCGACTTGACGTCAGTAAGGGCCTCCCCTGTCAGCCAATCACAAGTCCTTTGGAGAGTGACGGTGTTCTCTTTAATGAACTCAGTCAATGGCCGAGCCATGCAATCCTCTATCTCCAAAACATCTCCAGATAAGGCAGGATTGACCATGACCCAAGTATTGGAGAGAGTCCAGTTGGAAGAAGCCGTCAAATAAAAGAATAGGTTCTTCCAACTCTTTATTAAATTTGGATTCCCCCTACTTATTTTATACTTCTTGCGGGAGGTAAAAGAAATACAATCAGTATCTTGGTTGAACCAAAAGAATACCTTAACAGCCCAGGCACCCAGGGAAAGCTCATAATAAAAAAAAATAGAACACATAACGAAATCAAATAACGAAGAGCGTTGGGATAGGGGCACGCTATCGGAATTTCAAGTGCAGCTAGGATTTTGTACAACTCTTCCAGGAAAGGAATAATAAGGCCTTCTCTTAGATAGAACTCGTAAATGGTAATAAACTTAAGCCGAGGAGCACAAACTCTATCATCGTCATCGAGCATTATATACAGAACAGCTACAGAAATATTATATTTCTTATACATAGCATCCACCTTATTGTAAGCAAGAATGGAATAGATCACAACGACACCCTAGAAAGCTACTCAAAAAGCCATAGAAATAAGTAGAGAAGAGTAAATTAGGACAAAGTGATTTGAGAAATGGAGAAGTGAAGAAGCAGCAAAGGATCAAAGTTTAAATAGCCAAAACTTTTGCCCAAAAATAGCAATATTTAAAGGTACTGAAGAGGCACGTCCCCATAATATTTGAGACACGTGTCCACATTGGAGAATGCTATGATGTGTCAGTTTATAATGATGGCCTGACGCTACACCTCCCTATGCAGCAAGCAAATAGCTGGTGGCCTTGACACCCAAATTGACGAATCTCCAACGCAGCGCAAGTTATAACGCCATAACAAACCAAATTTTAAGACGATAGATTGATGATGAGAGACCATGGCATACTCAAGACCAATTCAATTAATTTATGGATGTTTGGCTGAACGTTCAGAATAAATTACTATAAATCGGGTTATTAAAAGACTGAGTTGTTAGTAGTCCGAATTGTCAAAAGTTACACAATAAAAAAATAACATTTTAGTTCTTCAACTATTTAATGCAAATAAAAATATTGGAACCATATAAAAAAGACAAATAATGTTCAAGAAATTTCATTCATTTATTCTTTTCACAAAGTATAAACTTATAACAGTACGGTATAATTTGAGAAGGAAATAAATAATACATAAAGCAGTAATCCAACTACAGTAATCTAACTGACCTTGAGACAGATGAAATCATAAGGAAAGCTTTCACCGTTGAAACAACTATAGCGTTACTTACCGAACTGCCTATTTCAGAGGAAAAAGAGTGAAAAAATGCTTTCTGGAGATATAGTTGCAGCCCATTTTAGAACTACACCATTTCCTTAACGGGAGGGCAAAAAGAAGAAAACAAAAAATCTATCCCCAGTCTAAGTCTGAGGTAGCCCTCCTCAGAACCGCAGAAAAGTAAATTGCCCGACACAGGTGGGGAGAGGAGGAACCCACCCTCCAAAACCCCGGACCTTGCTACAATTATGAAAACTTGGTTTTGGAATGGATATAAAAGAGAAAAATCATGGTGGATTCCCATGTAAAAGAGGTTAACCAAGGAAGATTTCAAATGCACCCTTGATCTCAAGTTAAAATGCCATGGAAGAACTCCCTCCGATTTTGGCTAGTGGTAGTGAAAGCTTCATACTAGCTCCGAGCTGTCTTGCCACCAGTAAGCAAATGACACTTCGTGTTGTGAAATAAAGAGAGCTTCTCCATTTATAATTGAAAGAGAAGATCAGCGAACATTAATCTAAGAAAATTACGCATCCTAGCATTAATGGCAGGGAGTCTAATCAAATCTGCCAAATAGAGGCACAGAATTTGCAAAATGTCTGGGGAATGAGCCCGCATAGAAGATTTGCAAATGGCATCCTATCATTAACATGTCGGGAGTTAAAAATTCAAAACACTGACATGGGGAGCTAGTTATGCATCCGGGGGTACACGGGCCGACCCAGAACCCAGTGCATAGTAGGAAGAATGCCCAAATAACAAAGGCCTAGTAGAAGACCCTCTGAGCCCAATAAGAAAAAGGCACAGCGGTTGCCCCAAGTTGTGTGACCCGGACCGTCCAAAAATAAATTTGTATTAATGGATAATCAATTGGCTATTATAGGCGGTTACAACACCATATCAACGGTCAAAAATTGTACAATCCAACTGATTAATATAAGCAGTGATTGCACAATTATCTCCCTTCATAACTGTAGATGCGTAATGCCGAAGAGACTGCCAAACGGGCACTCCTTACTATAAATATAGCATCATCCCCCGCAAGAGAAGGGGTTGAACAACAAATAGAGCGATCAATCTAAGAAAAACTAAGAAAATAGTTAGCCCCTCTTCATACAAGTGCATTACCCTAAAGACCCTCACCCTTCCGAGTGCACTCAATGGAGCATCAACCTCCAACAAACACTCAATCCTCACTTATTCACATTTTTGCATTTTCTTCCTCCTATGTTTTTCAGCCAATTGAAAATATTACCGACTTGAGTGTTGATGAATATACTATGAAACGAGTCCCATATTCCTCTTATCTCTTATTTATTTGTTGTGGTGTATAGGATTCAAATTCAGAGTAACGAAAATTGAACCTATTATTGATCAGACACTTGAGTAAGGCAACTTTCTAATTCATTTGATAATGCAAATTAGGGACGTTTTAAGTTTAACATATAGCATAATTATTATCTTTAAAATTTTAAAAAAATATTTATTAATTTATCAGTAAATGAATATTTATTAATTCAAGAAGTGTTTACGTTTTAATTACTAATTAAGATATTATTTAAGGGATAATGGATAATTCTATGTATGTTGATCACGATCCAAATTATATTTTAGAAAAGATATATATATATTTATTTATTTAAAAGGCATTTTAAGCAACTGTAACCTTAAATAAACTGCTTGCTAAAACATAAAAAATTACGGACCATATAGAATTCAGTTTAGGTATACAAAAAAAAAAACAATGAGACTTTAATGCATATTTTGAAAAATATTCTCACTTCAGAGTATAGAAATTGTCAAGATAGAATTTCTTATGATTATAAATTTCATATGTTATTTAATTTCTTTTATATTTGATTAATTCTTAATTTTTATTTTTTTCGAGTCCTATAAAATTTGAAGAAAGAAAATCCTCTTGGCCTAAAGAGCATGCACATGTAGATTTCAGCACCTTTTGATGGCTTGTGGCATACGTTCGTGCAAGGTGGATGGACATATGCCCTTGCGATTTTAGAACAAATTGCTAGAAACAAAAATATCATGGATGCAACAAGAAAGAGGAAAAAGAGAATAAAAAGATATTTAACATTCAATTGAGATTTAATTCATATTTTATTATTCGTTAATATTAGGTATATTATTATAACCTTAATTTTAAGACGTACCTGTTGCGTCCTAAGTCCTTGATTGTCGTACGGATTAGGTAGCCTTCGGGTTTTTAGCCTTTCTAAAGCGTACGTGGAAGGGTCTGGTCTCCGTCTATGTTAACCTGAGGCCTGCAAAACACAATTAACAAATAAGAGGTCAGAGGTCCAGCAGGATCTCTCCCACCAATGCCACTCCGACGCTCAAGTCAGCAAATTCCTGCAATGAACGGAAATAAGGCGCACGCTAAGAGATGCGCGGAAGTATGTTGTAAATGTGGTAGTGGTGTGTGTTTGTTTATGCGATAGAGTGTAATGAGCGGGTGGTAGGAAGCCTAGCTCCCTGGGTGCACCGCAGTAGATGGCTGAGTTTCCGTTGCCTGAGTAGAAGCTAGTTGGTAAGATTAAAGCTTGTGACGCAGAGTCGATTGTCTTGGATCCGATCCTCTCTCTTTGTTGAAGAAGAAGGATTTTATAGGCCCCTTGACGGGGGATTTTGGGCGCGAGAACCCTTGTCGCCAGGGCTCGTTGGCCGCTGATCGTGGTTGGGTATTGCCGGCACATCAGCTATTGTTTTGCGGTGGTAGGCTGATTATCGGGCGTTGCCGGCTACGCTTGGTCTGCCCTTTGAGCAGGGATTGGTGGGTCGCTTGTAGCAGCCGCCTGAATCGTAGCTTTGCAGCGTTGACCGCTTCTCCATTGGCTGGTTCCCCCTGCTCCTTGTTGCTTTCTGGCAGCCGCATTAATGAGCTGCAGGGGGCGCTCGCAGGCTGCTGCCAGTGGGCCGTCACGTCGGCACCCCGTGTATTTGGGTTGGGCTTTGATTTTTCTTGTGCCTCAGCATTGGACCCAACACTAACCCCCCATGTCTGGGCCGACGAGTGGTCGGGGCCTAGCATGTCCCTTAGGTCCAATCTGCGGTCCGCCGGTCTCCCTCGAGATGCTCCAACACTTGTCGTCCGCCGGTCCCTTAGCATCTGGGCTCGAGATGCTCCCTCGAGATATGCTCCTCATCCTTAGGGTTCATCTGGATTTGGTTGTAACCGGAGTAGGCATCCACGAAGCTCAGGAGCTCGTGCCTGGACGTGGAGTCCACAAGCTGATTGATCCTAGGGAGAGGAAAGCTATCCTTTGGACAAGCCTTATTTATGTCAGTGAAGTCCACACACATTCACCATTTGTCATTGCTCTTTTTTACCAGCACTACATTGGATAACCATTCTAGTTGGACCTCTCGAATAAACCCAACATCAATGAGTCTTTTCACTTCCTCCCTTATGGCTATCAGCTTCTCAACAGAATGGTTCATATGCTTCTACCGAACTGGCTTATGGCCTGAATTGATGCCCAACTTGTGGACAATCACTTTGGCCGGTATCTTGGGCATGTCGGCAAAAGCCCCGGCAAACACGTCAGAGTTTGCCTTCAGGAAGGTGATTAACCGATCGCACTCGGTTGGCGGGAGAGAGATGCCCACGTGGGCACACTTCTCTAGTTCGGTAGGATTTAGAGGGATCGCTTCGGTAGCTTCTCCCAACTGGGCTTATTGTAGCAAGGCTTCGTCGGGGAGGTTAAGATCTTCTTCCCGGCGGTCTGTTGCTAGGGGGTGACCTGGGATAGGTAGCATGTTCGTCTTATCACCTAGTCCCCAAGTACTTCTCCCACACTGCACAGGGTGGGAAACTTCACCTTCAGATGAGGAATTGACGTCATGGCCCCAGAGGCCGTGAGGAAAGGTCTGCCCAGTATAGTATTGTAAACAGACGGTAAGTCGACGACGAGCAATGTTAGCTCTCGCATTGCAGCCCGCGAGTAAGTTCCCATTGTGACCTCTAGCCGGACTATCCCCTGCACTGGCACTAGCTCATTATTCAGGCCATACAAAGGGCCATCGGCCGCTATCATCTGACCTTGCCATAATCTGAGCTTAAAAAAGGCACTAAGATACAATAAATTCTGCGAGCTTCCATTATCAATAAAGACTCGTTTCAGCTGATAGTCGATTTTATTGTCTGAAACAAGGGTGGAAACAATAAGGGGGTCAATATAGGGGAAGGTTACATGAGCCATATTGTCGCTACTAAAGCTAATGACATCACTCCTATCCTCTATCTTCGCTCTCTTGTTGTTAGAAGTTGGCTCCTGTTCCTTCTGCCTAGCACCCCTGGCGGCTGTGGTGGAGATCATGTTAATCATGCCGATTGCCATACGGCCCCGAGGGGGCTCGCTGGCCTCTTCCTTCGAGGTTACAGGGGCTTGCCCCGGGCCTTTCACAAACCTCTTAAGGTGTCCGCAGCGGATCAGATCTTCTATCTTCTACTGCAACATCCTGCAATTCTCTGTAGAATGTCCGAGGCAATGGTGATACTGGCAGTACTTCGTCTGGTCGCTGCCACTCGAGCCCTTTGGCGCTTTCGGCCATTTGAAGAACTTTTCATCCTGGATTTACATTAGGATGTTCGCGTGGGTATCGTTCAGGGGAGTCAGGGACGTTTGTCCATGCTCCTTCCTAGATCCCGGCGAAGGGCGTGGCTACTTACGATGCTTTGGGAAGCGGTTTTCGTCGCCGCTCCTCTTCTGCCTGTTGGTAGGCCGGGAAGCTTCCGGGGGAGGTCTACACGTCCAGGGCGCTTCACCTCATTTGCCTCCTCATCTGTTATGTAGGCATAGGCAATGGCCTTAGCCTCCCGGAAGGACTGAGGACGCCGGTATGATAGGTGCTTGAAAAAATCCCCTGCTGCCAACGTAGCAACGAAGGCGTTGAGCTTTAGCTCGTCAGAGAGCTGGGGGATTCGACGTGCCTCGGCGATGAAGCGGTTGAGAAATTGCTTCAGACTTTCGTCCAACCTCTGGCGGAGGCGGACCAAATGCCTCGGTTGCCTCTCTTCTCTACGACTGGAGGTGAATTGGCTCAAGAAACTGTCAGCTAGCTTATCGAATGAGCGAATAGAATTTGGCGGGAGGCCGTGGAGCCAGAGTAGCGCGTCCCCCCTGAGGGTGACGGGAAAGCTCTGGCACATCATGGCCTCGCTTGCTCCTTGCAGGGACAAATGGGTGCGGATGCCGTTGAGGTTGTCCATCGGATCCTTGCTTCCGTCGTACCCTTCCAGGACAGGCATCTTGAACTTGTGGGATAGTGGCTGAGTTCGCAGGTCCACAGCGAAAAGTGATCTTCGAAGGTCGGCGGAGGACTGTGCCGATCTCTCCTTGTGGAGGAGATCCCACAGCACCTTAACCTTCTCCTCCATTGGTGGGTCGGACGCCCCCCTCCGTGCGTTGATGACATCGCGGAGCTTTGTATGGTCCTGGGGGCTTGGCTGGATTTGTCGGTGGCGGCAACTCTCTGAATGGTTGGGCCGCTCACTGTTGGAGTCTGCGGCGGTCGGCCTCCACTAGGCGCGGGAGTTGCAGGGGTTACGCCGCTCTGGGCTTTCCCTCCAATTGTCCCGGCTGGGGTGGTTTTCAGCCGCAAACGGGTCCCTACTGCCGAAGGTAGCCTGGGCCCCTACCTCATCAGGTCAACCGGATCTTCTCCTAAAGGCGACTGCGCGACGCCTCCTTCTCCGGGAGGAGGATGCCTGAGACGCTAGAGGGGCAGCCCCCATCCATGGGGTACCCATCCGGTTGCAGAGGGCTTGGAGTACCAGCCTTATGTCACCCATATCTACGGCCAGGCGGTGGACGTCGAGCTCTGGGCAGGTATCTGCGTGGCTCCCCGCAAAGGGTTCGTCGCTGCGAACGACGACGTTTATCACTGGGGCACTGGCTTGTGCCATGGTGTTCACCATTCTTGATGTTTTTGAATGAAGGTGAGAAAGAGACGCTAGGCTTCTCGTCCCGTTTCCCACAGACGGTGCCAATGTTGCGTCCCAAGTCCTCGGTTGTCGTACGGATTAGGGAGCCTTCGGGTTCCTAGCCATTCTGAAGCATACGCGAAAGGGTTCGCTCTCCGTTTCTGTTAACCTGAGGCCTACACAACACAATCAACAAACAAGAGGTCAGAGGTCCGGCAGGATCTCTCCCACTAAGGCCACTCCAACGCTCAAGTCAGCAAATTTTCACAATGAACGAAAATAAGGCGCACGCTAAAAGGTGCGTGAAAGTATGCTGTAAATGCGGGAGTGGTGTGTGTGTTTGTTTATGGGAGAGAGTGTAATGAGCGGGTGGTGGGAGGCCTGGCTCCCTCGATGTACCGCAGTGGGTGTCTGACTTCCCGTTGCCTAAGTAGGCTCAGGAATTTGGACCCAGAAGCTAGTTGGTAAGCTTAAAACTTGTGATGCAGAGTCGATTATCTTGGATCTGATCCCCTCTCTTTGTTGAAGAAGAGGGATTCTATAGGCCCCTTGACGGGTGATTTTGGGCGCGAGAACCCTTGTCGCCGAGGCTCATTGGCCGCTGATCGTTGTTGGGTATTGCTGGCGCGGCAGCTGTCGTTTTGCAGTGGTAGGCTGATTATCGGGCGTTGCCAGTCACGCTTGGTCTCCCCTTTGAGCTGGGATTGGTGGGTTGCCTGTAGTGGTCGCCTGAATCTTAGATTTGTAGCGTTGACTGCTTTTCCATTGGCTGGTTTCTTCTGCTCCTTCTCGCTTTTCCACAGCCGCATTAATGAGCTGCAGGGGGTGCTCGCAGGTTGCTGCCGATGGGCCGTCACATGGGCACCCCGTGTATTTAGGTTGGGCTCTGATTTTTCTTGGGCCTCAGCACTGGACCCAACAATACCATTGATTGATTGTTTATTATCTTATTGTATTTCTCTTGTACAGTTGTTAGATGTGTTATAAATTATATTTTAACCAATTTATTTACACGAGGTGTCATAAAGGACTTTTGGTTGAGTTACTTATAACTATATACTAAGTGAATATTTTTAGGATGTTGTGTAAATTTTATTATAAGATAAATATTTTAATATTTTAAATAATAGGAATAAATAAAGGAATATATATATAACATAATATGTACTTTTTATCATAAAATCTAGACAATTAAATTTCTCCAAATTTAACATCTTAAAGGACATGGAGAGGATCTATGATGACGGAACACAGCTCTCTATTGTGCGATGGAGTTTCCGGTGGATCTTAGATAAAAAATTTAAGAATCTAAATTTTATACATACATACATTTATAATATTTTTATTATATATATAATAAAAAATATTTCCATTACAACAACATAATAAGAATTTATTTAAATTTATATTTATTTAAATATTGGACATGAATCCTTGAATTATCTTAATCCTAGCTAACCCTAATTCCTCTGGCCATAGCTTTAACGTGCAGAAAGACATCTCCTAAAAGAGCGGAGCAGCCATAACCTCCACGTCATGCTTAAATTTAGTCAATGCTCGCAAACTTTGTCAACTAATATTATTAATCCCCAACTCCCGGTTCGGCCTCGGCTAACTCTATATACTCCCAATTCTTTCATCTACAAAATACCACAGATAGCCGATCTCCATTTGCAAATTCCGGCATACCATGTCTTCCGGTGTAACCATGGATCGAGAGCAAGGCATATTTGCTCTTCCGGTGGATTCTGAGCACAAGGCCACCGCCTTCCCGATTTTCTCGATGGCGAAACCGCATATGAGGGCATTTCACTTGTCGTGGCTCCAATTCTTCTCCTGCTTCGTGTCCAGCTTCGCCGCCGCTCCACTACTTCCCATCATCCGCGACAACCTCAACCTAACCGCCACCAGCATTGGAGACGCCGGCATTGCAGCCGTCTCGGGCGCTGTCTTCGCCCGTCTTGCCATGGGGGCCGCCTGCGACCTGGTCGGGCCGCGCGTGGCCTCTGCATGGATCACCCTCCTCACGGCCCCAGCTGTCTACTGCTCCTCCATCGCCGACTCTGCGATCTCCTTCCTCCTCGTCCGGTTCTTCACCGGCTTCGCTCTCGCCAACTTCATCTCCACCCAGTTCTGGATGACCTCAATGTTCTCCCCGCCCATCGTAGGCCTGGCCAACGGACTCGCCTCTGGATGGGGAGACCTAGGTGGCTGCGCCACCCAGCTCATTATGCCCCTCGTCTACGACCTCATCGTCCGGTTCGGTGTCACCAACTTCACCGCGTGGCGCATCGCCTTCTTCATCCCGGCTATCTTGCAGACCGTGACCGCTTACGCAGTGATGATCTTCGGCCAGGACACGCCGGACGGGAACTTCCGTGGGCTACAGAAATCCGGCATGAAACACAGGGATAAATTCTCGAAGGTCTTCTTCCACGGGATTAGGAACTACAGGGCGTGGCTCGCAGCCCTGTGCTACGGCTACTCCTTCGGCGTTGTGCTGACCATGAACAACATAATCTCCCAGTTCTTCTACGACAGGTTTGATTTGACGCTCTACAATGCCGGGATTATTGCCGCCAGTTTTGGACTGACGAATATTTTTGCCCAACCCGGCGGAGGGGTGCTGTCGGACATCCTGGGGCAGCGGTACGGGATGAGAGGGAGACTGTGGGGATGGTGGATCTTCCAGACACTGGGCGGCGTGCTTTGCATTCTTCTTGGAAGGGCAGGATCCTTGGGTGCATCTGTCGCCACCATGCTTCTGCTCTCTATCTTCGTCCAGGCTTCCTGTAGCCTCACTTTTGGGGTTGTTGCTTTCGTATCCAAGAGGTAAACTGCTCCACATTTAAAAGTGGTGTTCATTCCAGTTCATTTCATTTTAATTGCACGATTGTATTATTTTTATTAAAATATTATTTATTTTTTTTTTGAATCGCTAAACATTAATTTAACAGTTATAATAAAAAGATATTAAATTAATGGATAGTGTTGCATCCCGGGCCCACGGTTACCGTACGGATTAGAGAGCCTTCGGATTCTTAAGCACGCAACGGCGTCAGGAGAAGGGTCCGGTCTCCATCTCTATGAATCTGGACCTGTACAACACAAATAACAGACAAGAGGTCAGGGGTCCGGCAGGATTTCTCCCGCCGAAGCCGCTCCGACGCTCAAGTCAGCAAATTGCCGCAATGAACGGAAATGGCGCACTCTGTGAGCGGTGCGCGGTGGAATGCTGTAAAAGCGTAAGAGATGCGTGAACGATGGCGTGGAGAATGTAATGAGCTAGTGATGGGAGGCCTGGCTCCCTTGATGCACCGCGGCGGGTGGCTAACTTTTCCGTAGTCAGAGAAGACGTTGAGGAGTGACAGCGAGCTAGCTTTTGCCAACGGAAGTGAGTCGCTCCTCAGTTCCAGCTCTTGCTCTTTTGTGATTTCACTCAGAGAGTTGTGATATCAGAGTTTGAGTCTCAGCGATCGTGGTTAGAGAAAGTTAGGATCGGAATCGAATCGAAGAAGAAGATCCTCTTCTCTGTGGGGTGTGGGGGCTCTTATAGGCCCCTCCTCGTTGGACTCTGGGCGCCAAGATGCCCGTTGCAAGGGCTCTTTTGCCGCTGGTCACTGTTGCGGACTACCGGTCATGTCGGCTGTCTTTTTGCCGTGGTTGGCAGGCTTCTGGCACTGCCGGCCACATCTGGTTTTTCCCGGAGTGAGGATTGGCTGACCGTCTGTAGGCGGTTGCGTGAGCCGTTGGCGCCGTGCCAGCTGCTTCTCCATTGGCTGCCCTTTCCGCCTTTCTATCGGTAGCGCATTAATGCACTGCAAGGTTTCCGTTTCCTTATTGCCAGCGTGGCTCTACATTCGTTTTCTGACTATTGGGTTGGGCTGGCCATCCTATGTTGGCTTCTAAACCTTTCGTGGGCCTCGGAATCCTTCATGGGCTTGGAAATTCTTCATGGGCTAGGACATGGGACCCAACACTAGCCCCCCATGCCTGGGCCGGCCAATGGTCGGGCCTGGCATGTCCCTGGGGCCCATTCCGCAACTTCACAGCCTTCCTCGTGCCGCACTATCGTTTGTCATTTTCTAGGTTCGCGCCTTCCCCAGGAAACTGCTCTTGCTTTTCAGGCACTGCCGTGATTCGTCATCTCATCGGGCGAGATTCGCACGCCTTGGGTTGCGTCTCACCAGGGGTCTTTCCTATTCCACGAAAGACGTCTGCGAGTTGCCGTGCTATGTTGGGCAAGAGGATGACTTGCGCCCTGCCCATAAATAGGAGGGGTATTCAAGCAAGTGGAGTTCATCCCTTAGCAACCAGCAGAGAGGCAATGAGAAGATCCTGGCCTTCCCAGCCCTTGGCGGGCATCCGAGTAGGAATTGGATAGTTCAATCAAATGCTCAAAGTTCTTGATGAAGACCGTTGTAATTTCGATGTTGCAGTTTGCTCCTCATGCTAATGAGAGTGGCTCGGCCATTCTGCCATCGTCATGTACCCTCTCGTGGTCGTGGCTCGCCTGAACGAGGGTTGAGTCCTTGGCGGAACCTCTGCGGGTATGTCTCCTGCCAGCAGAGGCCTCTGCACATGCCCTTCCCACTCGTCAGGCCCGAGCGCTGACCGCGGAGGGGTCTCGTGGCTAGAAACCCAGCGAGGGGGTGGGAGGTCCTCTCCCAACTACCTATAAGGGCTTTCCTGGCCTCGGTGCTGACCCCACCCTGGTGGATGGCATTTCGGCGACTTCCATCGGGGGATGCTCCTCACCTCCAAACCAGTCCGCTCGACGAACCACCGACGGCTCCAGCCGCAGGGATCTCATGTAGATCATGTTCTGCGAGCTCATCTGGGGCATGGTAAGGGAGCATAGGGGGCCTCGCACTGTAGTCTTCCTTTGTCTTTCTCGTAGCCTTATTGTTGCAAACTTTGTACTTTGTAAGAAAGCATTGATTAATAAAAGAAGTAGCCACTTTTTGTCTTCATTTTCCTCTTGCCTTTGTGCATACTTCTCTTTTGCGTGACGCCTTCTCCCGGTGATCTGTTTTCGACTTTGTGTGAACAGAAGGGTCACTGTTGGCAGTCGCGTCCTTTGGCGTGACCGGCGCATTTAATGCCTGCCCGCTCAAGACACGTCGCATCGTGGAGCCTTGCCTGGGAAAGCGCGAGGCTTTATGGGTCTTCCACGTGTAAAATCCCCATTGGCCATGCTCTGGTGCCTTCTGCCCTTTCTGGGTTGCTGCCTCTTTAGGAGAAAACCTGCCTATTTAAACGCGCCATTTTCTCCTGGAACCTTGCACTTCTTTGCACTTGCTTGTTTATCGATAGTTTGCTCTCCCCGTGCGTGCTTTCTTGCTGCAAAATTGATGGAGAACTCCTCTTATGACTCGGAACGTTCTTCTGACGAGTCTAAGTTTGGCTCTCTCACTCCCGGGACTTTGGGAGCCGGCACTTTAGGAGGGGCTCACTCTGAAGCCACAGTCGCGGGTCCTTCTCAGAGTCGGAGAGCGCCTCCGGGTTTCGAGAGGGTTGAGTCACGCCGAGGGATGGCTGCAGCCGAGGTGGAGTGGCTGAGGGCCCGCGTTGCACACCTGGAAGGTGCTTATGCTGAGTCGGAGGCCAGGGCCACACGTCTCGTTGGTGCTAACGTGGGGGTGCAAGCCCGCATACTGGCCCTTGAAGGAGAGATTGAGCAGCTTAAGCAACAACACGAGGCTGAGGTTGCCGGGCTGCGGTCAAAGCTGAGGACGAGGCTCCAGCCAGAGGGAGTGAACCCTGCTTTGGAGCAGAGTTATTTTGATGCCGTTAGGCTTTGCCGGAGACTGGCCTCGCTGGAGGATTCAAGCTTCCGTGTTGGTGTTCTAGACCCTCGCAACTCACATGCCCAAACTCACGAGCAATTAGTGGATTACCACGTCCCAAGCTCTTCCACAGGCCATTGGGACCATTAGCTGCCTTTGTCGTTGTCGTACTTCTTCTTCTTCTTCTATATATATATATATATTTTTTTCGTAGCCGTTGTAACAGGACCCGCTACTGTAATGAAATTTGCTATTTCGTCGCACAGCTTTGTCTTCTGAATTTCTCATTTTTTGATTGATTTCTTCCGTCTTGCGTTACCGTGCGCCCCTTCATGGGCTTCACTATCGTGAGCCCTTATTTAATTGGAGGCGCCAGCGCAGATCCCCGTCAGGCGGCTGAGGGGACGCGCTTGTCAGTCTGGCGTTTAGCCATGATTGTGAATGATTTCGGATCCCACGGTGCGCTGTTGAGCCGACAAGTGTCCTGATCACTAGTGGCGGTGCCGCTTTGGTTTCCCGCCTATTGGCTTTCCGTTGCCTATTTAAATCTGTCAGGATGGCTTATTCCTCTTGCTGAAATTTTTCCCGTGGTATACTTGTGTCAAGAGAGAGAGCGACATGGCGAAAAAGAAAGAGAGTTCTTCTTCTTCCCAGGTTCCTAGAGCGACTCGTCACGGTGTCCATAACACCGAGTCTGTTCTGACTGCAAGCGCCATTGCTTCTCTCGTGGTTGATTACGGCCTTCCCAGCGATTGGAGTTACCGCGCTCCAGGCGCACTGGATAGAGCCAGCGCCCCCCCAGTGGGCTACATCACGGTGTACGAGCACCATCTGAGGGGGGGCTTCGTTACCCTATTCACTGCACGCTATACGCACTGGTGGACACATTGAGAGTTCCAGTGGCGAGGCTTCACCCTAATGCCTTGCATTACTTGGTGTCTCTGTGCATCTTTGTCCACCTCCACGGTGGCTCCTTCAACGCCAAGGCTGCAAGGTTGATCTTCCGGTTCACAGAGTCGGAGGATTGGGTGTCCCCCGAGGCGGGATTCCGCTTTCGCGGAACCAACCCTGACTCAGTGAAGGGCTGGAAGGAGCACTTCTTCTTTCTGCAACAGCCCCCTCACTCTGAGCTTTCACGAGTATGGGGCCCGATTTTAGGGTACTTTCAGGAGAAGCCGCTGGCTGAGGATGCCGTGGAGGCGGCGAAGCTGATTTCTGCCATTAAGTCTGAGGAGGCGAGGTTCTCTGTCCAGGGTTACTTCCTAACTTCCATCACATTCGAGGCTTGCAAATCGGGACCTTCTTCGGGATGGAGAATCGCTAGCCCTAGCAAGAGAGAACCTGGAGATACGGTCACTTCTCGATCGTCCGGGGGGGACAAGGAGGATAGTTGTTCGTCGTTGGAGTCGTCGACAGACGACGAGAGGGAAGAGGCCTCCTTGAAGAGATTGAGGGAGGCCGGAGGGACTTCCATGCGGAGGTCCAAAAGACAGGTCGCTAGCTCTTCTGCTGTTGTGGGAAGTCCGGGTTCCAAGGTTGCCACGAGCGCGGGTCGCCGGGGGGAGACCGCCAAGCCATCGCTGACTTTGGCCGCGGGACTAGCCGCTCACGAAGCTTGCGAGGTGGAGTCTCAACCCGCTGGGAGTCCCCTTGCTCGTTCCCTTGCAGAGTCGTCTGCGGACGCCGCCCCAGAGGCGAAGGATGACGTTGTTATTCTTGAGGATCCGGACGGGTCACTTCCGGTTGCGCCTATGCTGACACCGGAGGCTAGGAGGCCTGTAGAGCCTACTGTGATCTTTGTGGAGCCCATTTCTGAGTTCCGGGCCTCCGAAGCGGTAGGTCCATCTCCTGAGGAAGAAGTTGCTCCCGTCGCTGGCCAGGTCCAGGCTAGCGAGAGGGTAGCCGGGACGTCCTCGTGGCAGGAGCCCCCGAGAGTTCCTTCGGCCGCCACCCTTCCAGCCAGCCCGCCCCCAGCAGGCGAAGGAGCGGAACCGCAGGGAGCTGCTCTCTCGGGTGATCTCGCACGCTCTCCGAGTGTCACCCCTACTCAGGTATGGTTTCTTCAATCTGGCCTTCCTTTACTATTACATGCTTCGGGAGCGCCTCCAGCGTCGCTTCCTATGCAGGCTCCAGGTAGTGTCAACCCCTTCCATGTGTTGACCGCCCTCCTTCACGGGGACTTGCAGCAAGTCATCTCCAACGGGAGGGCCCAATTCGCATCTCTCGAAGAGGAGAATGGGCGCTTGCAGCAAAGAGTGGCACAGCTGGAAGCCCTACTCGTCGCCGCGGAGGACGACAATGCTCGGTTGATCAGAGACACGGTTGGTTGGCTCTCTCCGTCGGAGTCACGACTGGCGCTGGAAGCTCGGTATTGGGACGGTATCCGCCTGTGCTGCAAGATCACATCCTTGGCTGCTCCCCACGTTCCAGAAGGAGTCTTTCACCCGGGGAACACCAGGATCCTAGAGGCGTCTCGCCTAAGGAACTTTCACAAGGCTGCTCCATCCTGTCTACCTGATTAGTCTTCTTCCGTGTTAATTGTTAGGCTGTCCTTTACCGCCATCCCTTGCTTTCATGTAATACTTGCTCCATGTGATTGAGTAAAAAGTGGCTATTTCTTCTTTGTGCTTGTACTTCTTTTGGCATGGCATGTCATTTGCAATCTTCACTTATTGTGATCTATGAGATCGCTTTCCTAGGCCCGAATGCTAAGCTCTTCAGAGCCATTGTTGCTAAGGCCCGATCCATGCGCCTTGTTTCCTGGTGCTCGTCCTTCGTCAAAGGATGTCGTCGCAGCTCACGCATTTAGTGGGAAGCTCGATCCGGTAGGGCGGATGTCGTTGCAAGTCCCGTGGAGCCACAGTAAGGGTTAGCGCGGTCGTCAGGCCACGGTAACCGGACTCCGGGGTCTAGGCCTCGGTCGCGTACGATTGCGGGAGGTGTGTGGCCCCTGCTCAAGGCATTATAATCACCAAGTTGAGGTCCTAGCCCACAACCATTGTAGACTGAGTGTGCTCTCTTCTGTTTGAGAAGGTCGCCGCACGCCTGTAATTTTTGCCCCCTAAGATTTTGTTGGCCATAGATTGGAGACTTCAAAAGCCCCCAGACCCGATGCTTTGACCGCCTGGGTCGTTGGCGCGAAGCCTGTTTGATGGACCGCCTAGGTCCTTTTGATGAGATATCTTAGCCTGTAAGTGGCTGCTTCCGGGCCATCTAGCGCGGAACTTAATCTTAGGGGGGCCGATCGGGCCCACTAACATGGAGCCAAAATGTGTGGAGCCGTCCCCGGGCCGCCTGGGGCCGAGACGAAGTCCTGAGACGGTCAATTTCGGACCGCCTGACACTGGGCCAAGGACTGATTTTACGGATGGACGTTTGTCCTCCCGACTTACGGGCAGTCTAGGTCGTATGATTTAAGGATGCGATGCATATCATCAATTCACACAAATGAAGATGCAGGATAACAGAAAGAGTGACTTTAATGATAAAAGACAAATCACATGTCCAAGCATTCACTATGATGCATGTGCGTGCCTTACGTGGGATGATGTAGCACTACTGGTAGTACTTCTTTAAGTTGGTAGTGTTCCAGGTCCGCCGGACCAGTTTGCCGTTCTGGGCGTGCAGCTTGTACGCTTCACTTCGGAGGATTGCAGAAATGAGGAACGGTCCCTCCGACCCAGGGTAGAGTTTGTTCCTATTCGCGGTCTTTTCCGCCACCTCTACACTCCGAAGGACCAGATCTCCAACTTCCAGAGGGCGTGCCTTTACGCATTTGTTGTAGTACCGTGCGACACGCTGCTGATAGGCAGCGGTTCACAGTCGTGCGGCATCTCGAACTTTCGAGAGCAGGTCTAGACTTTCCCGGAGCCTTTGTTCATTGGTGGCTAGGTCGAAGCACTCGACCCGCAGGCTTGGCACCCCCACCTCCACGGGGACCACAGCCTCAGCCCCAAAGCAAAGGTTGAAGGGCGTCTCCCTCGTTGGCTCCCGGGGGGTAGTTCGATACGACCACAGCACGGACGGTAGCTCCTCAACCCAGGAGCCCCTGCGTCCTCCAGCCTAGTCTTCAATCCGTGCAACAACGTGCGATTGGTGACCTCGACCTGTCCGTTTGCTTGAGGATGCGCCACGGATGTATGGATCAGCTTGATGCGGAGGTCGCGGCAGTACTTCATAAAGCGCTTGCCGGTGAATTGGGTTCCGTTATCGGTCACTACGGCCTCAGGATTCCCGAAGCGGCAAACGATACCCTGACGGAGGAACTCCGTCGCATTTTGCTCAGTGATCTTGGCGAGGGGGACAGCTTCCACCCACTTGGTAAAGTAGTCGATACCGACGATCAGGAATTTCCTCTGCCCAGAAGCCAAAGGTAGGGGCCCAAATATGTCGAGCCCCCATTGTGTGAACGGCCACGGGGATTGGAGGTAGTGTAGTTCCGCATGTGGCTAATGTGCCATACTGCCGTGGACTTGGCAACTTTCACACTTCCGGACGAAGTCCATGGCGTCCCGCTTCATGGTGGGCCGGTAGAACCCTTGTTACATAATTTTGAATGCAAGGTTCTTGCCCCCAATGTGCGATCCGCACAGTCCCAGGTGCACCTCGCTCAGCACGTAGTCGGCTTCCACCAGTTTTAAGCATTTCAGGAGGGGAGTAGAGTATCCCCGCCTGTACAATCTTCCATCGAGGATTGTGTACCATCCCGCCGTTTTCTTGATTCGCTTGGTTTCGTTGGTGTCGTCAGGTAGGGCCCCTTCAATCAAGAATTTCACGTACGGTGTCATCCAATTATTTTCCGTGTCGAACCGCAGTACTTCTTTGTCTTCGACGTCGATGCACGGTGCGGTCAGGACTTCCCTGGGCTCTCTCGCGTACTGCTCCACGAATTCGGCAGCCGCGTCCCGGGCCAGTCGGTCAGCGCGCTCGTTATCCCATCTCGGGATGTGCTCGATTGCGAACCGGTCGAACTCAAGGATCAGGGCCTTCGCTTTCGCCAAGTACCTCACAAGCTGTGGGTTCGAGGCGTCAAAGTTCCCTTTCACCTGGTTGACCACAAGTTTGGAGTCACTGCGCATGACCAACGACCGCATGAAACACTCCCTCGCCAGCCGCAAGCCCGCGAGGAGGGCCTCGTATTCCGCCACATTGTTTGTGGCCGGGAAGGCCAACATGATGGAGTACGCAATCTCCATGCCTTCGGGCGTCCTTAACACGACACCAGCTCCGCTACCTATCTGGGTGGATGATCCGTCTACATTCAGGGTCCATACAGGAGGATCGTGGTCTTCCATGCTTTCCGGGTTGTGGTCTTCTTCCTGCGCTGGTGTCGCTGCTTCCACGATAAAGTCGGCCAGAGCTTGTCCTTTCACGGCTGGACGGGGCCGGAACTCCAGATCGAACTCTCCCAGTTCAACAGCCCATTTAACCAACCGTCCGGACGTCTCCAGCTTCTGCAGGATCGACTTCAGCGGCTGATCTGTCAGTACGACGATCCGGTGCTACTAGAAGTAGGGCCGCAGTTTCCGCACCGCATAGACAAGCGCGAGCCCCATCTTTTCAGCATGCGGATAGCGAGCCTCCACATCCGTCAGCACCCGGCTTACGTAGTACACTGGCTGTTGTCTGCCTTCATGCTCCCCAACTAACACTGAGCTGAGGGCCAATGCCGATGTGGCCAAGTAGAGGTAGAGATCTTCTCCTTCACGCGGCGAGCTTAGGAGCGGTGCGCTGGAGAGGTAAGCCTTCAATTCCCTGAAAGCTTCGTCACACTCTTCACTCCACCTGAACCCCTGCGATTTGGTGCCTCTTAGCGCCTTGAAGAAGGGTAAGTATTTTTCTGCTGACTTGGCAAGGAACTGCGAGAGGGCTACTATTTGCCCGGTCAGCTTCTGTACTTCTTTTATCGTCCGCGGAGGGTTCAGGTCGAGGATGGCTTTGATCTTCTCTAGGTTGGCTTCGATGCCGCGTTGAGACACTATGAAGCCTAAGAATTTTCCAGAGGTCACTCCGAAGGCGCACTTGGAGGGATTGAGCTTCATCCCGTGCCGCCGGAGGACTTGAAACGTCTCGTCCAGGTCGTTGATGTGGCTGCTGGCGATTCTGATCTTTACGAGCATGTCATCGACGTACACCTCCACATTTTGTCCGATCTGGGCTTCGAACATCATGTTCACAAGGCGCTGGTAGGTCAAGCCAGCATTATTGAGACCAAAGGGCATCATTTCGTAGCAATACGTCCCCTGGTCTGTCATGAATGAGGTGTGCTCCTCATCTTTTGGGTCCATACGGATCTGGTTGTACCCAGAGTATGCGTCCATAAAACTCAGGAGCTCGTGCCCGAATGTGGAGTCCATGAGCTGGTCGATCCTGGGAAGCGGAGAGCTGTCTTTGGGGCAAGCCTTGTTCACGTCAGTGAAGTCGACGCACATCCGCCACTTGCCGCTGCTCTTCTTTACTAACACAACGTTGGACAGCCACTCCGAGTATTGGACCTCTCTGATGAATCCTGCATCCAAGAGCCTCTTCACCTCTTCTCTTATGGCGACCAACTTCTCGACGGAGTGGTTCCTCCGCTTCTGCCGAACGGGCTTTCGGCTCGAGTGAAGGCCCATCTTGTGGACGATAACCTCAGCCGGTATCCCGGGCATGTCAGCGGGGACCCAGGCAAACACGTCGGAGTTGGCCCTAAGGAAGGCGATCAACCGGTCGCGTTCTGTGGGTTGGAGAGATCTGCCCACATTGATGCACTTTTCTGGTTCAAAGGGGTTTAAAGGAACCGCCTCCGTTTCTTCTCCGGATTGGGCCTATTGCAGCAAGGTCTCGTCGATGAGGTCAAGGTCTTCGTCTGGGCAGTATGGCACCGCCGGGTTGATCTGGGATAGGTAGCACGTCCGTCCAAACTCCTGATCTCTGAGGGCTTCACCTACACCCCACGGGGTGGAAAACTTCAGCTTCAGGTGTGGGATGGACGTAACAGCTCCGAATGTGGTCAGGAAAGGTCTTCCCAATATGGCGTTGTAAACGGATGGAAGGTCAACGACGAGGAATGCCAGCTCCCACGTCGCAGGGCACGGGTGGGTCCCCATAGTGACTTCCAGTCCAACTATCCCTTGCACGGGGACTGGCTCGTTGTCCAAGCCGTACAAGGGTCTGCTGGCAGCTTTCATCTGGCTTCGTTTTAGTCCAAGTTTAAAGAAGGCAGTGAGGTACAGCAAATTTTGAGAACTTCCATTATCAATGAAAACTCATTTCAGTTGGTAGTCATCCCCACTGCCTGAAACGAGAGCCGATACAACAAGGGGGTCAATATAGGGAGAGGTTACATGAGCCATATCGTCACTGCTAAAGCTAATGACATCATTCCTAGCCCCTATCCTTGCTCGCTTGTTGCTAGAAGTCGGCTCCGACTGCCCACGCCTGGTATCCGCGACGGCCATGGCGGAAATCATGTTGACCATATCGGCGGCTGTGCGAGCCCTCGAAGGCTCGCTTGCTTCACCGTCAGAGGTCGCTGGTTCCTGCCCTGAGCTCTTCACGAACCGCTTCAAGTGTCCGTGCCGGATCAGATCCTCGATCTCCTGCTGTAGGGTCCGACAGTTCTCGATGGAGTGTCCCAAGCAGCGATGGTACTGGCAATATTTCGTCTGGTCATTGCCGCTAGGACCCTTTGGCATCTTTGGCCACTTAAAGAACTTCTCATCCTGAATTTACATCAGGATGTTCGTGCGGCTGTCTTTCAGAGGGGTCAGGGAGGCTCTGTTGTAGTCCTTTCTGGGCCCTGGCGGGGGCCGCTGCTGCTTTCAGCGCTCTGGGAAGTGCTGGTCGTCACTGTCCCTCTTTCTCACACCAGATGCTCTGGGGGCTTCCGGGGGCTGGTCCGCCCACTCGGGGCGCTTCACCTCATTGGCCTCTTCAGCCGTGATGTACGCCCGGGCGATGGCATTAGCCTCCCGGAAGGTTTGAGGGTGCTGGTGTGACAGGTGCTTGAAGAAATCCCCCGCTGCCAGAGTGGCGACGAAGGCGTTGAGCTTCAGCTCGTCAGAGAGCTGGGGCATCCGCCGCGCCTCGGTGGTGAAACGGTTCAGGAATCGTTTCAGGCTTTCATCTGACCTTTGGCAGAGACAGACCAGGTGCCATGGTTGCTTCTCCTCTCTTCGGCTGGAATTGAACTGGCTCAGGAAGCTGTCAGCAAACTCGTCAAACGAGCGTATGGAGTTCGGGGGGAGGCCGTGGAACCAGAGTAACGCGTCCCCCCTAAGGGTGACTGGAAAGCTCTGGCATATCAAAGCCTCGCTCGCTCCTTGCAGAGATAGGTGAGTATGGAAGCAGTTGAGGTGGTCCATCGGGTCCTTGCTTCCGTCGTATCCCTCCAGGATCGGCATCTTGAACTTGCTTGGCAACGGTTGGGTCCGCAAGTCTTTGGCGAAGGGCGATCTCCGGAGGTCGGCGGAGGAGGGCGTGGGCTTCTCCTTATGCAGGGTGTCCCACAGCACTTTGACTTTCTCCTCAATCGACGGACCCGTGGAGTTTCTCCGCGCATTGATGACATCATGGAGCTCCGTGTTGCCCTGGAGGTGTGTTCAAGCTCGTCGGGGATGGCGACTCTCCGCCTAAGTGGCTCGTTTGTCGTTGGAGCATGCTGCGGTCAGCCTCCCGTTGCCGCGCGAGTTGCGGGGGTTGCGCCCCTCAGGGCTCCCTTCCCGATCGTCGCGGGCGGGAAGTATTTCCGCTTCGTTGGGATCATCTCCGCTCGGGGCCGCCTAGGCGGCAGCATTGTCTAGCTGGTTGGCTCGCCTCTTACGGGTCGCAGCTCGACGCTTGCCCTTCTTTGAAGTGGACGCTTGAGACGCTGGAGGGGCAGCCCCCGGCCACGGGGCTCCCGTATGTTCGTACAAGGCGCAAAGGATCAGTTTAACATCGTCCATGTCTGCAGCTAGGCAGTTGGCATTAGGCATTGGGCGGTCGTTCTCCTGGTTCCCGACGGGGGGATCTTCGTTTTGGGCAACGACCTCCATTGCCGGAGCCTGGCTTGCGCTCGAGTGTTCACCATCTTCTAGTTTTTAGAAGTAGGGTGGAAAAGAGACACTTGGCTTCTCGTCAGTTTCCCACAGACGGTGCCAATATTGCATCCCAGGCCGGCGGTTACCGTACGGATTAGAGAGCCTTCGGATTCCTAAGCACGCGATGGCGTCGGGAGAAGGGTCCGGTCTCCGTCTCTATGAACTTGGACCTGCACAACACAAACAACAAACAAGAGGTCAGGGGTTTGGCAGGATTTCTCCTGCCGAGGCCGCTCCGACGCTCAAGTCAGCAAATTCCCGCAATGAACGGAAATGGCGCACGCTGTGAGCGGTGTGTGGTGGAATGCTGTAAAAGCATAAGAGATGCGTGAATGATGGCATGGAGAATGCAATGAGCAGGTGATGGGAGGCCTGGCTCCCTTGATGCACCGCAACGGGTGGCTAACTTTCCCGTAGTCTGAGAAGACATTGAGGAGTGGCAACGAGCTAGCTTTTGCCAACGGAAGTGAGTCACTCCTCAGTTCCAGCTCTTGCTCTTTTGTGATTTTACTCAGAGAGTTGTGAGATCAGAGCTTGAGTCTCAGCGATCGTGGTTAGAGAAAGTTAGGATCAGAATCGAATCGAAGAAGAAGATCCTCTTCTCTGTGGGGTGTGGGGGCTCTTATAGGCCCCTCCCCGTTGGACTCTAGGCGCCAAGATGCCCGTTGCGAGGGCTCTTTTGCCGCTGGTCGCTATTGCGGACTGCCGGTCATGTCGGCTATCTTTTTGCCGTGATTGGCAGGCTTTTGGCGCTGTCGGCTGTCTTTTTCCCGGAGTGAGGATTGGCTGGCCATCTGTAGGCGGTTGCGTGAGCCGTTGGCGCCGTGCTAGCTGGTTCTCCATTGGCTGCCCTTTCCGCCTTTCTATCAATAGCACATTAATGCACTGCAGGGTTTCCGTTGCCTTGTTGCCAGCGTGGCTCTGCACACGTTTTTCGACTATTGGGCTGGGCTGGCCATCCTATGTGGACTTCTGAACCTTTCGTGGGCCTCGGAATCCTTCATAGGCTTGGAAATTCTTCATGGGCCAGGACATGGGACCCAACAGATAGTGATCTCAAACCTCCTCTAAATGAGTTTGTGTCATTGAATATAAATTAGACAATCATAACATATATATTTTTTTTACTTTTTTTAACATTATTTTTAAAATTTTTAAATAAAATAGATAGAGTTATTATATTTATATTAAATGCCTAAGTAATACAGCTAAGGAATTGCATCTTGAAGGTAACGTATAGCCCCCCTCGATTATCTAGTAGATCAACTCAAATAATATTGTTCGGGGGCTGCATCCCTTTTCCTCAGTTCAAAGCCGAGGTAAATGAGCTATGTCTTGAAAGTGAGGTGTGTTATTTTGATTCTCTAGTATTATAGTTTAAAGTGTTAAAAGAAGATATGTTTAGGAAAATCTCATTAAAGATTCAAAACGTTGAATAATTACAAACAAATTACTCTCACTCTGTAACACATTGATTACTTGATTAGCACAAATCTAATAACATATCTAAGTAACTATTTGTTTCAAAAGCTTATGATTTGTTAAATTATTTATTACTCTATCATTTTAATATAATGATGATAATTGCTTAATAATGTTGATTACATCATATTGATTCCTTTATGAGATGAATATATAAATATATTTTTATTTTCAGGGCAAGAGGTGTAATCTCAGGCATCATGGGAGGTGGTGGGAACATTGGCGCAGTCCTAATCCAAGTGATCTTCTTCAAAGGATCCAAATTCTCAACCGAAATGGGGATAACTTACATGGGCATGATGGCAATTGTGTGCACCCTCCCAATAGCACTCATATACTTCCCACAATGGGGTGGCATGATTCGAGGCCCTAAACCAAATTATACTGAACAAGACTATTACTTGTCTGAATGGACTGAGGAGGAGCAACAACAAGGATTTCACGAAACGAGTATGAAGTTCGCTGAAAATAGCAAGAGGGAAGGAGTAGAAAGATCGACTCTGTTTTCTCCCCCACTGAAATAGCAACACCAACTCATGTCTAGCAAAATCGTTTCTAATTTTAAGATGTTAGACTATAAATTTACTATAAGTTTACTGAAAATAATGATATAGCACTTATTATATGCTACACTCAAGTAAATTACAATATTAGATTATTTAATAAGTGTTACATCATAATTGTTGTGTCCCGGATTCGCGGTTGCCGTACGGATTAGAGAGCCTTCGGATTCCCTAGCACATGGCGGCGTCGGGAGAAGGATCCGGTCTCCGTCTCTATGAACCTGGATCTGCACAACACAAACAACAAGCGAGAGGTTAGAGGCCGACGGGGGGTTTTGGTCCCCCATCGGCACTCCGACGCTCAAGTCAGATATCTTCCGGAATAAACGGAGAAATGCATGCGTGAGATGCGAGAATGAGGGGAGTGCGAGAGGGGAGTCAGATATCTTCCGGCAGAGGGGCGGCTTATAGGTGCACCCGCCGTGGGGCGACTTTTAGATGTTCATGGGCCTCGGGTAATATTTGGAGGTATCCCGGAATACGCCGGAACGAATACGGGGCCCGTTGGGCCCTGTGACCAGGCGGGTCAACCAAAGGGGGGCCGCACAGTTCTGCCCGGTACTTTCCGGGTGGGCCGTGGAATGACCGCGTACTAATTGATCTGACGCCGGGCGGCGTCTTGGGGAGCCGTGTGCCGTTTCTGCCCGAGAGCTTTGAGCGTCATTTGGGAGGCTCCCCCGTTGGCTTTCTGCTCATGGTTTGGGTTATGCTCTCGGAGGACTCTGCGGCGCCAGGCTTGACCGAGAACAGCGGTAAGCTCTGGGCGCCTCCGACAGGGGACTGGGCGGCCCCATTTGGCCGGATTCATGCTCGATCTGGTTGTGATTTTGGGGTTTCATGCCCTGTTCTTGATGAGAACAGGAGGAAGAAGGACCGCCATTGATGGAAGTGTGGTTTCGCCTGATTTGTGGGATTAGTCGTTGGGCGCCATTGACGGGGAGCTCTAGGCTCCTCCTGACGCCGGTCTGTGGAAGAATCGTAGGACATTGTGGCTGGGAGAGTGCCGTGTCCTGTTTCGATGGTCACGGGAACAGAGGGAGAGACGGCCACCGTCTATGGAAGCGTTCGGTGCTCTGTTTGGACGGAAATTAGGGCAGAGAAAATGGGATGCCACTGACAGAGGGCTCTGCGCACAGTTCGACTCGTGGGTAGCGTAGGGAAGCAGGGTAACCCCTGCGGTCGAGCTTCGTGCTCGATTTGGTGAGTCGTGACGGGCACAATGGGTCACCATGGCCCTCTTGACAGGGAAGCAGAGCCGTTCCCTGGTGTTCGGTGAGCGAGGGGGAGCTGCCTCCTCCGAGTTTCACTCTTCTTCTTTCATGGTGGTGAGGGCACACGTAGAGAGAGAGAGAGAGAGGCGGCGGCAGGCTGGTGGTTCTTCCCCCTTTTTCCCTTTTGCTCCCTTTTCCGGCGAGGTTAGAGAGAGGGAGAAATGATGAGTGGGCTGTCCTGCCTCTGCCCATGACAGAGGCCAGCCTGGAGATGGATCAGAAACGTGCCCTTCCTCTGTCCTTTTATGGGCAGCGGAAAAAGCATTTTCCCGCCAAACTGAAAGCATTTCCCGCCTTTTGCCTTGGGCCTTTAATTGGGCCGTGCTTTATGGGCCTGTGTGTTGAGACCCAACAATAATTTTGTAAATTTTATAGTATACTTACAGTAACTACTGTATTGAAATGGGATTATGTTGTGTGGGGTTAATTCTATATCTAGAATGTTTGGGACAATAATATTGTCGCAGTATCAATTTAGCAATGTTATATCTTAGCAAAATTATAAGCATATGATGGTTGTAAATGACTTTGAATTAGAATAAATTTCTCTACTTATTTTAAATTAGGCTATATTATATTGATATTATTATTATCTGTTAACAATGCATAAGCCATACGGGGCTTGCCAAATTTGTATAGAACTATATTTTTGTGTTTTTGTCATTCTTGTCCACACAACACCTATTTTTGTTTGAGTACAATATTAATTGGGTTAGCCTAAACCAACAGTCTAATGAGTCTATGGTTGATAGGTTCAAAATAGCTAAAAATGATAAATCATTCTCTAACCCATTAGGCACAAGTTTAGATAATGCGATATTCGGTCTTGACCAAATTCTAACCATAATAAATCAAAATCCAATAGACAGACAATAAATTATTAAGTGGAATATAAACCGGATTGAGTCATACGTCCAAACAGTGACAAATTTGAATATTAAGCCGATCGGTTTGTTGAACCGAGCAATTCATTAATTTTGTAGTTAGCACATGTAAGGGTTTCCAAACTGACAAGTATTATTTTTTTTATCATTAATTCAATTTTTGGACGTTAATCACCTCAAGTTAATTTCACAATCAGAATGTTCATAATAATATTTGAACTAATTAGTTTTCAAATGGTCTAACTACTTAAATAATGGTTGATTATTGTACTTCAGGAAATTACCAACAATTGATGTTATGACTATAAATACATATATTTTCTGGGACAGTCTAATATTTTGAATTAGGTTTGTTAAACTCTCAATTCAAGGTGATCATTAATTATGATAATTAATGAATTAATTATTGCAGACAAATTTGAATTAATTTCATAAGAGGTTGGATGAGTCATTCCTGGGACTATCAAAAGGACATTTTGGTAAATTTTTTATTAATAGTCTGTAATTATTTTTAATACCTTAAAAAAATAATTGGGACTTACTATAACATTATATATTTGCATATTTAATTGGATATGATTAATAATATATAAATTAATTAAATTAGTTCAATTAATATTTTTTATATAAAAAAATTTCAAAACCCAAATTCAATCCCCAAACACCTGTGCACAGTTGCAGCTCCCTTCTCCATTTCGATCACGGCAACCATGAGTTTTGTAAATCAAATTCATCCCCTTTTCCTTCCCGACCCTCTCCCTTTCCATTCACTCAATCGGCCACTTCTGTTCTTTCATTAAATGCCTAGCCATTCATATGTTTAGACCTAAACCGCTTATTTGAATTATAGGAAAAACATCAACAATACACAACAAGTAGATAATAATTACAAACAATAATAAGCACTTGATTTTATGTAGAAAATTTTCTTTAGAATGAGGAAAAAAAATCACAAGATGATTCATCCAAATATATCCACCACACAATAAGTTCGGTTATACAAATCACTAAATATAAAATCACAATACCTTGTCCTAAACAAACTCGAACAGTAGATAATATAAGATAAAATAGAAGAAATAAAACCGATAAATATTCTTCTCAACTTTAAAAATAGCGTACCCATGGTCAGCGAATATAAAAATAGGATTCAAAAATCAATTAGATACTCTAATCTTCCTCTTCTCCTATTTTTCTCTTTCTCTTCTTTTTCTCTCAAATTCGGCGCTCTCTAAGTCTTGAAGTTGAAGGTGGTAAACCCTATAACGCATCAACGCATATTTGTACATAAGACAGCGCTCAAGTGCCCATCAGGCATGCCTTGAGTGCAGGTGCCACTAGATTTGGCAACTCGAGCACCCCTCGGGTGCGCACTTTCTATTTTTGGTGATTCAAGTGTGCCTCATGCGTATGGCTACTAGAATCGGCATTTTGAGAGCTCTTCATGTGTGCTTTGCTGATGCGAACACTGTAATCATCTGTATCAGTATAATATTCGTGTGTCCTCATCCAAATGACTATACAACACGTCAAATGAGTATGAATTACATGAGAGTAACCCATAATCTAATATCATATGCACGTAAAGGAGAGAGAGAAAGAGAAAGAGAGGGAGTAGAGGAGACTGTGCTGCTATTGTAAAGGATTGCTACTTTCATTGTTGCTGCTGTTACACAACACCATGAAGGAGAGAGTCATTTCCTACTTTTAGTTTTGAAGGAAGGAAGGAGAATCAAGTAAGTGAAAATTATTCAGTTTCTCTATAATTCTTGCATCCTATGTCCACTAGGTTAATAACTAAACATTATAAATATTATTAGAATTCAACCTACTTATTTGAACCGTGAAAATCAAACAACAGCGTACAACAAATAAAAAAATAATCAGAAAATTAAGAACACTTAATTTTTATGTGAAAATTTCTCTTTAAAATGAGAAAAAAATCATAGAACGATACATCCGAAAATATCTTCACTATATAATAAATTTGACTATACAAATCTCACAAATATAAAGACGTGGCACCTTATAATAAATAAGCTCGACATTAGAAAATATAAGACGAAAAAGAGAAAATATAGCTGGTAAAATGTTCTTCTTTACTTTAAGAATAATGCCCAAGGGCTTGTCTACTTGATTTGCCGCATTGAATGCCCGGCTACTGGATTTGACACTTTGAATGCCTCTTGGGGGCACCTTGTGCCCTCTCCCTTTGGAATCGGTGCCTCAAGCCCTAATCACGCGCAATCCTCCATATCAATACAAACCATGAAATGGCACATCAAATTGATGTGGATCATATGGGAGTGACCCATAACCCAATAAACTTTTTCTCACAACCGTGTGGAGATAATCATTATCATCTTGATAATAGTACATCAAATTTCAAGCTTCATCATTTGTAATACTTTGATCATCATGTCCAATTAATTCTCCTCGATCCTGACGTTATCGAGTGTCAACAACTCTGAGTCAACAATATTTCATATCAAATGATACTTCACATTAATGTGTTTCGATCTATAATGACATGACGAGTTTCTACAAAGGTAAATTGTACTTTGATTATTACAAAGTAATACATATTGGACTTACTTAAAGCCGAGTTCACAGATAAACTTTTTCATTTATAGCATTTCCTTGATTGCTTCGATCACAATAATAAATTTTACCTCGTTGGTCAAGAGAGAAATACACTTCTGTAACTTTGATTGCCAAGAGACAACTCCTCTTATAAATATGACTAAATATCCCGAGTTGGACTTCTAATAATCGATATCACCTGTCATGTCTGTATCAGTATAACCAACCAGAAGTAGTTTGTCGCTTTTGAAATACAAGAATAGCTTAGAAGTTCCTCGAAGATACATTAATATTCATTTCACTGTGGACCAATACTTCTTCTCAGGATTTAACATGAAACAGCTAACCGTTCTAATTGCATGAGCAATATTCCGTCTCATACACACCATGAGATGCATCAAGCTATCCACGACTGTAGAGTAGGATATGCCTTTCATGCTTGCCTTTTCATCATCCGTGGAAGGGCATTGCCAATTGCTCAATTTAAAGTGATTGACCAATGGAATACTCATCGGCTTTGACTTCTCTATGTTGAAACATTGAAGCAGCATATCCACAAAACTCTCTTGGACCATCTACGGTTTCCTTAC
Organism: Nepenthes gracilis; assembly: GCA_033239525.1. Lineage (NCBI taxonomy): Eukaryota > Viridiplantae > Streptophyta > Magnoliopsida > Caryophyllales > Nepenthaceae > Nepenthes > Nepenthes gracilis. The sequence continues at coordinate 7,002,051 of BSYO01000022.1, read as the reverse complement.
TTTGTAGTCGCAAAATATTCTTATACCCAGAATTTTTTTCATTGGCCCCAAATCCTTCATGGCAAAAGATTTTTCAGGTTGTTGCTTCAAATAGGCAATCTTGGAGGCATTTCACCCAGCAATGAACATTTCATCTACATAGAGTAAATGAATAATGAAATCGTCTTTGAAAAACCTCTAAATAAAGGCACACTAATTCGAAATAGTCTTCCAATAGTCTTAATCCACCATAAAGGAGTCAAACTTCTTATACCATTGTTTCAAAGCTTATTTCAACCCATATAGGTTTTTATTAAGATGACATACTAAATGTTTCTTCCCCTCAACCCGAAATCCCATCGGTTGCTCCATATAAATCTTCTCCTCAAGGTTATTGTGAAGAAATACCGTTCATACATCCAATTGTTTAACTTCTAAATCAAGAACTATGGCTGGTTCAAGCACCATTAAAATTAATTATGATTTTGAATTATGAATTGAAGAAATATTCACAATTGGGGTAAAAATGTCCTCAAAATTAACACCCTTTCGCTGATTAAAGCCTTTCACAGCCAACCTCGCTTTGTAATATCCCGAATCTCTATTTGAATTATTTTTATATTAATTATGATTTTGGATAATTTAGACATGATAAAAATTAATTATCATGAATCTTCTCCTCAAGGTCATCGTGAAGAAATACCGTTCATACATCCAATTGTTTAACTTCTAAATCAAGAACTATGGCTGGTCCAAGCACCATTAAAATTAATTATGATTTTGAATTATGAATTGAAGAAATATTCACAATTGGGGTAAAAATGTCCTCAAAATTAACACCCTTTCATTGATTAAAGCCTTTCACAGCCAACCTCGCTTTGTAATATCCCGAATCTCTATTTGAATTATTTTTATATTAATTATGATTTTTGATAATTTAGACATGATAAAAATTAATTAAATATTATAAAATTTTAAAAGATATTTGAATTAATTTGGCTGGCGCTAGAGGTATGCTCGTACAGTTGCTCCAGTATTAATTTAGATTATGAAATAAAAACTATATATATATATATATATATATATAATATAAATAAATATATAATAATAATAATAATAAATAAGAAAAAGGGAATCGGGGGAAGTAGAAGGAAGAAAGGAGAAGAAAAGAGAGGAGAGAGGAGAGAAATGAGAAGGAGGAGGGTTCACGCGCACGAGAGCAATGCGGTGGAAGAAGGAGGAGAGGGAGAAGGAGAAAGAGAGAGTAAGGAGGTGGTTGGCGACGGCGATGTGTGGCGAGCAGGCATCACGTGGGTGGTCGACGGCAGCAAGAGGGTTGATCGACGACGGTGTTCAGTGAGGGGAGACCATCGAGGAGGCCAACAGCGATTATTGGTAGCGTCAGTAGCAGCAGCGGGTCTGCGTGTGGAGTTGACCCGCCGGTGGCCATCAACAGCCATAGGCGAAGCAGTGGCACGTGGCTGAGGCTGCACAGAGAGAGAGAGAGGGGGAGTGACGAGGGCAACATGTGGCAGTGAAGGCAGAGAACATGCAATTCAATACCTCGGAGTATCCTTTTTTCAGATCTATGAAGTATCTAGTCAAGGCAAATATTTGTAACCCCTATTCTTAGTTTAATTTATTATTTGATATATTTTGGATATTATTTAAAATTTTTACTGGCATGTTTATATTTTTATACACCTAATTTATTTATTTTGGACATGCATATATAGCTCGTTGGCTAATTTGGAGATTTCTGGTACGAGTTTTATAATTTTGAAAGGTTAACTACTTTTTTAAAAGCTTGAAAAATTTATCAAACACTATATATATTTATATTGATATATATATATACAAAAATGTATATGAAATTTACATGGACCGTACATTTTTACATACATGTGCTAGGTTATGATCACTACATTTAGATTTGTTATTAGATATTCTGACCAACTCTCGATAGAGAGATATTTATTATTTAGAAATCTCTTTCCGTCAGTAAGAAGGTCGGGAGATGTGATCCTTCCTATTTAGATGATTTGATTTGATCTTAAATATATTTGGACGTCCTAATATATCTAACAAGTTTAAAAATTACATCCAAAATTACGAATGACAAAATATAGAGAGCAACATTGCCCATGGAAGACAAAGTACATGGGTGGCCAAGTATGGTGGCTTAATTTACATTTAATATGGCCTAGGGTTGTTGAAAATATATGTAACCCTTCCTCAAGTTAGTCTTTAAATAATCAAAATATAAATTTAATTCATAATTTGTATTTCTATATAGATTTGTATTGGACATTAATTTGGATTTAATTTAAGATTCACTGATTTTGTCAACAAATGGGTTTTGGTATGTCTCGTATAAATAATTTTAACTATATATTTTGATCCAAACCTTTAGACTATCTATTGTAATACTGATTCAGCTTCTGCACATGTTATTGGACTATTCAGCTATCGCATTCTACCCCAAATCACAAGCTAATCGGGCTTTGAATTTAGACTCGGACTTGAATTGGACATCTGCTTATTGGAATCTGTTCTAATCACTTCTGTTTATATATATATATATATATATATATATATATACACATCCTAATGATGACTATTTTTTTATTAAACATTTATTTTGAATTTAAATATTTGATTTGAGTATGATATTACTATAAAATTTTAGATCTTGAATTTCTATTGGATTAATTATATTGGCAATTGGGATTTTTTCTATTATTTAATTGAATATTTATCCATTTGACCATACCTATAACTTATTAGATTCGTTTAGTTTAAATATGATACTTGTTGAGCACTATACTCACATTTCCTATTTTGTCCCTTCAGAGTAGAAGATCTACATGCATTGTAGAAGTAAGGATGTGATCTGTCAGCTATTTATCTAATTTAGTGAGTTTTAGTTTCATTATAGCTTAAATTGATATTTAATGTGATTAAATTTTAGAATTGTCCGGGTATAGACCCATGGTTATATTTGAAAATTAGTTGGGATATTATATTATGTTTGATTATGATTATGGTTGAATTGTTACCTCCTTACGTTGTCGGAACAGATCGTATTTATGTTATCCGTATGATTGTTTGATGAGGTCTAATATGAGTTTTTGATTTATCAAATCCTATATATCTGGTTTGTCACACACGAATTTTAAGATTTAGTATTATTTATTGAATTTATTTAAAATTTTAAATTTTATGAATAATAATTAATTAGACCTACTAATTTTTAAGTCGTGATACGCTTTGTACCTTGGCTGTGGGCTATTCTCATTACCCTTCAAACAAATGAACCCACTTATTCTTCAAAATAAGTTTGCCCTTTAGTAGTTTTGTCAGCTTAAACGTGTGATTTTTTCTGCGGCGATTTCATTTTATCTTGCATAACTTCCAACCACTTTGATTTGTGCCCATCTTCCATAGCTTCAGCAAAACTTTTGAGCTCTCTTCTATAGATAAGTAACACATATTAATCAGCCGATAGACAAACATAGGGCCTTTGATCTCTCATCGATCATCGGAGTGGAATGGGCGTGATTGGATTAGCAACATCATGAGAAACAACATCATCCTCATTTGCATTATCCTCTCCATTGAGTGTAGGAGCCCTACGGTCTTCTTCCCTGTCGGTATTGCCTTAATTACCATTTTCATCACAAATTGGCATTGGCACCAAGGACTCAAGATGTGTTTTGCAAAATCGACGGCTATCATTGTTGAAAATGACCTTCGCCTCTCTACCAATATCTTCAATTATCTCATCCTTAATGAACACCACATCCCTAAATTGAACAAACTTCTTCTCTATTGGATAGTAGAATCGTTATCCCAAATTATCTTCCTCGTAACCGAGAAAAATACACTGCCTTTTCTTCGACTCCAACTTGGATCTCTTATCCTTAGGGATGTGAGCAAATGCCTTATGCTCGAATACAGGCAAGTGGTTATAGGATACCTCCTTCTCTGACCACACCTTCTCTAGTACATTTTTATTTAGTGGACCGCCCGGTGTAGGTTGATAATATAAGCTATGGCATTCAAGGTTTTCCCCCAAAATAAATCTGGGTGTTTTGCCCCTAAAAGCACACATTGAACTCTCTCCATCAATGTCCTATTCATCCATTCAATTAGACCATTTTGCTGTGGTGTCTTCAGTGGAATCATTTGGCATCAAATTGTGTGGGTCCAACAATATGCATCAAATACTCCAATGTACTCACCACTATTGTTACTCCGGATGCTGTGAGGTTCTAGATACACGAATATAAATTAAAGGATAATCAAGTGAATGTGATCAAGGTTTAAACCTAGTTCATAGGGGAATTTAGTTTTGGACCATAGGATAAGTCAGTTGTGTGCGCACCCGAGTGCCCAAAACAGAGGGCGAGCACTCAGGGCGGGCACTGGGTGGCCGAATGGGAGCACCTGCCATGCACCTCGCTGGCACTTGAGTACCAGCTAGGAAAAAAAAATGCCGCAAGCGCTTTTTCCCTCATCCTATTCAGCCCTCTAGTTTTTAGAGAGAGAGTGCAAGGAGAAGAGAGAGGAAGAAAATTTGAAGGCCCCAGGTCCGATTCCGAGCTAATGCTAGTTACAAAGATGATATATTAGGTCGATGTAAGTATATTTATACCCTTTTTCTCATTTATTTACACTTTAATCTCGTTTTCTTTTCGTATCTTTATTCTGGTACCCAGATTAGACTTGTATTTCATATTACCCATGCCCCCAGCATGAATATACTTCGAAGTCATGTCTGTTAGGTGAGATTTGAACAGTTTTTTGCACACCAAAACCTAACCCACGCCCGGACCAAATTTACCATATATTTTGGGTGTTATGCACAAATTAACCTTAGATAATTGAAACCCATAACTAGAGCATGAAATTCCATAAATTTGGTGACCAAATTCCTGCATTTGGTGCAGTTTACATACACCAGAACCCTCACCCACACCCCGTGCCTTCGCCTGATTTCCCATGAAACTTATGTATAAATTGGACTTAAGACATTGAACCCCCACTTATGAATATGATTGAATTGTATTTAATTTCATAATTTATGAATATACTAATTTTGTATACTCCGGAATCATGATATGAATTGTTATGAAGAAATTTAACGATCGGACATTCTAGAAATCGTACTTAGCTTGATATGGCAGGGAACTCTCAATTCTTGAAGCTCCAAATAAATTATGCATAAAATTATGAACACGTGAGGATTTGAGCTCATGAAAATAAGAAAATCTGATGATGGAGAAAATTCTGTAATTAATTGATGGACCTATGAACTGATTGGCTTATGAAAAATTCTCTAACAGAATAGGAATGAAAAACTATGTGCTTAAAAGCATAATTCCCTAAAGAAATAAAGAACTAAGAAACTCAGACCAAGTATTACAGATAATAAATTTTGACATGCCATAAACATTACAGTGAAAACTTAAGGATTACTCTCACCGTGTATCCTAGCTGTGTTTTTAACGGTCGATGTTCCCTAGCATACCGTAGTATATTGTAGTGGATGGTCATTGTCTATTATGGATGCCACTCGCAGCTTATCGACTACGGCCTCGTCTATAAGGTTGATATGTAGACAACCCCCCTCTGGGTTGAGAATAGGAGGTCATCGACCTTAGATTGTGTGAATTAAACATAATTCAGGTAACGACTGACCGCTCCTTTGGTCAGCAAGGCCTACTGACCCCGGTCCCTCGACGAAATAAGTTTCATTAATGATTTAATGATTAATAAAAAATAAGGAAAAAGAATGGAAGAAATTGGGAAAAACATTCACGAAAGCATATTCTTTTTACATTCACGATGCATGAACACTTATATTCCTCTTTTCTTTTCTGCATGCATTATTATGTTCTGAAAATGAAATCCTCCATATATCTTATTATATCATACCTTGCTGAGCTATAACTCACTCCTTACTATTTTGTTACCCCCTCAGATAATCAGCACGAATTCTTACTCGACAAGAAGGAATAGGAGGAGTCATCACCTAGCTTAAGCATGGAGATGATGTTTTTATGACTTGGAGAATTATATTTTATATTTTTAGCTTAGTTGTTAATTCTTTTGAGAACAGAAGGGTTGTATATACTTTATATTTATTTTTTGATTAGTATATCAATAGCAGTGAAATGTTCCATCTGATTATGATGTTGTGGATCTTTAGTTTGCTTCCATAGGTTTTGAAAGGTAATGCTGAGACTTAGTGGCATCTCCTTGTTCCATTCTGGGGTCAGGAATTTTGTGCTATTGTAGCTTTGGGTAGCAAAAAAATATTCTTTTGGATCCTATGTTGGTGTTTGTGTGAAGTTTTGTATGTATCATAGGATATTTACAGGTTTTATGTTAGGCCGATATCCGTATTATAGTCAAAACTTTATCGGATCTTCAGCTGGTAATAATGGAACGTCACAGTTGGTATCAAAGAGAGTTTGATTCGGGGGATGCCTTAGGATTTGAACTGATTGACCATAGTTGAGGGCTAGGCTAATTTGATTAGCCCCGAAATCTAGATTGAACTCACTCCTTAAGTGGTTTCGTTAAGTTTTGGTGCGGAAGCCTAACCCTATTGTTAAGGAATAATGATAGGGATTCAAGATGTCCGGTTGAGGAAGAGGTTCCAGAGCAGGTCCTCATCCAAATCGAGAGGAGGAATATTTAGACATTATGGGACAGATGGCCAACGTCATGGAGCTGATGGCTTAGAGTCGTCGCCAACTTGTGCCAGCTCCAGTTTCGGCTCCAGCTCCTGCCCCGGCTCCAGCAAATATAGGGGCTACGGCGTACAACTAGTTCAACAGTGAAAGGGCGCCAAAGTTTTCAGGAGATCCAGACCTAGCTAAAGCAATGGCGTGGATCAGAAGAATGGAAAAGATCTTTACTGTTTTTTGTTACCCGGAAGAAGACAAAGTGACTTTCGCAACATATAAATTTGAGGGCGAGACTGATCGTTGGTGGTCGGTGCAAAAGGGAGCCATAGGAGTCCCTTAGGATCATATCACATGGGGAATGTTCAAGGAAGAGTTTTTCGAGCGGTATTTTCTTGCCGATTTGCGAGAACAGAAGGAAGATGAGTTTTCACAGCTTCCGCAAGATAATAGACCGTGGCAGAGTATGCAGCCAAATTTATGAAGTTATCCCGATACTCTTCGCATATAGTGGATGATCCGACCGGGAAGGCCAGAAAATTTTAGTCCGAGCTAAGGGATGATATCAAGAGGTAGCTGGTTACGTGCAAGTTGCAAGATTATGGAGAAGTATTAGACCGGGCTCTCATCTTTGAGAGAGAGTTAGACCTGCAGTAGTATTTTTCAAGGAGGTCTAAGAACCGAGGAAGTTCGAACTTGGTTAAGGTTCAGGATCCAGAGGGCCTCCAAGGAAGACGCAGCCCAAAGACATAGGAAAAAGGAAGGCAATTTATCCGGTGGCAGCAGCAACACCGTGTCTGCCAAAGACTAAAAATGTTTGTAATTACGCAAGAGGGCCCATCGCAGTCATCCATGCCTCAAGCAGATGGGAGCTTGTTTCAACTGTAGAAACATTGGCCACATGGCTAAAGATTGCCCGATTCCGAGGAGGCCGATGGAGAAGCTGATCATTCCAAGGAAGGCTTTTGTAGTTACCGCTCGGGATGCGGAGGCGTCTCCGAATGCAGTAGAAGGTACTATTATTATCTTTAGTACTCCTGCCTATGTTCTTCTAGATTCGGGTTCGACCCATTTTTTTGTGTCCCCAAGTTTTACAAGTACTTTGATGTCCCCTCCAAGAATCTTGAATCATATTTTGGTTATTTCCACGCCCTTGGGTATGCCAGTAGTCACGAATATCTTGTATCCGAGGTGCGAAGTTTGGATAAATGGACTACAACTTACGGTGGACTTGATTTTGCTCAAGATGCATGATTTTGATGTGATCTTGGGCATGGATTGGCTGGCGAGCTATCACGCTAGTGTGGATTGCATCCATAAGCAAGTCCATTTCGCTATTCCAAATTGTGAGCCGTTCTATTTCTAATGTGTGGTGCGGAAGGAGCCACCATGTTTTATTTCGGCTTTGCACATCTATCATTTGATGGATTCTGGATGTCAAGCATATTTGGCCTACGCGTGCACGATTAGGAGTCATAGTGTGCCGACTAAGGATATCCCGGTGGTCAATGAGTTTGAAGATGTCCTTCCCGGGGAAATGTCGGGTTTGCCACCCAATCAAAAAATTGAGTTTGAGATTGAGGTTGTCCCCAGCTCAGCCTCAGTTTTGAAGGCACCAGTTAGGATGGTGTCTGCCAAATTGAAGGAATTAAAGCAGCTGCTGCAAGAGCTTTTGGATAAGGGATTTATCCGGCCTGGCATGTCTCCTTAGGGTACCTCGGTGCTATTTGTCAAGAAGAATGATGGATCGTTGCGGCTATGCATCGATTATCGGGAGCTTAATAAGATCAACGTTAAGAACAAGTATCCTCTACCAAGGATCAATGACCTATTTGACCAGTTGTAAGGAGTACAAGTATTTTCAAAGATTGATCTTTGCTTGGAGTACCACCAGTTGAGACTCAAGAAAGAGGATGTAGCAAAGACAGCCTTTCGGACGAGATACGAGCACTATGAATTTTTTGTTATGCCATTTGGGTTGTCGAATGCTCTGGCCGCTTTTATAGACTTGATGAATCGGGTGTTTTGACCCTACTTGGACAGATTTGTGGTGGTGTTTATCGATGACATATTGATCTATTCAAGGAATTATGATGAGCATGCCATGCATTTGAGGATTGCCCTTCAGACGTTTCCAGGAAAAAAATTATATGCTAAATTGAATAAGTGTGAGTTTTGGCTAAAGGAAGTTGCATTTTTGTGTCACATTATATTAAATGGAGGCATGTCTGTGGATTCAAAGAAGATTGAGACTATTGTTAATTGGAACCAACCGTCATCGGTAACTGAGGTACGGAGCTTCCTTGGGATGGCGGGTTACTATCGGAGGTTCATGTAAAATTTCTCCAGGATCTCCCTGCCATTTACCCGCTTGACGAAAAAGGACATTAAGTTTGTTTGGACGAACGATTGTAAGCAAAGCTTCCAGGTACTAAAGGACCGGTTGACATCTGCCCTGATCCTGACAATTTCGAAAGGTTTTAGAGGGTTCAAAGTTTATTGTGATGCAAGTAGGATGGGATTGAGCTATGTTCTAATGCAGCACGGGAAGATAATAGCCTATGGATCAAGGCAATTGAAGATTCATGAGAAGAACTACCTGACGCATGATTTGGAGCTCGCGGCGGTAATCTTCGCTTTGAAAATCTTGAAGCATTATCTATATGGTGAGAAGTCTTAAGTATATTTTTTCCCAGAAAGAGTTGACTATGAGGCAAAGGAGGTGGATAGATTATCTAAAGGACTTTGATTGCGAAATTCAATATCAGCCGAGTAATGGCAATGTGGTGGCTGACTCTTTAAGCCGTCAATCGTGTTTTGCAGCTCATTTGAGAATTAAAGAGATGGAGATGTTGGAATGCATGAAGCATAACGACATTCGGCGTTATGCTCAATGAAATTGAATGATTTTGTCGCACTTCAGTGTCTAGCCGGAGATCTTGAAGTAGATCAAGGAAGAGCAGATGAACGACTTGTTTTTTGTGAAAGTTGATTGGAATTTAAACCGAGACTCCAGAGTTGATTTCGGTGTTCTAGCCGATGGAGTCTCGAGATTTAGGAACCGGATTTGTGTGCCCAATGTTGGTGATTTGAAGGAGGAGATAATGAAGAAAGCTCACCGGTCGTGATACATGATCCACCCGGGGATAAATAAGATGTATTAAGATCTAAGGAAGATATTATGGTGGATGAATATGAAGAAGGAAATCGTGGCCTTTATGGGAAGATGCTTGGTCTATCAGCAGCTAAAGGCAGAACACAGGAAGCCATCCAGTCTTTTATAGCCTTTGCCTATCCCTGATTAGAAGTGGGAGGATATATCCATGGATTTCGTGTCGGGTTTGCTGAGGACACCTAGGAATCATGACGCAATTTGGGTGATTGTCAATTTACTCAAGAAATTGGCACACTTTCTGGTCATTTGAACAACTTACTCAAGAGATCGATTGGCCTGAATGTATATTAATAAAGTGGTTAGGTTGCATGGGACTCCGACCACTATAGTGTCAAATCAAGACCTGAGGTTTGTCTCAAAATTTTGGGGGAGTCTGCATCGTGAGTTGGGGATGAATCTGAAATTCAGTACGGCTTATCACCCACAGACGAATAGACAATCCGAACGAACCATTCAAATTCTGGAGGACATACTAAGGGGTGTGGTGATGGAGTTGAAATGCAGTTGGGATAATCACTTAGCCTTGGCGGAGTTCGTGTATAATAATAACTATTAGGCTAGTATTGGGATAGCCCCCTTTGAAGCGTTGTATGGAAGAAAGTGTCGTTCTTCGATTCATTGGGAAAAGATTGGTGATAGATGGCTTATGGTGCTGAAGATTGTTAAGGAGACGTCCGAGAAGATCAGGCTAATCCATGAGAAGCTGAAGGTGGCTCAAAGCCAGTAGAAGAGTTATGCCGACCGGAGAAGATCATAGCTGAAATTTGAAGTTGGAGACTTTGTCTTCTTGAAAGTGTCCCCGTCGAAGGGCATATTTAGGTTTGGACTCAAAAGGAAGTTGAAACCGAGGTTTATTGGCCCGTTCGAGATTTTGAAGAAGGTGGGGGATGGCCTATCGTTTGGCTTTGCCACCCACTCTGGAAAAGGTGCACGACATTTTTCATGTGTCCATGCTTCGAAAGTATGTATATGACCTTACGCACGTTATCGACTACGTGTCTTTGTCAATCAGTGAAGAATTGTCATACATCGAGGAGCCCGTGCAGATTCTAGATTGTAAATACCAAGTGCTTCGGATGAGGACGATTCCTCTAGTCAAAATTTTATGGAGGAATCATATGCTAGAAGAGGCTACTTGGGAGAAAGAGAATGAGATCCGAGAAAAATATCCCCACTTATTTTGAGGTATGTAATAACTCTTAGGACTTGTTAATTTCGAGGACAAAATTTCCTAAGTGGGGATAATTGTGAGGTTCCGGATACACGAATATTAATTAAAGGATAATCAAGTGAATGTGATAAAGGTTTGAACTTAGTTCATGGGAGGATTTAGTTTTGGACTGTAGGATAAGTCGGTGGTGTGGGCACGCTGGGTGCCCAAGGTGGCACCACAGGTGCCCAAAACAGAGGGCGAGCACCCAGGGTAGGTGCTAGGTGGCAAAATGGGCACGCCTACCACGCGCCCAGCCGGCGCTCAAGCGCCGGCCTGGGAAATAAAAACGATGCGAGTGCTTTTTCTCTTATTCTATTCGGCCCTCTGGTTTTTAGAGAGAGACAGAGCACAAGGACAAGAGAGAGGAAGGAAATCTGAAGGCCCCAAGTCCGATTCTGAGCTAGTGCTAGTTACAAATGTGATAAATCAAGTCGAGACAAGTGCATTCATATCCTTTTTTCTCATTTATTTGCACTTTAATTTTGTTTTCTTCGGATATCCTTATTTCGGTATCTAAATTAAGCTTGTATTTCGCAGTACCCACGTCCCTAGCATGAACATACTTCGATTTCATGTCCATGAGGTGAGATTTGAATAGTTTTTCGTACACCAAAGCCCTAACCGACTCCCAGACCAAATTTACTATATATTTTTGGTGTTATGCACAAATTGACCCTAGATAATTGAAACCCATAACTAGAGCACGAAATTCTATAAATTTGGTGACCAAATTCCCGCATTTGATGTGGTTTATGTACACCAAAACCCTAACCACACCCCGTGCCTTCGACCGATTTCCCGCAAAACTTATGTATAAATTGGACTTAGGATATTGAACCCCGACTTATGAATGTGATTGAATTGCATGTCATTTCATACTTTATGAATATGTTAATTTTATATGCCTGGAATCATAATACGAACTGTTATGAAGGAATTTAATGATTGGACATTCTAGATATCGTACTTGGCTTGATATGGCAAGGAACTCTCAATTCTTGAAGCTCCAAATAAATTTTGCATAAAATTATGAACACATGAGGACCTGAGCTCACAAAAATAAGGAAGTATAATGATGGAGGAAATTTTGTAATTAGGTAATAGACCTATGAACTGATTGGCTTATGAAACGTTCTCCAACAGAATGGGAACGAAAAACTATGTGCTTAGCAGTAGAATTCCCTAAAAAAATAAGGAACTAAGAAACTTGAACTGCGAATTATGGATAATAAATTTTGACATGCCATAAACATAATAGAAACTCAATGATTACTTTGGCCGTATATCGTAGCCGTGTTTTTAACGGGTGATATTCCCTGGCATGCCTTAGTATATTATAGTGGATGGTCATTGTCTGTTATGGATGCAGCTCACGGCTTATCGACTACGGCCCCGTCTATAGGGTTGATATATAGACGCCCCCCTCTGGGTTGAGAATAGAAGGACATCGGCCTTAGATTGTGTGGAATGAATACAATCTAGGTAACGACTGACCACTCCTTTGGTCAGTAAGGCTTACTGGCCCCGATCTCTTAATAAAATAAGTTTTAATAACGAATTAATGATTAACAAAGAATAAGGAAAAAGAACGGAAGAAACTGGGAAAAACATTCACAAAAGCATATTCTTTTTACATTTACGATGCATGACTACTTATATGCCTCTTTTCTTTCCTGCATGCATTATTATGTTTTGAAAATGAAATCCTACATGTATCTTGTTATATCATATCTTGTTGAGTTTTAGCTCACTCCTTACTGTTTTGTTACCCCCCTCAGATGATCAGCACGAATTCTTACCCGACGAGAAGAAAAGGAGAAGTCAGCACCTAGCTTACGCATGAAGATAATGTTTTTATGCCTCGGAGAAATATTTTGTATTTTTAGCTTAGTTGTTAATTCTTTTGAGAACAAAAGGGTTGTATATATTTTAAGTTTATCTTTTGATTAGTATATCAATAGCAATGAGATGTTCCGTCAAATTATAATGTTATGGATCTTTAGTTTGCTTCCATAGGTTTTTGAAGGGTACGCTGAGGCTTGGTGGTATCTCCTTGTTCCATCCCGGGGTCAGGAATTTTGTGGTGTTGTAGCTTTGGGTTGTGAAAAAATGTTCTTTTGGATCCTATGTTGGTATTTGTGTGGAATTTTGTATGTATCACAGGGTATTTACAAGTTTTGTATTAAGGTTATATCCGTATTACTGTCAAAACTCTGCCGGATTTTCAGCTGGTAATAACAGAACATCACAGATGCACTTTAACTTCTTTCCCGTTTGCCTTTTAACCAGGGCATAAATTACTCAAAGACATCAGGGGTTTGATCTTTTGACTTCAACAGATATACCCACAATTTTTTTGAACAATCATCAGTAAATGTGATAAATAGAGTGCTACTCCGATTGTCTTTATCTTGAGAGGACCACATATATTGGTGTGAACCAATTCAAGAAGATCAGCCTTTCTTATAGACGAGTTTTTATGAAATGAAACTTACCGTTGCTTCCCCGCCATATAGTAAGTGCAAGTCTTTAATTTGGCTTCCTTTACAGCCCATAGGAAGTCCTTATTGGATAGACAATTCAACCCTTTCTCACTTATGTGACTCAGTCGTCAATGTCCCAAAGTAAAAAACTCCTCACTTCTAACAACATACATATTTCTAGCTAAAATAGAGGTTTGTAAATTGGAAATTTCTTTCCCTGAGCAACTATTAGAGATCCTTCAGTTAACTTCCATACCCCTTCACAAAAAGTATTGTAAAATCCTTCATCGTCAAGTTTTCCCGTTAAAATTATGTTCAACCGAATATCTTGGATGTGTTAAACATCCCTGAATAGCAAATCATTTCCTTTGTTAATGATGATGCACACATCACCACAACCGATATTCTAGGATACGCATTCGTTATCCATCTTCAACACTATAAAAATCACAGAGAGTATAAGATGTGAAGAATTTTCTTTGTAACAAGATATGACATGAAGTGAGGCACCATTATCCACCATTCAATTGGTCTCGTGATCCACCAAGTTGATTACTTCATCCTTCTCACATACCAACAACAAGTTATCCTTGGTAACAATTGAAGCTCACTCTTCATCTTTGTGCACGTAAACACTGCAATCCACCATATCAGTGCAATATCCATGTGTCTTCATTTAAACTATCAAATGACACGTCAAATGGGTATGAGTCTATACGGGAGTGGATCATAACCCAACAAATATATTAGTATAATGTTTGTTATATAGAAATCTTGGCCATCTTAAAAGATTTTGCATACTATGAGAGTTAAAATGCTAACATGAATAGTTGTGTGAACAATAGCCTCTATTTAAAGAAGATGATGTACAGTGCCTGAGAGAAAAACAATCTTTGCTCTAAACTATTCTAGAACAAAACATTTATATATACTATAAATATATTTATATTAATAAAGTTATTGTTTTTATATTATGACATACATATTATAATTTTTTATAGATGGAATATGGTTTCAACTTCTGTAGTGTCAAAAATTGAGTGTCAAAATTACTACAGCGAGTATCAAAATTTGTCATTCTAGTTTCTGACTATGGTGACAAATAATTTCTGGGTTGTTCAATTACACTTTAAATTGATACACTTTTATCTTTATGGTTATTTTTAACTATGTCATGCGTAATTTAATAGCATACTATTAGATCTTGTTTTTGACTTCTAGAAGTTGTATAAATTGAGTAATGAAATGGTCTACTAGCATAGAATCTAATTTCAAATTTTAGTAGTTTATACAACAAACCATTTATGAACTAATCATTTATACGAGTTAATCATTTATATGATAAATATATGTGTTTATTATCATAAATTTACAGTTATTTCTATTTGACATGTAAAGTTTAATATTATGTTAACAAAATACAATTTTGATTATTTAAAGACGTGAAAATCATTGGACGAACACGTGACAATAGTATGGAAATCATATTCTGAACTATTGTGAAGTGCAGCCGTATATTTGCTTTGCATGAGGCTCCTATTCGAGTGACATAATTTGGGAGGAAGTTTTTCATATTTCGATTAAGACATGTTTAATGCATGAAAGATATTTGAGATATAATTCAAAAGCTTTATTAAGTAGTTATAAAATTGGATAAATTTTTATAGCCTTGAAAATGAGATTTTTCACACTGGTTACTTCAATAATGATCAGAAAAAATCTTACATCTAGTCAAATATTTAGTTTGTTATTAAATTATTTTGATATTTTTTATAATTATTTCTTGGTATTAACTTAGTTCATATGTATGACTTTCTGGGTTATTTATGATTAAGGTAGATAAATTTATATGAAAATGTTATGGTGTTAAGAAATATAGAATTTGTAGTACCATAATACAATTTATAATTGTTTAATTCTGATTTTCATATCTCAAAAAATTAATATCATTTAGAGAGATACATATAGTCTTATATATAACAATGATTAAGATATTGACGTCATTTGATTTTACGTGAGGGTTCCTTATCTAGAATGATATCATATGCTTGAGTGGTACTTATATGATGTCCCACATCCTCATTTATATTTAATGATACGTCATATTATATATAAATCCACAAAATATATAATCATTATATACAGAATCCATATATTTGCCATATCCAGTGGCTCCAACCCCATACGAATGGAATACAGTATCGGATTCTTCAAATATACTACTAGGTACCAAAATCATATCATAAAAAAAAATCTGTGAAAGTATAAATAATAACCATAATAATTTACGGAAGTATAACTAAATGAACAATGCCAACTTTATATTTATTTATTCATCACAAGATAGAGTACATAATCTCCTAATCGTAGATGAATCATACATCCACTACATTATATCAAAATTCATCATCACATGAGCCTAAAAACTTCTAACTTCAATTCTGCTCATCAATTATCTACTCATACTTGTCATCTGAAGGATTAGGAAAAATAGTAAGAGAATAAGCTAAATACTCAATAAAGTATATATAATAATGGCATGCACATTTATACTTAAAATAGAATATATTCGTCAGAGGAATAGGAATCGTATAAAATATGTATGAACTTTTATCTTGTTTAATTTTTTTCTTTTCTTAATCAATTTACTGAATCTTGTTTATCATTTATCTTTATAGATTAGGGTTAGTAGACCTTACTAACTAACAGAACAGCCAATCAAGGAAAAGATTATGCTCGATCTACACAATCTAAGGCCATATCTTCCATAATACACTATGAGGTGGGTGGTATATACTTGTGATATTTCGGTAGACGGGGCCAAAAGCCACCTTTATTCTCCTATGGCGCTAGTGGCAATTTCTTGATTTTTACTGTAATATTCTAAAGTATATTAGGGAATACTACATTCTGAAATAAATTCTTAGTCCATTTTGTTAATTCTTTTTTCAAAACTTCTTATAGAAGTTTTACACTTATTCTTAATACTTTTTTCTTAATTTTCTTTCCTCTGGAAGAAAATAATCATATTTCTTGAAACTTATAAAGTTTTTCCTAAAACTTTTCATAATGTTGAACATATGAAACAAAAATGCAGTAATTAGTAATAAATCGTAAGTCATAAAAGAAACCAAATACATTAATCAGTTTAATAGATTTAATTTTAAAATTTTATATATGTTAAAAATTTTGATTTAATATCTAGTATATTTAGTCGATTTGATTACTGGTTCGGTAGTTGGTTCGAGACTAGCTTGGTTAGTTTTTCTAGTACAATTTTAGCACAATTTCTTGATGGTTCGGCTATCAGTTCATAGTTGATTTAATGGTCGGTTCAAAGATTGTTCCAAGCTAATTTTTACACCTAAATGTTATCATTAACATGCCAATTTAATATGCCGGTTCAAGAGTTCAATGTTTTTCCATAAGCTGAAAATTTCAGCTTACATCGGGCCGATTCAGCTGCTAGTTTAAAGCCCGATTCGGTGGCTAATTAGAGCCAAATTTTACAGATTGATACCTCAACATCATCTCAAGATATTTAGATTAATATGGCTACTAGTTCAGCCGATCTAGGGCTGGGTTCAAGGCTGGTTTTGTAGCTGCAATTTCAGCATCAGCATGAATGTTGTCTAGCTAGTTCGATTACTGTTTAGGGCCCGATTCAATGGTCAATTTAGGATATTTTTAGCAACCGGTTTACAGGTGAATAGTTTAGTCTTATTACATGATCATTTTGTTGGCTCGACTCCCAATTTAGCTAGTTCAAGGCTTGGTTCAGTCTGATTCCCTAAGCTGTCAAGTTCAGCATCAGTATGAATGCTGGGGCCGGCTTGTTGCTGATTAGAGGCCTAGTTCAATGGCTAATTTGGGTCCGATTTTATAGGTTAACACTTTATCATTACCACAATATACTTAGGCTATTATGGCTACTAGATCAGTCAATTTAAGGCCCGGTTTAGACACAGTTCAGGGCTGCAAATTCAACATTAGCTTGGATGCTGTCAATTCGACGTGTTACTGTTTAGGGGTCCAGTTCAATGGTCAATTTGGGTCCAAAATTATGGGTTGACCCTTCAACATCTATTTAAGACCTTAGGCTAATATGACTACCGGTTTAGCCGGTTTGGGGTTCAGTTCTTGTCCATTTTAGGGTCTGCAAATTCAGCTTCAGCATAGATATTGTTCTGTTGATTATGTTGCTGCTTAGGAGTCTGGTTCAGTGACTAGTTCAAGGTATTTTTGGCCGCTAGTTTACAAGGGGATACTTTAGTCTTAGCGCATGAGGGTTTGGCTAGTTTGGCTGCTGGTTCAACAAATTTGAGAGCAGATTTAGTCTATTTTTTTTAAACTGTCAAATTCAACATCATTTTCAGCATCAACAAGGATGAATGGGTGGGTTATGCTGCTTATTTTGGGATCCAGTTTAGTGGTCCATTCAACCTATTTTCATGGGCCTAATTTACACTGTGTCAGTAAGGGACTTAGCTAGTTGGTTATTAGCTAGTTGTTTCTTATTAAGCATTTCAAATTTAAGTTAAGGTGGGGCTGCCATGTGGCAGCTGAATTCTTGAGTTGCTAAAGTTGTCGTGTGCCCTTGTTGAATTCTTGTTGAATTCAGCTGAATTTTGGCCTGCCAAGTGTGATGCAGCATGTTGCTGTGTGTGTGGCGTGTTAGATTATATTGAATTTTACTTAATTAATTTAATTTGTGTAATATTTAATCAGCCGAATTGAATTCGGTTACTAAAATGTTGAAAATTCAGTAGTTGGGTTATCTATTTGTCAACCAAAATTAATTTGGTTGCTATCGATTGAAAATTTAGCATCCGAACTAGTTTTTTGTTATTCTAAAATCAATTTAATTGATAACCGGTTGGAATTTCAGTGGTCAAGCTGTCCTTTTATTAACTGTAATTAGATTGATTGTTGACCGGGTCCATTGGATAAGTTTTCTTGTTACCGTTGTGTCTTGGGATAAATCTCTAATTTTTGAATTTATAACATAGTCAGTATAATAAATATTGATTCTTACTGAAATTCTTATGACGGTAGTAGTTTCCAAATCCACATATTTTAATTTTAATAGTTTAGTAGTTTTGAGATATCGAACTCCTTAATCTAAGTTTCTCTATATCATTTAACCTTAATTTCACTTTTATTTAATTAATTATAATTTACTTGATCAAAAAATCTCGAACCTTACAACTTAAATCAAAGTTTGTTTCATGACGAGATTCCTTTTTACTACTTACATCTTCCAAGCATTCAGTATCCACATGTTTTTCATTTGAAACTTTCTCGAGAGCAACACTGATTGATTCCATTACCTTAAATCTATAGAGCTTGTAAGCTTTATAGGCTCTACTGAATTGAGAATATCCTAAGAAAATTTCTTCATTACTTTTTGAGTCAAACCTTCTTAGATTTTTTTATCTTGTAAAATGTAATATTTACTAAAGAAATATAAAAATATTTAATATTTTATCTCTTTTCATTTTTAAATTCGTATAAAGTATTATCCATTTCAAGTTTTAAGTAGACCCTATTAATAATATGACAAGCATTGCTCACCATATCTTCCCAAAAACACATCTATTGTTTTTACTATGCATTATTATCCTAGCCATCTCTTAAGTAACTCTATTTTTTTGTTCAATTACTCCATTTTGTTAGCAAGTAATAGGGCAAAAAATTTGTATTTGATTACTTCTTCATCATAAAATTATCATAGTTATTTCAAATTCTTACTCTGGTCACTTTTAATTCAATTAATAGAACATTCTATTTTATTAGTGGGATTTTTGGAAAAAATTTTTACAATTTCAAATGTGCCAAATTTCTTACGCATTAATTTAATCTAAAAATATCGGAAATAGTCATCAATAAGAACTAAGATATAGCTCTTGCTTCCTAAACTCTCCGTCCTAGAAGGTCTCACAAAATCCATATGGATCAATTCAAGAGGATAGGATATGTATATTAGTTATTATTCGATAGTTTGCTCAAGTTTTTTTCCCAAGTTTACAGGGGCTACGCACATGATTTTTGACATTCATTAGTTTGAATAAACTATCAATAATGCTTATTTTTTAGATTTTAGACAAACTCATAAAATTTAAATGATATAGGAATTGATACTAAAATTTTGTTGAGTCAATATTTGCGAGATAGCACTCTATAATTGGTCTGGGGATAATCCTATAGAGGTTATCGAGAGTTTTCTTTCCTTTTAATATGAGCAATCTATTTGTGCCATAAATTGCCATTAATCTTTAAAAAATTTGGCCTTAAAATTTTCATCGCAAAATTGAACTATATTTAAGATGTTAGATTTCAAGCCATCTACATATAACACTTCATAAGGCTCCATAAGATCAAAAATATTAATCTAACATTTATTCAGAATGGGAGCATTAACTCTATCACTAAACATAATCGTCCCATTAGGATAGTTAGTAAGTAACATAAACATAAACTTATTATTATACATGTGCCTAGAGCATCTACTATTGAGGCACTGTGTCAATATATTTTGAGTCCTCAACACAATATGAGTAACATGACAAACAAAATTACATTTTGAGTTCCCAAGTTTGCTCTTTTAATCTAAACTTTCTTCTCTAAGTTAATTTTCTTGGTCAATTTAGTTATTTATTTAGATATTTGATACGATTGACAATACTGTTATTTTTATACTTCATTTATGATCATTTTAAAAATTAATTACATAGTAATTGATGTAAATATGACCAATTTTTTCACAACCTTGACATGTAGGTATAAATCTAGGAAAGAAGCAAAATTTATTAGATTGACCCGTAGTTCAATTTTTAAAAAGTTCTTCCCAACATTATTAGTGGTTCACTTGACCATCCCATTATTGTTCTGTTTGACCAAGGTATTAAGTATATTGTGCATACTCTATCTTTGCAACACTAGTTTAATGAGGAAATTTATAACAATATTTCTCACAGATTGAGAGGTTATTGGAGAAAAAAAATAATTTTTAAGATAATAATAACTTTTAACAAGTTTTTAGTAAATTATAGACATTAATTATTTTAAGTTACTTTTTTCAAACCCAACTGATGTTCAATTTTTTTGTTCCACTAGAGAATATTTTAAGATCAATTTTTGCTTCTTCGTTTTGACTTTTTTCATCTAAGGACTTGTTTAAAATTTTATCTTTTCGATATTTACTAGCAATGACTAATTTGGTTCGAATAGTCTTTTTTTTTTTTTTTTTAGATTCAAATAATTTGTAATTAGTCAACTTATTTGTTCTCCTAACCTTTGAACACTTCTCAAGCATCTTGTTATAAGCCTTTGAAGGTTTGCAAATTCATTATAAGATTCATCTTAAAATTACTTAAATTATTCAAGTTCTTCACTAATATTTTCATCACAACTAATGAAAAAACCTTTAAATGTCACATAATTGATCTCGTCTTCTTTCAAAGATTTTTCGTTATTATTCCCATCATCTTCATCATTAGTTAATATAGCATTTATAACTTTGATTTTTAATCTTCTAAAATTTAGATAGTCAATTTGAATATAGCCAAAGCGATGATATTTATGATAGTAAATTTTTTTATAATTTTTATTCTTGAAGTCTTTGCCATCTTTTCTATGAATGTGACATTAAGTCTAAATCATTTGAAAAAAAATCTCATGAGTTAAAAATAATACCGTTTTATATAAATGATTCATCAAAATTAAATATGAAACTAACAAAGTCATTTAATTTTATATAAAATTGATCAAAAGTCTCATCTTTTTTAATTCTAATTTCTTCCAATTTAGTAATGAGTATTTGTTATTTAGAATTCTTAGCCATTTCGGCACGTCATGAGTGATTTCTAGGATTGTCATGCTTCCTTTGAGTTTTCACACTTGGATATACATTTAAACCATTATGAAAAAATAGCTATAAAATAATATATATATATATATATATATATATATCCTTTCTATTCTAGTTACGTACATTTGATTCCTCCTTAATTCACAAAAATAAGATTTTAATTTCATTAATGGTCGTATTGTTCAGTGCTGTCCACTTGAATTGAGTACTATCGAAACCGTACATCTATTGATTTCATAAATGTTCTCATACAAATCTTCTAATATACATAATTATTCCCATTAAAGTAGAAAAAAATGGATAAAATTGACTCGAATGCATCTAACTAATATAGTCAATAATCTAGGTAGGACATTGATACCACTTGAGAGAACTAAAGGATTCCTATTATCGATTCATTTTGACCACATAAACAAGCAAAAGCAAAGTATACGAATATATAATACATATAATGTATATTCCTTATTTAGATATAAATCTCAATTAATTTTTATATATAAGTATATCGCTAAAATAAATCTAAAATAATAAAAAAAATAACACACTAATTTTAGTAGTAATCAATAACTAATAATTATCGAGTAAAATCCTTTAAACTTCTCCAATAAATAAAAATAATATAATATGAAAGTCAACTTATAGTCATGATGGCATAGACGTATTGGACCTTAACCAACTTATTCTCGATTTATGACCCTAACTAATGAACTTCTTATATTTGCTTATAGTGGTAGAATTTGATACCTTTCGGTCCTTTTATTAACTTTGTTTCACTTACTATTAAATTTTTGCATACCATTAGATCCTAATGTCCATACCACCAATGCATCAACAAAGGTTTGTAGAATGGATCAAGTGTATAAACAATAAAAAAATAATTTGATAAAAAATCTTTATAATTTATGTAAAAAATATAGTTTTGGTTTTCTCAAACAAAGTATATCCTTTAAAATTAAATAACAAGAACTTTAGGATTGTAAGTATTTTTCTCATTCTTTGTATCTATCATTAATAAATAGAAGAGATGTGCATATAGAAAGGGTTAGAAATTAGATTAAAATTATGCAACCATTTAGGAAAAAAAAGTGTTCTAATATCGTGCATTGAATGGGTGCACGTTATGCACAAAGGTACCAATAGGAGGGTCACACCCTAACATATATACACAATTTAAGCATATATTAGGTGCAAATATTTTGGATGAATTCACTCATATGAGGCTCAGACACAAATAATGTGCAAGTGTTTTGGATAAATTGTATTTATGTGTGACTCGGATACATTTGAGACAAATATTCTAAACAAAATGTGTACATACACAGATCAACTATAGGTCAGATTAGAACTTACGAAAAACCACATTTGCAAAGAATAGGTACATATTCGACACTCGTTTTTATTGATATTTGAAAATCTTCTAAATCACCTATTTACGTAATTATGAAATATGTCAATATATGATATTTCTAACATTATTAATTAGATATCTCCGTCGATAGATCACAAATTTCAATTCATGTTGCTTCTATTTATTACTCTATGTTGTATATTGGCTCTACTACCATACAAATATTTAATTTTAGTATATTATTTGTTAGTCTTTTTTTTAAACTTTTTAACTCTTTTATTTTTTACCTATGATTGGTATTGCCCTGCCACATGGATATTTACTTTTCTACAATTTAATTTATGTATAATTAAATATTTATTTAATATATATCTGACACTCTAACTTTCTAACTCCTTTAATTTTGTATAATTTTTCTTTTATTATTTACAGTCAACATTATGCTGCCATATGATTATTTTTTTTCCACAATCTAACTTTTATATATTGATTTGTCTAACTCTCTAACCATCTAATTTTCTGAATTTTTAATATATATATATATATATATATACCATAAAATAAACATATATATTACACACGTAATCTAAATATTTTCTTAGGGAAAAAATTAAAATAAAACTGAATTATTTTCCTGTGGTAACAATGCCCGACTTTTAAATAATCACAGCAAAATCTTATATATTTATGAGGTTAAAAAAATCACACATATTAAGATTTGGGTACCTCTATTCATCTCTCTACTAAAAGCTTGTTGGATATTTTAAGTAGATTGAAATTTTTTTTATGAAATAAAAATGTTAAAAATATTATTTAAATTGAAAAAACAAACCCCTCAATCCTGGTGAGGCACACCCCATTCCCAATTCGGTGGAGCTCTAAGAACCATACTTGTGCGCGGCTATCCTTGGGCCAAATTGCTGAAATGGGCCGGCCCATTTTGCATACTAATCCACTTTTTAGAACTTAAATCTAATAGTAACATTATTTATATATTTATTTATATACTTATTTATATTAAAATTATTAAAAATAAATATAAATTAAATTTTATATTGACTTTTTATCTCTCTCTAAACCAATTTTAATAATTTCTATATAAATAGATATATAATTAAGTATATAAATATGATTTCTCTAATTTCAATCCGACACATACAATAACACAGCCATTTATTAAACGCAAGAAAGTTATTTTTAAAAAATGCATATTAAATTGAATCAATTATTAAGATATATAATAATTAAATATATCTAATAATAGTTAGTGTCATAGATTGATAGAATACAAGGCACAATACTTATTTTTAGATCTGATATTAACTTAAATGTATTACTAAGATACACAACAATTAGATATATTTGAACGTAGTTAGTGTCACAAATTGATAGAATGCATACTTCTTTATAGGGCAAAATTTCTTTTACGTGGTTTGTTACACATGCATTCAAGATATAGCCCCAACGATTGTCTTTTTAATATACTATTATTGCATCATGGGTCCCTGATTATTGTACGGATTAGGGAGCCTTCAGATTCAATATCAGAATCGGATCTCAAGTAGGTCTAATCTCTATCACTGATAACCTAAAACCTGCACAATATAAACAATAAATAAAAGGTCAGTGGCCGACGGGGGGCTATCCCCCGCCAACACACCGACGCTCAAGTCAGATGCCTTCCGCAATAAACGGAGGAATGCACATTTAATGGTCAACGTGACGAAAGTGCAAAGATGTAACGATGGGGGAGTGTAAGTGGCATATATTTGGAGACTTGAGCTCCATGGGTACGCCCACGGAGAATAGTTTAGAGATGCACCGGGTAAAGGGACGACTTAGAGGTGCCCCACAGAGCCCCTCCGCCAACACACCGACGCTCAAGTCAGATGCCTTCCGCAATAAACGGAGGAATGCACATTTAATGGTCAACGTGGCGGAAGTGCAAAGATGTAACGATGGGGGAGTGCAAGTGGCATATATTTAGAGACTTGAGCTACATGAGTGCGCCCACGGAGAGTAGTTTAGAGATGCACCAGGCAAAAGGATGACTTAGAGGTGCACCCACAGAGGACGGCTCGACACGTTCATGGGCGACGATGATACTCGGAGACCTAGCAAAATTCACCAGGGTGAGAGAAGAGCCTGTTGGGCCACGCCCAGCTGGATTGTGCTAGTGGGCCGTTGATCACAGAATTACCCACTTGGTCCAATCGGGTTGAATAGGGCAACTACGTACATAGAAGGTGGTGTACGCCATTTTTGGGGGAGCTTCGTACTGCGTTTGGATCTGGTTCAGAAAGGACCTACCGAATGCCATGGTGGGAGCTTTGTTGGGCTCAATTTCCTTGGATCGAGGTCGGAGCACCGGGGCGACATTCTCAGAGCGTTCAACTGCATTCAGATTGACCTACAGACCGAAGACCTTCCATGGCCGGAGTGCTGCTACAGCCGGAGATCTTCGGTCCGTTGGAACTCCAAAGATCTTCTGCGGCCGGAGTACTGCTACAGTCGGAGATCTTCCACGGCCGAAGGGCTGCTACAGCCGGAGATCTTCAGTCCGACTGGAACGTCGGAGAGCTTCTCTGCCCGAGGAGCTTCATCGAGCACCTTGGAAGGAACTCCAGATTCTGTTCAGCGGGGTCATCTGAAGACCGCCATTTGACAGCGAGGATGGAGTTGATAGGCGCCACTAAGAGCAGATCGCCGTACTTCATTCTTAGAAAAGCTCTGTTCTTCGTAATGTTTGTGAGTTGCTGAGAGGGGCTGGTAATAGGTTCAGAGGACCTTGTTTCCTGCTTGGCAAGATCGTCCGTACACCATTGTTGTGGGTTTCACATGCTGATTGGTTCCGATTCGGAAGGGAATCGTTGGACGCTATTGTCGGAAGAGCTTCAAGCCCAGTTCCCTAAGGACAAAGGACCTGGGCATCATGCTCTATTTCCCAAAGATAGGAACGGAGGGGCCGAGTGCCATTGATGGGGGAGCCTCGAGCTTTGTTGCACAGAAAACGAGAACAGAGGAACCGGGAGCCCTTGAAGGGGCTTCGTTGAGCTCTGTTCTCTCCTATCTGAAGAGAAATCAACTGCGCCAGTGACGGGGAGCTTTATGCTTTCTTTGGAGGGCGTCTTTTGGCACCATCGTTGAGGGAGTACGTCCCGATAATCTGATTATAAGCAACGTCGGAGATCCCGACAGCCCTTGTTTGGTTTCTGCAGCGATTTTTGTCGCAGTAGAATTGATCGATTACCACGGGGATCGCAACGTTTGACACCCAAAAGTTGTAGAACGACACGTCCTTCACTGATCCAGCTCCCCCCTGTCAAACAATATCAACGGAGTAAATCAGCAGGCTGCTTACTTATTCAGCAATGATCAGTTGATTATTATCATTATTTGACTTGATCCTATATAACACACACACTTGAAAAAGATTAGACAAATCCAATGCCCTAAGCAATTTTTGAAATTTACTTTTAATTTTTTAAACATAAAATGTTTAGACCATTGAATTTTTTATATAACACACTACAACAATTTTAACATTTAGTGATAAAATAATTTATCCCTATTAGTTATAACCTTATTATTAAAACATTTAGTGGCGAAATAATATTTCGTCAATAAAAGTTCGTCACTAAATCTTTAGTGACGAATTTTAATTGTCACTAAAAAATTTCTTTAGTGACAAAATAAATTGTCACTAAATATTCTTTAGTAACAAAATAATTTTATTACTAAAATTTATTTTAATTTGTCACTAAATAATATATTTAGTGGCAAATAATTATCATAAAAAGTATATAATTTTACCTTTAAATTATATACTTTTAATGGATAAAATTTTTTAACATAAATATTGAATTTATATTGATCAAAAAAACATAAATTGTCTTAAAATAAAAAAAAAATTCTAATACATTCCTTCCCTCTGCTCTGATCAAGAAGCTAAAATCAATTCTTCCGTGCCAAAACAGTGGGTCAAAAACAGCAGTTGCTGTCAAGTGGTGAAGCTCATCAAGGTCGAAAGGCCATGAATTCTGGCAGTCAGAGGTGAATTTTTTAGCAACGCATACGCATCCAAACCTGATCAAGTTGCTCGGATACTGCTGCGAGGTCGAGGAGCTGCTTCTCGTATATGAATACATGCCAAACCGAAGTTTGAATGAGCATCTTTTTGGCCGCAGTACTCATCGTTCCAAGGAGCCTCTTAGTCGGAACGCACGAATCGACATAGCGATGGGAGCAGCTCGGGGCTTGGCCTTCTTGGATAATCTGAAGAAACCCATCAAACACACAGATTTCCATACCCAGCATATACTTCTTGATGGAACCCACAACCCAAAAATAGCATTCTCCATCGTAAATGAGTTGACTGTCATAAGAATACAAAAATGTCAATAAGCATTTGCATACTGCAAAACTGTGATGATGAAGTGCATCCCACAAGTAACAGTTGATGGTACCAAGACACTAGCAAATCAGAGACAAATGGCGAGCTGAGTAACTCACAAGAAGTAAACAACTTTAATACCTACCCATTGTTCAAGAAAAAAGCCAATGCACCGTGAGAATGATATACAACTCTACCATATCTATTGCTTTCAAAACACGGGGAGCGAAACAGAACTCTATCCCTTCCCCGGTTGCCAAAAGGAACGAAAAGGAAAACGGCTCAAGACCAGGGAAAGAAAAGATTAAGAAAACAAACGTAATGTATATCAATTGCATCCACAAACTACCTCATAACAAGAAAAAAGAAGCAATAAATATGTCAACTAAATTGTACCTGAGCAGTGGGAAAAACTATGAATGCCAGAATTTGTCAGGGTCCTTACTGTACAACGAGTGATCCTGAATCTCTTGGTTGGCTATATGGTAGTTGATCAACCAAGCTTGAACAAGCTTGCACACGATTAATCCAGAAGGCAATAACCACCTTCAGTTTCATCCATGGGGATCCCATGAAATAATCACCACCGTTCAATCGAAATGATAGACTGACTAGAGATGAGATGGGTGCAATTTGTTAATAGCAAAATGCAGTATATAGTTAAGAGTAGTGTGATATGAAGCCTTGCCTGCTGAAATTCCAAGAGTTAGAGTCCACAGGCACGTTCAATTGGGCCTTGTAGTAAACAACTTCACAGATTACAGCAGTTATCTGTGCAAGGATGGTCATCAATGGCGGATGGTGGGGACTAATTGTCAGATGGTGGGGACAAATTGTCAGAAGAATATCATCTCAAGGAATGGCAAGGCTAAATAGAGAAGCAAAAAATGTGCCTTTAGCCCCTCGAATTCCAGTTGCTTACCATCAAGGCTAAATAGCAAAATTGCTTACCATCAATTCCAGTTGAAGTAACAAGTGCAAGTTTTTGGTTAAACTGAAGCTCAGATGGCGAACTAAAATCCTCTAGCTCTCGAGGAATGCTACCTTCAAATTTGTTGCAGCAAAGCATCCTGAAACGACACATCAACCTTGATCGCAAATTGAACTCATATATAAAACAGTATAGATGAAATACATGATAACAGGCTTACAAATTTACTTTGTTCATTAATACACTAAATTTATTGACTATTATGACCTACTTATTTCTCTGAGGCTAGTCAATTTTTACTATTTTTTTATCAGAAGTAATAACCTAATAATTTTAAATTTGCTTTGCTGAAAAAGATAGTAAAATTATAAAAATATCAATCCCTTCAAAAATAATTCCAGGATCCATCCCTTGTGTGAATAGTGGATATAGATTATGGATTTTGCAAAAAATGCAATTCTTCTCGAGAAGAGTAAAAAAGTAACTAGAAGTCATAACAACGCTCTCCCTAGAAACAGCCAAACTTGAGATAGAACAGGTTGGTTTCTATGGGGTGAGATTAGCAATATGCTGGTTGTTAATGAGAGCTTCATCAAAGATGAGTTGAATGTTTTAATTTGCCAATCGATAAGAACATGACTGTACTAACTGTTTTCAAGAGGATGAGGACAGAGTTGTAGATCCCAACAGCTTAATAGAATTGGACAGAATGAAAATGATATTCATTAGTTGCAGCATTTGTTATCCATGCTCAGCATTTCGAAATGGACAATAAAAGTTTTATAGAGACTTGACAAATCTGGTGTTTTCTCAGTTTTTTTCTTTTACAAGCAGTTGTATGTAGGATTTGTTATACTTCGTTTCAAATAGATATGTAAATCAGAGAAATGCACTAACGATACTGATTGAATTAGGAGGTTGTTTCAGGTAGGTGTCAAATATGTGATAATTTATATATGAGTGGTGTGTTGTTTGCAAACAAGTGCCACATGTACATTAATCATTCCGTTCCATATTAGTGCAATGTTTGTTCTTATCTTGTCAAGTTGCAGCAAAGCATTGGCCCGAACAATTTTCAATTACTGGATAAATTGAATTAAAGTTTGGTCAGTGTAGCACGTTTTGTTTTTGCAAAAATGGCTCACTCAGAGGAGGAAGATAAATGGTATGAATTTTGTTGCAACCGAGCCGATCTTGAACCGATTACCTGCAGATGCACTTATTTCTTGTGGCAGTAAAGGGAAGGGGGAGTTCTGGGGAAAGGATGAAGACGGTGAACAGTAGAGAAGGGAAAGATTCGAGAGAGAGAGAGAGAGAAGTGAGAGACAAGTGACGGAACAGAATGAATATTTCCTCCCTTCCAAATCTGTTTGCTGGCCCCTATGTAATACAACCAGTTGAACTAACAACCTCCTCACGTGGCAGAGCTCACGTGGCAGAGCTGTGTAATATTCTAAAAGCAATATCCTAAAATGGTAGTATTCTAAAGTGTAATATATACCCTCACCGTATAATATTCTAACAGTTAACAATATAAAATACTATATGAAATCTCGGTATCTTCGTGGAGGTTGTGTTGTGCGCAAGCTTTTGCGGGTTCTCGGCTGTGGTGGTGGTGCCGGAGTATCAGCTGCAATGAGACCGGTAACATTACCCTCCTCATCGAATACTACCTTGTCCTCAAGATTGAAAGAAGGGAAATCTTGCGAGGGACGTATTGTTCTGGTGATGCCCTTGGACTCAGCCTGGTTCCCACGTGACATCGGAGGTTGGGGAGTGCCCCGGCGTTGAGGCGCGAGGAGTTGGGGGGGGATGAAAGTGTCTCGCTGAAGCACTTTGTGGAAGCCGAGGATATGGACCGGAGTGAGGATCGGCCGAGGGGCTGAGTCCCCCAAGGCTTTCGTTGGGTGGAAAGGGAGGCACCCTGGTCTGGCGTATCTTGCTAACCCTCGGGACCGGATCGGAGAGGGCCTCGTTTCTTGTCAGAGAACGTGGAAAACGAAATGTGAATCGGAATCTGGCAGGAGCTCCAAGCGCATGCGGAAGAAAGTCGCTCTTGCCTTTAGTATACTCTGCCCGGGAAGTTAAGGCCCGACTTCCGTGCACATAGATGTGCCCGAGGACTATTCTCCGAGCTTATCTGGGAAAGGTCCATAGTAGCGTTTGGCCAATTTGTTGGACTCATGGCGGTGTGCGATCGATGAGGCGACGGGCGATAAGGTCGGAGAAAGGGGATCACCACCATGGACGACCATGTGAAACCCAATCTTCCAATCAAATTCCTTCGAGGCCTTGATTCGAGGATGGGCATCGGCTTGATTCTTCATGCGAACCTCGGAAGGCGAACCACCCTCCCGCATGACCAGATTGGCTCTGAGGGCAACTCGAGCGAGCACGGTAGATGAAGCCTGACGCCCGAGTATTGATAGCCGCTCATCGACGATGGAACCGAGACCGAGGAACGCGCCGGGTATTCCATACCCGAGGAGGGAGGGGGAATGCCGTGGAATCTGCATGGATCCCATATTGGAGGCAAGAGACTGGCGTTCCCTCGAATGGGCTCATCTTAGTGGAGGAATTTGTGCCTGATAGGGACTTGTGTTATAACTCCCCATCGCGCCCGAGAAAAAGGAAGGAATCGGGTCCAGGCAAGCGGGTGGAGCAAAATCGAGACACAAAGGGCAAGATAATCTTCGAGACAGCTGTTGGCTTTCCTCGATCCACACGTTTGCCTACCCTCATCGATTTGGAGGTGGACTAGGCGGCTAAAGGGATAGAGTCACGGGTGGGTATTTTGCGCTTAGAAAAAAATTCATTCCGTAACTTACTCATGAAAATGGGGTCTTACTCGAGGAGGCCCGCGACAACGACCGAGACAATTTCAATCGACGGGGGCATACCATGGAGTCGGAGATTTGGTGTTAAGAAGCGTGATTTCACGGATGAAGATAGTAACAAACTCTCTCCCAAGATCTTCCGCGGTGAAGGGGGTGGAGGGAGGCCCACAAAATGAGCATATCTGAAGGCGATCGACCACTACCCATATGACCGTCTTGCCTTGAGAAAGTGGCAAGTGAGTGATAAAGTCCATGGAGATAGAGGTCCGATAGTCTTACAAGGGGTATCAACTTCTTTTCTCATTTAAACAAAGGAGCTATACAAAAAAAAAAATAATAACAAAAGGGTCAAGCTAAGTTGAGGGGTTTAACTTGTTGGCATGTGGTGCACCGGGAGATGAAAGTGTGGATGTCGCCTGCAATGCATTTTGGCCAATAAAAATGGGTGGCGATACGCGCTAGCGTTTGCTGAAATCCACCGTGGCCCCAACGAGGCGAAGCATGGTACTCGGCCTCAGCTCCTGCAAGATAAGGTCTTGCAATGCCGATCGGCCGGGGGAATGAAGACTCGTCCCAAGAAGACCAAGCCATCGCGACCGAGTAGTTGTCGGTAGTCCCTGTGCCGATAGTGCCTCCGCCTCCACCTCTCGAGTCCGAGGTCGACATGAAGAACCTCCTCGGGCGCTCGCCCTCATCGGCTTGCCAGGGAATGAACGACCCATAAAATCGACCTCAATGGCCTCGGATGGAGAGCAGGTGGCGTGCTACAACGGGCGGGACCCTCGGGCGGGAGGAGGCGTTTGCAAAGAGCATGACAAGCCTCGGTGAAGATCCCCGGCAGCCTAGAAAGAGGCATCAGAGGACTTCCTTGGGCAATTGTCCTCGCCCGGCTTGTAAATGATCTCAAAGTCATATCCCAAGGCGTTTGGAGTTTGGTGAGCCACCGTTGCTGTTCGGGAGTGTGAACGGATTTTGATTTAAGAGAGCCTTGAGTGGCAAGTGGTCACGCTTTCACCGCGGTCGTTGAAGTGGGTATTCCCACCGAGGGAGGCTGGGGCGCCATTTCTTGATGGATTCGGAGATAGCACACAGCTTCCCCCGTATATACGTCAGAGGCGCCTGTGCAATCGGGGACTAAGTTCTCTTGTCAAGAAGGCAATGGGGTGTCCCGCTTGAGGAGCAGGCAAGTGATGAAGCCGCCAATGCCGTGTCCCGAGGCATCCATCTTGAATGGTGAACGAGCCTATTTGGAGTAGTCGGGCGGGAGCTTCATTAGAGACGAAAAGGGCTAAGACAGAGAATTTCGTTCGAAGAAGGAAGACCATGAGAAGAGTTTTGAATGAGGGCGCCTTTTATGGCAGAAAAATTTGAAAAATTTTGAGGGCGTCAGAAGGGAGTGCAGAAAAGTGGTGGCTTGGGCGGACCAAACAAAGGCATCCTTCCGAGATAATTAATCGCCACGTGTCACCCGGCCGTTCTCTTATTCGAAATGATGAGCGTTTACCTTTCCAAGGCGCATTTAAACCGAAACACAGAGCAGGCGGCGTGAGTGGTGTAGCAATTTGGGCGTACGGCGAGGAAGTCAATCTGGCAGGTAATAACCAAGCCAAACTCAAGAATCCTCGGACTGAGCTGTTTGATATCATGATCTTTGCATTCACAAGGAAAAGGTGTGTCAGCCGAGAAGAGCATGCCCTCGGGATCTCGGACCCTTGGGCAAATTTTGGCAGATCAACTTCAACCCTCGAGTGTGATCGAGAACAATGTGTCCCAAGTAGGCGATAGATGTTTGCCCGAACCTCGCATTTTGCTGCGATTTAACATAAAAAAACTTGGTCCCCTCGAACTGGAGGACACGTTCCACATGGGCACAATGTTGCTCCCGGTTAGTGGCTATAAATCAAGATGTCGCATCAAAGAATACTAACACAAACTTCCGAGAGAGAGAACTGAAAATGTTATTCATTTTGGATTAGAAAAGCTCATGGAAGTATTTCGGATGGGCCGCGTTGGTCAAGCCAAAAGGCATCACTAAGAACTCATAGTGACCCTCATGTGTTCTAAAATTTTTACTATTTTTTTTCAAGTAATGGACATTTCGAATGCACTGAAAAGATAGTAAAATTATAATCAAAAAATGGTCCAGGATCCATCCCTTGTGTGAATAGTGGATCCCAAATTAGCTTCGCAAGAACAATTCTTGCCGAGAAGAGTAAAAGTAACTCATCCAAGAGCTCATCCCAAACTTGGAATGGGGAACCGGTCCTTAGCAATATGCTGGTTGGTGATCATCAAGATGAGTTGAAGAGCGCTGATAATTTATCAAGAGGATGAGGACAGACAAACCAGCCAGCTACCATATTTTTTGCAGCATTTGTTATCCATGACATTTTGAAAACAAAGTTTTATAGAGACTTGACAAAGGTGGGCTCAGTTTTTTTCTTTTACAAGCAGTTGAATTATGCCTTCAAATAGATATGTAAATCAGAGAATGCACTAACGATACCATTGAATTAGGAGGTTGTTTCTCAAATATGTGATAATTTATATATGAAGTGGGGTTGTCGATAAGGTCTAACATTCACGGGTTCGGTTTGTGGGGTGAGAGAATGCAAGCGGTGAACAATTTTCAATTACTGGATCGGGGTGGAGGTAGGCCAGTGTGGTTTTTCAAATATCTTCAGAGAAGGAATTGATAATTAGGGATCTTGAACCGATTACCTGCAGGGCATTTTTGTGGATCGGTGGCTGAGGTAAGCTTGAACAGTGAAAATCTAGTGGAGCGAGTGAGAGATCAGTGAAAAGGATCCTTCCAAATCTGTTTGTGGACAGATAGTGAGGTGGAAGTATGAAGCCACCGAACGGGTGGATTCTTCCCTTCTCAAGTGCCCCGTATAAATGTCATGGCGGTATGATTCGTGGAGGTTGTGTTGGGCAAACGGGTTCTCGGCTGTGGTGGTGGTGAGCCTGCAATGGGTACTGTAACAGTAATCAAAACTCCTCAAGATTGAAAGTTCTCTGAGGGACCGATAATCAAATACCACGACGGGCCGATGAAAGTGTCTCTCGAAGCACTTTGTGGCCAACCATTGAACTCCCAACACCAAATCAGCCCCGTAGATGGGTAATGTGCAGGAGATAAAGCTCAACAAAGAAACAAACTTGACGATGATTGGCGATAAGGTGACTTCCACCTTCGAATCGGATCGAGTCCTTCACATCTAACAGGGAAGCCTCATTGCCCACCGTGACGTGATCTGCTGACAAGAGGGTTCAATGGGAAGACCAAGATACATCTGGTGTTACAACTCCATACGGGTCAGGCGGGTAGGAAGTTAATCTTGAGTGGAACCACTATCCACGAGGATGACTATTTGGCTGCCCAGAGATGGAGCCTTGTAACCGTAGGGTGGAGGGTATAAAATGCCCCTCGAGAGCATGAAGGGAGATGTTAGGAAGTCAGATTTCGGAGCTTAGGGTGGTAAGTAAGGGGGTCCATGTTCACGGGGAAGAGTTGTCCATTTTTGCCGATAAAAATGGGTGGTCCTCGTTTTGAAATCCCTGGGCCCCCCAGCCAAGGCGAAGCATGGAGCCCAAGGTAAGGCACCCCTTCTTCCTCCGCCAACATACACAAGAATTTAGGTGGGCTACATCGATGGCCGAGAACAAATTTCTCTGACAGCGGGGGAGGAGTCGCGAAAAGAGCAGTTAAAACACAACCTCGAGCACGCAGTTTGGTGAGCCAGCCATTTCCGAGGGGGTTAATTTTTTTATGGGTAGTGGAGAGAGAGGGTTTTTACCATCACCAGTGCCTTTACGGAACATCCGTAAGAAGGATCCCGTGGAGGGCATGGCCAAGTTGGGTTTGAATGGTGGCCTCTAGTTTCTCCTCCACTGTGTTTAGCCATCCCGTGAGTGGTGTAGCAATTTGGGCGAATCGGGAAGCGAAACCAAGAATCATGTAATGCCAAACCCAGATTGCATCGGGAAGATTAGTCGACTTCAACAACAGGAGTTCCTCCGTATTTCATCCCCTGAGCCCGAAATGCTTAACATAAAAAACTTGGTCCCTCAGATTGGGACACGGTCGATAAGCCATGCTCCGAGTTAGGGCTATAAATCAAGACAATGATTCGAACTCTATCATGGAAGATTAGTTACGGTGGTTTCCTAGCCAAAGCACTAAGAACTCAAGTGACCCTCATGTGTTCTAAAAGTCATCTTATGGACATCGAATGCACCCCTTGGTTCCCAAATGCGAGGAAGATGGTCCGAACTCATCCGAGTTCGAGGGCTTTGGAAAAATCCTCTGGTGATGTGGTTAAGCTGAATTATGCGGTTTGCTCCCATCCGAAGTGGGGGTATCGATAAGGTACCATTGTAGTGCGATGATCGGGGTGGGAGGACATGGTAGAACGCAAAGGCCACCATCATTTTTGGATCTCGTCCGGGAGTGCCGTGGAATAAGAAGAAACGTTTGATTTGGAAGAGCCGGGGCCAAGGACATTTTCACGGTGAAGAATGGCCGTGCTGAAACTCCAAACCCAATTTGGGTAAGCGAATGGAGGTAGGGTTTTGTATGGTGTTGGTAGGTGCGGTGAGTAGAGCGAGGTTTTGAGAGGTGGAGTGGTCAGGGTGGAGGAATTGAGAAAGGGGATGGGGTAGGTAATAGGGGGTGGATTTGGAGAAGGTGAAGTCTCGGTCTGGAGCGCACCCCTTCTTCCGAGGCGAACCAAAACTTAGGTGCGCTATATGATCGAGCGTATCGTGGGAGATGGACCCTCGAGCAGCCATTTCACCGGGTTAATTTTGTCCATGTGGAGATGTTCCGGGGACGAATGTGCGGATCGTAGGGCATGTTCAAGATTGGTTTTACGGCGCAGTTTCTCCTCTTGCATCCCGGTGCATCGGG
Source organism: Nepenthes gracilis (assembly GCA_033239525.1). Classification (NCBI taxonomy): domain Eukaryota; kingdom Viridiplantae; phylum Streptophyta; class Magnoliopsida; order Caryophyllales; family Nepenthaceae; genus Nepenthes; species Nepenthes gracilis. Next base: position 6,966,215 of record BSYO01000022.1, on the reverse strand, counting down.
AAGCGATGGACTTCCTCATGAGCCTCCCAGCGGTTGCCTCGATAAGCCATCCGTTCAAGTCGACAAATGATTCGAACGCCATTTCGTCTCAATGAGAGCACCAATATGTTGCAACCGAGCGATCTCGAGCCGATTACCCGCAGATGCACTTATTTCTTGTGTGGAATAAGAAGAAACGTTTGAAAGGGAAGGGGGAGTTCGGGGAAAGGATGAATGGTGTTGGTAGGTGCGGAGAGAAGAGGAAGATTCTTGGAGGAATTGAGAGAAAGGGGATGGGGAGAGAGAGAGAGAGAGAGAAGTGAGAGACAAGTGACAGTTCACCGCAGAATGAATATTTCCTCCCTTCCAAATCTCGCGATTTCCTTGAGCCCCTATGTAATACAACCATTTCGTCTCAATTGAACTAACAACCTCCTCACGTGCAGAGCTCATTTCGTGGGGAAGGGGAGCTGTGTAATATTCTAAAAGCAATATCCTAAAATGGCAAAATATTCTAAAATGTAATATATACCCTCACCGTATAATATTCTAACAGTTAACAATATAAAATACTATATGAAATCTCGGTATCTTCGTGGAGGTTGTGTTGTGCGCGAGCTTTTGCAGGTTCTCGGCTGTGGTGGTGGTGCCGGAGTATCGGCTGCAATGAGACCGGTAACAAATTTAGTCAAATATAGGCATAGATGCAGAAATAGGCAATGATTAGCTAAGAGCAGGCAAGGGGGGGGGGAAGGAACCTCCACCCTCCAAACACACACAATATGTACATATATATAATTTGAAGCATACATCAAATAACACACAGGAAGGAAGCAGATTACCATCACAAAAGAAGCGAAGAAGCCTCAGCTGATGAGAGCGAAGAAACAATTGCACTTTTCTGAGCCTCAGTCGTCAAACTAAATGGAGTATTAATATGTTTAATTAATTATTCACCTAATAAATTTTCATGATTCAAAATAAATGCAAGAGACCGCTCTCAGGTGGCAAATTTTGCTCGTAGCACGTCCGACGTTTGCGCACATCTTCTAAATAAATGTTTAAAGTTGAATATTTGCTGAAGTGGAATTTCGATAATTATGGCAATGTAGAATCCTAACCTTTTCCTCAACATTTCTCTTGTCTGGTTTTCACTGACAAATACGCCGTGAAATATTGAGGAAAATATCAAAATCTATTAGATCTATTCTATTTCAGTACAAAATCGAAACAAAATATATTCATAATCAATATCAAAGTATTGATTCAAAATATTTTGAACCAAAGAGATGGAGAGGAATGCGAAATACCGAAGGCGAAGCTCCGTGAGATAGTAAACGTCGATTTGGTGACTGATTTGTCATTTGCAGAGCTAAACGGCTGATTGAATGCCATAGAAGAGAGAAATTCATCGATTGCAAAGAGGATGGACTACAATCGCGAAGTCTGGATTTAGGGCTGTGGGGGAAGAATTGTGACAGAGAGGAGTGCAAGGGATTTTGAAGGTTGAGAGATAACATTTTATAAATATTTAATTTATAAATATTTAATAAACTATTAATAAATTATTTATAATTTATTGAAAGATATAATTTTTTAAAATAATAATTTAATAAATAAATTATAAATTTTTTTAAAAATAGTATTATGATTTATTTTTTATAATTAGTGATAATATATTTTTATCACTATTATTTTTATTATTTATTATTTATTATTTTATTTTTTATAAACTAGTATTTATTTAATTTTAAAATTTTAATGATAAAATTATATATTTATCACTAAATTATATATATTAATTATTAATAATTACAATATTTGTCATTAATTTTTCATCACAAAATATTATTTTTTTATAATGATGTGAATTGATCAGACGGATCCAATTTCAATGATTCGATTTCTTGATCGTTTGGATCCGACTCCGTTCATTGAGTCTGAACCCTGCACACCACTACAATAAACAAGAGGTCAAGTGTCGTCGGGATGTTATCCCACCGAAAATACTCCGACGCTCAAATCAGCAACTAGCTTTCGAACTTTAAGAAAGGTAAACTGATAAGTAAAAAGAGAGAGAGAGCGAGATTAAGATTGGTATGAGTGTTAGCTTGTAGATGTAAGAGATGTTCCCGTGACTCGTCGAGAGTATGATTTTTCCACTCGATGTTCACGAGGAATGAGTGAAAAGTTGCGTCCCGAATGCGTGGAAGTTTAGAAGGACGAATCTCAGGGAGCGGGCGAAGTCTCTAGAATCTGGAGGTTTGGAGTGGGATTGGCAAAGTAAACGATTGTTCACTTAGGAACGAGCGCAAGTATACTCAAGGATTTTTGTAGTAGCACTGTGTTGTACTTTTTGCATCTTTGTTCGTGTTTCAGATCATGACTCTCTAGAGTAGAGACTCTGGGGTTATATAGACGGTGGAGAGTGCAACCTTCCTTGGCCAAGAAGGAGTGATCCTTGCCTGGTGTTGGACGGCCTTCCTTGAGCAGGAAGGTTTGATTGGCGTAATTTGATGGGATCGTTTTCTATCTGAGCGGGTAACGGATCTCTAGATTATTTGCCTTCCTTCTGTGCTTTTGTTACAATTTGGCTCCATCGTGGGTAGGAAGAGAGAATCTGGCGCCTTCCTCATGGAAAGGGCGCTGAATTAGTTAATGCCTTCTTTAGAGGAGATTGGCTTCAAGGAAGGCGTGAAATCAAGGAAAGGATCGTTGCTTGTCTTGTACAAAAATGCCTGCCAAACTGGGCCTGGTCCGTACTAGGTTTTATGTCTTTTCACGGCATGCTACTACAGTACTTTTGGTCAACAAGAATGTTGACCGTCTCGAGTGAGCGCGTTGGCCGCCTGGTTGGTGCTCCGTGCGGTCAATGCTAGCGTTGATTATCTAACACGCGTCTGGACTTTTCTAGACTTTGGGCCATTTTTCTTATTGGGCCCACCAGCTATGGGCCTACCCATCACTAACCCCCCATGCCGGTGGTTAGGATTCTGGCCTGCGGCATGTTTATGATGAGATGCGCTTGTTTTTTGATGACGGAGTTGTTGCCCGTCAAAGGAGGAGCCTTGAATACTTCCAAAACGTTGACCGGATTTGTTGACCGTTTTTGAAAAGTTTTCGGGCAACTTGGAGAATGAAGCATTGGTCAATAGCCATCCTGTCAGAAAAGTGTGCCACATGTCTTTATGCAGTATGCTTAGGATCCCGTTATTTAATGAGCCAGAGGATCTGATTCAGCCCCTCTTTTGGGGAAACGAAACGTGGCGGTAATGATGGTGCACGCTTTCGAGGTTGTTTTTGTGTTCATACAGGTTTTTAAATCGCCTGCTTGTTTTACTTTGAATTTCCTACGCCTTCCTTTGTTTCTTCATCTTCCTTATTCCGTTGAGAAGAAGAAAAACCCTAGTCCTGACCATGGCCTCCGTCGCCGATATTTCCTCCGTCCTGAGAGAAAACGATGTGAAAGTATTGTACGTGGAGTACAACATTCCACAGGAGATTGCCTTCCACGTTCCAGGGAAGGACGACGGAGCTTTCCTGCCGCTCACGGGCTTTGTAACCGTATACGAAGCCCATTTGAGGAGTGGGCTCCGCCTTCCAATTTTCGACGAGTTGATGTCGAGTTTTCGGACACTTTAGGTCCCCATCGCTCAGTTTTATGCCAACACCATCAGGTATCTGTGCTCCCTTTGCATTTTCCTTCGTCAACACTCGAGGCTGCTGACGATGTCAATGGTTAGGGGGATCTTCAAGCTTCATCAGGGAGCGGAGTAGATTTCTTTCTCTGCCCATGATGGTCTCAAGATAAGCACCAACATATACGACTCCCTGAAGAACTGGAAGAACTGATTCTTTTTTGTTAGTGTGGGTGAAACCTGGCCCTTGCCCAAAGAGTAGGGCCAGGTGCCTGAGGTGTATACGGGGGCGGCGCCTTCGGAAGTTGAGACGACGTCCCTAGAGTGGCTAGTTAAGCTCATAGAGGATAACTTCGGAGATTTCCGGAGAGACCACTTGGTACCCGTATTGAGGCAAAGAAGGCCAAGTGGGGGCCTCTGTCCCCCGTTCAAAAGCTAAAAATCCCACCACCAGAGGTCTTGTGGAGAAAGAAGAGGAAGAAGGGTTTTATCATTGGTCCCCGCCTGTCTGATACAAGTCCTCCCAGTCCAAGGCAAAAGAGGGCAGCCTCGGTGGCGCCTTCTTCGTCGTCTTCAGGGCCTAACTATCTCTCTACCAGGCATTTTACGGGTGTAGGCGCCGCCTCCGGGATAGAAGTGGAGCTAGCTTATGAGGCTTATGAAGCCAGGTTGAGCGGCGGCGCTGTTCTTGCACAGCCTGCACTGTTAGGGTTGACTTGGGATCCATCTATCGAGGTGCCTGGGCAGCAGGAGCAGTCCGTTGGATCACCTACTGTGGTAATTCCGACTGAGTAGCAGGAGCCGATTTTGGAGCCCCCCACTATTCCCAAGGAATTAGCCAGGACGGAGGATACTCCAGATAATCCAATGGCGGAATTCGTGGCTGAGATCGCCGCCAGCCCTGTCGACCTGGGTCCCCTTCCTTGTTCACTGCCTTTGGCGCCGGAACTGGGTGCAAGGCCAGACAGGCCAGCACGAAGAATTTGGGAGGTACAAATTCTGTTGTCCGCCTTGTCTTTTGATTTGCCTTTTCTAACTCTCTTTTTTTGTGTGCAGGCTGACAGAGTCTCGAACACAGTCGTCAAGGTGCTTAGACAAAGAGACATGGAGATCTCCGATAGGGACAGGGAGATCGCCTAGTTCAATATTAAGGTGGAGGCTCTGGGGGGGAGCATCGAGAGGACACGGCCGCCCTGGAGTCTGTCCTAGCGGGCATGGAGACAAAGAACTTGAGCCTAAAAGCAGAGGTCGCTCATTTGATGGAGGAGAACGAGCATGTTAAAGGGTGCCTTAATTAGCTTGCAGGGAAAATGGCTACCCTAGAGAACGACCTAAGCCTCCGTATTCGTCCCCACGAGGTTGCGGACATGATACTGACATGGTTGTGGGAAGGTATCAACATCAGCTAGCGTATTGTGCGGCTTGTTGATCCTAATTTCCCTATGGATCTTATCAATTTGTCAAACTGGTCAGCGCAGCATCGCGACAGCCTCGTGGGAGAGCCTCGAGACAGACAGGGGCCACCGCCGCCTCCATAGCTTTTTGTGATTGTAGGTTTTTTTTTGTGTTTAATTATGTATCTTACCATTTAAGCAAGAATACAAATGGCTTTGTGCATGTCACACATACTTGCTTTTTACAGCTGCTTTTTGTATTTTGCTTCTTCGCCGCTCTAAGCTAATTGGGCAGGATTCCTGCGAGTTGGCCGCCCGCCTTGTTTTTGGGGCACTCATGGCATTTTCTAAGGCATCGCGTATGTTAAGCCGCCTTAGCATTCGCCTGTGAATAAAGCTTGGTGGCGCTACCCAGGTGCAGACTTGGGCAGCCTGCTTTGGTGGAGCGTTTTGCTCTGGTCGACCATCATTAACTGATCACGCTATCTCCTTGTGTAGGAGGCCATCACATGTGCTGTGTTAGCCCCCTAAGATTTTTGACCGCTAATGGACTACTTTGATGACCAAGGTTTAGATACGACCACGCATTGGCCGCCTGGATGACCAAGGTTTATATACGACCGCTCCGGGGCCACCTGGATGACCAGAGTTTATATACGACCGCTCATTAGCTGCCTGGATGACCAGGATTTAGTAATGAGAGGGTGAAGACCCTCTCGACTTAGGGACAGCCTAGGTCATTCCAAACCTGCAATGAAAACCACAAATATATGCATACCACAGAAACACAACATGCTAAGGAAACACTTGTTTTACTAATTGAATCGTGCACACAAATGATCACATATAATTATACAGAATACATACCTGGGTCCCTATTGGAAGTAGCGTTTGAGGTGGATTGCGTTCCACGTCCGCGGGACCAACTTTTCGTCCTAGTTTCGAAGCTTGTATGCCTCGTTTCGCATGACGGTGAAGACTAGAAAAGGCCCTTTCCGATTCGGGAAGAGCTCATTTCGGCCGGCCACCTTTCTCGTGGCCTCGATGCTTCGTAAGACCAAGTCTCTGACATCGAATTGCCGCGCTTTCACCTTCTTATTGTAGTAGTGGGCGATTCGATGTTGCTAGGCTGCAGTCCGTATTCTAGCGACATCGCGGGCTTCTTCGAGCAAGTCTAAGTGTTTCCGAATCTTCTGGAAGTTACCCTCCGAGTCAAAAGATTTCACCCTAAAACTTGGAAGCCCGATTTTGATCAAGATCACCGCTTCGATCCCATAGCAGAGGCTAAAGGACGTCTCACGCGTTGGTTCCTTTGGAGTTATTTGGTAAGACCAAAGGATTGAGGGGAGCTCATCTACCCATGAGCCCCCTACGTCCTCCAGCTTGGTCTTGAGCCCATGGAGTAGCATTCGGTTTGTGACCTCCACCTGTCCATTCGCTTAGGAGTATGCAACTGAAGTGTGGACCGACCTAATCCCAAGGTTGGTGCAATACTTGGTAAAGTATTTTTTTGAGAATTAAGTCCTGTTCTCAGTCACAATGACTTCCGAAATGCCAAACCTACTGATGATATCTGGCGAACGAACTCAAGTGCGTTATGCTCTGTGATTTTGGCCAGCAGAACGGCCTCGACCCACTTCGTGAAGTAGTCGATACCTACTATGATGAACTTTCTTTACCCGGTTGCAATGGGAAATGGACCAAGAATGTCGAGCCCCCATTACGCGAAGGGCCACGGCGCCTGAAGGGATTTCAACTCGATGGATGGCTAGTGGCGAAGGTTGTTGTGAAGCTGGCAACTTTCACACATCTTTACAAACTCGAGTGCATCCTTTTTCATCGAGGGGCAATAGTAGCCCTGCCGCATGATCTTAAATGTTAGGTTTTGCCACTGACGTGTGATCCGCAAATTTCAAGGTGCACTTCGCCCAAAACATAGTTTGCCTCTTCTGGCGTTAGGCAACGGAGGTACAGAGTCAAGTAGCCACGGCGATACAACCACCCGTCGACTATTGTGTACCAGCCAGCCGTTCTCTTTATCCGCCGAGCCTCTTCTGCATCTTCTGGCAATGTTTCATCCGCTAGATACCTCAAGTAAGGTGTCGTTTAGTTTTTCATCCCGGAGACCTGCATTGCCTCCTGTCCCTCTATATTAGGAGCGTTTAGGACCTCTCTCATGTTCCTCGAGTACTGTTCTGGATTTTCAGCCACCGCTACTCTTGCCAGCTGATCGACCTTTCAATTTTCAATTCTGAAAACATAGACCAAGGTTAGATTGTCAAAGTTACGGGCGGTCTCCCTTGCCCTGATCAAGTATTTGGCCATGTGTGGATTATTTGTCTCGAAGTTTCTATTAACCTGGTTGACGATTAGTTCGGAGTCGCTATAAACAGCCAGTCGCTTGGCTGAGCACCCTTGTGCTAATCTTAACCCGGCTAGCAGGACTTCGTATTTGGCAACATTGTTGGTGGCCGGGAAGTCGAGTTTAAGGGAGTATTTCACCTCAAACCCGTCAGGGGTCGTGAGGACCACCCCTACTCCACTGCCCGTGTCTATAAATGATCCGTCTATGTGGAGTACCCATTCTAGAGCCTCCATGCGCTGTTCCATGTTCTCTGAGGGCTGCTCTTCAAGAATCGGGGTCGTGGTCTCGACAATGAAGTCGATTAGAGCCTGTGCCTTCATGGCTGGCCTGAATCAGAACTCAATGTCGAACTCGCCCAACTCGATACCCCACTTCACCAACTGTCCAGAAATATCAAGTTTCTAGAGTATGCTTTTCAGAGGCTGATCAGTGAGAACTATGATGCGGTGTGCCTGAAAGTAGGGCCTTAGTTTTCGCGCGGAGAATATGAAGGCTATGGCCAACTTTTCTGTGCGCAGGTAGTGTGTCTCTGGGCCGGCCAGTGTTTTGCTTATATAGTAGACCGACCATTGGGTATTGGAGTCCTGGCGTACGAGGATGAAGCTGAGAGACACCTCTGACACCGCCAAATAGAGGTACAGCTCTTCGTCGATCTTGGGCGATGTTAGTAATGGTGGGCTAGCCAGATACTATTTCAACTCATTGAAGGCCGCCTGGCAATCTGCCGTCCATTAGAAACCGTTTGATTTTGTTCCCCTTAGAGCCTTAAAGAATGGCTAATACTTGTCACCACACTTTGCTAGGAAGCGGGACAAGGCTGCCAATCGTCCAGTCAGCTGCTGGACATCCTTAATGCTTCGTGGGAGAGCCATGTCCATAAGGGCCTTGATTTTCTCTAGGTTTGCCTTGATCCCTCGTTAGAAGACGATGAAACCCAGAAATTTTTTTGAGGCTACTCCGAAGACGCATTTGGCCGGATTCAGCTTCATTTGACGCTCACGGAGCACCTCAAATGACCCTGTCAGATCGCGGATATGGTCGCCTGTAATTCTGCTCTTGATGAGCATGTCGTCAGCATAGACTTCCATATTATGGCCGATCTGTTTTTCAAATATTTTGTTTACCAGCCGTTGGTCGGCGACTCCTGCGTTCTTCAGTCCAAAGGGCATCACCTTATAGTAGTAAGTTCCCTGGTCTGTCATGAATGAGATATGCTCTTCATCCTCCGGACTCATCCGGATCTGGTTATAGCTTGAATAGGCATTCATGAAACTCAACAACTCATATCCGGACGTCTAATCTACCAACAGGTCAATCCTGGGTAAAGGAAAGTTGTCCTTTGGGCAGGCTTTGCTAACGTCTGTAAAATCGATGTGCATTCTCCACTTCCCGCTGCTCTTCTTTACCACGACTACATTGGAGAGCCAATTAGAGTATTGGACCTCTCTGATGAATCCAACATCCAGCAGTTTCTTTACTTCCTCTCGGATGGCGACTACATTTTCCACTGAGTAGTTTCTCCGATTCTGCCTGAAGAATTTTAGGTCCGGGTCGAGGCTCAACTTGTGGACAATTACCTGGTCCAAAATCCTAGGCATGTCAGCCAGAGTCCATGCGAAGATGTCAGCGTTCCATCGCAGGAATGTGATCAGTTCTTCGCGCAGCGCACTGGTGAGTGAGCCGTCGATCCGTATGCACTTTTCTGGATCTTCCAGATTCAGTGGGACTAGGTCGGTTGCCTCACCGGACTGTGCCTGCCGTAGGGTTGTTTCGTCTCGATGATCAAGTTCTCCTACCGCTCTGGTGCTATTGTTAGAAGCGATTTGGGACATATAGCATGTCCATCCTGTGATTTGGTCACCCTATACTTCGCCCAAACCGTATGGCGTTGGAAATTTTATTTTGAGGTGTGGTATTGAAGTGACGGCCCAGAACGCTATTAGGCACAGCCGGCCCAATATTGCATTGTATACAGAGGGCAAGTCGACTACCAAAAAGGTAAGTGTATGGCTTGCCATTTTTGGGTACGTTCCTAGGGCAACTTCCAATCGAATCGTCCCTCGAATGAGTACCGGTTCGTTGTCAAGGCCATACAATGGGCCTTCTGCAAATTTTAATTGACTCTTTTTTAAATCAAGTTTAAAAAATGCATCGAGATAAAGCAAATTGTGAGAACTTTTATTGTCAATAAATATTCGTTTCATTTGGTAGTCAACGCTACCGTTAGAAAAGAGTGCAGATATAACAAGGGGGTCTGCATGGGGGGAAACTACATGTGCCAAATCACTGTCACTAAAACTAATGACGGTGTCAGTAGTGCGTTGCTTCTTCCTCCCTGCGTGCTTGTTCTTGTTGTCTGCCAGGTTCTTGATCGGCCAGGTGGTGATCATATTGACCACTACTGCCACAACCCAATTTCGTGGTGAAGAAAACCTCGATCCTTCTCCACCCGTAGTGCTAGAGCTCTGATCAGGGCCTTTAACGAATCTAGTGAGGTGGCCCCTTCTAATCAGTTCCTCAATCTCCCGCTGAAGAGTCTTACAGTCCTCTGTAGAGTGTCCGAGAGATCGATAGAAATCGCAGTACTTGGCTAGATTTCCTCCCTCCACCTTCTTAAGTGGTTTTGGCTACTTAAGGAACTTCTTCACACGGATCTGTATGAGAACATTTGAGCGCGTGTCAGTCAAGGGTGTTAAGTTGATGGGCCCATAGTCCTTGTGCTCTGGCGGCCCAATCCTATGGTGCTTTCGGTAGGAGTGATCACCACCATTGTGTTTCCTCTTTCCTTCGGGCGGGATAGGGCGAGGCTGTTCGGGCCGATCGAGACATTTCGTCTCGTTGGCCTCTTTCGCTGTCGCGTAGGCCCTGGTGATAAACTCCGCTTCCCGAAAAGTCTGTGGGTTCTTATGCGCTAAGTGCCTGAACAATTCTCCATGCACTAGCGCGAAGATGAAACTGCCTAATTTCATTTCCTCCGTGAGTCAAGGGATCCACTTAGCTTCTGCCACGAAGCGATCCAAGAACCTCCACAGGTTCTCTCCATGCTTCTGCTTAATGTGCGACAGATGCCATGGCTATTTTTTCTCCCTGTGGCTAGAGGCATACTGGGACAAGAAAAAATCCGTAAGCTCCTAAAAACTTGGGTTCGAGTCTGAGAGGAGATGATAGAACCAAATGCACGTGTTTCCTTTTAAAGTGAGCGGGAAGCAGCGACACATAGTTGCTTCCTCCAGCCCTTGTAGACCTAGATGGGTGCGAAAGTGAGCGAGATGATCGACGGGATCTGCACTCCCATCATAAGAGTCAAGGGCTGGCATTTTAAACTTCGACGGCATGGGATGGTTTAAGATCTTTGCTGTGAAGGGAGATCTATCGATATTGGCTGCGCGCTCATCGTCTTTGAAGACGCGGCTCCATAACTTCTCCAGCATCGAATCTGTTAGAACGATGTTAGCAGATCTTTTGGAGTTGAGATATGCCCTCAACTCCGTTCTTTCCCTAGCTTATCTGGTAGCTAGGCGGCTGCTAGTTTCGACAGATCTAGCAGCCCGGGAGACTCCCTCCTGAGCCTGGGGCCGAGATTCTACTCGAGAGTATTTGGGGTTCCTCCGTTTTAAACTTTCCTCCGGGGTAGAGCTGGTTCCCCGCTCCTCACGCCTTAAACGGCTTTGGGCATGTGAGGACTCTGGCACGGGAGCGCTGGTTAGCCTTCCAGTCCATCGGGCCAAAACTTTCTTTCTCTGGCCTCCTTGTTTGACGCCAGAGCTGGGGCCACCGCCGGTGCAACCCCCAACTGTGCTTGCTCCTGGCGGGAGCAGAGTATCTGAAGTATTCTACCCGTGTTGTGCATATGCTCCACCAAGTTTTCGAAGAAAGATGCTGGAATTCCACCAGCTATCCCGTTGACCACGGCGCCAAAGGCGTGGTCCTGGTTTGGTGAGACCACGTCTCAGGCTGGCTTGCTCTCCTGTGCCCTTGTGTTTACCATTTTGTTTGAGAGTGTTGATTGGAAAGAGCTTCTAGGAAACATAGTTGGCTTCTTGTAAGCGCTTCTCACAGACGGCGCCAATGATGTATACCTGGATCCGACTTCGAACAGATTCAGATTCGCTTGATCATTTGGATCCGACTCCGTTCATCGAGTCTAAACCCTACACACCACTATAATAAACAAGCGGTCAAGTGTCAGCGGGATGTTATGCCACCGAAAATACTCCAACACTCAAGTCAGCAACTAGCCTTTGAACTTTAAGAAAGTGGACTGATAAGTAAAAAGAGAGAGAGAGCGAGATTAAGATTGGTAGGAGTATTGATCTGTAGATATAAGAGACGTTCCCGTGACTCATCGAGAGTATGGTTTCCCGACTCGACGTTTGCAAGGAACGAGTGGGAAGCTGCATCCCGAAAGCGTGGAAGCTTAGAAGCATAGATCTCGGGGAGCGGGCGAAGTCTCTAGAATCTGGAGGCTTGGAGTTGGATAGGCAAAGTAAGCGATTGTTCGCTTAGGAACGAGTGCAAGTATATTCAAGGATTTTTGTAGTAGCACTGTGTTGTACTTTTTGCGTCTGTTTTATGTCTCAGATCGTGTTCATCCAGAGTGGAGACTCTAGGATTATATAGACGGTGGGGAGTGCGACATTCCTTGGTCAAAAAGGCGTGATTCTTGCCTGGTGTTGGGCGGCCTTCCTTGAGCAGGAAGGCTTGACTGGCGTAATCTGATGGGATCGTCTCCTTTCTGAGCGTGTAACGGGTTTCTAGATTATTTACCTTCCTTCTATATTTTTGTTACCGTTAGGCTCCATTGTGGGTAGGAAGAGAAAATCTAGCGCCTTCCTCATGGGAAGGGCGTTGAATCAGTTGATGCCTTCTTTAGAAGAGATTGGCTTCAAGGAAGGCGTGAAATCAGGGAAAGGACCGTTACTTATCGTGTACAAAAACGCCTGCCAAACTGGGCTTTGTCCGTACTTGGTTTTATGTCTTTTCACGACCTGCTACTACAATATTCCGATCAACAGGAATGTTGACTATCTTGAGGGAGCACGTTGGCCGCCTGGTTGGCACTCTGTGCGGTCAATAATATCGTTGACCGTCTAACATACGTCTAGACTTTGGGCTGTTTTTCTAATTGGGCCTGCCAGCTATGGGTCTACCCATCAGTAATAAAATAGAATCCAACGAACTGAGTTGAATCTAAAAAATTAGGTGAAATTCTTTCAATTTTAAAATTTAGGTTATATATAATTTTCTAAAAATAGAATCAAACGAGCTATAATGCAGAGATAAGGTGTAATTGGCTGAATTTAAATTTTGGGTAAATACCTTCCATGTCTTGATTCTCACTCCTGAAAGTGTGTTTTGTAGATAGATGTTCTCCACCTTGATATTTGAAACACAACCACGGCTATTAATAGTCCTTTCCCAATCCCCCAATACTATTGCACATATAAGAATGCACCCACAAACATATTACATAATCAATTACAAATACAAATTTATAATTTAGTGTACAAAGCTCTTATTTTAAGGGATCAAATTTATGCTGTCTTACACATTTACTAAAAAAAAATTGTTTCTATGGTATAAATTCGTAACATTAAATAACAATGAAATAATTTTATTATTACATTAATATTTAGCCCATCATTAATAATGAATAAATTAATTAACTATAACCGATAAATATTTTAATTGGGTAAATTTAAAGGCAATCAAAATAAATATGCTACTATTACATAACTGCATTGAGACAATCATTATCACATAATATGTTATTTATTTATCTATTTTTGTGAGAATTGACTAGTATAAATAAATAAATAAGATATTATATTATTTAAATATTTTTTAAGAATATTTATAAAACATAATCCAAATAAGTTTTCAATGTTTATCAGATACCTTGACTAGAGCCACAGTTGATGTGATGGACATGAAGATTAAAGCTGTAAGAAAAACTTTAATGAGATAAAACTTAATTTATAGGATCTTCATTATTATAACTCTTCAGTAATTAATCAATTATAAAATAAATTTAACGTACCTAAATTCATTAGCGTTAATACTTTATGCAATACCATAATTGTTCTTATTTCGAAGAATCAGGAGATGATTTTCTCTCTTCTCTTCATGATTTGTAGAACTTAAAATAAATCTTGTGTGTGTTCCAAAAATGATAGTCAAGAACGTCTTTTTATAGATGGAGAGATGACCGTTCTCAAATTACTAAAATGCCCCTCCATTCGCCCAAGAGATGCGTAATGAACAGATATAATAGTTAAGAAATAATATCTATTCGCCAAATGGGTATATCTCAAAGAGATATATTCATTTATTAAATGACATATCTATTGAAAAATAATATATCATTTCCATCAAAGGATACGTTTTGAACGGACATGTATTTTAAAAAATTTTTCTTTATTATATATATAAACTAATATGATTATTTAATCAATTCAATAAATTAATAATTCATATGTCATATAGGACATGTTTCTAATATTCTTTCACTTGGCTGATATGACAATAATATTTATTTAAATTAATTAAAATAAACTTTAAACGCGCAACATTATAATCCTTTAATAGTTTAATCAAGTAATCGACAAATGCGAGTCATGACGGTTTCATATAATTATGCGACATGGTTCCTTCCATGTACCACAATACCTGTAAATTACATGATCAAGTCTTAAATGAGAAATATTATACGATCCAACAATAATATCTTAGTGAGAGATAGTTCCTGTTATCATTAATTCAAAACCTTAAGTTCGAACAATATGAAATAAATAGGAGATATTAGAAACACATTATGTGAGATCTCAAATGTTAGAGTAATTTTATTACATCATGAGTAACAATAAAGACTCATACTAACAATATAATCCACAAATACTTTTGAAGGTAAACATTTAGTTAATGGATCTGTAATCATAAGTTTGGTGCTAATATGCTCTATAAACACCTTTTATTTTTGAATTTCACTTTTAATGGCAAGATATTCAATTTCTATATATTTAACACCCTTTAAATACTTGTCGTTCTTTGAAAAGAAAATTGTTACGAAATTATCACAATGAATATTCAGTGGCTTGGCGATACTGTCAACAATTTTAAGTCCTGAAATAAAATTTTGTAGCCATAATGCATGTATAGTGGCTTCAAAGCATGCTATAAACTCTACTTCCATCGTGGACACAGCAATCACAGATTGCTTTACACTTTTTTATGAAATAACTCCTCCAACCAAAAGAAAAATATATCCAGATATGGACTTTCTGGTATCTAAACATTCAATATAGTTTGAATCTGAATATCCTATCACCTTCAAATAATCAGACTTCTTATAAGTAAACATATAGTCTTTAGTTTCTTACAAGTATCTCATCACTTTCTTTGCAACTTTTTAATGATCTATACCAGGATTACTTTGGTATCGTCTGAGCATACCAACCATGAAACTTATATCTAGTCTGGTGTAAGTCTATGTATACATCAAACTTCCTACAATATAAGCATAAGGAATATCCTTCATTTTATTTTATTCTCATTCATTTTGTGGATATTATATTAAACTGAATTTATCACCTTTTTGGACTGGAGTAATACTGACTGCACAGTTTTTCATCCCAAATCTCTCCAAAATTTTCTTGATATATCCTTTTTGAGACAATTCTAACAATCCATGTGATCAATCTCAAAATATTTCTATTCTTATCACATAAGTTGCCTCACTCATATCTTTCATATCAAAATTTTTAGAGAGATAGCCCTCAGTCTTATATAACAACCCAAAATTACTACTTACAAGGAATATATATTATCAATATATAGAACTAGAAATATAAATTTGCTCCCACTAACCTTCAGGTATATACACTGATTAACGGTATTTTCTGTAAAATCGAAGGATAAAATTATATCATGAAACTTAAGGTACCATTATCGTGAGGCTTGTTTAAGTCAATATATTAATTTTTTTAATCTACAAACTAAATTCTCTTGTCCTTTGATAGAAAATTATTCAGGTTATTTCATGTAAACCTCCTCATCTAAGCTTCTATTAAGAAAAGCAGTCTTTACATCCATTTGGTGCAATTCCAAATCAAAATGTGCTACTAATACCATTATAATTCTTAATAAGTCATTCTTAAAAACTAGAGAAAATGTCTCCTTATAATTAATACCATCTTTTTGAGTATAACCTTTAACTATAAGTCTGGTTTTATATCGTTCGATATTGCCTTTAGAGTCGCATTTGATTTTAAACACCCATTTACAACCAACTGTTCTACAATCCTCAGGCAATTCAATAAGATCTCAAATTTCATTATGTGCTATTGATTCTAACTCATCTTTCATGGTATCAATTTACTTAGAAGAATCATTTCTTTCTATGGTTTGTTGAAAAGAAACCAGATCATCATATATCCCTATATCATACTCAAATTCTTCTAGATAAACCAAATAATTATTTAAAATAGTAGATATCCTTTCCCTATGAGATCTTCTCAATGCTACTTCTTGTGACTATTCTACATTACGTTCAATGGTGATATTTTCATTATGGATGATAGAATTACCAATCTATTATTCAATAGCAGTCGAAACAACAGTTTCTTTAAAAATTATGAGTATAGGGACTTATACCCTAATTTCTTTAATCTCCATATTTTATAAAATATTACTCATACTGATTTCACCATTCTCAAAGAATCTAGTATTATCGATTTCTATTATTCTCGTACTGTGGTTAGGACAGTAAAATTTATATCCTTTAGATTTCTCTGGATAGTTAATAAAGTATCCACTAATAGCTCTAAAATCTAATTTTTTTTCTTGTGGATTGTACATTCTAACCTGTACTGGACACCCCCAAATATATAGGTGTTGAATACTCGATCTTCTTTCAGTCCATAACTCGAAATGAGTTTTTAAAATTGCTTTACTAGGAACCCGATTAAGAATATAAATAGCAATCGTAAGGGTTTCCATCCATAAAAATTTGGGTAAAGAGAAATAACTTGACATACTCCTAACCATATCTATTAATGTACGATTACATCATTCAGTAACACCATTCTGCTGTGGCGTACCTGACATAATATATTGTACACGTATGTCTTACTTTTCTAATAGCTTAGCAAAAGAGCCAGGATATTATCCTGATACATCATATTTACTATAATATTCACCACCTCTATCAGATTGAATGCCTTTCACACTTTTATTTAATTATTTTTCAACCACAATAATATATATCTCCAAAAAATTTACAATTTGAGATTTTTTATGCAATAAATAAATATAATAATATCGTAAAAAATTATCGATAAAGGTGATACAATATTTTTCTCCTCTTAAAGATGGAGAATCAAAAGGTCCACAAATGTCTGTATGGATAATCTCTAAAAGTTTTAAACTTCTTGTAGCACCTTTCTTTATATGTTTGGTTTATTTTTCTTTAATACAATCCACACATACATCAAAATCAGAAAAATCAAGATTAGACAAGATTCCTTCATTTGTCAATCTTTTCATACGATCTTCAGATATATGACCCAATCATTTGTGCTCAAGAAAGAAGAATTCTCATTCATATATTTTCGTTTTGTTCCAACATTATAATGTAGGCTTATGAGAGTTTTAGTAAAATTTTGATCAAGGTTTATTTTGTATAGACTATCAAAAAGAATTTTTGAACCGAAGAATATTTTATTTTTATATATACTTACTCTTTTATTTTCAAACTTTAAAGAGTAGCATTGAATATTAAGTTTTAAAATGGAAATAAAATTTCTAGAAATCGAAGATACATAAAGTGTTTCTAGCAAATCCAAATACATTTCAGTATTAAGAAATAAACAAAAAGTTCTAACAGTAGAAATAGAAATTTTGACACTATTTTTCAGGATAATGAAATTTTTATTTTAGTTTAGTATTTGGGTTGTAAAGAATTCCTACATCAATTTAAAAACATGGATGTTAGACCTGAATTGAACCACCAAGTATTAGAAGGTACTTCAATTAAATTTGATTCAAAACAAATATAAGCCAGATACACACCTTTCTTTTCGAACTAAGCCTTTCTTTTATAACAATCCTTCTTAAAGTGTCCCACCATTTTACAAAAATGATACTTGCATTGCTTTCCTTCTTTTGAATCCCCTGTCCAGAATAGGGCTCCTTTTCTTTTAATAATCCAACTTTAATGTTCTCTCTTTCTATTCTTCCTTCTTTTACCACCATAACCCGTCAAATTAATTGAATAAATTTTTTATTGTTTGAGTTTT
The DNA here is from genome assembly GCA_033239525.1 of Nepenthes gracilis. Classification (NCBI taxonomy): domain Eukaryota; kingdom Viridiplantae; phylum Streptophyta; class Magnoliopsida; order Caryophyllales; family Nepenthaceae; genus Nepenthes; species Nepenthes gracilis. The sequence goes on along the minus strand of BSYO01000022.1, from coordinate 6,948,544 downwards.
GCCTACTCTTGAACCAACATACTTTCTAATTCATTGACATTTTATTTATCTTTAATAGTATTATAATGAATTTAGAAAGACCCATACTAAGGTGGAAGAGAATTTATTATAAATTAAACAAGAAAGAATTCATTCATATCTATACCAAGGGCTTTAAGTTTGGCAGCCAAATTAGTCATCTCAAGAATGCGTTCATACATTCCTTGAGTACCATCAAATTTTATGGTAGTAAGTTTTGCTATCAGTGTTCCAATAAAAGACTTATCCACAGACCGAAAATAATTTTCAATTGTTTTTAGTATATCCTTAGTATTTTCAATTTCAGGAAGTGTAAATTTAATATTATTCGCCATGGTCATTCTCATAAACATCATATTTATTTTGTTCGATTTTTCTCATACTCTAAAATAGGATTTTTTCTCATCACTACTTGAACCAGTAATAGCAGTATGCTTATTTGATTATAATGCAATATCAAGATCCAGTACACTAAGATAAAATTGAACTTGTTCAAGCCAATCAAAAAAATTAGTTTCATTAAATATCGAAACAGACGAAGCGCGAGAATGTAACAAAATCGGAACAAATACTGTAATAAATTAACATGGTTGATATTAATGTATTAAATTAATAAAAATGGGAGGAACATAAAATATAAACAACGTTATTATAATCCACATTTGGGTATAATTATAACACACTAATTAACTATTATAGTGATTCTCAATTATTTACAGAAATAATTAATAATATTTTAAATTTCAAACAAGTCTGTTACCTTTGAGTATTCATGATCCCATTTGAAATAATGAATACTTATTAATTATCTCATTCAATTAATCAATCACGTAGAAATTGGGACACCTTTAAGCCTACAATAATAACTACTGATCGAGAAATTATAATACTTTAATTTTATAAAGTAATTAAATTAATATATAGGATAACTATATCAATTTTTCATTCAATGATTTAATATCTATAAAAGTATTTAGTCAGACCACTTTAACGGCTACCAGACTACATCATTATATAGATACTCAATCATAATTACTTTATATAATATCATAAATAATATCTGTATAAATCTAAACATATAACATTTAATCATAATAAAATAATAAAATTTAAATTTCACATCACATAAATTACAGATATTAAATAAATAATTAATTATTTTTATATATAATATAAAAATATTAAACATAATAAACAAAGATATTAATATATTATATTAATTTCTTTTACGTTAACATGAAACAAATATATATATTATTATTATTAAATATATTATTTTATTTCATTCCTGCATTTTCAGTTTTTTTTCCATCTACCGTCATCCTTACCCCAAAATTCATCTCCCCTGTTCATCTTCTTCCCGCAGCACCAGGGAAAACGAATAACAGGCGCCGCTCCCACTGTCGTCGCCAGCCATCGCCATTAATCAGATTCAATCGATGCCTATTCAACGGACAATGGTCCGATTTCATCCAACGGCGACCGGTTTCAAATATCGGCAACCGACAATACTTTTGCGTCAAATTTTGACGCAAAATCTAGCAACTGTTCATGTCGGCCGGTAACAAACGGTGAGTTCGACGGAAAATGCCCATATCATGGGTGGTGAAAATGGGTTTAGTGGAAAACTGTTAAAAATGGCAGTAAATAAATTGACGCACAGGAATACAATTTTTCTGCCATAATATTTCCTGCTACTGTTTTGCAAGAAACCCTTTTCCCTCTACCTTATATATATATATATATATAATGCCAGACACAGTCTTCATGTATACGGCTGGCAACAAACGTCGAATTTCGGGGAACACGAATAGCCATGTTTGGCCATAAAGAATTCGAGAAAAGGGTTGGGATATGAGGCAGATGCAAAGACGGCATGAATAATTTTTCACTGGAAGTTTACAGTCTATGTTTTCCATTAAATCTTATACGGAAAACAGAATGTGTAAATTTGAATTAGCATTACAGTTCGGAAGAAATTATGATAACCAGAACATGTCTCTAATCCTGCATGTAAGAAAAATTTTAGTGAGATGAAAGTTAATTTACAGGATCTTCATCATTATAACTTTTTAGTAATTAATCAATTATAAAATAAATTTGACATACTCGGATCCATTAGCATTAATTCTTTATATAATACTGTAATTATTCTTATCTCGAAAAATTAGGATATAATTTCTCTCTCTTCTCTTTATGATTTATAGAACTTAAAATAAATCTTGTGTATGTCCCAAAAATGATGGTTAATGACGTCATTTTATAGATGGAGAGAGGATCATTCCCAAATTACTAAAATGTCCATCCATTTGTCCAAGAGATGCGTAATGAACAGACCTGATCATTGAGAAATGATATCCATTCGCTCAACGGGTATATATCAAAAAGATATATTTATTAATTAAAGGATATATCTATTGGGAAATAACATATTATTTTCACCAAAAAATACGTTTTAAACGGATATGTCTTTTAGAAAGTTTTTCTTCATTATATATATAAACTAATAGGATTATTTAATCAATTCAATAAATCAATAATTTATATATCATGTGAGACATTTCTAACAAGAACAACCTGTTTGGATGGATATACAGTCATCTCTTGCTAGAAAGGCAAAAACATACCAATATTAACATTTTTCCGGCGGCTAAAGTATTATTAATCAATTAAAGAGCCCCGGCGCAAGAACTATTTATCTATTTGTTGGTGATGTGTGAGGTGCTTTAGCCGCTTTTCAACTCAATACGTTTATTTCAAAAGTTAGTTTAAAGAGACTGTTACTCGACCAATCAGATAATTAATAATAATATTGTCCCGATTAAAAATAATACATGACGACATGGCAGATAATAATAAAATAATAAAAATTATCTAAAATTCTGCTCTTAATTACCTAATTTTAAAGGAAAAATTGAAAGATAAAATTTTAACTAAAGATAAGCCGCCCTAAAATACCAACTCATGCCTCAAACTACCCACATGTTTCACTCTAGGAAGTTAATATTTAATTATATACTTTAATTATCTTATTTGTTACATAAATTAGGTGTAATTTATGTAATTTAGTAACATATATTTTATCATTAACTCTTATTCTAAATTTCTTTTAGAACTTTAAGTTTAATTTTGGTGGATTTTAAATCTAGTCCCTTATTCTCAGTTATCAACCTGTGATGTTGAGGTCCAAAATTCAAAATAAAATTTTGTATTTATTAAATTAATTTATAATTTTTTCTTATTTTTTTTCCTTCTCATAATTTTCATTTATATACCAAACGATATCAACCTAGGCTAACACTCTGAATAAAAGCTATTAGCTAGAATGAGTTGCACATAAGGCAAGCTTAGAAATGAGGGGGGGGGGGGTGCAATGATGCGGCTCCGTATTTAAAATAAAATTTTGTAAATATGGTTCCTTACTCTCAATTATCAACTTATGATGTTGAGGTCTGAAATTTAAAACAAAATTTTGTATTTGTTAAATTAATTTATAATTTTTTGTTTTTTTTTCCTTTTCATGACTCTTATTTTTATACCAAATGGCATTAATCTAGGCTAACACTCGAATAAAAGTTATTAGCTAGCATGTGTTGCACATAAAGCAAGTATGGAAACAGGGTGATTTGGCTCCGTATGGTGCCTGTAAGACATCGTATCGCAGCCGTTGGATGAAAATTTAACCTCCATTATTTTTTTAAATAAAAGGATAACGATGGACGTTAGATATCCATCCGATGATTATGATATGGTATTGTATAGGTGCCGTACAAAGCCACGCGTCGCAACGCCCATGATTATAAGGAAGTATAGCCTAATAAATGTTTGATTGGATCAATCTTGTTCTCTTTGTTGCTGATCAATGCTAGGTGTGGTTTTGCCATTAGTGCTTCAACAGGTATCTTCCAAAACAGTACTTGTTAAAAAAAAGATAATGTGTAATTTTGCAATATGCATGTAAAAATGTGTACCAAATATATTTGAAATTCTCTGATATGTTTCATTTTGGATGGTATAGTCTCTTGATTTTAATAAAATAAAATTATATTGAATAAATATTAAACTTAGAGCCTAATTAATGTTATTGTTGAAGAAAAAAATAAGCTAAATTTTATTCAATTAGTAGAACTTCCTTAAAAAGCACCTTATAGAATAACATATCATCAAATTTTAGTCTAGTTCAGTTTTGTCCAAAAATTTAGAATCGATCTTTTTTCATTCACCATTATTTTTTAGTTTAAGTTACAGATTTTGTGTAAAAATATAATTCTATAAATTTCTAATAGATTACTTAAAAATTCAGAATTAAATTGAAGTTAATAAAACTCATTTTAACCAAATCTAAAAATTGTCATCAAAATGATCTAAAAAATTTCCTCATTTTATTTACATATATATGATATATAATTTTATCGCTTATAAGATAAAAAAATAATTAATTTTTAAATAAATAAATATTATTCTTTTAATTAAAAAATATACTCATTAAAAAATAACTTTTTAATAAATTTTAACAAAATTATATGATAATATAACATTTACTTATTTTAACAAATAATTAAATATGTTAGAAGAGCTAATTTTACTAATGCTTTGTAATGTTCTCAGGCACTCACGTGTAGATATTGTCCGCTTTGGGCCAAACCCGCAAGGTTTTGTTCCTGACAGGCCCACGGCCCCTAAAATGCGTCTCCCAAAGTAGCGTAGCGACGGCATAGCGTGGCGAGATATTATCCTCTCGGCTTTGGAGAAATTTCGGGGTCTCCAACCATACATAGGTCTCAAGGTTTTCTCCTAGTGAACCTCCACAGGCTCCCAGGAGGCGTCTTGGGACCTGTGGAGGGTCGCCTGAACAAAACCGTACTCCTGTGTGACAAAACAGACAATATTCACAAGTAGGTGCCCGAAGATCCGCAGCAACCACACAGGCACACAGCGTGGTGGCTATTGTCCCTCCTAGCCACACAAGCCGTAGGGTTTTGTTTTGACGACCACCCACAGGTCTCAAGACGCATCCACAAGGAAGAAGTATCCATATCCTTATAAGGTACGCTTCGTTCTCCTTCCCATCCGATGTGAGACCTCACAGTTCACCCCCTTAGGGAGCCCAGCATCCTTGTTGGCACATTGAATCGGGCCCCGTCTCTGGTACCATTTGTAACATATTTGGGCACCCGCTTGTGACTATTGTCCGCTTTGCCACACAGGCACACACGTAGTGGATATTGTCCCTCCCAACCACACAGGCCGCAGGGTTTTGTCCTGGCGACCCCCCATAGGTCCCAAGACACGTCCTGGGAGCCTATGGAGGTTTGTCAAGAGAAAACCTTGAGGCCTGTGTATAGCTGGAGACCCCGAAAGTTCTCCCAGGTCAAAAAGGACAATGTCTCGCCATGCTATGCCGTCGCTGCGCTACTCTGGGAGACGCATTTTGGCGGCCGTAGGCCTGCCAGGAACAAAACCGTGCGGGCTTGGCCCAAAATGGGCAATATCTACATGCGAGTGCCTGAAAACGTTACATGCTTACCACATGCAATGTTGGAATTTTGTATCTTGGCATCTCTGGTGTTCTGTAGGTGGATGCCGTCGGTGTTAGGGCTAGTTTCGAGGGAAGAGACGGTGACGTTGTTGACTTCTACTCCAACACAGCCATCAAACTTCATATGGCAGAGGGCATTGTTCATAATCGTGATGTCTCGGACTGTGATATTGCCGCCGGCGTAGAATCTCAAAGCCTGAAATCAAAGATCTAATCTAGTTTTCAATTGGTTTATATGTATATTAAAAGTTTATGTGTATATTAAAAGGCATTAATTCTCGATAAATTAACTTCCAAAAACGTTATATATGTTGGAGCAAAACGCGCGAAGGCACGGTGACCGAGCGGAGAAGGTTCTCGGACAGCTACACAGAGCAGAACTCTCGGACGGACACAAAAGTAGAGATAGAGAACGAAAGAGAACACACAAATTTAACGTGGAAAACCCTTCTTTTCAACAAGGGAAAAACCACGAAAGAATACACTATAAAAGGATTGTTTACAAGTGTTAGCTACACAAGCTCAAATGAAAGAAAACAATCTCAAGTGTGCAACTTCTCTCACTAAAGTGTTTCTCACTCTATCTTTACAAAGCTTACCCACAACTCTCTCTTAAAGCTCTTCCTACAAGATGTCTCAGCTATATATCAAGCAAGGGCACAAGCTCTCTATATATATACATAGAGGCAGGGTGGACAGCCAGCCACCCTACTCGCAGTAGGTTACAGAACCTACGCCCCTAGGCCTGCCATGGCAGGCGCACGCTTGGCGTGCCAGATGGCAGGCTTGACACCTGGAAAGTTGTGGTCGTCACAACTTCCAAGCAGAGTAGGTGACCAACCCACCTGCAGAAACGGTCGCAGCAGGCCTATGAGGATAGAGTCAACGCCTACACTTTAGGAGTCCTCGTCCATGTCCTCTCGGAATGACGCTTCAAACAAAGTCCTCGTCCATTCTTCCAATGGAGTCCACGGACTACTGCGACTCGGGAGTGACCCCAACAAACTTCCCTCACGACCGAGTGGAGTGAAGTTAGTCAGACCGGCGATGTCACAACAAGCTTCCAGCTTTCCCTTTGGCAAAACCTTTGTCAACATATCCGAGCCATTGTCCTCGGATTGGACCTTCCCAATTGATAGCTGCCCATCATCAAAAACATCTCTCACCCAATGATATCGCACGTCAATGTGTTTCGACCGAGAATGGAATGAGGACTTTTTACATAAGTGAATGGCACTTTGACTATCACAAAGGACCTCGTACGTCTTTTGTCTTAGACCCAATTTTTGGACGAACCTCTTCATCCAAAGCATTTCCTTACAGACCTCGGCACGGCAATAAACTCTGCTTCTGTAGTTGAGAGAGCGACGCACTTCTGTAACTTGGACTGCCAGGAGACCGCCCCTCCTGTAAACTTCACCAAGTATCCCGACGTTGATTTCCAAGAGTCAACGTCTCCGGCCATGTCTGCGTCTGTGTACGCAGACAACTGAGGCTTTTCTTCTCCAAACATCAAACTCACCATGGAGGCCCCATGTAGGTATCTGAGAATCCATTTCACTGCAGACCAACGCTCCATCCCCGGGTTTGAGAGAAATCTGCTCACAAGGCCAACCACATGAACAATGTCTGGCCACGTACACACGGCCGCGTACATCAAGCTGCCAACGGCCGAGGAGTAAGAAATATTACTCATTCGTGCCTTCTCAGTGTCCGAGGACGGACACTGCTGTTTACTCAGCCTAAAGTGGTTGGCCAAAGGGGTACTGACAGGCTTGGAGCTTTCCATGTTGAACCGCTGAAGCACCTTGTCAACATAGCCTTCCTGGGACAACCAGAGCTTCTTGTTTCCTTGGTCGCGAAAAATTCTAATCCCCAGAATCTGCTTTGCTGGGCCGAGGTCTTTCATGCCAAAAGACTTTCCCAATTGCACCTTTAGCTCCTAGATCCAAGCGCTATTCTGTCCGATAACCAGCATATCATCCACATAAAGGAGAAGGATGACAAAGTCATTTTCTGAGAACTTTTGAACAAAGATACAGTGGTCCGAAGAAGTCTTATGGTACCCTTGTCCGACCATAACAGACTCAAACTTCCGATACCACTATCTCGGAGCTTGTTTCAGCCCATACAAGCTCTTCTTCAAACGACAGACAAGTCCTTCCTTCCCTTTGACTGCAGACCCTTCTGGTTACTCCATATAGATTTCTTCCCCTAAATCTCCATGAAGAAATGCTGTCTGGACGTCCAATTGCTCTATCTCTAGATCCAAAGCCGCTGCCAGTCCGAGCACTACACGGACTGAGGACATCTTCACAACTGGTGCGAATATTTCATCAAGGTCAACACCCTTTCGTTGACCAAAGCCCTTCACCACAAGTCGTGCCTTGTGTCTTGGCTTACTTGTGTCCTCAGTCGCCTTCAGGCGGAAGACCCATTTGTTTTTCAGAGCCTTCTTACCCTTGGGCAATTTAGCCAGCTCAAAGGCATGGTTTTTATGAAGAGAAACCATCTATTCCTTCATGGCTATAAACCATTCATCTTTCTGAGCGCTACTCATGGCCTCATCAAAATCTTCTGGTTCTCTAACATCAGTGAGGAGGACAAACTCACTTGCTAGAAGACGGACGGACGGATGCCTCACTCTGGACGACCGTCTTGCTGGGGCTACCTCGGCCTGAGGAGGTGCCAAATCTTCAACCAAGTCCTGAGACGTAGGAACCGCCTCATCTTGGTTGCCTGCCACACCTGAACCGCCGACATCGGACTCAGAAGGCACTCAACAGACAACATCAGTATCAACTCTGTCCGTCCGGGAAGTAGTGGAAGGAGACTTCTGCTCCTTTCCAATGTCCTCGATGGTCTCGTCCTCAATGAAGACCACGTTGTGGGACCGCACCAGCTTCTTTTCCTTTGGGTCATAGAACCTATACCCAAATTCATCCTCGCCATAGCCCAGAAAGACACATTGCATAGTCTTTGGCTCCAGTTTGGTCCTTTCATCTCTCGAAACATGAACAAAGGCTTTGCAGCCAAAAGTCCGAAGATGGCTGTACACTGGTTCCTTTTCGGTCCAAATCTGCTCTGGAACTTCTCCGTCCAAAGGCTTGTAGGGCGACCGGTTGATCACGTGGGCGGCCGTCCTCAAGGCCTCAGCCCAAAATGATCCTGGTAGCCTGGCCTCGGATAATATGCACCTGACCCTTTCCATCAGGGTGCAATTCATCCTTTCTGCCACGCCTTTAACTGTAGCGTCTTAGGTGGAATTTTCTGATGTCTGATACCGTGAGCTCTACAGTAGGCATCAAACGTCCCAATATACTCCCCGCCGTTATCGCTCCGAACGGCCTTTAGCCTCCTCCCGGTCTCCTGCTCAACGAGGACATGGAACTGCTCAAAGGTTCCTGCAACCTGATCTTTGTTCTTCAAAGGGAATACCCACAGCTTCCTTGAGCAATCATCAATAAAGGAGACAAAATATTGTGCTCCCCCAGATGACTTCTCTGGGAGGGGACCACACACATCAGTGCGGATGAGCTCCAAAACCTCGGACCTCTTGGAAGACATATCTCCTGAAAAGGAGACTCTGCGTTGCTTCCCCGCCATGCAGTGAGGGCAAGTCCTTGGCTTGTCTCCATCCATCTCCGGAATGAGACCCTTCTTTGCCAGATGACTCATGCCACGCTCACTCATGTGTCCGAGCCTCTTGTGCCACAGATCCGAGGACTCCACACTTCTTGTGGCATTCACCTCAGCCACCTCAGCCTGGGCTTTTACTACGTAAAGGCTTGAAGCCTTTACTCCTCGGGTAACCATCATGGAGCCCTTTTTCAACTTAAAACTACCGTCACAGAAGACGCTGCAGTAGCCTTCATCGTCAAGCTGTCCCGCTGAAATGATATTCATACGAATATCAGAGACGTGTCGGACGTCCTTCAAAGTCAATCGGGCTCTAGTGCTTATTAGCAAGGTGATGTCACCACGTCCAATGAACTCGTGACGTCTCCTTGTTGCCCATTCTTAATACTCCTGGGGCACACGGAGTGTAAGTGGAGAACAGTTCTCTCCTGGAGGTAACGTGGATTGAAGCGCCGAATCCACTACCCAATCCGAGGATTGCTCGGCCCACGGCCACTAAGTCCTCGACTCGCGGGCAAAAGGAGATTTTCTCTGTCACTGTCGTAGACCGAGGACTCTTCCTCGTCTCGTCTCTTCTCCCCCTTCTGCTTGGTAGTGTTTTCACGCTTCTACTTGTAACAAAATTTCTTGATGTGGCCTTTCTTGTCACAATGGTGGCACTCCATATCTTGATACCGGGAACGTGACTTACTCCGCCATTTGTCTTCAGACTTTGGGCCACGTCCTTGGCTCCTTTCCCTGCATTCAGTAACAAGGACTTCGGAGTGCTGAGAGGTGGACGTGCCTTGAGAACGCCGTCGCACTTCTTCGTTCAAAGACAGCTCCTTTGGCCATCTCTAAAGTCACCACGCCATTTGGAGTCAGATTGGCAATGGTGATCCTCATAACCTCCCACGAGTCCGGAGGGTTGCTAGCAACCATAGTCCGAGGACCTCATCCTCGAACTTGATCCCCACGCCATTCAGCCTATCCACGCAACCCTGAAACTTATTCAAGTGATCGGCGACAAATGACCCGTCCTTGTACCGTACTTGCATCAGCCGTATCAAGTGAAAAATTTTGTTATTTCTGGATTTGGAGACAAAGAGCTTTTCCAGCTTCTCCCAAAGCGTCTTGGCATTGGACTCACCCCAAACGTGGTTGTACACGTTGTCGTCCACAAACTGCCGTATATAGCCGCACACTTGCTTGTGCTCCAACATCCACTGCTCGTCCATTTTATCCGCCGATTTTGCTGCGGCAAAAACGGGATTATGCATGGACTTTACGAAAAGCAAGTCTGACATCTTGCTTTGTCAAGTGTCAAAGTTTGATCCGTTCAAACAAATCATCTTACTTCTAACCTCCATCGCAGCCAGCAGCAAGATCACCGTTCAAAGAACCAAGATCTCTGATACCACTTGTTGGAGCAAAACGCGCGGAAGGCACGGTGACCGAGCGGAGAAGGTTCTCGGACAGCTACACAGAGCAGAGCTCTCGGACGAACACAAAAGTAGAGATAGAGAACAAAAGAGAACACACAAATTTAACGTGGAAAATCCTTCTTTTCAACAAGGAAAAATCACGAAAGAATGCACTATAAAAAGATTGTTTACAAGTGTTAGCTACACAAGCTCAAACGAAAGAAAATAATCTCAAGTGTGCAACTTCTCTCACTGAAGTGTTTCTCACTCTATCTTTACAAAGCTTGCCCACAACTCTCTCTCTCAAAACTCTTCCTACAAGATGCCTCAGTTATATATCAAGCAAGGGCACAAGCTCTCTCTATATATACATAGAGGCAGGGTGGACAGCCAGCCACCCTACTGGCAGTAGGTTACATAAACTACGCCCCTAGGCCTGCCATGGCAGGCGCACGCCTGGCGTGCCAGATGGCAAGCCTGGCACCTGGGAAGTTGTGGCCGTCACAACTTCCAAGCAGAGTAGGTGACCAACTCACCTGCAGAAACGGCCGCAGCAGGCTTACGAGGATAGAGTCAACGCCAACACTTTAGGAGTCCTCGTCCATGTCCTCTCGGACATGATGCTTCAAACAAAGTCCTCGTCTATGCTTCCAATGGAGTCCGCGGACTACTACCACTCGGGAGTGACCCCAATAATATAACCCTGAAAAAATTGCTCCTATCAAACTTCTTAGTTTTTTTTTTTGGGGGGGGTGTTTGGAGTAAATAAGATTTTGAGTAATGAAAGGAGGCTGCTTGCTGTTGGCTTCGTATCTGCAATATGTCTGAATCTCTTCTGCAAAAGAAAGAAAAAGAAATTTTGCATCTTTAGTATTTATATTTGTCAATATAAGAATGAATCAAAAAATTTTAGTTAATAAATTGAGGTATAAGAATGCAGTAAATATCTTTTTTACTTTGAATGTCGAACGACAACATATACATGTAAGAACTATTATCAAAAATAATAATTTTAATATAATTAGATGTGTAATTTGTTATATAAATACTGTGGCTTTAAATTTTAGTGAATAGTAAAATATCTTCTTGGCTTGTCCGCTTTCAAGATATTATGAGGAGAACCCACACTTTTATACCAACCTGATTGCCGCCGAGCTGGGGGGATGAGTACCACCACTGAGAACCTTGGCCATTGATAAAACCAGTGCCTTTGACGGTGAAGTTGTGAACCCATTTGAAATTTATCCATTGGTACGAACTGGATTTGGACCAGGAACTCACTCTTGCTGGAGTTAGGAGAGTTCCATCCACCTGTAAAAATATTACATGCATGCCTATTTAGTAATATTTTTCTTACATCAATTTCATGTTGAAAAAGCTGGTCAAATTATATATAGTTAGGATGTTAACCGTTCAATTTCTAAACTGAACTATTATGGTCCATATTAATGGATATAACCGGTTGATAACTTCACAATTAACACTCCATCAATTTTTATTAGTAACGCCTCCACAAGACAATTGATAGAATTGTCTTGATAAATAGATGGTATTTTGGTTTTTTCCCTGAGTATCTTCTCTGCAACACACTATCAACGAAGAGAAGCCGTGCTTGGAAGCTTCAAAACCGTGAAAATCAGAGGAGCAGAAAACAGAGCCGAAAATCAATGGCGGGAGGTTAGTTAGTGATCCTTAATTTCACATTTCGGTCTTTTGTAATTGTTTAGGTCGTTTAAATACCTAACATTTGGTATCGGAGCTTGTATGCCTCTGCCTTGAATCAGTTCTGCATTTTCTTCCATTTTTTCGATTTTGGAAATTATTAAAGTTTTCATTTTTTTGTGATGATTCAGTGAAAATAAATGTCAAAAATTATTAAAAAATTTAATTTTTAACATTTTCATATAATTTTTATCAATTTTGGTATAAAAATGGAAGAGTTTTCATCGGGCGAAATCGGGTCGGGCTTACCCGGCTGGAGGTTGAAGATGATCTAAAATGGCGTCGTTTTGGCACTACTATAGTATTTAAAAAAATATATATCTAAATATGGACCTGTTCTGCCATCGGCCATTTTTGCACGAGTCCGCATACAAACGAACGCGACTTGGGCCTGGGATGAGCCTCGCTCCGGACAGCCCATTTCTAAAATTCATTCGGGTAACATGCGCACGGCCCAATTCGCTCAGCCCATTACTATAGCAAAACATGGAAAAATCACCAGGGAACTGCATGCACGCGGGCACTGGGACTCGAACACAGAACTTGTGGGCAGTTGCAGCATCACTGCTGTGCTACCGCGCACACTTGCTAGTATTAAAGGGGTTTCATTCCTATTATACAAAATTGCTATATTATTAATTTAATAATATACGTGTATATATATATATATATATATATGTTTATATGTATACGCAAATGTGCATATATATATATATATATATATATAATTGTATTTATTATTATATATAAAGTTTGTTATATAATGTTTAAAAATATAATTATATATATATATATATATATATATATATATATATATGTATATAATGTTTAGTGATTAATATAATTTAATTAATTAGGAATTAGCCACAACATCCTTTATTAATAAAATTATATTTTATTATCTCATATGGTATAAGGATATTAATTGTGATTAATTATTTTTAATATAATAAAATTTATCCCATAAAAATTTTTATTATATTAAATTAATTAATTATGATAAAATGTCAAATTATTTTTCTTAAATTATCCATATTGATTAAGAATTAGAATATAATTTGATAATTTTATCATAAAATTGGACATGAATCTACTTGAATTAAAAATTTAGCCCACAAGTAATTTTTATATTAATTAATTCATAATATATACTTTACATTAGTAAAATATAATTATGTATTTATTTATTAGACTTATTCATTATTTGTAAAGTATGTATTTTTATTTTTATACAGTTATATAATCTGTTAATCTTTCTGATATTAGATGTGAAATTTTTAAACTGAAAGGTGATAATTATAAGGTATGAAAAGAGAGAATTCTTCTTCATTGAGAGTTGATGGATATAGATTATGATATAAGGAAAGCGAACCACTCGCTCTTACTGCAACCAACACTTCGGTTGATGTAACTTTTTATGAACGACGGAAGCAATCTAATCACCTTAATTTGATATTAATAAAGACTAAAATTTCTATTGGTATTTGTGGTTCCATCTATCAGCATAATAAAATGCGAGATTTATTGAAGACTATCGATGAACAATTTAAAATTTCAGATAAAGTACTAGCTAGCACCCTAATTATAAAATTTTTATCTTTAAGGCTAACCAGTGTTAAGGGTATGTGTGAATACATTTTATAAATGAGGGATATTGTAACTCAACTAAAAAATCTGGAGGTGGGGATGTCTGAATCTTTCATTGTGCATTATATCTTGAATACGCTTCCACCATAATATGGACCTTTTAAAATCTCTTATAACACATATAAGGATAAATGGTCAATCAATGAACTTATGACCATATGTGTTCAAAATGAAGGAAGGCTTATGATGGAACAAAGTGAAAGTATATTTATATTTAAAGAATGAAAGATTAAGGCTCAAGCTAAAAAGAAGGGGAAAGGTAAAATACCTTCTCAACCTGACATAAAAAAAATCCAAGTGCTTTTTCTGTAAAAAGAAGGGACACGTGAAGAATGACTATGTTAAATACTAAAATTGGCTTGAGAAGAAAGGTAGTCTATCCTCTTTTGTATGTTATAAATATAATATGGTTAATATTTTTTATTATACATAGTGGATTGATTCTAATTTTACAATATATATTTTAAATTCCTTATAGTGCTTGCAAAACATAAGAAAGTCAGTGGATAGTGAATAAAGCATATTCTTCGAAAATAAGATACGTTCACATGTGAAAGTAATTGGATCAGGTAGTTTAATTTTGAGTTGTGGATTTGTTTTAAATTTGGAAAAGATCTTTTATATTTTAAATTTTTTTAGAAATTTGATATCGATTTCAAGACTTATACATTTTGAATATTTTATTATATTTTCAGACTCATTTTTCAATTTATATTATAAGTTTGATATTATTGGGAATGATATATTGTCTGATGTTCTTTATTACTTAAATTTATAAAATAATACCTCTTACAATACTATACATGTTGATACTGATATTAAATAATATATTATGAATGAATATTCCTTTATATTGTGGCATTGAAGATTAGGTCATATCTCCATTGAAAGAATTAAAAAATTAATAAATAATGAAATACTTAGTATTCTAAATTTTACTGATTTGAGACTTGTGTGGATTGAATAAAAGAAAAGTAGACCAAAAAAACTAAGAAAAATGCCAAGAGGAGTTCGAACATATTAGAAATATACATACAAGATATTTATAGTCCGATATTGATTCATATGGTCTAAAATATTTTATCACCTTTATTAACGATTTTTTACAATATATGTATATCTACTTGGTTCATAATAAGAATAAAATTTTAAATACTTTTAAATTATTTAAAGTAGAAGTAGATAAATAATGTGAAAAATAAATTAAAATTGTAAGATTAGATAGAGGTGGAGAATGTTATGAAATTTTTTTTAAGATGGACCAAATGTCTGGCCTATTTACAAGGTTTCTTTAAGAATATAGGATTGTTATCCAATACACTATGTCTAGTTCTCCGAACCAAAATTGTACAACCGAAAGAAGAAACCGAATGTTATTGGATATCGTGCGAAGTATGCTTAACAACTCCAATCTTTCAAAATCCTTGTGGAGTGAAGCTCATAAAATGACAATGTATATATTGAACCGGGTTCCAACAAAAGCTGTTCCAAAAACTCCTTTTGAGTTATAAAAAAGTTAAAAATCGAGTTTACGACATGTACGTCTATGGGATGTCCGTCTGAAGTAAGAGTTTATAATCCACGTGAGAAGAATTTAGATTCAAGGATCATTATTGGGTATTTTATTGGACATGTTGAACGGTCTAAAGGATACAGATTTTACTGTCCATCTTACAACACTAAAATTATGGAATCAAAAAATATAAAATTTCTTAAGAATGACTTAATCAGAGGGAGTAAGAAATCTAAAAATATAATTTCTGATAATGATCATTTGGTTTCACAATCTTTAACTTCATATGATAGGTTAATTGTTGTACACAACACCCCACAAGATCAAATTAGTGTTGAACAACCAATCAATATCATTCCACAAAATACTGATCATATTTTAACTGACCACGATATTCAAAATTTACTTGAAATAGTTATACGATATACTTATATTGAGAATGATAATATAGTATTTAGAATGTCTACTAGAATGAGAAAATTAACAATCCCTAGTGATTATATTATATATCTACAGAAGTCTGACTATAATTTTGTAGCCAAAAATGATCCTGAAATATTTTCACAAGTTATGAGTTGTAATAAATCAGAATTATAGTACAATGTCATGAAGGAAGAGATGAATTCCATGAGTTATAATATAAGCTGGGATCTTATTGAGTTGCCTAAAAGGGCGAAAGTCATGGGGTGTAAATAAATCTTTAAGATAAAGAAAGACTCATTAGTCAATATCAAAAGATATAAAGTAAGACTCATTATTAAAGGATATACTCAAAAAGAGAAAATTAATTACATGGAGACTTTTCTCTTATATTCTAAAAAAGATTTTTTTCATATTATTTTGACATTGGTTACTCATTTTGATATGAAATGATAATAAATAGATGTGAAAATAGCATTTTTAAATAGTGATCTAGAGAAAGAGGTTTATATAAAATAGTCCAAAGGATTCTCCTCTAGTGATGGTGAGCAATTGGTATGCAAACTCAAAAGATCTATATATGGATTGAAACAAGTCTTTCGTCAATGGTATTTAAAATTTAATAATGTTATCTCTTTATTTAATTTTGAAGAGACTATTTTGGATCAATTTATATACCAGAAGGTCAGTGAGAGTAAAATTTATTTTCTTATTTTATATGTGAATGATGTTTTATTTGAATCAAATAATAAGGGTTTGCTGTATGATGTGAAATAATTTCTTTCTAATAAATTTAAAATTAAAGATATATGCAATACATCTTATATAATTGGTATTAAGATACATTGAGACAGGCTACGATGTATTCTAGGTTTGTATCAAGAGACCTATATCAACAAAGTTTTATAGAGATTTTGGATGAAAGATTATTCACCAAATGTGACACTCATTGTGAAGGGCGATAGGTTTAATTTGATTCAATGCCCAAAAAATAATTTTAAACGGGAACAAATGAAAAATATTCCATATACTTTAACTGTTGAAAGTTTAATGTATATTCATGTATGCACAAGATCTGACATCACATTTACAATTAAAATGTTGGAAATATTTCAGAGTAATTTAGATATGGAATATTAGAAAGTTACTGTCACGATCCGAAACCACAATATACGCAGGTCAAAAATAAAATCAATAATATATATTTCCATCAACCATAATAACTCAACCCAGGTGTGACAATCATACACATGCAGGATCCAATATAAATAAAACCCGCACAAGATCTCATCGGATATAAATCCGGACAAATAATACATGACCTGCTAACCATAATCGCAAGGGAGGTATCCAAATTACAACAACTCATCCACATAATGCAATGACTCCAATACTTTACATACAATGATCAAGGCCACCATCCGGCCATAAATAATAATCATAACATATCCTCGAGATCGAAATATACCAAATGCAATATCTCCACTGCCAAAAGGAATATCCGAGCCCGATCACGTCCGAGCTCCTGCAAGCGTATCCATGCCACTAGTCCGAAGGGATAAAACATGAAAACGTGAGCCTAGAGCTCAGCAAGTATCAAGAATCGTATAAAAGTACACATAAATCGAAGCGGGGATATCGATAGCAATCACGTAAAACAAAACATCATGTCCGTGAAAGAAAATCGAGGAGATGTCTTGACTAAATCGCCGTCGCATTAACTCGTCCCTCCGGACAAAATCATATAAACCACGATCCGTAAAACCTCAAGACGATATCATATCATATGATCCGAGGTCACATACGCCGCAACCGTCACCACATCCACGTGGAGACACATACCGTCGTCCCGGATCTAAAACCATACGAAATCAAGAGAAAACCGGGCCGAAACTAAAACATAAATCAAAACACGTTCCGGTTTTATCACATCACGCACGAGACATTCCTATCGCCCATCCGTGGGCCAAAAACCACGATCTCAAATCATCATACACCCAAATACGTGCGAAATACAAAGCATGCACGAAATCGGAAAACCAAAGATCAATGATACCAACTTGAGGAAGGGTTACCCTCGTGTAAGCACGGCTATATATCGGCCACGAAAGTTAGGCGAGAGCTCAAGGCCATCCATGTATGTCTCCCATAGATTAGGAACTTGCTCACTATGTTTTACCACCCGAGGCTTTGGGTGCAACCTCAAGTTTTTATTATATATTAGGACGTCCGAATATATTAGTTTTCCGTCAATTCCTTACGATGGGTTGTGAGGTTTCGAATTTAAGAACTCGATATTAATGAGGTAATTAGGATGATAATGATTTATATTAATCCTATGGAGGGATTAAGGTTTGGTATCGGAAGAAAAATCGGGAAAGAAATCGGGTCCGGCCGCCGGCCTCGCCAGAGGCCGGGCCGGGGGCGCTCGAGCCGTGGCTCGAGCGGTGGCTAACCGTGGTAAGGCCGCTCGGCGGCCCGAGCATTATATATCCGTGCCGAGCCTTCTCTCTCCTCATTTTTTTACGCAACCCGAGGGTTTTGAGGGAGAGAGAGCGGCGCGACTAGAGAGAGAAGGAAGGAGATCGAGCCCGAGAGTCCGATTCCGCCCGAAAGCCGGGTATAAAGGTGAAATATCGAGGCAAGTGTTCTCATACCCACTTCTCGTTCTCTTTCGATGTTTTGTGTATTTTCGTTGGGTATTTTGTGTCGATACCCACGGGGAATGTTAGGATATTGAAAACCCATGCCTTGAGGTCCATGAAAATGTAGTTAGTTGTCCGATTCGTGTCCGATTCGCCGGTGATTTCGGAACCTAAGCTACGGGATTTTTGGGGTTTCCCATTTCCCGGCCTCGTATCATGAAATTGACCTCAAAATTGGAAAGCCCACGTCCCAAATATGAACATATGTCGAACGTTTGGACCCGTTCGCGGCCTCCGGGCCCTCCAAAGGGGCGCTGTTACTGTTCACCCGAGCCGGAAGGTGATGATCGCGCGTTGTCACCTTCGTAAAATGATGATGTGATCCTAGAATACGAATACCGTACCCCAATTGTATGTATATATCGACCGGATGCGAATCTCGCAAGATTTGACCCGTTAAGTGGCATCCGGAGCCTCGATAGTGTCCCATTGTCGATAATCCGGAAATGAATGGGAAGTTGCATACTTCCACCCTCGTGACAAGTAAATCGAACCCCAAATGTGTAATGTGTACAAGATGTTACGAATCCACCGGACGTCCGATTTCCAAGTATTGAACCGATGGCGTCGGGTGTTCAAAGAGTAATCCGATAATGTTCACCCAAAAGCGAAATGAGAAATGCAACGTGATATGCGATCATAATTGTAATGAAAGTAACGCGTTTAAATGATTAAACGTAAATGTAAAACCCGAACGTGAATCAGGTGTCTTTGGGGGCAAAAGAATGAGTCCGGAGGTTCCAAAATGATATGTGATCGTCCGAGGTATGAAATCTAATCTCTCTTGAGGATTTGGGATTGATTGTCGTGATTAAGGGAACCGGATCCCGTAGGAAGTGGAATTGAACTTGTGATGACGTTGTGAATAAGGGAATTGAGTCCCACCGATTGTGATTAAGGGAATTGGAGTCCCATTGGATATCGTGAACCGTGATGTGAATGGAAGGGAGTCCACATTGTGCTTGTGATGATATGATCTCCTGGATGGAGATGTGATTGATGATGTAATCTCCCGGTTGGAGATGATTGTGATGGGAATGAGGTTTCCTGAGATTCGATTGTGTATGGCAAATGTGGATTTTTCCTCTCAAGTGTCGAACCTAATCCTTGAAACTAGGACCCCGAGTCATATGGGTAGTATTCTTTAGTGCACCATGTCCATCGTGGTGGGATTAAAGGATACTTGGCCAATTACGGCCGCTCGTGTGAGCGGGTGATGTGCGGGTACGCTTTAGGAAACTCGTGGAAGGACGAGGATTATATTTGGACCCCGGGGTGTGGGGTGTGTCGACACTACATATTGAGATGTAGTTGTCGGTGATGATTATGCATGGATGCAAAGGGTCGTGTGCTATGAAAGTAGTAGCCGGGCTTTAGAATGTAGCGAACACATTCTGTCCTCGTTCTTCGCATCGTTGGTTAGTACGATCTACTAGCCGGGGTCCGCAAAGATGATATAATAATGAAAGTGAATAATATCCAAACGATGAATCAAGTGATTCAAGATTAACCATGTGATGAGAATAAAGTATGAACCCAATGATTCAAGATGAGCGGTGAAAATCCAAATGAATCGGAAGAATGACAAATCCATGTGATCGTGAGAACTGTAGGGATCGAGTGATCCGGTTTTGCTTCCCATTCCCTGTCCTGTTCCTTGATTGGAGTGTGTGTATCCTCTCGTTCAGTTCTTGTACGTGTCTTGGAGGGGTGTTTATGATTTCATTTGGCTGAGCTATTGGCTCACTCTTGCGATTGATGTTTTCCTTTCGAGATGAGAACACTTACCGGGCGCATGTAGATAGAGCAAGGAGAGAGACTTACTCGATGAGATCTGGCTGGACGGCGAGTGCGCGAAGGCTCGGACTTAGAGTTGGATCGGATTGTGGACGGCCACTCGGGGGTTGAGCGTGGCTCATTATTGTTATTTTATGGTTTTATTATGCTTCCGCAGAATGTATGATGATTTAGTTATGCTTCCGCGTCCGTGTATATTTATGTTTGGAGTTTTGTTTAATTAGATGGCATCTCTAGATCCCGATCGTAGGTTGTGTACTGTGTTGGAGCCATGGATGATATGGCAAAGATGATGATCCTTGTGTGGCGTGTTGTAGGCTTTGAGTTAAGCCTTTTGTTTAGATGTGTGCTTGTTGCAGGATATTTTAAGCGAGGTTGTATTTTTGGTTTCATCCAAATTGCAGAGGAAACTCTGCCGGATTTTCGGTAGAGTCCATAGGTTAATTATGGGCTCTAGGGTGTGTTTAGGCATTGACGGAGGTTATTCAATGGAGAATAATCCGTTCCGTCACAATTGGTATCAGAGAATAAGAGAGATGCCTAGGTTTGATCTGAATCATATGCGGAAGCTTAGGTTTGATTAAGATTGATTGTTTTCGCCAATGAAGGTAGGTGAGGACTAAGTTAGTCCGGGTAGTTTTGGTTACCCCGATCCCAGAACTTAGGTTAGTACTAAGTTAGAAGCGGTGACTTAGTTCGGATGTCTAGCCTATACGTCCTAGATTGTGTTCTAGGAGTGGCCTGATCCGAATTGCTTCGGTTTCAAGAAAAATACTTGTAGCGGCTCCTGAATGGGGGCTACTAGTATTGGGTTGCCGACCGTAGGAAGAGAGAAAGATGGTGTGTCGAGACACCTTAGTGTTTGAATTTGATCGGTGTTGATTGGGTCCTTGAACTGATCAGGGTTGATTTGAGGCCTTGGATAATTAATCTCGGTTTGAGGTTTAAATTTGATTGGTTCTCGGTTGAGGTCCTTGGATTAGTATTTTGCTTCGAAGGGTTGTCAGGTCAACCTAGAGAGCGTGATGAATTTGGGTGGAGTTTAGTTGGCCATATGAAGTCCTAGGTTAACACTCCATGATTGTTTTGGAGTGGGAGATGTTAGAGTGTCTGGACTTCTTGGCAGTCCAGATCCTTTTGAGGTCGAGATGTGAATTTGAGGTTTAAGATATCGTTGCGGTGACCTCATGTCTGATAGAAGACATGGCGTGCTGCCCCAGAATGGATAGGAAGAGAGTTAACCTCGGGTGGTTGACGTGAGAAAGATCTTGGGTCTCGAGGATTAAGAAATATGGTCCCATGCATTATGGAAGCTTCTTTAATTGATTTCGCGTCGATGAGACTCTTGAAGCCCTGTCTCGGTGTGGATAGTCGATCGCGAGATTTAAGGATGCCTTTAGTCATATGAGAAGGATCGGTGTTCGTACCAGGATCCTATGATATGAACCCAAGTGTTAATGTCGCCTGTAGTGGCAGGAGGAGAGCTTCTGGGGTTTAGTATTGTGACCTGATGTTGTTTTGAGGATTCCGAACCCATGTTGGAATTGTGGTTGAAATTGTGTAACTCGGGAGAACCTAGGCTTGGCAAGAATGTCAAGAGAGCGACC
The DNA here is from genome assembly GCA_033239525.1 of Nepenthes gracilis. NCBI lineage: Eukaryota > Viridiplantae > Streptophyta > Magnoliopsida > Caryophyllales > Nepenthaceae > Nepenthes > Nepenthes gracilis. Next base: position 6,926,534 of record BSYO01000022.1, on the reverse strand, counting down.
TAGTATTCGGAAAGGCGAAAAGAAAGATGGCAGCAGCTATTCACGGATGAATCTTGGATGAATGCTTTTCCGAAGAGATTTTGGAACAAGGATCCAAGTTCGTTGCAAGTAGTGTCGCGGTTGTGATATTTTTGGAGTTCGTGGATACGATTTGTTGGGTTAACTTGAATCGTCCTGTGGTGCAAACTTGGCGTGACGTTTAAAGGTTTCGGTCACTGTAAGTTCAGGAAACGCCGTTTGGGTTTTGTAGAATCGATGGCGTTTCATGAAGTATTATGAGATGATCTTTCGACCACGTCGGGGTCGATGTTGAAGTAGCTTCATGTGATAATCAGGGAATTTCAAGGATATCGATGGTGTGTGCAATCATCTTTGATCTAATTGGATAGGGTGATTGATGTTCGTGACATTTGGGTTGACCCCTAATGGGTCTGATGAGTTATTGTGAAATGTAATGCCTTTGAGAAAAGTTAAGGTACTGTCACTCACGCGTCGTGTTAGGTGAGTACCTTTGAGACAAGTGGGGGAGAAGTTTTGGATTAGTGTTACCCCCATGTGTAAAACGAAATTAGTTTTGAAGTTCCATTTAGGGAACTGATGATGTAGTCCTTGAAGATTTTAAGGGCCAAAATGATTGTGTCGTTGAGGAGAATGATCATATGGTATTGCATGTGTTCAGAATTGTTTAAAGGTTGAGAAAGTGAATCTTGGTGTTTCCTTTGGGTTAGCAAGCATCAATGTTGGTAATTGGTGCTGTGAGTTTTAGACTTTCATGTCTTTGGAGTTTTATAGGTAATGTAAAAGATGAATTGCTAGTAAGTCCCGATGATTGGGTGTTAGAATGTCGTGTTCTTGTTGGGATCTAGAACCGTACTTGGTTTTGGTTCGGTTGGCTTGTCGATATGCCAACAGGTTCTTGAGGTTACTAGACAATCGGAATTTTGAGAATCACGGTATTGATCGGAAATCTGTCAACTCTTTGGGTGACCGGGATTATTATAATTTTGAACGTGTCTTAATTGGTTGATTTGAGGATTGATCAGAGTGCGCAGAGTAAGCGTTGTGGGCCCGTGGCCCAGAGATTTCTAAATAAGTTTGAGGTTCCAGTGATCCGATTGAAGTGTCGGATTGAGTTGGGAAATGTCCGGCATGATTTTAGGCGGCTTTTGGAATATCTAGAAATCGATCTAAGGTTTTCCTAGCACCTATGGTCGGGAGAATCGATAATTTTCTGAATTGAGCCGTTCGGTGAGGCCGAAAGATTTGTTTTGTGATGAGGACCAGAACGATTCAATGCTTGAGGTTTCTAAACTAGGCATTGTTTGAGGAAATGAATATGGTATTTGAGTAGAGAAGTTCTCCTCGAGTTTGGGAAATTGAGGCTCGTTAAATTTCGGGGACGAAATTTTATTAAGTGGGGGAGAATTGTGAGGTTTCGAATTTAAGAACTCGATATTAATGAGGTAATTAAGATGATAATGATTTATATTAATCCTATGGAGGGATTAAGGTTTGGTATCGGAAGAAAAATCGGAAAGAAATCGGGTCGGGCTGTCCAAGCCTGCCAGAGGGTGGCGTGAGGCAAGGCGGGCGCTCAGCCGTGGCTCGAGCGGTGGCTAACCGTGGCTGGCCGCTCGGGCCGCTCGAGAGCCGCTCGAGCGGCCCGAGCATTATATATCCGTGCCGAGCCTTCTCTCTCCCTCATTTTTTTACGCAACCCGAGGGTTTTGAGGAGAGAGAGAGCGGCGCGACTAGAGAGAGAGAAGGAAGGAGATCGGCCGAGAGTCCGATTCCGCCCGAAAAGGTATAAAGGTGAAAGCACGCGTCGAGGCAAGTGTTCTCATACCCACTTCTCGTTCTCTTTCGATGTTTTGTGTATTTTATTTGGGTATTTTTGTGTCGATACCCACGGGAATGTTAGGATATTGAAAACCCATGCCTTGAGGTCCATGAAAATGTAGTTAGTTGTCCGATTCGTGTCCGATTCGCCCCGGTGATTTCTTAGGAACCTAAGCTACGGGATTTTGGGGTTTCCCATTTCCCGGCCTCGTATCATGAAATTGACCTCAAATTGGAAAGCCCACGTCCCAAATATGAACATATGTCGGCCGCGGGTCCGATCTCGCACGTTTGGACCCGTTCGGACCTCCGGCCCCTCCAAAGGGGCGCTGTTATTGTTATTCACCGAGCCGGAAGGTGATGATCGCGTTGTCACCTTCGTAAAATGATGATGTGATCCTAGAATACGACCCGTACCCCAATTGTATGTATATATCGACCGGATGCCGAATCTCGCAAGATTTGACCGTTCGTGGCATCCGGGAGCCTCGATAGTGTCCATTGTCGATAATCCGGAAATGAATGGGAAGTTGCATACTTCCACCCTCGTGACAAGTAAATCGAACCCCAAATGTGTAATCATGAATCCACGGACGTCCGATTTCCAAGTATTGAGCGGGTATTCGGCGTCAGGGTGTTCAAAGAGTAATCAGATAATGTTCACCCAAAAGCGAAATGAGAAATGCAACGTGATATGCGATCATAATTGTAATGAAAGTAACGTTTAAATGATTAAACGTAAATGTAAACCCCGAACGTGAATCCAGGTGTCTTTGGGGGCAAAAGAATGAGTCCGGAGGTTCCAAAATGATATGTGATCGTCCGAGGTATGAAATCTAATCTCTCTTGAGGATTTGGGATTGATTGTCCGGATCCCGTAGGAAGTGGAATTGAACTTGTGATGACTCGTTGTGAATAAGGGAATTGAGTCCCACGATTGTGATTAAGGGAATTGGAGTCCCATTGGATATCGTGAACCGTGATGTGAATGGAAGGGAGTCCACATTGTGCTTGTGATGATATGATCTCCTGGATGGAGATGTGATTGATGATGTAATCTCCCGGTTGGAGATGATTGTGATGGGAATGAGGTTTCCCGAGATTCGATTGTGTATGGCAAATGTGGATTTTTCCTCTCCAAGTGTCGAACCTAACCTTGAAACTAGGACCCTGAGTCATATGGGTAGTATTCTTTAGTGCACCATGTCCATCGTGGTGGGAACCCGAGGGATACTTGGCCACGTATTCCGGCCGCTCGTGTGAGCGGGTGATGTCTGTGGTACGCTTTAGGAAACTTTGTGGAAGGACGCAGGAACGACCCCAGGGGGTGTGGGGTGTGTCGACACTACATATTGAGATGTAGTTGTCGGTGATGATTGTTGCATGGATGCAACCGAGGGTCGTGTGCTACCGGACAGAAAGTAGTAGCCGTGGCTTTAGAATGTGTAGCGAACACATTCTTGTCCTCGTTCTCTCGCATCGTTGGTTAGGCGATCTACTATCAAAGATGATATAATAATGAAAGTGAATAATATCCAAACGATGAATCAAGTGATTCAAGATTAACCATGTGATGAGAAGTATGAACCCAATGATTCAAGATGAGCGGTGAAAATCCAAATGAATCGGAAAGAATGACAAATCCATGTGATCGTGAGAACTGTAGGGATCGAGTGATCCCAGTTGCTTCCCATTCCCTCGTCTTTGTTCCTTGAGAGTGTGTATCCCCTCTCGTTTCAGTTCTTGTACGTGTCTTGGAGGGGTGTTTATGATTTCATTTCTTTGAGCTATTGGCTCACTCTTGCGATTGATGTTTTCCTTTTGAGATGAGAACACTTAGGCGGGCGCATGTAGATAGAGCAAGGAGAGAGACTTGCTCGATGAGATTAGGCCGGACGGCGAGTGCGCGAAGGCTCGGACTTAGAGTTGGATCGGATTGTGGGACGGCCACTCGGGGTTGAGCGTGGCTCATTATTGTTATTTTATGGTTTTATTATGCTTGCAGATGTATGATGATTTAGTTATGCTTCCGTCTGTATATTTATGTTTGGAGTTTTGTTTAATTAGATGGCATCTCTCTAGATCCAAGATCGTAGGTTGTGTTTGTGTTGGAGCCATGGATGATATATTGTGATCTGTGTGGCGTGTTGTAGGCTTTGAGTTAAGCCTTTTGTTTAGATGTGTGCTTGTTGCGGGATATTTTCAGTTGTATTTTTGGTTTTCATCCAGTTGCAGAGGAAACTCTGCCGGATTTTCGGTAGAGTCCATAGGTTAATTATGGGCTCTAGGGTGTGTTTAGGCATTGACGGAGGTTATTCAATGGAGAATAATCCGTTCCGTCACAATGGTTCTCAATTAAATACAGAGTGGGGCGATACCTCATCTTCCTTATGGCGGAAGTAGCCAATACCTCATCTTCCTTACGGCGGAAGTAGCCAATACCTCATCTTCCTTACGGCGGAAGTAGCCAATACCTCATCTTCCTTACGGCGGAAGTAGCCAATGCCTCGGATCACGTAGTGATCCCACCCCTGGCAGCATGCATGGTTAGTGCAAGGCCTGGTTCATGGTTCCACAATATACGGATAATAAACATACATATATATCGTCCGGGCGTCCAAAACCCCTCCAAATCATAAATACAAGTACAAAACCACCGCACAACCGATAAAACATACATGCATGTATACAATTGATAAATTGAGGGTATTTAAAAATACATGCATGTTAGTAAAATCTCTCACAGTAGTCAAAATGCATCGAAAATTAAATCAGACCAAGAATAGGGCTGGAGGATAATTGCCTCAACATCATACTCTGTAGATCTGAAGAAAGGATGTCCCGAAGCACTCCAATCGAGCCTTTCTCTCTCCTACCTCCCGCGTCCTCTCTCTCTCCTCGCACGCCACTTCCTCTCTCCACCGCGCGCGCCTCTGCCAGCCGCTGCCGCTGCTCCGCTGCCGCCGATCGACCACCGCACCACCTCACGTGGCCGTCACCGGCCTCCTCTGCCTCACCCAGCCACCGTCGACGCCAAAGCCGTTGCCGTTTCTCTCCTCGCTGCAACTTTTCGCCGTCCTCTCTCTCCTCGAACGATTTCTCTCCTTCGCACCACCGCCGCCTCAACCCACGAACACCGCACACCACTGCGACCACCACTGTCGCCGCCACCACCCCGAACGGCCGCCGTCGGCTCACCCGACACAGATTTCCTCGCCCAACGCCACCGACTCAACCCGAAATCGCCACAACAATCGCGGCCACACCCACAACCACCATCGACCGCCGATTCACCACCGATCTCCTGCGTCGTCGCCGCCATCGCCGCCGCCCTCTTCCTTCTCCTCTTCCTCCTCCTCCTCCTTCGTGCAAACCCTAGCCCCCTTCTCCCTCTCTCTTTCTCTCTCCCCGACTCCCTCTCCATTCTTTTTCTCATTTTCTTTTCTTTTTTTTTTCTTTTCATTTACTTACTTTATATATTATTATTATTATTATTATTATTATTATTATTATTATTATTATTATATAACTTTCCTTTATTATTTTAAATTCCAACTCGGCCTCCGAACAACATTACGGGCACACACCGGGCCCCACTCCGCACCTCCGATCATTTCCAAAAATTTTATAATATTTTAATTTATTTCCACCGCGTCCGAAATACCCAAAAATCACAATTAATATTAAAATAATCCAATTGGGATCCGAAATATCATAATCTCCCCTCCTTTTAAAAATTTCGTCCTCGAAATTTACTCACATCAATCCTTGAACAAAATAAGAACAATTCTTCCGAATTTAACCTCAATTAAAAGATTCCCCCAGAAATCTGATCATCAACTCCTGATCTTTCTATATCAATAACGGAATCAAAATCCCAACATAAAATAGCTTCTCGAAATCAGCAACAATTCACATTTGATCGCATGCCAACAATCAACCCATACTTCTGTCAACATACATACACAAAACACATCATCACGATCTGCCAAACTCGGAACAACACCAATCTGCTGGCCATTTCTCCAATTCATTGCAAAACCTCAAAAGTCCAATCGAACCTCAACCTCAATCCAGCACTTGCCCTCGAAACTTGAAACTCTTCTCTTCATGACGCTTTCGGAAACATCTAACCACTCTTCTCGATCATCCAATCAAACTACAAATCTGATCTCTTACTTCAATTCTCGAATTAGTTCTTGTAACTGATAACCGTGAATCCACACGATTCCGCTGCGCAACTCTGATCAATCATTTCATCAACTTATCCATCATCATCCAAGATGCCACCAAATTCCTTACTGTCCAACGCAAACCAAAACAAAATCTCGAAGGCTTCTTCTTGATTTCTTCCTTCAAGCACGAGACGCATGATCAACTCGCCACTCCGCTGATAGAGCATCTTCGAGGTTCCTTATAAACTTAGACCACTGCAACTCCACTACAGCTGCTGACAACCTTGACTGCTCCACGAGCTTTCATCCATCAACCGAGACTCAGCTTGATCACGTCCAGCTTCATGACCACTCGAACAAAAGGATCTTCACTTCTAATCTTCACAAAAGCTTCTTCCGCAGAAAGAACTTCGTTCAGAGCCCACTCTTGGCAGGGGTTATTCACCGATAACACCACAGTTTCTCCGCTCAAAATGAAGACAGAAGACATTGCAGCACAAACTCTTAATACAACTCTGATTCTGAACAACATACGCATAGGCTGAGAATAGATCCACCTACCTACTCCTTCGTCGACAAAATCTCCTTCTACTCCGTGAGATTTCAGACCGATCAAATCAAAGCCGCTACTTCTCCAAAATCGCAGGACTCAACAAAACCTCCATCTAATCAAAGTTCTAAAACCGACATTCAAATCAAATTCTCTATCTAAGGATCCAAATCGAATCTCACAACCAAAGGCTACGGACCCACATGCTTCTACTGTACTATTCGGATTGATCACCTGACTGCGAATTATCGCTATAACAAATTTCGACTAGGAGTTCAATTTCTCATACGAGCCTACCTCGAAATTCGACACGACATCTGATCACAATCGAAACCTCAAAACTGAAATATCATACATCCTCGTTATCTCATTAGCATACCGATAAACCAACTTTCCATCCAAATACATCACTCAAAGCAAATACCTCAAGTGCTAACTCCAAGCCATAAGTGGAGTAATTTTGATTAAAACATTCAACCGCCGCAACCCATAGGCAATCACCCAAAAACGCTACATCAGAACACAACCTCAAATCTTCCTCGAGAACATCACAACCTACCACAGATTAACTTGATCCATCGGGGATCAACCAAATCAACTTTGCAGACAATACGCCCTTTATTTCTAGAAAGCTCCCCTTATACTCATCATTCCAACAAACACTGATAGCTACTAAGCCTAATGTCCCACGGACGCTACGATCCTCAAGGAATCCTCGACAAATCGCTTCACAGATTTAAGCAGACTCAAGAAATCACGCACCTTCGCAACAAACAATGGCATTTCCCAACCGGTCACCGCTTCAATCTTCTGCAGTTTCACAACATGCCATCGAAGAAACAATATGCCCAAACAATACCACTTCCAACCAAACTCACATCTCCTCAATTGGGCAAATTACAAACAACCCTTTACAACTATGACAGTCCTCAAACGGACCTCATACCCCACATAAAATCCTCGAACAAATAAAAATATCATTAACGACGCCATCATAAATAGATCAAAATACAACCGAAAGATCTATTTTAAAAGATCCACAAAAGATGCCAACGAAATCACTAACCTCAAAATGCCACCGAAGCTCACAACGGCTGCACTTTCATCTTGAAGACAACCTTAGGTATATTCTCCCAATATCCTTAATTGACAATACTCCAAGTACATATCGATTTAGAAAACATCGAGTACCAACCATTGATCAAATAAATCACCTACCAATTCCTAACATTCGCTTATCAAATAATTCATTTCCCAAACGAATTAAATTTCAATAATTCATAGATAACCTCATAGATTCATCACACTTATCCCAAAAGCGTTTAACAACCCACGGCAAGGCACTCAACCAATGCCTCATCGACTCTATACAAGGTCCTCAAAATCGATGTCACTCCTGACATAACCTCAACATTAACCTCAACTACCGACTAAAAGACAATTCAGGCTAATCTTCTCATCTAAGAAACAGCCTCGAATTACCATACAAACAGAAAACTTTTTATAACCACATAACGACTCCCAGATATGGCCACATATGCCAACTAAACTTGGCACACATTCTCATTAATTAACTTGCAAGCACAATGATACCAATTTCATCATCTCTCGATCAGCTCTTCCTCAAATTCAAAATTCACAACCCATATTAAGAATCAAAATATTCTTATTTAATAATCCATACTAATATGGCGACTCGCTAACCAAGTCACCCCAATATCACATTATAGTCCGATTTATCAAATAAAATCAGGTCAATCAATCATTGATGTCTACAAACCCAGACTGGACATCGGAGTCTACAAATTAACAGATCAAAGGTTTACCCATCAGGGATAAACTTCATCAAAGCTCGCTCTAAAAATTGAGAAAATATACAGCATTTACATACAATCTCAAAGGCCACAGACTTATTTCCGTACCTTCATCAACTAAATTCACCCTTCTTACTATCCTGAATGCCAAACGGAGAATGATTCCCAAAATTGCCTCCACAAAAACATCTCAAGAAGTGGAATACGGCACTGAGAAGCCCACCACTGGCTTGCCTCACTCTCTAACTTATTGGTAATAAACCAAACTTCATTTGAACTGCCAGAAACCTCGAACACCTCCTCCACTTTCTAAAGTTCAATTCAAGCCTTAATTGAGATTAAACATCCCAAAATTTTTTCAAATTGGCTCACATTCAATCATTCGAAAGACTCTCCATCTTGCCTACAACAAACCATCCTTCACAAAGCAACCAAATTTTCATCTAACTGCTGAACAGAAACACTCAAAACATTGCTCGCGTGACTCAACACAGCCAAACAATCGACTTCCCGAGTCAAATTCAAACATTTACAACCCAAACTTCCATTCTTTACCATTGGCTACACTTATCACACTAGATATTCAATCAATTTCTTATACGAGATGACCCAAAATCACCTCTTCATGCGATCTTTTCTCTGATACCATCACTGTCACGACCCGGGACCACAATATACGCAGGTCAAAAATAAAATCAATAATATATATTTCCATCAACCATAATAACTCAACCCAGGTGTGACAATCATACACATGCAGGATCCAATATAAATAAAACCCGCACAAGATCTCATCGGATATAAATCCGGACAAATAATACATGACCTGCTAACCATAATCGCAAGGGAGGTATCCAAATTACAACAACTCATCCACATAATGCAATGACTCCAATACTTTACATACAATGATCAAGGCCACCATCCGGCCATAAATAACAATCATAACATATCCTCGAGATCAGAAATATACCAAATGCAATATCTCCACTCGCCAAAAGGAATATCCGAGCCCGATCACGTCCGAGCTCCTGCAAGCGTATCCATGCCACTAGTCTGAAGGGATAAAACATGAAAACGTGAGCCTAGAGCTCAGCAAGTATCAAGAATCGTATAAAACGGTACACATAAATCAGAAGCAGGGATATCGCATAGCAATCACGTAAAACAAAACATCATGTCCGTGAAATCCCTGAAAATCGAGGAGATGTCTCGTACTAAATCGTCGTCCGCATTAACTCGTCCATCCGGGACAAAATCATATAAACCACGATCTGGTAAAACCTCATAGACGATATCATATCATATGATCCGAGGTCACATACGTCGCAACCGTCACCACATCCACGTGGAGACACATACCGTCGTCCGGATCTAAAACTCATAATACAGAAATCAAGAGAAAACCGCCGAAACTAAAACATAAATCAAAACACGTTCCGGGTTTTATCACATCAGTACGTACGAGACATTCCTATCGCCCATCCGTGGGCCAAACCACGTATCTCAAATCATCATACACCCAAATACGTGCAGAAATACAAAGCATGCACGAAATCGGAAAACCAAAGATCAATGATACCAACTTGAGGAAGGGTTACCCTCGTCCGGTAAGCACGGCTATATATCGGCTACGAGTTAGGCCAGTAGCTCAAGGCCATCCATGTACTCTGTCTCCCATAGATTAGGAACTTGCTCACTATGTTTTATCACCCGCGGCTTTGGGTGCAACCTCAAGTTTTTATTATATATTAGGACGTCCGAATATATTAGTTTTCCGTTAATTCCTTACGATGGTTCTCAATTAAATACAGAGTGGGGCGATACCTCATCTTCCTTATGGCGGAAGTAGCCAATACCTCATCTTCCTTACGGCGAAAGTAGCCAATATCTCATCTTCCTTACGGCGGAAGTAGCCAATACCTCATCTTCCTTACGGCGGAAGTAGCCAATGTCTCGGATCACGTAGTGATCCCACCCCTGGCAGCATGCATGGTTAGTGCAAGGCCTGGTTCATGGTTCCACAATATACGGATAATAAACATACATATATATCGTCCGGGTGTCCAAAACCCCTCCAAATCATAAATACAAGTACAAAACCACCGCACAACCGATAAAACATACATGCATGTATACAATTAATAAATTGAGGGTATTTAAAAATACATGCATGTTAGTAAAATCTCTCAGAGTAGTCAAAATGCATCGGAAATTAAATTAGACCAAGAATAGGGCTGGAGGATACTTGCCTCAACATCATACTCTGCAGATCTAAAGAAAGGATGTCCCGAAGCACTCCAATCGAGCCTTTCTCTCTCCTGCCTCCCGCGTCCTCTCTCTCTCCTCGCACGCCACTTCCTCTCTCCACCGCGCGCGCCTCTGCCAGCCGCTGCCGCTGCCGCCGATCGACCACCGCACCACCTCACGTGGCCGTCACAGGCCTCCTCCGCCTCACCCAGCCACCGTCGACGCCGAAGCCGTTGCCGTTTCTCTCCTCGCTGCAACTTTTCGCCGTCCTCTCTCTCCTCGAACGATTTCTCTCCTTCGCACCACCGCCGCCTCAGCCCACGAACACCGCACACCACTGCGACCACCACTGTCGCCGCCACCACCCCGAACGGCCGCCGTCGGCTCACCCGACACCGATTTCCTCGCCCAACGCCACCGACTAAACCCGAAATCGCCGCAACAATCGCGGCCACACCCACAACCACCATCGACCGCCGATTCACCACCGATCTCCTGCGTCGTCGCCGCCATCGCCGCCGCCCTCTTCCTTCTCCTCTTCCTCCTCCTCCTTCGTGCAAACCCTAGCCCCCTTCTCCCTCTCTCTTTCTCTCTCCCCGACTCCCTCTCCATTCTTTTTCTCATTTTCTTTTCTTTTTTTTCTTTTCATTTACTTACTTTATATATTATTATTATTATTATTATTATTATTATATATATATAACTTTCCTTTATTATTTTAAATTCCAACTCGGCCTCCGAACAACATTACGGGCACACACCGGGCCCCACTCCGCACCTCCGATCATTTTCAAAAATTTTATAATATTTTAATTTATTTTCACCGCGTCCAAAATACCCAAAAATCACAATTAATATTAAAATAATCCAATTGGGATCCGAAATATCACAGTTACTAAGAAAGTGATAAGGTATCTCCAATATATCAAATGCTACATGCTTACATATAGACGGACTGATAAGTTAAAAGTATTGGGGTACTCCAATTCAGATTTCGTTGGATGTGTTGATTCACGTTAATCAATATTTGATTACACATTTATGTTTGCCGGTGGAGTTGTATCCTGATAGAAAACAAAGCAAACCCTGATTGCTATTTCTACTATGAAAGTTGAATTCGTTACTTATTTTGAGGCTACAAAGTATGGTGTATGGATGAAAAATTTTATCTATCGGTTTAGAGTGATCAATTCCATCTTAAGGCCATTGAAGATATATTCCGATAATTCAATTGCTATTTTTCTGACTAAAAATAGTAAAAATAGCAGTCGAAATAAATATATCAAAATTTTTTTTAGTTATAAAGGAGCGCATTAAAGGAAAGAAAATTGCTATTGAGTATGTTAGTACTGAATTGATGATCGCTGATCTTTTAACAAAGGACATGCCACCTTGATGTTCGAGGATCTTATAACAAGAATGGGATTAAGTTTTATTTTGTGATTTTGATTATATGAACAATGATATTTAATAAAATTTCTAATTGTTTGTCATATTTATTAAAATTTTATGTACACATTAGTTGATTATTTTGATAATATCATTAATTATTGGATAAAGAATAAATATAAGGTTTATTCACAAAGTAGCGTTACCATATTCAAATATATCTTAAGAAATATAATATATTGTAATATATGGATGATACTACTCATTAATAGAGGACTTATCACCATGATTCATATATTTATTTCTTAAATATAAAGTTTATTCACAAAGTAGCGTTACCATATTCAAATATATCTTAAGAAATATAATATATTGTAATACATGGATGATACTACTCATTAATAGAGGACTTATCACCATGAGTCATATATTTATTTCTTAACATTGAGAATTGATGGGTTTGGTTATCACATTAAATATAATATGAACAAAGTGAGAGAATGTTAACTGTTTAATTTCTAAACTGAACTATTATGATCTATATTAATGGGTAAAACCAGTTAATAACTCCACAATTAACACTCCATCAATTTTCATTAGTAACGCCTTCACAAGACAATTGATGGAATTGTCTTGATAAATGGATGGCATTTTGGTTTTGTCCCTAAGCATCTTCTCTGCAATGCACTATCAACGAAGAGAAGCTGTGTTTAAAAGCTTCAAAACCATAAAAATCAGAGGAGCAAAAAACAGAGCCAGAAATCAATAGCGGGAGGTTAGTTAGTGATCATTAATTCCGCATTTCGGTCTTTCGTAATTGTTTAGGCCGTTTAAATATCTAATATAGAACACTTTTACGCTTGATCCAAAATGGTCCTAACTTTTTTCTAAATTCTGAATATGATAAAAGTTTCAAACACGGATATTTTGGAATATTTTGATAAATTTTATAAATATATGTTAGCCTATAAGCCAATAACTTATAAATTAAAATTTAGTGTCTAACACGTACTAATTAATTTTATATTAGTACTCAGCACATGTCGTGATGTAAGAAATCCCAACCAAATGGTACCTCAAGCCCTAATATTTTGCCCTCGGTACCTTTCTCTTTAGTTAATTACATTACATCAAAATTTGATTTGGATTAAATACGGGTTAAATTCAGATAAAAAAATCACATATGTTAAGTTAATTTAGTTAGAATTTCATCCAGTTACATGGGCAAAAAAATATAACCATATACCTCCATAATCAAAATTGACCCAATTTAAGTTGATCCATCAATTTTCTTTTTAAATTTTGTGCATTAATGTTTATAAAATTATATTTACATAAAAAAATATATATAAATATAAATTGTTTTTTAAAATGTAAGATTTTTTATTGAAATATTACTGATGGGTACACCAATAATGGGCTGGCCCAAAGAATAGTCAACGGAAGCCCATTAAGGCCAGTCAACGTTTCTAACGGCCCAATAAGAAGATAGGCTCAGGACTGAGAGGCCCAAGGGCGGTCAACGTTGGCGTTGACCGTCCAGGCGGCTGGTTTGCTCACAAACGGTCAACCCGACATTGACCAGTTTGTTGGGCCCTTAGAGGCTTTGCAATAATGATGGGCCTATTCTATTCAGGCCCACAACCCGTCAGTTGGCCGCCCGCCGCTCTCTTCGTTCAACGCGAAGGCGGCCAACAAGCTGACGGTCAACGCAGACATTGACCGTCTGCTCCCTACATGCTGGGCCCAAACGAGGCCCTTCTACAGTAGTGGGCCTGACTCACTCAGGCCCATGGCCCAAATGGAGGCCAGCGATGGACGCCTTTCATAAGGGCGGCCAACAAACACGCAGACGGTCAACCCAGACGTTGACCATCCACGCTTTGCACAATGGGCCCCGAAACGCCTTCCAACAGTAACGGGCCTGACCCGTTTAAGCCCGTCAGTCATAAAAAGGCCAGTCACGATCTTCCAAGGATATTCCACGATCTCAAAGGGAATATCAGCAAGATTGGCGCCCTTCAAATAAGGAAGGCGCCAGATCCCTCCAACTCCTTGCCAGCCAAGGAACCTCAACGGTAAGGAAGGAAGTTAACTTGGAAAGTGGTTGACTGCCTCAGAAGGAAACAATCCACCACAATTGGGCAACAGGCATCAGCCTCCAGAAGGAAGGCCGGCCACAGATCACAATGAGGATGATTCCTTCCAAAGAAGGAAGATCACCATCTTTGCCATAAAAGAGGCCCTGGATCCAGCATCCAGGGCACGCTCCCTTAGATACTTTCAGTAACGCATTCTTGAGGATTCGGACTGAAGCTTCCATTGATACCCAGACTCACGCTCTCTCTCTTCAAGGGAGACTGAGATAGAAAACCCTAAGTGCTTTGAGAAACAAACTCTGGTTCCCGGCAGCCAAACTCTCAAACACACTCCAAATTTTAAGGCAACGAACGGGTCCTTACACACGTTCTCTGCCTTCCCACCTTCCAGATACGAGAAAGGACTTGCACCTTTCTTACATCTGGAACAAGACACTCCATTCCTCTTTCATAGCTTTCTCTTACTTTACAGTTCCTTCCATTGAAGGCTGATTGACTGACTTAAGCGTCGTAGTGTTATCGGTGGGATTACATCCCGCCGTTAACGCTGACCTCTCGTTTGTTTAGTGGTATGCAGGATTTGTGCTCAGTGAACGGAGCCGGTTCAAACCATCCAGAAGAGATCCGAATCCGTTCGAAGCCGGATCCAGGTACGCATCAATTACATAATATTTTCAATTAATAACCTTTGTACACCAAAATATAATTTTCTGGAGATAATTTTTTAAGACTTGACATTTTTATCTAAAATAAAAAACTATTATTTGTAAAAAATTTATAATTCGGGTCCTGTAGGGTCAAACCGATTATTTTTATCTGTAATCATGCTCAACTTAAAAAAATTAGTTAGATCTAATTTTTTGACTATTAATAATATCGTCATACTTTTAACCATACTCTCTAAAAATTTTAGACTAGTTATATCAAACCAGTCAAATAATCTGATTTATATCTTGTCAAAATTTATCCCAAAAAACAAAGACAAATAATGGAAAGAAAGAAGGCAGCTAGACCTGTGGCATGCATGGGCCTTGAAGTGTCAAGGGTCTTATAAAGAAGTTGAATCCTGATGGAATTTCAACAGTCGCCCCGTAGACCTTGCATGCAGCTTCCCATGCCTTTAATATTGCCTGCATTCTTCCAAACATTATATAAATTCCTAGCATAATACATGATCATATTTATTAGTCAATAAATAACGACCCGGCCCAATGAGGACGGGAGTGAGACCCAGGGAAATCTGAGATTTTTTTCTAATAGGGCCAATACATAAAGTGAGTTTATGAAAAAAATATCCTAAAAAATAAATACTTTTATAATTTTATTATTTTTTAATAGAATAAATATATGAAGATTGTGTTATATTATTTTTGATAAAAAAAGAAAAAAAATTGACTAATTTTTTTTTATAGAGATAAGAGAGTCATATAAGTCAGTTTTTCATATTGAATTAACTAATCAATAAATGTTAATATTTTTAAAAAATAAAAATAGTTATTTTTATTTTTTATTCTAAAATTACCACCATTAAATTTAAATCCATAAATCTAATAGTAACTAGATTATGATGAAATTAGATTAAAAAATCTAGATACTCTGAAATAATTATCTTCCTCCACCTCCGATCAAACTTATTTCTCCATTACCAGTGAATCATCACCAACTCCATCAACTTTAGCTCCAAATGTCAGAGCACTGAAAACAGTCGATCTCGCCGTATAAGAACCATAACCTGGAAGAGGAGCTGCCACAGGGACGACCGCAGAATTATGTGGGCTCTTCTGCTGTTCTTGTTCACGGGTTGCACTCTTCTTACTGTAGCCATCGCTCTTCGTCGTTGATTCAAATGATAAAACAACTGAGAATGATATGTAGAATTTGCTTAAAAACAACACAAGATAAAGAATGGATAAGCTCTTCATCTCAACTTAATTTCCTTCAATTCATTTCTGATGTAATTTTTATGAGCTTTAGCAGTCGAGTGGGTGGTGGTTTGTGACAGTATATATAGTTGTATATTCCTAAAGTTGCCTTCAATATATATATATATATATATAAAGTTGCATGTTGACGGGCACAGTTGATATTGTAAGTTAGTGTAAGTTGGATGCGAAAATTTTAGTTTTAAAATAGTGGAAAAAGGCACTCAAATTTTGATTTTGATTTCTAATTTTGCCAAAGTTGTCAAACCAGTTTACGTAAAGAGACAATTTATGAGATAATTATTTGAATCACAAATGCCTCTAATCCTAGCAATGTTTTCTTTATTTTGTAAACTTGTTCCTGGCCTTTATTCAAAGATTTTGACCAAGTGCTACTAGCTGGGATCCCTAGGTCCAACTAATAGTCTATAAGGTCTTGCATGGTGCTCAAGACATAATTGAAATTACACGTGAGAGATGACTGTCATTCAAATTTCCCTAAAGAATGATAGCATCTCTTCTTAGGATAAATTTTGAAAGCCATTGTTAGATAAATCACTAGTTATGTTATCCTCACGACCTATTATGTTTATATATTGATATATTGTTCTTGTTTTCTAAAAATACGGATCTCGTCAATGAGAATTTGAATGATAGAATGGTATCTGGCGTCTGAGGGGTGCTCAAGTTGGAGTTTGATGGACAAATGGCATAAGCTAGCACTGGAGTAGTAAAAAGCAAATCGTACATCTATGAGCGGCAATGATGTCAGAATTTTAATTATAAATTATAATATTAATAATATAATTTTAAATTAATTTTAAAAATAATAATATAATAAAAATTTTTAAAAATAAAATTAAAAATTAGGCTCACTACTTTATGAACTCATATTTTCACGCTCATACGTATTTGTGGTAGAAGAGATATTCTTGATATGCGTCTACAAAATACTCATATGTATTTTAAGTTACAAAATTATTATTAGAAATTGTAATTTAATACTTGAGTTACGCATAGTGTGACGCTCGTGTACAAATTAGCCAGAATAGAGGGTGCCTGTGTGTGCCTCTCTGGTATTTATACGCCGATTTTGATGTAAAAGTATGCTTGCACATTATCCGGTCATTTTACATGAGAAAATGGGAGAGAAGAATAAAAGGAAAATGAGAAAAGAAAAAGAGGAAGAAAGAGACTTTTGGAGTATTTTAAAGTCAAATCTATTAGATTAGATATTTAAGATGAGTATTCTAAATCCATTCTTTAGTGTATTTAAAAATATTTTAATTTTATTTATATATCTTATTTTATTATATATGCATGTTATCTTTTACATATTGGTTTTCAACATTACATGTATATATGTGATTTTTACCAATTTTTTTTTATATTTTATTTGGTTTTACTGAAAATTTAAAGGGTTTATTTAAATTTTATAGTTAAATAAATATTTTAAGATAATATATTATATATAAAAATATTTATAAAAAAATGTTATAAAATTTGTGTATTTGATTTTATATATGGCATTTTATGTAAGTGAATTGGTCCATATCCAATTTTATCTTGAAATGACTTTGCATTTTTTCACATAAATGAAACTTTTGGATTTATACTTTTTCTATAGAGATAAAAAATTTTATAATTTATTACAGAGTATACCATTTGATATTTTATTAAAAATTATTATAAAAAATTAAATAAAAATAATATATTAGAACGTCTTAATATATTAAATACATTTTAGAATTACACCTACTATTTATAGGTAATAAAATAAAGTAATTTTGATATTATCTATAGAAAATAATTTATAAATGGCTTATTTATGTGTCTAAATAATAATATTTTGATTTAAGATTATCAAAATTATGTATAATTCTTTATCAAAATTAGTAGTTCGGCCCTTGGTTCTCATAGTTTGCATATTTTTTATTTTTAAAAATTTTATCTATATCATATTTAATATTTTAAAATACTTTATCTTTGAAATATTTGCAGGCTTTGGGAAAATATTAAAATTTATACAATTTTAAATATTTGAACCTTTTTGAGATCTTGTGATTTGGACATTGAAGTTTTGAACATTGGAATTGGGTCATTTGAATATTTGAATTTTCAAAAATCACATGATTTGAGTCTTTGGAATGATTTTATACTATTTAAAATATTTGATATTAATATATATATTATAATTTTACATATAAAATCACATGTGGACATTTAATATTTGGATATTTACTCTATAAAAAGAGAATGAATAAAATATTTTTTTACCTTCTAAGAAAGTATAAATATCACATTAGATAATAAAATAGAGTTTGATTCAAAATTCATGTATAAACTATCACACGTGAAGTCAAATGTACAAGTTTATGAATTTTCTTTTCAAATATTTTATATTTAAATTAATATCTAAAAATATTTCCTTATTGAAAAATGAATAACCTCCAAATCTTTTAGCAAAATATCAAACAAGATTTTAAAATTTTTGGTAAAAATTACATTTATGTAATACTATTCAAAATAATAAGGTAAAAGGTGACATACATGTAAAGTAAAATAAAAAACGTAAAGAAAACTCAAATGAATTTAAAATAGACCAAAAATAGTAATGTATCCCTGGATTTGGGTTGTTATACAGATTAAAGAGTCACATGATCTTCTACGTCGGGTTAAATTGAGGCAGGTTTGTCTCTATCTCTGATAACCTCTGTCCTATGCAATATAATGAACAAATAAGAGGTCAGAGAATTGATAAGACTCACCATCGGATTTAACCTCCGACGATTAAACTAAAAATATTTTTCAACAGATAGAAAGATGAAAGGATGTGAAAAATATGCATGGATGCAGGTTTTCTCGGGATTAAGTGTGAGTGTGTCCTATTGAGAGGCAGTTTAGTGAAGTACCCGACTAGGAGGTAGTTTAAAGATACGCACGAATGAAGGAAGGTTTAGATGTGTGCCCTATTAAGAGGTGGCTTATGAGATGGAGGGTTGAGCTCCACTGGTGCGCTCGGTCAGGGGACGGCTTATGAGGTGCACCTAAATAGGTGACGATTTAGATGCACGCTCAGTTGAGGGGCGACTTATGAGATGAAGGACTGAGCTCTTGGGTAGAGAATGGGCTACATGGATATAGAGCAGGCCTCCTGGATAGAGGGCATGGTACTGGGATGGAGCACATGACTCTTGGATGGAGAGTGGGACACCTAGATGGAGAGTGGGACACCTAGATAGAAGGCATGGTGCTCGGATAGCGGGCCTTCTGGATGGAGGGTATAGCTCCTAGATAGAGGGAATTATGCCTAGATGGACGGTATGACACATGGATGGAGGGCCTCCTGGATATAAAATGGACCACCTAGACGGAGAGCAAGCCTCATTGATGGAGGGCAGCCTGGAAGGAGAACAGGTCTCTTGGATGGAGAACGGGTCTCTTGGATTGAGAACAGGTCTCTTGGATGGAGGGCATGGCATCTGAATAAAGGGCCTCCTGGATGGAGGGCACTACACCTAGATGGAGAGCATGATATTTGGATGGAGGACATAGTGCCTAGATGGAGGGTATGGTTCTGGATGGAAAGTAGGCCGCCTGGATGGAGTGCAGACCTCCTGGATGGAGGGCATGGCACTTGGACGGAGGGCCACCTGGACAGAGAGTGTGGTGCCTGGATGGTGGGCCTCATTGATGGATGGTATGGCTCTTGGACGGAGAGCCTCCTAGATGGAGGGTATTATGCTTGGATGGAGGGCCTCCTGGATGGAGAATATGATGCCTAGATTGATGGCCTCCTAGATGTAGACCTAGCTGCTTGGATTGAGAGCAAGCCTCCCGAATGGAGAGCGGGCCTCTTAGATAGAGGGAATAGTGCCTGGACAAAGGACCTCTTGGATGAAAGGTATGATGCCTTGATGGAGGATATGGCTCTTGAATGAAGAGCGGGCCACCTGGATAGAGAGTCTCTTGGATGGAGGGCATGGCACTTAGATGGAGCGCCTCCTGGATGGAGGGTAATGTGCCTAGATGGCGGGCCTTTTGGATGGAGGGTATTGCACTTGAATGGAGAGTATGGTGCCTAGATGGAAGGTATAGCTCATTGATGGAGGGTATGACGCATGGATGGAGGGCTTCCTGGATGGAAGACATAGCACTTGGATGGAGGACATGGCTTCTGGATTGAGAGGGGGCTACCTAGATGGAGAGTGGGCCTCCTAGATGGAGGGCTAGCCTTCTAGAAGGAGAGCAGGCCTGCACTAGTAAGAGAGTGACTGGCGGCGGTTGTATATTTTTTTGAGCCATTTGGAGCTTGCGGGAGCCTGTTATGACAACTGTATTTATAGTGTGATCCGCAGAATCGTATCTATTGCCTAGGTGATGATGGATCTTAGACAAGATATTTTGAGAAGATTTGCTGAGTTGGAATAATTGGGCTGTGCTACAGGTCCATCCCATATTTGAGTTCACTTTGCTAATTAGGTCCGAACCAACTAGACCTTGGGCCACGTGGAAAATCTCTTGGGCAGTGTGATTTTCCTTGTGGGCCACGAGCTAGGCCAGTCGAACTTTTGTCGAACTCATCAAATAGAGTTTAAGAATATTTACCTTAATCTTATAATCTGACAAGATAAAATTCTAAAATTTTCTTTCTTATATGTTCTTCTCACTTTTTCCCTCTCTCCTCTATCTTTCTTTCCCACAGTAATAACCAAAAAAAGTGTGCATAGGTGCTATATATATTTATATACATGTGACTATCTAGCACTTGTGCATATATATATATTAATCAGTACACAAGGTCCAAATAGTCACGCATCAAGAGCCACTCAAATCCTCAGGTGTACATAAATGCCTCATTAGATATAATTCAAACGTTAGCATTCTATCTTATTTACACACGAGTGTCATCATAGGCACCTCTTGAATGTCTATATTCTGTCTCAAATGCATTTAAGCGGCCATAGGCATGCACATGAGTGAAATGCAAGTGCCTATCAGACGTCAAACTTAATTCTAGAACCCACTTTTTTTTTTCAATTTTTATTATTTTGTTAGTTCTACTTTGGCTCCAAATTATATCAATAACGACATGATTTATAAATAAAAATCAAATATTACATGGATATTCAATATTCAAACCTTTGACATATTTGGATCCTTTGATGTATTAGATGTTGCGTATATTTTGTAATTTTTGTCCCTTTGTTCTGTCTTATTGAATATTTGTACATATTACTATTTGCTAAATTTAGGCTTATAATTTATCCTGTTATTTAACCTTTTTAGATTAGAGGGTATTGGATACTTGTAGAATTTATACGGACGATATTTGAATGTTTGGTTTATACATATTTTATATTCGGATTTGTATTTGATTTGTTTTGGGTTTTATATTTGAATTTATTATATGTTTAATGATTATAATTTGTATAGTTTTGAGATTTGCATTGAGATTATTGTCTCGACAGGATTTGCGCAGATTTTAGATTATGATGGTTTAGATTTTGTTGATACTTTTCTTTATAGATGGTCTTGGTCTTGAATAGGTTATTATTATTTTATTTGAAGATCGAATAATGTTTAGTTTAGTCAAATCTTATACTCACTGTGATTTATAGTCTTTATATTATTATAGTTTTAGGGTTCGCTATATCTGACCGACTTTGGATATTTTATATGTATTAGGATCTACTCATAACGAGAATGTGACACCAACACTCTAAGAATTTAGAGAAATTCTATCCATTTAATTTTCTTTTTATTCTCCCTCCTTTTATTTTTACTAATCTTAGGAGTTTAATTTGTATAGTATTAAGTGAAATTTTATTATTGTCAAATGATGTGCCCGAATTGTGAATTGAAAAAAGGGTTGCCAATTTTTGTCTGTTCTAGCGCAAATCATCTGATTTTATCTATTCCATTTCAAAAAGTTCGTGGGGGTGGGTATAGCATTGGGTCACTCCGCCCGATCATGATTTCATTATAGTGCTTATAAAATAAGTTTTTATTTGATATCTTTATTTTATTTAATTACGTAAAATTCCTTTATACTTAAATATATAACATTTATACTTAAGTTATGTTTTCTTCAATACGAAATAATTGTTGGAACCCAGACTGCTTATTTAAATCACCAAAAAATAAATTACAATTCACAACAAGTAAACAATAATAACAAATAATAAAACAAAAAGTAATTTTTATATGAAAAATCCTTTTAAAAATAAGAATAAAAAATTATTAGATGATATATTTAAAATATCTTTACTGTGCGATTAATTTAGATATACAAACCTCACAAATATAAAGATTAGAGACTTTGTAATAAATAGATTGAGTAAAAATGAGTATAAGATGAAAGCGTGTAAATATGATTAATAAAGACGATTTTCGTAACTTTAAGAACAGCGTATCCAATGTTACTAAAAATTGAAATACGATTCGAAACTCAATTGAATATTTAAATCTTCATCTTCTTTCTTTTTTCTCTCTTTTTCTTCTTTTTCTCTTAATTTATCAATATTTGTTTGATTGTAAGTCTCCAACAGTAGAGTTAGGGTCCTTATGTAGATTTTTATCTTAGATTAATTAAAAAATAAATATAATTTTTTAACAAATGATATATCAGAAATAGAAAATAAGACAACATACTTTTCTAATAAAATCTCACCAAATATCTCTCAAATAAAATTAAAATAAAATCTTTTATAATTAAAGAGAATTAAATTTCTTTTAATTTAAAAAGTTTATAATATTCGTACGGTTTTCTAATTAAAGTTAATCAAATCTCTTTTATTTAAAAAATCCATAATATCCGTAAGGTACTCATATGACCTCGTTCTAACCACCAAACGATACAATAAATAGGTATAGGCTCATAAAAAAATAACTTATAACCTAACAGTAACAATATTTAAGATAACGATGCCCTCCTCAGCTTTAAAGATAGAATAAATAACTCATAAATACAAACCAACCTAAGAAAATGCATCAAAGCATGTATCGATATTTCTTTTTTAAAGACATGTTCCATTCATTGCATGCTCAAATAGCTTTACGTGAAACGCCTTTAGATTACAGTCACTCATTGTTTGATTGATTTTTATACTAATAAAATCAATTTTGTAATATTGAATGATAAGTAGGATTACTCGGTACTTAGAAATTATCATAATATAAATATTAGGTATAAATTATGCAATTTCTATCAATAAATTTATTGGGTTTACTATGGCAAATCCAAAAATTTAACTCTGAATGTAGCCTTTATAGATGATAGAATAAATAGTCAATAGTTTTATCTATTTTTATTACTTTTGAATCGTTACATTTATTCATGCCTTTTTTAAAGATGTGTGTCTATTAGGACCAATTTCTATTTCGTATTCTAGCCATTGGATTTAAATTTAAAGATTATAAGTGTTTTGAATTTTTTTATTTATGTTTTCTGTATTTTTAATTTTACCATATGGAATTTTAAACTAAAATTGTTTACTTTTTAAGTTATTTCGTAGCATACTTGTGCTGTCAAGAAAACTCTAAATGTGTGAAGTGTAAGTCTCTTTTTAAGCTTTTCAGACAATATTTGGGATATAATGAATTTGATCAAGTTTTATACGCTGTAACCTTGATGCCAGAATAAAATTCGATATAAAATACCAAAATCAAAATTAAGAATAACATTTTAGAAATAATATTATTATATGATAAAAATAATTGCTTAAACCCCATTGATAGGGACGGCTGTAGTGGACCGGCCTAATGGGGAAACTGGCCTAGAAGTCATAGTGGCCCATTTATTACTGAAACGGTTGATACTTTCGTTGACCAAAAGAATATTCCAAGTAGGTTGGATGCAACCCAAAATAAGTAGGGCCTAGATCGAAGCTAGCCCACACGCTCCTTTTCAAGCTCAACGGTCATCTGCCATAACTTTCGCAACTCTACGGATGGCAATTTCTCTTGTAACGAAAATTTCCTAGAATCAGAGCACATCCTTGAAGGAACGTTGTTGAATCAGGGCGCGACACTCAGAGACTGCCACAATGGTCGCTACGCGCAGAAGGAAAGGGATTCTCCTTCTTGACCATTGCGACCGAGAATTGCGCCCGCATCTACATAGGGAAAGCAACAATTCTCTCAGAAGGCAGACATCTCACCACACCACCTAAGGAAGGTGGTGAATGCCCGCAGTTATAAAAGGTCATGGAGACTCACTCCATAGACAGGCTGAAACACGCAAGAGATGCTCTCTAGCATACTAAAAAACGCTTATTCGCATACCCAAGCGAACGAAAGCCCTTCAAGCTCTCAAGCTTCTCAACGCTCTTTCTCTCTCTCTGCTACTAGCTTCCAGCGAGCCCAGTACTGAGAGGAACTACTTCTTACAAGCATCCATAACCAAAGCCACTCTCTTCACGAGTGCGCCGCCCACCATTGTTCTCAAACACACTCTCAATATCCATCTTTGCATTCACTACATTTTACCTTCTCATTCTCATAAGGTTGTAAACTGATTTGAGCGTCGAAGTATTTTCGGTGGAATCAAATTTCGCCGTCACTTAACCTCTTATTTGAAGTTTGGCGTGTAGGATCCCAAACTTAAGGGTGGAGACTAAAATCTGACGGACAAGCTCGACCCGAACCCGTTCAAAGTCTGGATCTAGGATGCATCAGTGACGGCAGAGTACTAGGCCGCCTTCGACGAACTAAAGCAATACCTGGCCAGTTCGTTGTTGCTGACATCACCAAGAGACGAAGAAGAACTACACCTCCACCTGGCGGTATTAGAGGCGGCTCTTAGCTCGGTCCTGATATGCCAGGACTCTGATGCGCAGCGGCCGGTATACTATGTAAGCAAAATGTTGACTAGCACTGAAACACGCTACCCACGCGCTGAGAAACTCACTCTAAGCACTTGTCTACTCTGTCCGAAAGTTGAGACCATATTTTTCAAGCTTATCGTATGGTCATCCTGATCGACCAGCCGTTGAAGGGCATAATTCAGAAACCTGATATTTTAGAATGATTAGTTAAGTGGGCCATCGAATTGAGAGAGTTTGATATCAAATTTTGACCCAACCAGCCATAAAAGGGTAGGCACTGGCTGACTTTATTATCGAGACCACGACTCTGATCGTCGATGAGCACCACGCTAAGAACACATATTGTCATCCAGAAGAGCCAGAATGAGTTCTTAATGTAGACGGTTCGTCTACTAATTCAAGCATCGGTGTTGGAGTGGTCCTAATGACCCTAGACAGTTTTGAGGTCAAGTATTCCCTAAAACTCAATTTTTTGGCCACAAATAATATTATCAAGTACGAGACCCTATTAGCCAGATTGTGACTAGCCAAAGAATGCTCAGTTAAGCATTTGACCATTTACAGCGACTCAGAACTAGTCGTCAACCAGATCAACGGGAGTTTAGAGGCGTGTAACCCACTCCTAGCTAAATATATGGCTAAGGCAAAGGACACGATCCAGAAATTTGATAAGTCAAACCCGGTCCACGTCCCTAGGACTGAAAACTGGAAGGCCGACTAGCTCGCTAGAGTAGTAGCGGCTGAAGATCCAGAGTAGTACTCGAGGGACATGCGGAAAGTTTTGAGAACTCCTAGCGTAAAGGAACAGGAAGTAATGCAGGTCTCTAACGATGAAAACTGGATGACGTCGTACTTGAGGCATCTAGTAGACGGTACTTTGCCAGAAAGTGCGGACAAGGATAAGTGGACCAAAAAGACGGTCGGCTAGTACACCATAGTTGACGGAAGCCTATATCGCCGAGGATACTTAATTCCGTACCTCCGATGCCTTACCGCTGAGGAGGCCCACTACGCCTTTAGTGAAGTCCATATCAAGATATGTGGATCACACATTGGTGGCAATAATCTAGCGTTCAAAGTTACACGCCAGGGATATTACTGGCCAACAATAAAGAAGGACACCCTAAAATTTGTAAAGAAGAGTAAGAATGATCAACTCGATGGCAATCTTCACCACCAGCCGCCCGCGGAGCTAAGATCCCTCCAAACACCTTGACCTTTCGCACAATGCGGGCTCAATATTCTCGACCCATTTTTCATTGTAGTTGGCCAACAAAAATTCATCATCGTGGGCATATACTAATTCATTAAATGGGTTGAAGTTGCCCTACTGGCCAATATCGCCGAGCACAATGCCATGGAATGTCTGCCAGAACATAGTAAGCAAATTTTGCATTTTTGAGGTCATAATGACTGACAACTGAATCCAATTTTTGGAAAAGTGATTCATCAAGTATTGCACCGGTTTGGACATTAGATTGGTCCACACTTCAGTAGTGTACCCCTAGGCGAACGAGCATGTAGAAGTCACCAACCAGATGTTACTGCACGGCCTGAAGACTAAGCTAGAGGACGCAGGGGGCTCTTGGGACAACGAATTGCCCTTTGTGCTGCAGTCATACCGGAAAACTTCTAAGAAACCAACTTGTGAGAGACCTTTCAACCTCTGCAATGGAACTGAGGCTATAATCCCGGTCGAGATCGGGCTTTCAAGTCTTAAGGTCGAAGGCTTTGACCCGCTAGGCAACTTTTAAAAGATCAAGGAACACCTAAATTTACTAGAGGAAGCTCACGATATGGCTAGAATGCATACAGCCGCCTACCAATAACGAATCGCTCTTTATTACAACAAGAAAGTAAAAGTGCGGCAGTTTGAAATTGGAGACCTAGTCTCATGGAGCATAGAGGCCATGGGCCAAACAGCCAATCAGAACAAGCTCTCCCTGAATTCAGAAAGTACGTTCCTTGTTTCGGCCATTCTGTGGAACGAAGCGTATAAACTTCGAACCTAAAATGGCAAGTTGATTCCACGAATGTCGAACGTGGTCCACTTGAAATGCTACTTCCAGTAAAGGCCCAGGTAGGTCATGTGTATGATCTGAGGCGTGCTTGTAAAACATACTATTGTTAATAAAAAATATTCTTTTTCCTTCCCATCCGCATGTTGTTATGTTCTCTGCTTTTTTCTTTCATCTTGTCTCCATATGAATGCTTACTTGCAGGTTGTATAAAAAATATATGATCTAGATTGCTCCTAAGTCAAACAGATTTTCACTCGCTTGCACCTAAACTTTGGTCACACACCAAGTGGTCCGTAAGCGGTCGAATTAAACATTGGTCCTATGCTAAGCAGCCCATAAGTAGTCGAATTAAATCTTTGTCATCCAAGTGGCCCGTCAGCGGTCGAATTAAACCTTAATTCTATCCCAAGTGGCCCATTTGCGGTTGAATACGAAATCTTAGGGGACGTACATGGCACGCATGCAACAACCTCCTACCACGGAAGATAGTACGGTTAATCTACGATGGTCGGTAAAACGGAACAAAATGTGAGACAACATACGCTCCCACAGAAGGTAGGACGCCCAGATTAATGACCTGGGCTCCACCACTTGAAACAAAAGCCTGGTCCAGCTAAGTAAAGGGCATGCACATATATAAAACTTTATACAACGCCTTGCGTGGCAAAAAGACGCTAAGGAGCAGAGTAGTGAAGCAAATCGCAAGAGAAACTACCATTATATAGGAAAAGTTTCCCACTAAAAATGGTGTCGCATGGAGTTCAAAGGGTCGCGTCGCTTCTACGTGAAGCAACACAAGTTTTTACTCAATTAAAGCCTGCTCGCAGAACGAGGAGACAAACGTCACATCGTTTCATTAAGTGGACAGCCTGAGACGGTCAAAATTCTGATACGACCAACTAAAAGCCACACAATAAGTTGGTCGGCCAGCACAAAAAGAAAAAGGAGGAGAAAAAGAGGAAAAGTAGGGCAAAGGAATGGAAAGTGAGGCATTAGTGGAATAGATTTCTCATTAATACATTCACTATACAACGACAGTTATAAAGGAGAAAACAAAAATCACAATACAAAAACCTCAGCTAGGGCAAAGCTCCTAGGAGGATGCAAGAGAGGCTCCTGTCCACCCCGAAAGAAGTCAACTAGGTCCCCATGCCACTAAGTGCCACGGTTTGAAGGATCAAAGATGCCAACAGGAAAGTCCAAATCCACTACCTTGACTATCCGCCGACAGATGTTGACGCCTTCCCAGAGTTGGGCCCACAGCGCTTGACTGACCTCTTCAGGGCGCAAGTGAGTGGACAGCTCGTTCTCCAACGAGACTATCTTCACTCAAAGTTCGTCTATCAGCCTCTCAGCTTGGATGGCCCGCTCTTCCAACCCTGCGGACCGCTCCCTCAGCTCAGACAGTTCTAATTGGAGGGTAGCCTTCTCCTCCTAATGCTATTGAACCTGAGCACTCATCTGGCTCAGCTGCTCCCCTAGCTAAAGATTCTCCTCGTTCTAGTCACCAATGACTGCGTCCCTTTGGAACAATCCTTTCAACACTGGGCCTACAATTTTTTCTTGTTGCAAGAAAGAAAAAAAGTTAGGCTACGACGGCAGAGAAAAAAGAAAAGGGAGCAACACAATTTCAAAAAAATTACTGGGAGGACTTTCCATTTCTTCTTCCCTGATGGACCCTGCGATTCAGGCCCATGTGCTGGAAACTCCTCCGGTAGGCCAGCTGGGAGACTTAGAGAAGCAACCTCCTGAGCCAACTCCGCAGTAGCTTCACCCGCTCCAACAAACTCTCTGATGGCCAATTCCTTCGGCTCCATAGGCAGCTTAACAGCTAGCTCCTCCAATCCTACGGCTTCAAGCACCAACTCCACTGGCGCGGCTAGCGCCACCAAGTTGCCCGGCAACGATGGCTCAATGCCAACTCTTCATGCGGTGGCTCCCTCAATAGCTCCAAAATCCCCCAAGCCAACAGAAGCCTCCACTTCAGAATGCTCACCAACGCCAACCCATCAACCAGCCATACAATAATTCGGCTTGGTTGAGGATGATGAGGAAGGCAAAGCCGGAGCAGCTCATTTCCTCCGGGGATTGTTGGGAGAATCGCTAAGGGTGAGAGCGCCAGCCTTCGTCTTAGGCTGTGATGCCACTGGCGGTGGAGTCTTGAACTTTCGAACCGGTGAAGGAGGACCCTAACGAACTCTTCTAGCCTCTTCCTTGGATAGCAGGTAATCCATCCTGAACTAGGAAAGATGCTCCCTCACCAGCTGTAGCAATGGCTCCACGGCCTCCACCTCCTTCTTGGTAGGCTTTTCGGTGAAATCCTCGGGAACCTTGCCCCAATATCAGGACAGAGGCCAACTATCAGCAACTCGTACAAAAAAGAATCGGTCCTTTTATTTTTTGACCGATTCATATATTGCTCCACTAATATGCAGCTCCCGGGGAGATAATGAAATTCAGTTCCCACTCTGGGTGAACCGAAACATGACCTTGACGGCTTCTATTGTCAACAACCACGAATGATGGTGAAAAAATATATAAAGAGAGCAAAGATAATGCATGGCATTCACGTGAAGCCGGGAATACAAAACTCAGTAAGAATGCAGAGAAGCTCCTCCAAAACTAAGAGGTGAAGCCCACTTCGCAGGTGAGCCATGTAGACAGTGATGTGGCCTGCCGGAGGAGAGCAAGCCCTATCCAACTTCCCAGGAATAGTGAACACAATGTGGGAGGGGATAATGTACTGGATATAGAGTTCCCTCATTTCACTATAGTAAATGACTGAGGAAATTTCGCTGACTAGAGGCGTCATGGAAGTAGAGCAGAAGAAGAGACAGAGACTCAATATTCTTTGAAGAAAAAAAGGAGTGGGAAATCTGAACTATCATGTGGCTTTTATAAAGATCGCTACCATCGAAGAAGCAGCGCATCGAAAAGGCACGGCAATCGTAACGGACACATGTTGATTTCAGAGAGGGCACAATCAACTCGTATCATCTAGTGAATTAATTGCCGGGATTGCAACTTCCCTACATGGCAACACGTGGCAGAAAGCAACAGGTAACTCAGAGCAGCATGAGTCCCGAAATGGCTCCACAGTCCTTCAATTGCCAGTCCAATGACATAACGAAATGACGCGTCAAGCTCAACCCGCACCGTTCTCCGGATTCTAATGTTGTGGTCAACGAATCCGATCAACATTCTCTTCCACTCCATTCTTCGGATTCTAGTGTAACGGTCAACGAATCTGGTCAACTAGCGCATCCACTTAGTTCTCTAGATTCTAATGTTGCGGTCAACAAATCCAGTCAAGGTTCTCTTCCGCTCCGTTCTCCAGATTCTAGTGTAACGGTCAACAAATCCGGTCAACTAGAGCATCATCTTAGTTCTACGGATTCTAACGTTGCAGCCAACAAATCCAGTCAACGTTCTATCCCGCTCAGCTCTCCAGATTCAAGAATTTCGGAACGAATCCGGTCAACATCCGTCACTGTTCAGTTCTCCGAATTCAAGAGTACAAATCCGGTCAACATCCGCCTCCGTTCAGTTCTTTGGAATCAAGCGTACGAAACCAGTGAACATCCGCCCCTGTTCAGTTCTCTGGATTCCAGTTTACGGTCAACGAACCCGGTCAGCATCCGTCTCCATTCAGTTCTCCAGATTCAAGTGTTACGATCAAAGAATTCGATCAGCATCCGTCTCTGTTCAATTCTCCGGATTCAAGCGTACGAATCCGGTCAACATCCACCTCCATTCAGTTCTCCAGATTTAAGCATATGAATCCAGTCAATGAATCAGGTTAGCAACCATTCCGTTTTTACCCGCTTCCTAGAATCAGGAGATACGGTCAACAAATTCGGTCAACATTCACTCCAGAGTACAAAATGATAAGTAACGTAATATGCGTGGCAACGAAAGACGAATGGCAAGAACAACAGCAAGTCTCCTCATTTACTTCCTCACAAGTTGCGCGGCTAGTAGCGTCCCGTCTTATACATGTTAGAGGCCTGGCATCTAGGCCACCAGTATGGGAGACCAGTAATGGGGACGGCTGTAGTGGATCGGCCCAATGGAGCAATTGACCCAGATTTCATAGCGGCCAATTTATCCCTAGGACGGTTAACGCTCCCATTAACAGGAAGAATATCCCAAGTAGGCCAGACGCAACCCAAAATAAGTGAGACCTAGATCGAAGCCAGCCCACATTCTCCTTCTTAAGCTCAACAATCATCTGCCCTAGTTCTTTACAACTCCACGGATGGCAATCTCTCCTGTAATGGAAATTTTTCAGAATCAGAGCACATCCCTGAAGGAAAGCTCTTGAATTAGGGCGCAACTCTCAGAAGTTGCCTCAACGGTCACTACGCACGGAAAGAAAGGGATCCTCCTTCCTGACCGTTGTGATCGAGAGTGGTTCCCGCATCCACATAAGGATGGCAACAATCCTCTCAGAAGGCTAGCATCCCATCACGTTACGTAATGAAGGTGGTGAAGGCCTGCGGTTATAAAAGGTCACATAGACTCATTCCATAGACAGGCTAAAACATACAAGAAATGCTCTTTGGCATACTAAAAAATGCTCATTCGCATACCCAAGTGAACAAAAGCCCTTCAAACTCTCAAGCTTCTCAATGCTCTCTCTCTCTCTCTCTACTACTACTAGCTTCCAACGAGCATAGTACTAAAAAGAACTGCTTCTTACAAACATACACAATCAAAGCAACTCTCTCCATGAGTGCGCCTCCCACCATTGCTATAAAACGTACTCCAAGTATCTATCTTTACATTCACTGCATTTTATCTTCTTATTCTCAAAAGGCTATTCACTGACTTGTGTGTCGAGTGTCTTCAATGGGAGCAAATTTCGCCGTCACTTGACTTCTTATTTGAAATTGTGGTGTGCAAGATCCTAAGCTCAACTGATAAAAACTGAAATCCAACGGACTAATTCGACTTGAACCCGTTTGACGTTTGGATGTAGAACGCATCACCCATGGAAAACCAAATTCAATGAAAATCTATATTACAATTTAATAAAGCATAAGCATTACGGGTTATACCAAAACTTAAAATTAAATCCGATCAAAATATATAAATCTTTTTTCAATTCTTATTTTATTGAAATGAATTGAATTGTGTCAGTTTTTTATTTTATTTTATCACTTTAATTTGATCCCGATAATATTCCCAATTGGTCATAAATTCTGATTGCAAAGGTCAGGATGATAGAGACAACGTTAGGCTAAGAACACATAATATAATAAAATGTATTAGACTAAGTGTTATTTATTGAACATTATTTTTAAAAAAAATTTAATTTAATCTGGTACTCCATGATTAGGTGAACTTAAGACTAAGTATTAGTCTAAATATTATTTTTTAATAATTTGTTGCACATTATTTTTTTAAAAAATATTTAATTTAATATGGTATTCCATGATTAGGTGAATTGAAGACTTCTGCATGTCTGGTGTCATACGTTATTACAGCACATCTGGTATCTTCCGGGACGAATGGAAGAAGAAATTATAGATTGAGTTTATTGTTATTTTTTGAATTGATGGGGATGGTTGGAGTGAGTCGGCCCAAGGAAGTGATCAGCTTAGAAGGATTGTAGCCTACTAACCCAAAGATGGTCAACACCTTAGTTGACCGGAGAGGGTCTTCAGGCAGCCGGGTATAAAGTATCCATTTTTAAAATATTGTAATTGGAAGTAATTAAGTTAATATAAATAAATCGAGATTAAGGGACATAGGAGAAATTAGATTGAAAAGTTGAAAGACCTGAAATTGGTAAAGTCGGAAACGGGCGTTATAGACCTTGAAATGTTAATCCGTAAATGAGAATCGAGTTCTAAGTTATGATAATCATGATATATTAAGGTAATATAATCAAAATTAGGATTAATACATGTAAGAAAATTAGATTTCGAAAGCAGTAGGAGATGGCAGCGGGGAATGCTTGCCGGGCACCCATCCCAGGGACCCGCACTTGCCGGGCTGGTGCTCGAGCGTTAGCTTGCGATATAGAGGGCAACGGCTCTTTTTTGCATCAGTTTTCGTGGGGAAAGAGAGAAAGGAGAGAGAGAACGGAAAGGAGAAGAGAGAGAAGGAGAAGATCGAGGCTTTCGGGTTCGATTTCGACTTGGAGCTAGTTAGAGAAGTTATAGATCGGATCAAAACAAGTACACTCATACCCTTTTCTCTCATTTCTTTTCACTTTCATTTCATTTTTCTCAGGTATCCTCATTCCGATACCCGATTAAATTTATATTTTGTATTACCCATGATTTGAACATGCATATATGTGGATTTCATATCCGATTTCTTAATTTTGGTCGGTTTTTTGTACGTGAAACCCTAAACCGCACCCGAATGCTTTTATCCGCTTATTTTTTAAATTTTTACATAAATTGACTCTAGAAAATTGTTACCCATATCTTGAATATGTTAATTTATTAATTGGATATCTAATTTGGTAATTTTATACGGGATTATACTCGCCAAAAACCCTAACCCTTGCCCCCTTTGGTTTTACCTGAATTATTGATAATTTATACATGACTTAATTTTAGCAATTCATAACCCTAGTTTTATGGACGCCGGTACTCAGATTATTTGGTCTTTACTCACATATATTTTATATATGTTAATTTTATGTATTTTAGAATTATTATCGGACGTGAATAGTGATATTTATCCGCATGTACATTATATTTATTATCTTGTATATACTCCGAAAATTATATTGCATGTATTTGTAAAAGGAATTTCTTGTCCGAAAACTCTAAAGTTATGTTCGGCTCAATGTGGTAAGAATTTCTTGCATATTTTAAACTTTGTGTTGATTTATGCATATAATTGAAAACATGTAGAGACATAAATTCATAAGAAATTGAATATTTGTATCTGTATCATAGAATTATGTAAGTTATGCAAAGTATTTGAAGGAAACTCCACAATCTGTTATGTCTGATGATTCGTTCTCCAAGGAGTGAGAACTTTGTATAAGTTTCTGGTGAAACCTTCCATTAAGAATAAGTAATTAAGAATTTGGATGAATGATTTATATTTCAAAGGGTAGTATTCCCTGACATGCCTTAGAATATTACTATGACAAATCGAGGAATTACTCTTCGACCACAAGAGATGCTCTGATGGTGTATCTATTATCTGTATTTGTTATTTGGCCCTGGGTATTGGGCACCGTCTGCCACAGGACATTCAATTCAAGGTTTATGCTTAGTACCTTAGAATGTGTGGGGACATACACATTCCTTTCCTCAATTTGTTTATATCGTTAGTTGGTAATGTCTACCAGTCCTGGTTTACAAAGTAAAAAAGTTATGCATGTTTTGGAACCTAAAGAAAGATAGGTAAATAAGAGAAGATAAATGTATTTTAAAAAGTGCATTTGATCATGATTTATGTTTACGCATCTTCATTGTACTTTTATATCCTTCCTTCGCTTTATACTGTGTATATCGCTTATTATTTTTGATTTTATTACACTTGATAAGCATCTGGCTCACTCTTACTACTTTCTTTCCTCCAAATGAGCATGCCCTCATGCCCGATGAGGCAGAGTAGAGTTTAGGAGCTGGCTAGGCTGTAAATTTTGGTTGAAGAGTCTTTTTTAGACATAGTTTTTGGAATTGTATTTGATAGAGCATTTTGTATCGTTTTTGATGGATTTGTATATTGATGTATGTATATGATGATGATGCTGTATATGTAGTGTAGTTTTCACCATTCTTGATGGATGTATATACTTCCGCAAGTATTTATGGTTTGTTTGGGGATCTAGTGGAATCTTATTTAAGACAATGTCATACCGAGAGTTATGACGTTGGCGCCACGTATTTGTTGTGGCCATTTTTAGATCTTGTGTTGAGATGTGTGGTTATATATTATGCTGTATAGGGATTTTTGTACAGGTTATATTAATTTGATGATCATTTTTCAGCAGGAACCTTACTAGTTTTTGGTTAGAAAAATGTGACCCATCACACCAAGTGTAGCCCAAACTAGATGCGGCTTAAGCCAGGAACGGCCAACAAGCCCTTTTCCGCATGTAATAGTTATCTGTCCTAATTGGCTGTGATGTTGAGAATCTTCTCATATGGCTACCTTATCTGAAACGAAATTCCCCAAATTAGTGCACATTCTGAAAGGAAAGCCTTCAAATCAGCACACGACTCACAGTGGAAGCTTCAGCATTCACAGCATGCAACATCTCCGCGGATGAAGAAATCCTCCCTCCTGACTGTTGCAGTCTTAAATGGCACCTGCATCCTCTCGATGGATGGAAATGATCCTCTCAGATGGCTGGAAGCCCACCTTATCGTCTAAGGAAGGTGACGAGGTCTGACGGCTATAAAAAGCCCTTGAGACATACTCCAAAGAGACGCTCTCTCCAGTACTCAAACTCGCACAAACACACCATCATTTGAGAAACCAATTGCTATTTTCTTTCTCACTGCTCGTTCCCAGTGAACCTAGTGGTCAAAAAAGCCACTCTCTATGGGCGCACTATGACCTAAAGTTACTTCATGCCGAGTGCACCTTCGAATCAAACTCACAAATCTCCTTCCCAACTTTAACTCTAGCATACTCTGTTTTTACCTTCTTTGTCTTAGAAGAAAGATTACTAACTTCAGCGTTGGAGGATAAACTGGAAAAAAAATTCTACCATTTTCCTCTGACTTTTCGTCTTTTATTGTGCTGTGTAATATCTAAGCGACACAGGATGGAGACCGAACCCGACTTCGGTGCGAACCTAAGGGAGCGTTGAGCCCGATCCATCCAAGAGTTGGATCCATAATGCATCATTGGCGCCGTCTATGGAAAGCAAAATAAAAGACCTAACCTTTATTCCATCAACATCAATCTCATCAACCAACATAGTGAATACAAGAGCACAAGCTAACATTATAGCCAAAGAGGTCACCTCCTCCGGCGATGACCATTTCGCTGGTAGCCTGGTAGGAGAGTGACCCACTCCGATCATCCTAACGATGGTAGAGCAAATGAACAAAATATCCTAGATACTCTAGGTGCTTTATAAGCACCAAGGCAAACAGAGGCAGGGGGCTCCCTCATCTTCAGCCCACACTCCGGCCTCCTGGAGAGGAGGCCAGAGGAAGAAGAAATTGGCCAAGAATGTTGTATGGCTGGGTAGTTCCAATGCCCCAGTAGCCTCAAATATTAGAAGCCATTCCATCCTAGAGGGGCGACAAAGCCATGGAAGCTCGGAAGAGAGCCTAAAATAGAGAAACCCCCGCTACTCCCAAGACGAGCAGAGGCCACCGGTTCATGAAGGAGCCTCTCGCATCACTCAACCAGCAAGCAACAGTAGCCAGCCGGCGCCACACCACTCGGTCAAACACTCAGAGTTGACAACCTATCTCAATGTGAAAAGGTCTGCAACCTCCTCACTGGTGAAGGAGAGTGTTCAAAAGATATGGAACCGCATGTTCAAAGGAGAAGTTGGCAAACACTCAAACGATTTGAAGAGATCTCCTTTCAACATGGAGATTTGGACCCAGTTGCTTCCACCAAAATTTAAAATTCTGGCCCTGAAACCTACGATGGAAGTACTAATCCCATAGATTATCTTCACCACTTCCGCACTCTGCTTAGCTTTCAAGGCCTAGAGGAGGCTTCTATGTGCCAAATTTTCCCCGTAACTCTAAAAGGAGACACCCGGATCTAATTCTATCGGCTCCTAACAAATTTAATTCAAAGTTTTTAGGACCTTACTGATAGCTTCCTGGCTTGGTCAGACACTCAGAGTTGACAACCTACCTCAATGCAAAAAGGTCTGCAACCTTCTCATTGGTGAAGAAGAATGATCAAAAGATATGAAACCGCGTGTTCAATGGAGAAGCTGCAAACACTCAAACGATCTAAAGAGATCTCCTTTCACCATAGAGATTCAAACCCAGTTGCTTCCACTGAAATTTAAAATTTTTGCCCTAGAACCCTACGACGGGAAGTACGATCCCATGGATCATCTTAATCACTTCCACAATCTGCTTAGCTTTCAGGGGCTAGAGGAGGCTTCTATGTGCCAATTCTTCCTTGTCACTCTAAAAGGAGATGCCCTGATCTAATTCTATCAGCTCCTAACGAATACAATTCGGAGTTTTTAGGACCTTACTGGTAGCTTCCTGACTCAGTACGCCTTCGGTCGCCGCAAGGAGAAGCAACCATGACACCTTGCCCACGTCAAAAGAAGGTCAGGCAAGGGCCTGAGGAAGTTCCTAGCATAGTTTACCCTTAAAGCTCGGAAGATACCCAGGCTCACTGACAAGGAGAAACTCAGCAGTTTCATTTTTGCTCTGGGTCTATGTAACATTTTTAAACATTTGGCTCACAAGGACTAACAAACCTTCTGAGAAGTTGAATCCATCACTCGAGCCTATATAGTGATGGAGAAAGCTAATGAGGTGAAGCACGCGGAACAAGCCGATCATCCTCACTCCTTGCCAGCAGACGAAAAAAGAAAAAATAGGGGCCACGACAACCCCCGAAGGAAGCAACCCAAAATTGAGCGGCCGGTATGGAGGGAGTTCAGGCCTATAAACCTGACTCCATCGAATGACTCTCGGGCAAACATCCTCATACAGATCAGAGAGAAGAAATTCGTAAAATGGCCAAAGTCGATGAAAAACCCAGAAGGAGGAGATTCGACGAAGTACTGCGACTTCTATCGATCTTCGAGTCATAGCACAAAAGACTGCCAGACTTTGTAGAGAAAGTTTGAGGAGCAAATCCGCTGGAACCACCTCATCAAGTTTCTGAGAAACCTGGGTCAGAGTCCCAGTCCCTTGGGCGAGGATAGGCCTGAGCAGTAGCAACCGAGGAACCGTGTTGCGGCTAAGGTGGTCAACGTGGTGACCACCAGGCTGCCGAAAACTCACAATGCAGATTGCCAAGAAAAGCCAACTGGGCATAAGAAGCAGAGGGTAGGAGATGATGTCATTAGTTTTAGTAACAAAGATATGGTACATGTATTCCCTCCCCCCCATACTAACCCCCTGGTTGTATTCACCATCATCTCAGATGGTACCGTAGACTACCACTTGAAATGAGTTTTTAACGATAATGAAAGTTCATGTGATATACTTTACCTCGATGATTATTTTAAATTGGGATTAAAATAAGTCAACTGAAATCGGTCAAAGGGCCACTATACGGATTGGATAATGAACCATTGACCGTCCAATGAACCATCCAGCTAGAAGTCACCTTGGGATGTATCCCAGGACAGTAAGCCGTACACTCACCTTCCTGATTGTAGACTTGCCTTCGGTGTACAATGCCATACTCGGCCGACCATACCCAATAGCATTCAGGGCCGTAACATCGATACCCCTCTTAAAAATAAAATTTTCGATAGCATGCAGTATCGGCGAAGTGTTAGGCGACCAAGTAACTAGTCAAACGTGTTACCTGTCCTAAGTCGACCCAAATGGCATCGACCAAAAGGCAAATGACCTAGACCATTGAGATGAAATAACTCTGCAGCAGGCGCAGTTCGGTGAGGCCACCGACCTCATACCCCTATATCGAGATAACCTGGATAAATGTGAACATATAGGGGGCTCGCTCGCAGAACCCCTGCGCGGCCAACTAATCAACTTCTTAAGGCATAATGCAGATGTCCTCGCATGGACGCCCGCCGATATGCCTAGGATCTCGACCGGAATAATAATCCATAAGTTGAGTTTCGATCTCTGCCATAAGCCCATCAGGCAGAAGTGGAGGAACCACTCCATTGAGAAGCTAATAACCATCAGGGAGAAAGTAAAGAAGCTGTTGATCGCTGAATTTATAAGAAAAGTCTAGTATCTGGACTGGCTCTCCAACGTGGTTCTCATCAAAAAGAGTAAGAGAAAGTAGCGGATGTGCATTGACTTCACCGACATCAATAAAACCTGCCCGAAGGACACTTCTCTTTGCCGAGAATCAATCTACTAGTGGACTCCACTTCTGGCATAAACTACTAAGTTTCACAGATGACTACTAGGGTTACAATCAGATTCGGATGAGCCTGAAAGACGAGAAGCACACTTCCTTCATGACCGACCAGGGGACCTACTGCTACAAGACCGTACCCTTTGGTTTGAAGAATGCAAACACCACTTAGATCGGC
This sequence comes from Nepenthes gracilis, assembly GCA_033239525.1. Taxonomy (NCBI): domain Eukaryota; kingdom Viridiplantae; phylum Streptophyta; class Magnoliopsida; order Caryophyllales; family Nepenthaceae; genus Nepenthes; species Nepenthes gracilis. The sequence continues at coordinate 6,887,487 of BSYO01000022.1, read as the reverse complement.
CAGAATATGGAAGTATATGTAGATGACTTGCTCGTCAAAAGTAAGACTACTAATGACCATATTCGCGATCTAACCGAAGCTTGTTTTCCGGATTTTCATTTTCCACGACCCAAACCCTATTCTAGAGAGAGAGTGCCGACCAAGAGAGAGGAGGAGATCGAAGTCTTGGAATCTGAATTCGTCCGAGAGTTAGTTATAAAGGTTGTAAATCAAGTCGAGACAAGTATTTTCATATCCACTTTTTCCTCTATTTTGATTTTTATTCGTTTTCTTCCAGATATTTTCATCCCGATACCCACCTAAATCATGAAGAAAATGTAATCCATGATTAGTACTCAAGTATTTATGGTTTATTATCCAATTCTCTTCCCGTATGGCCTGGTTTGGCTTCGCTAAACCCTAACCTGTGCATTGTTCGGGTTTCCCCCATTCCCTTCGAAATTTATGCATTTTTCCCCTCAAATATAAATCACCACGCTCTAACTATGCACATATATCGGCAGGGTGTCGGATTTTACAAGTACTGACCTATTCGCGACGTTCGGATGTTCTAAATCAATACTAATACTATTCACCTGAGCTTAATTGTGAATTTTATATGCTTCTATCGTAATTAATTGTTATATAAGCTATATCTAATCGTATATGTTTAATTGCAATCCCGGGATAATGTGTTTATGCTCCGTTTGTAAAGAAATGTGTTCCGAAGGCCCTAAAAGTGATAATTGCCTAATATGGTAAGGACTTCTAATCTTTCCTATACATTGTGACATCCATGCATCCAAATTAACTTGTAAAAAGACCCAAAGAAAAGATAATGATCGTATATGTAATCAGAGGAAAGTTCACAATCTGATATGTAATCAAATGGTTCTCCCGGATGGAGATATTGTTCAATAAAATATGGTAGACCTTCCCTCAAAAGAATAAAAAATCATGAAACGAGGACCATGAAATTTGTTACGAAAGGTAATATCCATTGGCCGGTCATTAGTATTACAGTAGAGACTTAAGAATTATCCTAACCGCGTATTGTAGTGGGTAATACTATTGGTAAGCCTTAGGATATTACTATGAAAGAACGATGACTACTTCTGAATCGCAGGAGGTTAGGGTAGCATTATTTGGCCCTATATGACCAGGTGATAGGCATACCGTTATATCACGTGGTGTTCAGCTTATTTACATGTAATGTATGATAGCTGAGAAGCTACAAGTCTAAAATATAGCCGATATGATAAATGATGGTCGAGTAGTTGCAGACCTTAAATATAACTGATGGTCGAGTAGTTGCAGACCTTAAATATAGCCGATGGTCGAGTAGTTGTAGGCTTAAAATGTAGCAGATACTTTAGAATGTGTAGAGTAACACATTCCCCTCCTCGTTCTCTCTTACCTTTAATTAGTAAGGTTTACTGACCCAGGTTTATAAAGATAAATAACCATACATAAAGTATATCCCAAAGAGAAGTAAATTATATTCCAAAGTATATTTGATCATGTTCTCGTTTATGCATCTCTTTCATGATTATGTCTCTTTCCCTTATCTTCGCTTATATTGTCTATCGCTTTTGATTATGATGTACTTGTTAAACTGTTAACTCACCATTACTTCTTTTCCTTCCAGATGAGCAAGCTGTTATAATCGATTAGTCCAAATAGGCTGTAAGTGTAGGATAGATAGTTGATACGGATTGGAAAGCTTTCAAGGACTTAGTTTTGTTCTTTTATATAAAGTATAAATATTGTAATAATTATTTTGATACTTATGGTTATGTATATGTATGTCATGATGATCATGGATGAATAAATAGTTTTTGCTGTTCATTGATAGCTGTAGTAACTTTTGCAGGTATCTTTTATGATTGTTATTCGTTCCTAGATGGCATCCTTTGTGAGTCGGCATCGTACCGGAGTTATGACGTCAGTGCCACCCATGTATTTGTTGTGGCAAATGGGATCATGTGTGTATGTTGTATGTATGTTATGGATTCTGTATAAGATTTTTTATATGTTTTGTATTTGACGGACGTCTATTTTATAGACAAAATTCTGTCAAATTTTTGATAGAATTTTTGATCCGTCACACTTTCTTCAAAACCATGAGGGGAACGAAGGCAAACAGGTTTCAATGAACGGCAAAATGTCAAGCCGCCTTCGACAAACTGAAAGAGTACCTGCCCAGCCCTCCACTCCTAATGTCGCCAAGAGAGGGTGAGAAGTTGTACCTATACTTAGCTATTTCAGAGGCAGCGTTGAGCTCCATCTTGATATGTCAGGATTCTGACGTGTAGCGGCCAGTTTACTACAACAGCAAAATGTTGACTGGCGCCGAGACTTGTTACCCCAATGTCGAGAAGATTGTGTTGGCACTCGTCTTCTCAGCCAAAAAACTGTGGCCCTACTTCCAGTCGCACCGGATAATTATCCTGACTGACCAGCCATTAAAAGGCATCCTATAAAAGCCCGATGTCTCAAGGCGGCTGGTTAAGTGAGCCATCGAATTATGAGAGTTTAACATTAAATTCAGGCTAAGGTTGGCCATCAAGGGGTAGGAGCTGGCCGACTTCATCATCGAAACCACGACCCCAATCCCTGATATGGACTACACCGGCGATGCCAACCACCGAATCGAAGTGACAGATTGGGTTGTTTATATGGATGGCTCGCCAACAAACTTGGGCAGTGGAGCTAAAGTGATTTTGAGGACCCCCGACAAGTTTGAAGTAAAATATTCCTTGAAGCTTAAGTTCCCAACTGCAAATAATGTGGCCGAATATGAAGCCCTACATACAAGTTTGTGGCTTGCTAAGGAATGCTCGGATAGACACTTGACTGTCTATCGTAATTCAGAGCTAGTCGTCAACTAGATTCATGGAAATTTGGAGGTGTTCAACCCTCTACTAGCTAGATACCTTGCTAAGGCAAAAAGTGCGATCCAAAGGTTTGACAAGTTCGATGTAGTTCACATCCCAAGGGTTAAAAACTGGAAGGCCGACTAGCTTACAAAGGCGGCAGTGGCAGATCATTCAAAACAGTACTCAAGGGACATGCGAGAAGTCTTGATCACTCCTAGTATAGATGACCAAGAAGTGATGCAGTCTTCAACGGTGAAAATTGGATGTCACCCTACTAGAGGCACCTCACAGATGAATCCCTACCCGAAAATCTAAACAAGGCGAATTACACATTGAGCGACGACCGACTGGTATACCATCATTGATGAAAAAATATACCGCCCAAGGTTCTTGACCCCTTACCTCCGATGCCTTACACCGGAAGAGGCCAATTACACATTGAGCGAGGTCCACCTCAGAATTTGTGGGTCACACATTGACGGCAAGAACCTTGCCTTCAAGGAAGTGTGCCAAGGGTACTACAGGCCAACCATGAAAAAGGACGCCGTAGAGTTTGTAAAAAGATGCGAGAATTGCCAAGCCCATGACAACCTTCACCATCAACCGCCCACGAAGCTAAGAGCCCTCCAGGCACACTGGTCGTTCACACAATAGGGACTCGATATTCTTGGTCTCTTTTCCATTGCGTCCAGATAGAGGAAATTCATCATGGTAGGCATCAACTACTTCATGAAGTGGGTCAATGCCACCCTGTTAGCCCGAATAACTTAGTAGAATGTCACAGAATTCATCCGACTGAACATAGTATGAAGATTTGGGATTTCCAAGGTCATCGTAACCGACAATGGAACCCAATTCACCGGCAAGTGATTCACTAAGTATTATATCAATTTGGGCATCAGATTGGTCCACACTTCGGTAGTATATCTACAGGTAAACGAACAAGTGAAGGTCACCAACCGGATACTACTGCACGGACTAAAGACCAAGTTAGAAGACGTAGGGGCTCTTGGGTGGACGAGCTGCCCTCTGTGTTGTGATCTTACAAAACAACACCCAAAGAGCTGATGTACAAAACACCTTTCAGTCTCTACTACAGAATTGAGGCTGTAATCCCGGTCTAGATCGGGCTCCTAAGTCTCCTGGTCGAAACCGTTGACCCACTTGGCAACTCCCAACAGCTCAAAGAGCACTTAGATCTGTTGGAGGAAGTGCGGGGCATGGCCAGGATGCGCACGACCGTCTACCAACAACAAATTTTTGGTATTACAACAAGAAAGTAAAGACGTGGCAATTCGAGGTGGAAAGCCCAGTCCTACGAAGTATAGAGGCCACTGGCAACGTAGCCAATAGAAACATAGTCTCCCTAAATTGAGAAGGTTTGTTTTTCATCTCAGCCGTACTGCGGAACAGAGAGTACAAACTTCGAACTCAGAATGACAAGCTAGTTCCAAGGACGTGGAATGTTGTCCATCTGAAAAGGTATTGCCAATAAGGTTCGCACCAAGACCAGGTAAGTCACGAGTGCGCTAAAGATTGCATGTAATATTGTACCACATTTAATAAAATAATTCAATTTTTACATATTTCTATGGTTTCTATTTCTTTTTCTTTCTCATGTGAATTCTTACGTGAAATTGTATAAAAATAGACAATTTACACTACCCCAAAATCGGGTAGACTTTCATTCACCTGTAATTAAACCTTGGTTCCATACCAAGTGGCCTGTATGCGGTCGAATTTAATCTTGGTACTATACCGAGCGGCCCATAAACAGTCGGATTAAACCTTGATCCCATACCAAACAGCCCATGAGTGGTCAGATTAAATCTCGATCCCAAATCGAGTAGCCTATAAGCGGTCGGATTAAACCTCGATCCCATACCGAGTGGCCCATAAGTGGTCAAATTAAACCTTGATCCTGTACCAAGCCGCCAGTTTGCGGTCAAATAAGAAACCTTAGGAGGCTTTCACAGCACATGTGCGATGATCTCTTTCCACAGGAAATAACACTGTCAGTATGCAATGGTCAATAAATTGGAGATAAGCATGAAAGAATGTCGCATGCTCCAACATTGAGCAAGCTGCCCGGAATTACGATCTAGGTGCTACCATCCGAAACAAAAGTATTATCAAACCAAGAAAGATAATATATATGCTACCGGTTTATATTCACAAAAATACACAATGCACAAGGCAGCATCAAACGGCATAGTTATGCTTTTAGGGGCATTCAAAGGCCCCATGGGTACAAGAAGTTATCCACACCTATGATTTGTCTAGGTGACTTCCCTACGATGGATGATCCCCTGGGGGACGTGGCGCTGGTCTTCGGCCACGCCTGACTACGTATCCAATCAGCTTTGATTGATGAGAAACTCTAGCATTCCTTCAATCCAAAAATCGGACAGGGAAATAGGGGTCCACCAAAAAAACAATCCTCTGATTGAAATGGATCCCCACCAAGAAGCCATCTCCTCAGGACGACGCCTTGTCCTCAGTTTTCCTTCAAGTGTCGCAACCTTCTCTATGGCCCGGGCATGAGCTTTAGAAACTTCCTACAGCCTAGCATTAGACTCCAACAGGGCTTGGTCGAGGTAGTTAGCCTACGTTTGACTCTACAACGAGTCTCTAACCACAAAGTTAATATGGTGCTCCATCTCTTCTGCCACATGCTCAATCTGAGTCCGCATCATATGGGAAACTTTATCTCCCTATGAAGATAGAAAATCGTCCAAACTATAAGGTATCCTCACAGGCTGGCAAGCGAAAAAGGAGTCCACAGAAGGGAACAACTAACGGTTATCTGTACGGCTACGCAACAAAACAGATATACCTGGCGAGAGGAATCAATAGACTTAGGGCATGTAGCTGCCCTCAAGATGCCCTAGGGTTCGAGTTGTGGCAGGCTCGGGTGCTGCCATTCCTCAACAGCGACCTCATCAGCGGAGTCCTCATCATCGTCTTCAGTCTGTATCCTCCCGTCACTGCTCTCCTCTTCTAAGGAGGGATCTGGCGAAGGAGATGACGACGCCTCCCATCCCAAACCAAGCAAAGTCGAAAGATCGATCGTGTCTCCATCAGCCATTGTGAAAGCAAAAGGACTGTGAGGGGCAATAATGAACTAAATTGCAGAAGATGCCGCTCTTAAATAGGCAACACTTTTACCGAAAACGACGCAATTGTAGAAATCGAAGGGTTGCGTCGCTTCTATGTGAAGCGATGTGTGTCCTCACCTTATCGAATCTGCATGCTGCGCCATAACACAGTTGTCACATCATGTCATTGGGCAGCTTGCGACGACCCAAACACAATAAGGGTCCGGAATACGAAAGTAAGCTTGCCCGGCTGACTGGCCAGCGCAAAAAAACAAGATAGCACATAAACAGAGAAATCCGCATATTCATGAAATGATTTTCTTTTCATTACTGAATATTGCTATATAAACGGTTGATACAAGGAAGGAGAAATAAAATCTGAAAAAACAAAAATGTCCCGGCTATGGCAGGGAGCTTCTTTGAGGACGTGAGAAGGGCTCCCCTTCTCCTTGGGAGAAGTCAGTCAAGTGGTCACGCTCCAGAGCCATGCGGTTCATGGGGTTGAAGAAGCCAACCAGAAAATTTGGCACCACCATGGTGACAATCCATCTATAGAGGTGAATACCCTCCTAAAGCCTAGCATTCAGCACTTGGCTCACCTCCTTTGGATGTAGACGGGTAGTCAACTCACCCTTAAGCTTAGCATTCTTTACTTAAAGTTTGTTCGCCAGCTTCTCGGCGTTGATGGCCCGAGTCTCCATCCCACTCAACCTCTCCTTTAGCTTAGCCAACTCCACCCAGAGGGCAACAGCCTCCTCTCAATCTTGCTCGGCCTGAGCAGCAGCAGCACTCTAATGGCTCAGGAGCCCCTCTAATTGGAGAATTTTCTCCTCTTGTGCGTCAATCATCTCGGCCCACTGGCGCAAGCCCTTTATCATGGTGCCTACAATCTTCTAGTCCTGCAATTCCAATAAATAGAAAGATAAGAATGGTCAAACCATTCCGGGAAGATAGAAAGGAAAGAGGGGCCTTCTTCAAAGAAGTAGCGTGATGCATTTGCGCTTCTTCTTCCTGGCCGGATCAAGTGCCTCAACGCTTGGATCTGGGTGGTTCTCTGACGGGCAAGTTGGAAGGCTAACCGTAGCAGCCTCTAGGACCAACTCCGCAATGGCAGCCATTTCCTCAGCGACACAAGTTCCCTCCATAGCGACCTCCACAAAGGCAGCGTCCAAGAGGCTCGTCACCACAGGGAGCAAGATGGCAGGAAAATTGATCTTGTTAGCACCCGCCGGCGATTCTGTTGCTGACTCTGTCTGCTCTCCGGAAACTAGTTCTACCGGCTACGCAATGAACGGCTCCTCCAGCCCTCCGGCTATTGGCCCCGGCGGCTCTCCCTCTACCAGCACAACCAATACCGCAAATGCACTTGATGGCGGCGGTTCGATGATAGGGCCTCCAGTGGCGACTCCTGTAGTGCCCAAATCCAAAAGAATGATAGGAGTCTCAACCTAGGACTGCTCGCCAACACCCTCCAGGTGCTCGGCCATGCGAACATCAGTGGCAGTGGAGGATGAGGAAGAAAGCGGAGCCGGTGCAACCTGCTTCCAAAAAGGGCTCCTAGAAGGATCCCCAATAATAGGCATGGATGGCGCAAGGTGAGGAGCCTTTTCCTTCTAGACCGGCAAGTGCGGGCCCCAATAGGCTCGCTTGATCTCCACGGGAGACACAAGGTGGTCCCTCCTAAACTCATCTGAATGTGCCCAAACGAATGCTACCGGTGGCTCAACGGCCTCCACCTCCTCTCATGAAGGCCTCCCAATGAGGATTTCAGGTACGCTACCCCAATCCCTAGACAAGTGCCAGTCGTGAAAGATCCTAACAAAGAAGAACTGATCCTTCCGATTCTTCACAGACTCGTAGATAGAGTGGTTGATACGTATCTCCCTGGGGAGAGCAAGTCCAGTCCTAAAAATGATCCTCCCCGCCGCCACAAACAGCATCCTTAAGTGGTGATGGAAGAATATACACAAAGAGTAAAGATAACGCATGGCATTGGTATGGAGCCTCACAACAAGGACTCTAAAGGCTTGAAAGATGTCAAGCAACTTCTCAAGAATGGGGGTGTGAAGCCCACTCCACAGGTGAGCCTCGTAGCGAGCCCTGTCTTACTTCCCTGGAATAGCGAACAAGATCGATGGTAGGATGTTAACTGTATGTACAAAACCTTGACATCATGGGAGTTAAGAATAGAAGGGATCATATCGACAAAGAGAGGCATGGAAGCCAATAAGGGAAAATATAGGCACAGGAAGTCGAAGGAACATAGAAAAGAAAGCAAAGTAAAATTTGAAGCTAATTGCCGGCTTTTATAAATAGATTTTCCATCAAAACGAAGCAGCGCCTCGAAAAGGTGTGGCAATCATGGCCAGCCATGTGTCAACACCAGAGATAGTGGGGTCAAGTCAGTCAACTGACTGATGTCAACACCAGAGATTCCAATAGTTGGTCAATTAAGCCGTTCAACTAACATTCCGGCACTGCTCCGCTCTCCAGATTCCAGTAGTTGGTCAACGAAGTCGGTCAACTGACATTTCGGTTCTGCTCTGCTCTCCAGATTTCAGTGACTTGATCAACAAAGCCGGTTAACTATTTCCTCGCTTCCTTTGACCATACCTCCAAGATTTTGATAGTTCCGTCTATCAAGCTACCAGACTGGGACCCACAACTCCTCGGCCATTCTGGAGCACAAAAATAATAATAATAATAATAACAATAATAACAAACTGTGCACAACGACTAAAGATAGAAAGGCAACTAACGAATTGTTCATATAAATAGTCGTAAATTTTCTCATTAAACCTTCTCCTTACAAGTTACATAGCCTTAAGAGGCCAATGTACACTGAAGCAATAGTAACGGAAAAGAGGGAAGGGAGAAACACATAAGAAAGTGACCCGGCCCGAAGGCCATTCTCCATTTCAGCGAACTCTTGAGCAAAAGGTTGAGATTTGAATGCGGGCTCAAATATTGTCAGCTGGGTGACCAAACAGTTTACCTGCACGAAAAGGGGTGACCAAAGTGGATACCTGCACGAAAATGGGTGACCAAAGTGGCCACCTACATGAAAAGGAGCGACCAAAGCAGGCCAAATACCATGACTCGAGACAGTAGAGAGCACAAACGGCCTAAGCTTAGAACTGACGATCGGAGCTGCACTTGGAGCGATGTCTAGCTCCCGCACCATTTCACTAATTAACGAGGGGGATGATGCGGAGAGAAGCGTTGTAAGCTCCTAATTTATAGTACACGGGGAAGTAAGTAGAACGCTAAACGCCAAAGGACCGCCAACTTGGCGAACCTGTAGAAAATCATGAAACAGGGGAGTCACACCGAGAACAGTAAAAAAGGAAATCTGGGTTAGACCTGAGAAGATAACATGTAGTTTTTTTTTATATATATGGAGAATAGACTCTTTGGTTTTTTTATATAGTATTAAATGTTATGAGACTTGTATTCAAATATTTATGGGCCCTTTAGATATTTTATTTGTTAAAGTAACATATATCCTTTCTGTATCATGGGCTTTGTATTTATGGCAACAATAGGTTCATCTTGGGATTGGTTGAGTAACTTCCAAAGAAATAATTTGAGACGCTAATATCATTATTAGGTAACTATTTTCATTATAAAAAGTCAATATTTTTAAAAATAACTATCACATTTTTAAATATAAATTTAATAGGATCTCATGGAGCGATTATATTTATTGAAGTCTTAATATTAAATCACGCATCATTAATTTTATGGTCTAAGTGGTTTTCTTAAAATTTATGGCTATTGTGGTTTACTAGCTGGTATTTGCCATTTGACTCTGGTCAATAAGTCCTACTAATCTTACGCTTTGTCCAACTTGTTAATATTGCACACTCGTAAGCCTTTCAATACTTTGGTCTTTTGCGTTGCGATTCTAATAATTGGCATATAGCCAAAGTTAGTTTGATAGGTTCGTAACTCAATAATTTGGTAAGATGATCACTTTCAGCTTACAAATATAAAATCTTTAAATATTTTAACTGAAATCTTACTGTTCATTTAATAAACTTGTCCAAGAGCAATTTCAAAGTGACAAATAAAACTCATTCGGACTTATATTTATCAATTTAGAAATTGCATTGTAAAGTTGCCTTTGATACTTTTTTAATTTGTCCTAAAGAATATATCATCAAATTTATTTGAGGTGTTCAGGCAAATGAACTGTCACTTATATCTAACCTGTTTTTTTGTCTCTTGACTTTTTTTCCTTTCATTTTTTTTCTTTTTTTTGCATTTTAAGATATATAATGGCATAATTTTATAACTTTAAATTTGTGGTCCCAATGGATTTTTATTTATAAAAAGATAACTCATAAGTCAAAAAAGCTAAAAAAAACTCTGTGATCATGTAGCGTAGGGAACCCTCAATTTCTTTCCCTTACTGTTAACCTTTTGACATTGAAGATATAAGCCACCCTTACTTTTAACAAAAAAATATATATTTTTTATATATGTAGATATAAATAAATGAAATATAAAAAAAATATAATAATAAAAAAATATAAAAATAATGATATATAAAAATATATAAAAGCTAATAATTAATAAAAATCTTACAAGTGAAGAACGAATATCAACAATCGGTTTATAAATATTTTTCTATAATCTTAAATCGTCTGCCACCGTTTAAACCTATAAGTAGATTGATTATATATTTTTCTTTATAAATTGGGTTAAATATCACTTTTATAATACGTGAATATTAGGGTTGATGTCCAATTTTACTATTAATATACTTGAATTTATTTAAATATATTTCCTTAGTTCTCTATAATAGTTCTCATTAGTCAAAATAAAAATTATACAATAAATAATAAATATACATTTTTTTAAAAAATAAATAATTTTCACAAATTAAAAGTATAATATTTCGTCAAATACTTATATAAAAAAATGTGCAGTATCAAATATCTAAAGATTTCTAAATATGTTAACAATTTCAAAATATAAGATACAAGCCTTTAGATCCCAAGAACTTTAAATATATAGACATAAATGCAGAATAAAGTTATGAGGGATAAATAATGGTCACATGCAATTACATTAAAATAAAAATTAAATGAAATAAATGTAAGATTTTAACCAAAAAAAGAAGAAGCTTAAATATACTTGTTTTAGCCAAAATATTATCAAGACATGTCCCAAAATCATTTTAAAATCAACTTCCTTCGCTTCTCTATCCTCTTTTCTCTCTTCTTTTCACTTATTTCTCTCTCCCGTCTCAAGTATCAGTAGAAAACAATCTAAAATCATGAACAAATCAATTATATAGACAGACTAGCATATAAATATCAATTGTATGTTTATCAAACACAGATAAAATACACGTAGACACAAGTATTACACATCCGCACACAAGCATTACTTATACTACTAAGACAAGCATGGGTGAGCTTTCACTATACATGAGTATCACTCATACTGCTAAGCCACATATGAGCATGTCTCCACCACGCATAAGCACCATCCACACTGTTAGGTTACGCTTGAGAATGGCACATGCTGGGTGAAGCGTCAACCCACTTCCATCAAATATTTAGTTTTTCTTCCAAACACAATTAATTTTTAAAATTATCCCTAAATAATTGAATTTAGACGTCATAATATATAAGTTAGGAATCAAGTATTATAACCAAACTTGCTTTTAAAACCAATTGTTGATTGGATATATTGGCATACAATGTTGTTGTACAATCCAAATCCTCAAATTAGAGTAAATCATTTAATTAGCGGTTGGCTGGGTTACATAGTGGCGATAATAATAGAAAAGGCAATCATGAAGACTTAATCAGTGGCCGATTAGGTTATATCTCAAGACAAAGTTTTATAGACACTTATTTTCCATTCAAGAGGCATAAAACAATTTAAGTTTTCAATTCCATGAGTCCAACAACAGGAACATATTGCGCACGAAACTCGTTCTCCACAAGCCTCCTCTTAAAGAAGGTTTCGGCATCTGTAACCAATGAACTCCGCTCTGCATGAAGAGTTAATCCTCCAACCTACATATACTAGTTCTTTTAGCACGTTAATGCTTTGAACATTAAAAGAGACCACTGGAAGATATCCCAACCATATTCTATTGCTTGTATTTAAGGTGTGCAGAACTTGTATTTTATTGGTACAATACTTGTTTTATAATTCTGTGGATATAATCTAATTTCGTTGTACACATCTTATTTTTTGGATAGAATCTAAAGATAGGTTAAAATTAATTATTTTAAAATAATTAGATCATAATCATTTATTTAAAAATAAATGATTAAAATTAGAAGAATAAATACTTTTATCTGTTTAAAAAACGGAGCTTCCCTCAATCCGTTGACAAAGAGAACATTTAGAATATGGAAAGGACACCAAATAGGTAATTAGCTAGAGCCTTTTTATTTAATTGACAATTAGCTACAACTAGGAGTCCCAAAATTCAATCCTAAACCCCAATTAAAAATACCCTATAATCTCTAAACTATCTCCAAAAGATATAGTAATAAATGATAAATTATTTTAAAGTAAAACTTGTTAGGTTTTGAGTCAATTAATAATACATATGGTTTTAAAATCTCTAAAATAAAAATATTTAAGAATAAAATATCTATAATGGAGGCCTATTTGGTTAGGATGTTGAGGAATGCTTCTGACTTTTGGTTCCCTTATGCTATTGAATAAATTATTACTCCTATTTGATATTAAAATAAATATATTAAAAAAATAAAAAATTGTATTGTTTACCATTCAAAGTTCAACAAAAATACCAAAATACACTCTAAATGAAAAAATTTATAATTAATATTAATAATAACTGCTCAATTACAACTAATATCAATATCAAAATTCAGCAGCGATAAAGAGAGGTTCAATCTCTTAAGAAATAAAGATTATTTTTCAAAATTTAAATCTTTTATTTTTAAATAAACGATTATAATTTAACTACTTTTAAAAAATTAAAAGTTAGTTAAAATTGTTAGAATATGTCCGTATGACGAGACATATAATTATTAATTTATTAAATTGATTAAATAAATATGATCTTATTGATTATAATTATTAATTATTAAATCTTTTATTTTTAAATAAACGATTATAATTTAACTACTTTTAAAAAATTAAAAGTTAGTTAAAATTGTTAGAATATGTCCGTATGACGAGACATATAATTATTAATTTATTAAATTGATTAAATAAATATGATCTTATTGATTTATATATATTAAAGAGAAATTTTTTAAAAAGACATGCCTATTCAAGACGTATTCTTTACCAGAAATGATATATTATTTTCAATAGGTATATCCTTTAGAGAATAGATATATCTTTTAAAATATATTCAGTTGAGCGAATGGATATCATTTCTTAATAATTATATCTATACATGACACATTTCTTGAACAAAATGATGGACATTTTAATAATTTTAGGAATGATCATCTCTCTCTATAAAAAGATATCATTGACTATTATTTTAGAATACATAACATTTATATAACATTTTTACAAATTATAAGGAGAAGAGAGAGAAATTATCTTTTAATTCTTTGAAACAATAATAATTACGGTATTATATAAAAGTTTAACACTAATGGATACAAGTACGTAAATTTATTTTATACATGATTACTTAGTAAAAAAATTATGATAATAAAAATTCTACAAATTAAAGCATTTTATCTCACTAAAATTTTTTTCATGTGATGTCAAAGCAAATTAGTTCTAATTATCATATTTTCTTCCGACTAAAGTGATTTATGAATTGATTTCTTCTCAGCCTAACATAGCCATCCATTCTGCCGCCATACTGTTTAATTTTGTAAATAAAAAAAGTAAGGGCAGTGGCGTGAGATGAAGTTATCATCGGCGATGGTTTATGCCTACCATCATCTGCTGTTTTTCCTTCATCCTTATCCACGGCCAAAACTTTGACAGAAAATGTCATGGATGGCGGCGAATGGCGATAGGCATTGTATAAATCTAATTGTGACATCCTGTCTATTTCTGGGCGGAGTTAATAAATAAATAAGGGAAGAGTGGAATGGTTCATGCATAACAGTAGCGACAAAATTAATGGCAGAAAAGTATAAGTTTGTTTGCGGCCATTTTAAGTATATTTCCACCACACCCAAATTTTGCCGCTCATGATACGGCTATTTTCTATTGAACCCATCATCGTTTTGTTGTCTACTGATATGAACACTTACCATATTTGGCGCCCAAATAGATCGCAGAAGATTGGTTGCCGTCGGTTGCAATCCGTCTATTATCATAATTCGTGCCATTTAAACAAATCATCTTATTTTCGACCTCTATCGATTCAAACAAGTCACAACACCTGACACAACAACTTTCTGATACCACTTGTTGGGAATTGACTACGTATGTCAACCGCAAGGAAATACAAAATAAATAATACCAAACACACAACAATCAATCACTAGTAATAAAGGCACGATTTTTACGTGGAAATCTTCCTATTGAACGAGAGAGAAAAACTACGGGATGCTGAATCCGAACTTTTTCACTAGCAACAGTTTATCGGTTACACAAATTACAAATGTCAAGGGTGACAATTCATTGTTTCAAACAGCCCGTACAAGAAATATAAAGTGAAAGAGTAGAGATAAAACTCGACAGATATTATTCTTAACGGCAAGAACTTTGTACGTGTGATTAGCAAATCCTAAAACTTGATTCAAAACCCAACCGGATACTCAAATCTTCCTCTTCTCATTTTTCTCTCTCTTTCTCTTCTTTTCTTTCTCAGAAACGGCGCTAAAAACTGATCAATCAAACTTTAAAACGCAAGATGCGCATTTTATAAAACCGGCGCTCGAGCGCCATCCGGGAGCTGATCGAGCGCTCGGTTCTAGAATTTGAACTCGAGTGTAATTCAGGAAAGATCGAGCACGATACTACTGAAAAGTGCACACCTCGAGCGCCCAACAAGCGCAACTCAAGCATTCATCATACGGTGAGAATATTTGCCTCTATCCACCACGATAAGTATGGGCCCATATAGAAATGACCCATAAACCAACATATGAACACTCGCCATATTTGGCGCCAAAATAGATCGGAGAAGATTGGTTGCCGTCGGTTGCAATCCGTCTATTGTCAGTTTAATAGGCGATGGTTGAAACCGATAATGTCGACGGTTGGCAGCGGCAGTGGGAGCGACGCCGATTATTTGCCATTTCTGGTGCCGAAAGAGAAAGGAAAGTGGAGGAATTGAATCAAAGATGTGGAAGAAGGAAAAACAGGAAAAATATAAATAAAAAAAGAAATAATATATATATATATATATATATATATATCATTAGTTTCAAATGATTGGGCTTGTTTGCCCAGACAGCTCTCGGGCTATGATACTAAAACAGGAAATAAGTTTATATAATATTATATTATATACTTGATGATTGTTTATGTGATATTTGTATTATGTGAAATTTGCTAAAGATATTATACATATTTAGATTTATGTGGAGATTAATTATAATATTTTATAAAGTAATTATGATTAAATATTTATATATGATATATTTAGGTAACCGTCAAAGTGACCTGATTATAGTATTTTAGAAATAATCATTGAATGAAAAATTAATATAATTATCCAATATATTAATTTAATTACTTTGTAAATTTAAAGTATTATAATTTTTTGATTAGTAGATATTATAATAGGTTCAAAGGTGTATCAACTTATACGTGATTGATTAATTAAATAGGATAATTAATAAGTATTCATTAGTTTAAATAAGATTATAAATACCAAAACATAACAGGCTTATTTAAATTTTAAAATATTATTAATTATTTCTGTAAGTAACTGAGAATCACTATAATAGCCAATTAGTTATTATAATTACACTCAAAGGTGAATTATAATGACACTATTTATATTTTATATTCCTTCTATTTTATTAATTCAAAGTATTAATATTAAGCATGTTAATTTATTACAGTATTTATTCCGATTTCGTTACATTTTTACGCTTCTTTTTTTCGATATTTAATGAAACTATTTTTTTATTAGTTTGAGTAAATTCAATTTTATCTTGGTGTACTGGATCTTGATATTGTATTATAATTAGATAAGCCTACTACTATTATTGATTCAAACAGTGATGAGAAAAAATTTTATTTTAGAGTATGAAAAAAAATCAAATAGAATAAGTATGATATTTATAAGAATGACCATGCCAAATATTAAATTTATACTTTTTGAAACTGAAAATGCTAAGAATTTGTTAAAAATTATTGAAAATCGTTTCCGGTCTGCTAATAAATCTCTTACTGAAACACTGATAGCAAAACTTACTTCCATTAAATTTGATGGTACTCAAGGAATGTATAAGCACATTCTTGAGATGACCAATTTGGCTGCCAAACTTAAAACCCTTGGTGTAGATATGAACGAATCATTCATTATTCGGTTTATAATGAATTATCTTCCTCTTCGATAAAGGTAAGGGTCTTTTCAAATTTATTATAACATTATTAAAGATAAATAAAATGTTAATAAATTGAAAAATATGTTGGTTCAAGATGAGGCAAGACTCAAATAATAAGAAATTTATTTAATAAATTTAACGAGTTATAGTGGTAAAGAAAAAAAGAAAAGAAAAAGAGAAAGTATTAAAGTTGGACTATCAAAAGAAAAGGAGTCGCATTTTGGTACGAGAACTCAAAAGAAGGAAAGTAATATAAAGTGTCACTTCTATAAAAAAGTGAGATACTTTATGAAAGATTACTATAAAAGAAATGCTTAGTTCGAAAGGAAATGTGAGCATTTGACTTATATTTGTTTTGAATCAAACATAATTGAAGTTCCTTCAATACCTGATGGTTCAATTCAGGTTCTAGCATTTATGTGTTTAAATCGATATATGGGTTCCTTACAACCCAATTCTTAAACTAAAATGATAATTTTATTATTGTAAAAAATGGTGTCAAAATTTCTATTTCTACTGTTGAAACTTTTCGTTTATTTTTTAATATTGAAATATATTTAGATTTGTTGAAAATACTTTATATACTTTCAATTTTTAGAAATCTTATTTTTATTTTTAAATTTGATATTCAAGGCTACTCTTTAAAGTTTAAAAATAAAAAAGTAAACATATATAAAAATAAAATCTTTTTTGGTTCAGAAACTTTTTCTGATGGCCTCTATAAAATGAATTTTAACCAAAATTTTATTGAGACTCTTTTGACTCTGCATCATAATATAGGAATAAAATATAATCATATGAATAAGAACTCTTCTTTCTTGTGGTACAAAATATTATGTTATATATCTAAAAATCATATAAAAAAGTTGATAAATGAAAGAATATTACATAATTTTGATTTTTTCGATCTTGAAATATGTGTAGATTGTATTAAAGAAAAACAAATAAAATATACAAAGAAGGGTGTCACGAGAAATTTAAAATTTTTAAAGATTATTCATACAGATATTTGTGGGTATTTTGATTCTTCATCTTTAGGAGGAGAAAAATATTTCATCGCTTTTATCGATATTTTTAACGTTATTGTTATATTTCTTTATTGTATAAAAATCTCAAATTGTAAAACTTTTTTAGATATATATTATTAATGTTAAAAGGCAATTAAATAAAAGTATAAAAGTTATTCGATGTGATAGAGATGGTGAATATTATAATAAATATAATGTATCAGGATAATATCCTGGCCTTTTGCTAGGCTGTTAAAAAGTATGACATATATGCACAATATATTATGCCAAGGATGCCACAGTAGAATGGTGTTATTAAACGGTGCAATCGTACATTATTGAATATGATTATGAGTATATTGAGTTATTTTTCTTTACCTAAATTTTTATGGATGGAAGCCATTAAGACTATTATTTATATTCTTAACCGAGCTTCTAATAAAAAAATTTTAAAAACTCCTTTTGAGTTATTAATTGGAAGAAAACTGAGTATTCAATACCTACATATTTGAATGTATCTAACAGATGTTAGAATGCATAATCTATAAGAAAAGAAATTAAATTTTAAAATCGTTAGTAGATACTTTATTTGTTATCTAGAGAAATCTAAATAGTATATATTTTACTATTTTAATCATAATACAAAAATAATAGAAATCAATAATACTAAATTTTTTCAGAATGGTAAAATCAGTAGGAGTGATATTTCACAAAATATGGATATCAAAGAAATCATGGTACAAGTTCTTAGATTAATAATTTTTAAAAAAATTATTATTTTAACTGTTATTAAATAATAAATTGATAATTCTATCATCCATAATAAGAATATCACCATTGAATGTAATGTAAAATAATCACAATAAGTAGTATTAAGAAGATCTCATTGAGAAAGGAGATTTGCTATTTTAAATAATTATAAATCTAATTTATTTATAAAAATCTGAACATGATATAGAAATATATGATGATCCGATTGCTTTCCAACAAATCATAAAAAGAAGTGATTTTTTTAAATGGATTGATGCCATGAAGGATAAATTAAAATTAATGGTACATAATAAAGTTTGAGATCTTGTCAAATTGCCTGAGAGTTGTAGAACAGTTGGCTATAAATAGGTATTTAAAAATTAAACGTGAGTCTAAAAGAAATATCGAACAATATAAAGTTAGACTTGTAGCTAAAGATTATATTCAAAAAGGTAACATTGATTATAATGAGACTTTTTTTTTCCAATTTCTAAGAACGATTCCTTAAGAATCATAATGACATTCATAACATATTTTGATTTAGAGTTGCACCAAATTAATATAAAGACTTCTTTTCTAAATGAAGGTTTAAAAGAAGAAGTTTACATGGAATAACCTAAATCATTTTCAATTAAAGGATAAGAGAACTTAGTTTATAAATTAAAAAAATTAATATATAGATTTAAACAAGTCTCACGATAATGGTACCTTAAATTTTATAATATTATTTTATCTTTAAATTTTATAGAAAATACTAATGATTAGTGCATATACCTGAAAATTAGTGTGAGTAAATTTATATTTTTGGTTCTATATGTCGATAATATATTACTTATAAGTAGTGATTTTGGGTTGTTATATGAGATTAAGGGTTATCTTTTTAAAAATTTTAATATGAAAAATATGGGTAAAACAACTTATATTATAAGAATAGAATATTATGAAATAGATCATATGGATTATTGAGATTATCTAAAAAATGATATATCCAGAAAATTTAAGAAAAATTTGGGATGGAGAGTTGTGCAACAAGTATTACTTTAATCCAAAAAGGTGACAAATTTAATTTTATACAATGTTCACAAAATGAATAGGAACGAAATCAAATAAATGATATTCCTTTTACGTCTGCTGTAAAAAATTTAATATATATACAAATTTACACCAGATCAGATATAAGTTTCACAATTGGTATGTTCGAATGATATCAATGTAATCCTGGTATGGATAACTGAAAAGTTGTAACAAAATCGATGAGATACTTGTAAAGAATTAAATACTACATACTTACCTATAAGAAATCCGATCATTTTGAATTGATAGGATAATCAGATTCAAATTATGTTGAATATTTAGATACTAGAAAGTCTACATCCTGATATATTTTTCTTTTAGCTAAAGAAGTTATTTCATAAAAAAGTACAAATCAATATGTGATTACTGTGTCCACGATAAAAATGAAATTTGTAGCATATTTTGAAACCACTATACATACATTATAGTTACAAAATTTTATTTCAGGATTTGAAATTATTGATAGTATAGCCAGATCGCTAAAAATTTATTGTGATAATTTCACAGTAATTTTTTCTTAAACAATGATAAATATTCAAAGGGTATTAAGTATATAAAAATTAAATATCTTACTATTAAAAGTAAAATTTAGAAATAAAAGGTATTAATAGAGCATATTAATATTAAACTTATGATTGTAAATCCATTAACTAATGGTTTTACCTCTAAAAGTATTTATAAATAATGTTGACAGTATGAGCCTTTGTCATTACCCACGATATAATAATATTGCTCTAACATTTGAGAGATCTCACATAATATATTTTTGGTATCTCATGTTTATTCAATATTATTCGAATTTAAAGTTTTTAATTAATGATGACAGGAATAGTCTCTCACTAAGATATTATTATTGGACCGTATGATATTACTCATTTAAGATTTAATCATGCAATTTATAGGTGTTGTAGTACATGAAGAAAATTATGTTACATGATGATGTGGAACCGTCATGACTTGTATTTATCGATTACTTGATTATAGTATTATGACATATAAACTATTAGAGGTAAAAATATTGCGTGCTTAAAGTTTATTTTAATTAATTTTGATAAATATTATTATCATATGAGCCAAGTGAGAGAATATTAGAAATATTTCCTATATGACGAAATATATGAATTATTAATTTATTAAATTAATTAAATAAATACGATACTATTGGTTTATATATATTAAAGATAAATTTTCTAAAAAGACACAACCGTTCAAAACGTACCCTTTGATTAAAATAATATATTATTTTTTAATAGGTATGTTTTTTAATGAATAGATATGTCTTTTTAAGATATACTCGTTGAGCGAATGAATATCACTTTTTAATAATTATATCTATTCATGACATATCTTTTTGACGAAAGGAGGAGCATTTTAATAATTTTAGAAATGATTCTCTCTTCCTCTATAAAAGGATGTCACCATCATTTTGGAATATACAAAATTTGTATAACGTTTCTACCAATCATAAGAAAAAGAGATAGAAATTATCTTCTAATTTTTTGATATAAGAACAATTATGATATTGTATAAAAGTTTAATGTTACTGGATCTAAGGACGTAAATTTATTTTATACATGATTAATTAGTGAAGAATTATAATAATAAAAATTTTATAAATTAAAATATTTTATCTCACTAAAATTTCTTTCAAAAATCAGTTATTAAATTATAATTATTTATTTAAAAATAAATAATTTAAATTTAAAAAAAAGACCTCTATTTTTTAAGAGATAGTGCCCTACGGGTAATAGTTTTTTTATTATATTAAATAATATTTAAAATAAAATAAATTTATTTAAAGGAAATAAATTAATATAATTATATAGACACCACCTTTTAAGTTCAATTATATACATATATATTCCACTAACGTACAAATGTACGGTCTATAACCATGTACACTCTGCTTAGATTAATAATGTACGGATAGATTATCACACCAATTAATTAATGAAAGACCTAAGACATGCAATTAAACAATTGTTTAATCCAACTTGACGTACCATAAAGCCGTACGGTTGGCCATTGCATGAAGGGCACTGTTTAAAGTCAACCAAATGTGTGATCCGAAAATCAAGTGGCCTCTCATGCATAATCCCAAATATATGGGAAAGTTTATTATCTAACTCAACTAATTTAATTATCAATTAAAAGATATAACACGTAATTGAACAATATTTATTAGAAGTTGACAAATGATAATGCCGTACTATTGGCAGGGTCTGCCGTCCATCCTTAAAAGTCAAATGTGTAATTTATCATAGTCTTTTTCCTATTATTATTAATTTAGGTGGGGATATCAATTTTTTTTAAAAAAAAAAAGGTTATATCACCGTGAATATTTATTTAGAATAATTATAGTAAATATATTATTATAGATATTATTTTATGATAATTAAAGTATTGGTTGTTATCAAATTCTGCTTCAAATTTGGGAATGAGGAGTTGCTGATTGAATTAGATATATATAGTATAATTATGGTGAAATATGATTAAAAATAATAAGATTTTTTATAATAAGTATTTTTATTTTATAAGGCAGTGATTCTTGTAGTTTCCCATAAAAATACAATTATTTTTATTCATAATGGAAAAATTATTTAAGAATATAAGTAGTACTTATAATTATATAAAAAATAAATTATCTATTTAAAAATATGTAAAAAAATGGAGTTTTAATCTATTTATACCTAGATGGATAATAATTATATACATAACAGATGATAAATTTTTTATCAAAAACTTGATATATATAAAAACAATTATGAAACTAGATTAATAATCACACCACAGTGAATTTACTTATATAACAAGGTAATAAAATGTTTGTAGAAAAAAATCAATAAGATACGATTTTATTAATAAAATGAAACTCAAAAATCAATTAGTTCCAAATAAAATTTATCCAAATTATGAACCATCAATTAAAAATTTATAATATGAGAAAAGTAAATTTTACTTATTGACAACTTAGATGTATTAGACTATAACCGACTCAGAAAAATTCGTGACTGCTTAATAATTTTTTAGATGTGCACACCTCAATGAAATTAGAATTATTGGCTTTCTCCGATTATATTTAATTAAGAGCAAACATTTTTATATTCTTTCCACCGGTAAAACTCGGCGGGCTCACATGTTGACATTAAGAAATTTCCTTAACAACATACATTAATTAAAACCCATGACTTTGGGAAAAAGTTACTTGGCTACAAATTAATTGCAATTAAGCTAATAAATAGGCTTAATCAACAAAGAATTATTTAAGCCTGGTCAGCTACTCTACTATTTCACACAAACTAAAAAATAATAATAATTGTACATTGTGCGCATGCTTTGTACTCAACTGGTCATATTATTAACAGTATAATTAGATGGGATTAAAATAGTCTTTCGATCCTACATGAGATAAATTTAAATAAAAATTTATAATAGTTTATTTGGTTGAATAGGACACTGCCTAATCTCCTAAATAGAAAATCATAATACCCCTCATTTATAGTCCAAACCAAATTAATTTGAACTGATTTATGAATATTTTTTTCAAATATTTTATTAAAATTTATTTTTATATAAAAAATTCTTGAAGTATATTATATTTTAAAAAATATGACATTTAGATAAAAATATTACCTAAATATAAATCTAAATAAAAAGCCTTTATATAAAAATTATTAATTCCATAAAAATATAATTTACTCAAATAATTTTTAAGTAAGCTATTTATTTAAAATTAATATATATATATATATATATATATATATATATATTATAATCGGGGCCGAGATAAACCATCACTTTCTAATGTAACCGTACTTAGACCCAAATATTAATTGGATTTATGATTTTGTAATGTTCACCTGTAATATTAATATATTTTGATTAAATCGTATGTATTTCAGATCAATCAAAAAGTTTGATCATAATCATCTTTGCTATAAAATTGTAGACTTAGAGTTTGCATTTGTAGAGTTAAATAAAGGATTTCGCTCAAATATTAAACATTCTCTTTCTCTTCTTATGTAAGCACTTACGTTCCTATTTTTTTAAACGACTATTGCCAACAACATGATGATGATTATAATATAGAGTAGTATTAAGAAAATATATTTTAATTATTTTTAAAATATTATTAATAATATAATATTTTATTTATTTATATATATTTATGAATAAATATTAATATATAAATAAATATCTTATTATATGAAAATAAAACTAAAATGTTTTCTTTTTAAAAAAAAAATAAAACAAATGCATAGGAAAAAGGACATGGGGTGAAATTATAAATGTCCCCAAACATCATTAGCCATATATTTGGTTGGAGATAATAGAAAATCTATTCCCTCATTATTCCTTGAGAATAGATATTTCTCTATCTTGTTACAAATTTAACAGAAAATAATTATTTTTATTATTTTCATATATGTGAGGATGCTATTCCTATATTATTATTATCACTATTTTCACCTTATTTTTCGTACTATTTTACAAATCAAATAGTAAAATACTAATTTTTGCCTTTTCTATTCAATAATCAAATATGAGAATAACAATTTTAATTCTATTCCCATCTTATTCTATTTTCTGGGAATAACTATTCTATTCCCACTTTATTCCATTCCAACAACCAAACGTACCGTAAATATTTCTTAGCTCATCATTTACCAAAAATTTATACAAAGATAGAGAATATAATGGCTTGCATACGGACTGGTGGAGCCGAATTTTTTACGATCTGACACATTTTAGTTGAATTTTATGATTAAAGTTTCCATATCTATTTTTGCATGGGTATGTGTATTATAAGGTTCAAATCTTTGATTAATTATAATTTAAATTAATTAAACTAATATAATTAAAATTAAAGTTAATGGATAATAAAAATTATATTAAAAGTTAAATTTAAATTAAATTACATCAAGTTGAGGAAGGCCCAACTGACACGCGAGCAACAAAACCCGTGGGCATCATGCCTGAGGCATGCCTGAACTGCCCCCGAGGCGCCACTGGTAGAGATTCTACGCTCGACGTACGCTTTTTCTGTGATTGAGCGCTATTACTGTATACATATTGATGGGTCATGTAGCACGGTGGGCAGACCCGACACCAAGCCCATGCGTCAATATGCTAGTGAGACTGAGGCCCAGTGATATCCAGCGAGGTGCGAGGCCTAGAAGGCACCACGACCAGCCTAGTCACAGCCCAACTCATGACGAGTAGATAAAGATAAGTACTACGCAGGCCCAACAGACAGTCCAGGTGGACTGGGCAATCGTAGCATAGGGAGCCTGGCGATCGACAGTCAGGCTGTCGCAGCATGCGCATGTATGCGGCACCTGCAACCACCAACGGGATAGACTGGTAGGTGTTCAGTAAAGATCACAAATTGTCGTACAACCGTCACAAAACGACAACTGATGTAGGCGGCCTCCAAGGTCTCCATGAAAGACAGATGAATCCTAGCGGGATAGCTGTCGACGGCCCTAGTGAAAAACTGACCTCAACAACAGCATTACAAATACCTTTCATCCCTGTCGGTAAATGGGGAGGAGAGGAGGACAATTCAAGTCATCATTAACCCAGACAGAACGATCATTGCTCTCGATTAACCAGACGAAACCAGGAGCTCTCTCTCTCTCTCAAAAAAGTTGATCTTTATTGAACACATCCACGGAGCCAAACCCTCCAACACCATTCGTGAGCCACTCCTTGTTGAGTGTATCCACCCGAGTCGAGTGCTCTGACACCATTTGTAAGCCACTCCCTATCAGGTACAACCACCGAAATCAAGCTCTCCGATATCACTCATAAGTCATTCCCTATCAAGTGCAACCAGCAGAGTCAAAGCTTCCGCCATCATTCTCATTTCCTTCACTCGCACATCACTACACTTTACATCTTTCATATTTTTCATCTGGGAAAGATATCTAATTTGAGTATCGGATAATAAATAGGAGAGTGAGTCCCATTAATTTTCTAACCTCTTATTTGTCTGTTGTGTTGTACAGAACCCAAGTTATCAGAGATGAAAATCCGATCTGCTTAAATTCGACCCACTGTAAAAAATTAAAAAAATTTCTAATCTGTATAATAACTTAAATGTACGAACGTATCACATATATATTTCGCTAACATATAAATGTACAGTCTATAACCGTGTACACTGTGCTTACATATGCGTCATTAATAATGTACGGATAGATTATCACACCAATTAATTAATGAAAGACCTTAGACATGCAATTAAACAATTGTTTAATCCAAGCTAACATAGCATAAAGCCGTACGGCTGGCATTACATGAAGGGGCACTGTTTAAAGTCATCCAAACGTATGATCCTCAAATGAAGCAGCCTCTCGTGTATAATGCCAAATATATGGGAAAGTTAATTATAACTCAACTAATTTAATTATCAATTAAGAGATATAACACGTAATTAAACAGTGTTTATTAGAAGTTGACAAATGATCATGCCGTACCATTGGTAGGGCATGCCGTCCACCCTTAAAAGTCAAATGTATGATTTATCAAAGTCTTTTTTCTATCATAAGTAGCGGGGGGGTATCAATTCTTTTTTAAAAAAAAATTTATCTTTGTCAATAGTGATATAGAGTAATCATCATAAATATATTACTATAGATATTATTCTACGATAATTAAAGCATCCGTAGTTATCAAATTTTGCTCAAAGCTAAACACCATTTAATTCAAATTTGAGCATGAGGACTTGTTGATTAAATTAGAGATACATAATATAATTAAAGTGAAGTATGAGCCCATGAGGTGCAGTGTGACTAGCTTGTATTTTATAAAAATACAATTACTTTTATTCATAACGGAGAAATAATTTAAGAGTATAAATAGTACTTATAATTATATAAAAATTAAGTAGTCTATTTAAAAATATGTGAAAAGATAGAGTTTTAATTTATTTATACCTAGATGGGTAATAACTGTGTAACAGATGATAAACTTTTTATCAAAAACTCAATATACATAAAAACAATCATGAAACTAGACTAATATATAATTTTAAATAGACTGCCACAATGAATTTACTTACACAACAAAGTAATAAAAGGTTTGTAGGAAAATAAATAATATATAATTTTATTTATAAAATGTGATGGATATACCGAAATATGGGCTGGCCCATGGTCAATAGAGGCCCAAAACGGCATACCCGACGGTCAACTTAAAAACGGCCCAACAGGATGCGAAGGCCAAAAGCTTGAAAGGTCCAAGACGGTCAATGCTACCGTCAAGACTCTAGTAGGCGGCTAACTCGCGTGTAGATGGTCAACTTGAGCGTTGACCGGAATCAATGTAGCACAGGCCAAAAATAAAAGACTTTTATGGGCCTGGCCCACTTGAGCTCACGATCCATCAGACGGCTAGCAACGGCTCTCCCAACAACTTCCACGATCTCAGCTCGCTTTCAAAATGGACATTGACAAAATCGGCGCCCTTCTCGTAAGGAAGGCGCCAGATTTTCCTAATCTCCTGCCAAATGGAAAACTCTAACGGTAAAAAACACAGAAGGAAGGTAAGCAATTTGAAAAGCCGCTGACTGCCGGGGAAGGAAACTATCGTGGCCCATATGGCAACTGGCATCAACTCTGAAAGGTAGGCCAGCCAAGAATCACGCAGGGGATCATTCATTCCAAAGGAGAAAGATTACCCTATCAACTATAAATGAGCCATGGAATTCTCCTTCCAGGCACGCTTTCTGTTACGCAAACTTTTACTAAGGCTACCTGCTACTCACGCAAGCTATTGCATACACAACGTCCACAACGACAATAGACTTACAATTCTCCATTTTTTGCTGTCACTCAAAAAATCCAAGGCATACAAACGTACTTCTGACGGTCGTTTACTGTTTTCCCACCATCCAGATTCAAGAATACGGTTTTGTCTCTCTTTCATCTAGAGATACACACACACACTCTCTCTCTTTCAATTCTCAGTGACCCTCTCATCTTTCGAAGGTTGTTTACTGACTTGAGCGTCGGAGTGTTTTCGGTGGGATAACTTTTCGCTGACACACTGACCTCATGTTCTTTTTAGTGGTGTGTAAGATCCAAACTCAGTGAACGGAGCCGGAACCAAGACAAGCGGACCAGCCAGAATCTATTCGAAGTTCGAATCCTAAGAGGCATCATTGGCGCCATTTGTGGAAAACGCTTACAAAAACCAACCACAAATTCGCACAATGCTCTCCTTTTCACAGTCTGATTCTGCATTGGCAATGGTGAACAGGAGAGCCCAAGATAGCGATCCTGCTAGAGATATCACCAATCCCGACCAGGACCACGCTGCTGGTGCCACGGTCAACGGGATAATGGGTGGAGTGCCAGCGCCCTACTTCCAGCAGCTGATAGAGCAGATGCAAGCCAACAATCGTCTACTCCAAATACATTACACTCAGAACGAGCAGCGATTGCAAACGGCTCCTTCGGCAGCCGTCCTCACACTGGCCACCAAGAAAGGTGGCCAGAGGAAAAAAAAGCCGACCAGAAGGCATGAGAGATCCTGGACCAATCTAGTTCAAGCATCCTCTCGTGTTCCTGGCCAGAACAGGCCTACAAAATGCTTCGGGAGCACGTCTCCGTGAGAAAGTCCGGAGAGAAGAAATCCTTGATATTCTTAGGCTAAAGACGGGAACGCAGTCCAGGAGCGAGCCTTCCAGGACTGCTGAACCCTCCAGGGACAGAACGGAGTTGAGGGCTTACCTCAACTCTAAAAGATCAGCAAACACCACTCGTGCAGATCCGCGAGTGGACAAAATCTGGAACCGTGTGTTCCAAGATGAGGAGCACGCCATCGACTTGGACCGATCTCCTTTGACAGTAGAGATCCTGAGCCGTCCACTGCCTACGAAGTTCAAGATGCCGTCCCTTGACTCATATAATGGGAGTAGTGATCCGGTTGACCACCTGGACCACTTTCGCACCCATCTGAGTCTACAAGGGTTGGAAGACTCAGCGATGTGCCGTTACTTCCCACTCACGCTGAAGGGAGATATCCAAATTTTGTTCCATCATCTCCCTTTAGGCACCATCAGCAGCTTCCGTGAGCTCACAGATCTCTTCCTGGCTCAGTACGCCTCAAGCCGACGGGAAGAGAAGCAGCCGTGTCATCTCTCTCACATCAAGCAGAAACTGGGAGAGAACCCACGACGATTCCTAGATCGTTTTGTAGTGGAGGCCAGACGGATTCCCCGGATCACGGAAGAGATGAAGCTGGGTAGTTTCATCTCTGCGCTGACCTACGGGGACTTTTACAAGCACCTGGCCCACAAAAATTCTCAAACCTTCCGAAAAGCAGAATCCATCTCCCGGGCTGACTTTGCAGCAGAAGAGGCCAATGAGGCAAAACGCCCAGAGAGGGAGGATTAGCCTCGATCGTTCCCTGAAGAGGAAAAAAGGAAGTATAGTGGCGGAGATCACTCCCGCCAGAAGCAACGCTGGACTAGGCCCCCAGAACGTAGAGACTATTGGCCCACCAGCTTCACACCTCTGACGGACACACGCTCAAATGTCCTCATGCAGATCCGCGGAGAAAAGTTCTTGAAGTGGCCAAAACCACTAAAAAAGGACTCTGGGAACCAGTCGAAGTACTGCGACTTTCACCGCTCTGCTGGGCATTCGACTGAGGGTTGCAAGACACTGTAGAGGGAGATCGAGGAGCTGATTCGTAGAGGGAACCTTACCAAGTTTGTCAGGGATCCGAGACAAAGCTCTAGAGCAGCTGGCGGAGAGGGGCAGGAGCAGTCTCCTCCCCGAAATCGGGTTGTAGCAGGGGTGGTTAACATGGTTACCACCCGACCTGCTAAAAACCAATCTGGTGGCGAGGAACAGCAAACTGGGAGGAAGAAGCAGCGCACGGCAGACAACACTATCAGCAGTCCCCTCGTTGTATCCGCACTCATTTCGGACGGTAGTGTTGGCTACCAATTGAAGCGAGTGTTCATTGATAATAGAAGTTCTAGAGATTTGCTTTACTTGGATGCATTCTTCAAATTAGGCTTAAAAAAGAATCAACTAAAATCTGCCGAAGGCCCATTATACGGCCTCGATAACGAGCCTGTGCCTGTTCAGGGGACTATCCAATTAGAGGTCACTTTGGGTGCGTATCCAAAAACAACAAGTCGAATGCTCACCTTTCTGGTGGTCGACCTACCATCAGTGTACAATGCCATATAGGCAAACCCTGCTTGACTGTGTTTGGGGCGGTCACCTCGATTCCACGCCTCAAAATGAAGTTTCCAACACCCTACGGTGTCGGGGAGGTGCTGGGCAACCAAGTTACTGGGCGAATATGTTACATGTCCCAGATTGCCCGAGGCGGCAGCACTAGAACAGTTGGGAAACTCGACCATCAGGACGAGAAAACCCTTCAGCAAGCACAGTCTGGTGAAGCAACGAATCTAATCCCACTGGACTCGGAGGAGCCAGAGAAGTGTGTACAGATCGGCGGCTCACTCACCGAACCGCTGCGCGATAAACTGATTGCGTTCCTATGAAGGAATGCTGATTTTTTTGCATGGACTCCAGTAGACATGCCTGGAATCCCAACAGAGATAATGGTCCATAAGTTGGGGCTTGACTCCCGGCTGAAAACTTGTCGGGCGAAGCGGAGGAACCACTCTGTAGAAAAGCTGATCGCCATCTGAGAGGAGGTGAAAAAGCTGCTGGACGCATGCTTCATTAGAGAAGTCCAATACTCGGATTGGCTCTCTAATATCATCTTAGTAAAGAAAAGCAACGGAAAATGGCGAATGTGCATCGATTTTACCGACGTTAACAAGGCCTGTTCGAAGGACAGCTTTCCCTTGCCCAGGATCGACCTGCTGGTTGACTCCACAGTCGGACCTGAGCTGCTAAGTTTCATGGATGCCTATTCGGGTTACAACCAGCTCCAGATGAGTCCAGAGGACGAGGAGCACACCTCGTTCATGACCGATTAGGGCACCTACTGCTATAAAGTAATGCCTTTCGGGCTTAAAAACACTGGAGCGACCTACAACCCTTGGTCAACAAAATATTCAAAAAACAGTTGGTCGCAACATGGAGGTCTACGTTGATGACATACTCGTCAAGGTAGAGTCACTGGTGACCACATCCGCGACCTGGAAGAGTCATTCGAGGTGCTCCGTAAGCATCACATGAAGCTGAATCCAGCTAAGTGTATCTTCGGAGTAGCCTCCGGTAAATTCCTGGGTTTCATTATTTTCCAACAAGAGATCGAGGCAAACCCAGAGAAGATCAATGCGCTCGCCGACATGGCTCCGCCACAGAACGTAAAGGACGTCCAGCGACTGACTGGATGGCTGGCAGCATTATCCCACTTCCTTGCGAAGTCCGGTGACAAGTACCAGCCTTTTTTCAAAGCCCTTAGAGGAAAAAAATCCAACGGGTTTCAATGGACAGTAGAATGCCAAATCGCTTTCGATGAACTAAAAGTATTTGGTATTTCACCCAAGGGCTAAGAGGAGCTATTGTTGGAGGCATCACCCGTCCTCGTGCGCTAAGAGGAGCTAGTACCTTTACTACGTGAGTAAAACGTTGCGGTGTTACTCCCGGGCGTAAAAATTGGCCTTGGTGAAATATTCTCCCATGGAAGCTAAGGCTCAATTTTCCGGATAGTGGGCAACCAAAACCCGCGTTTACGGATGGCTCTAAAGAGGAGTTGCAGTTAGCCAAGGAATGTTGAAGGCCAAGAGATTTTATTGTTGAGAGTTAACCTGATCCTCGAGGAACAACCCGAAGAAAGCACGGACATCGTTCGGAGTTCGGAATGGATACTCCACGTGGGCCGGTGGCCCGTTAACGACCCTCGAGGCTTTGAGGTGAAAACTCCCTTCTCTTGGCCAAGTACTTGCTCAAAGGTTAGGGAGGAAGTTCGCCAAGAGATTGGTAGTTTGGCGACAAACTAATCGTTAACTGGTTCGGAGGCTTTGTCTTGGCCAAGTACTTGGCAAAGGCGAGGATGGTTTCGACAAACTAACCTGGTTCATGGCCAAATCGGACCGGTGGCCAAACCAGCCCAGAGCGAAAACCCGAAATAGTATTCGAGGGACATGCGGGAGATCCTAGACGCTCATAGCATTGAGAAGCAAGAGGCAATGCAGATTTCCGAATCAGAAAACTGGATGACGCCTTTCCTAAACTATCTGGCGGACGAATCATTACCAGAGGATGTGGAGAAGGCCAAACGGGTCAAGAAGACGGCCGGCTGGAATGCTGTGGTCGACGGACGGTTACACTGTCGTGGCTACTCGACTCCATACCTCCGCTGTCTAACTCTCGAAGAGGCTGACTACGCTTTAAGTGAGGTCTATCTCGGGATCTGTGAGTCGCACATTGGCGGAAAAAACTTTGCCTTCAAGGTCATGCGCCAGGGCTATTACTTGCCCTCGATGAAAAAAGGCACGCTGGAGTTTGTAAAGAAATGTGAAAGCTACCAACTTCACAGCAACCTTTACCGCCAGCCATCCACAGATCTGAAGGCCCTTTAGGCCCCTTGGTCCTTCGCGCAATGGGGGCTCGATCTCCTCGGCCCTTTTTCCACTGCCACGAGGCAAAGGAAATTCACTATCGTGGGCATCGACTACTTCACCAAGTGGGTCGAAGCCATCCCACTAGCTAAGATTACAGAGCACAACGCCCTGGAGTTCCTCCGCCAGAACATCGTCTGTAGATTCGGCGTTTCCAAGGTTGTTGTGACCGACAACGGGACCCAGTTCTCTTGGAAACGCTTCACCAAGTATTGCACCAGCCTTGGCATCAAGCTGGTCCACACTTCGGTGGTGTACCCCCAAGCGAACGGACAGGTGGAGGTGACAAATCAAACGCTGCTCCATGGGTTGAAAACTAAGCTGGAGGACGCAGGGGGCTCCTGGGCGGACGAGCTCCCTTCCGTTCTTTGGTCTTATCGAACAACCCCGAAGGAACCAACATGCGAGACGCCCTTCAGCCTCTGTTACGGGACTGAGGAAGTAATCCCGGTCAAAATCGGGCTTCCAAGTCTCAGGGTGGAGTCCTTCGACCCACTGGCTAACTCCCAAAAAAGCAGGGAGCACTTAGACTTGTTAGAGGAAGCCCGCGACGCTGCCAGAGTACGGACAGCGGCCTACCAACATCGGATCACCCGATACTACAACAAAAAAGTCAAGGCGCAACGATTCGATGTAGGGGACCTGGTCCTACGAGGCGTCGAGGCTACAGGCAAGCTGGCCGGCCGCATTAAGCTCTCTCCTAATTGGGAAGGGCATTTCCTCGTCTCCGCCATCCTGCGAAATGGAGCCTACAAACTCCGGAGCCAGGACGGAAAACTGGTTCCGTGAACGTGGAACACCATCCACCTCAAATGATACTTTGAGTGGCAGACGTAGGTACGCATTTGCATTATTGTTTGCACTCGCTTGCTTGTTTTGATTTCGAGAAAAATAAGTGTTTACTTAGCATACTTCCTATGTGCATGTGCATGTGTTTTCTTTGCAGGTTACCCGACCTAGACGCCCCTAAAGTCTGGATGGTCTTCACCCTCTCGTTAAACCCTGGTTATCCAGGCGGCCCATAAGCAGTCGAACTTGAACCTTGATCATCCGAGCGGCCCATTAGCGGCCGTATCTAAACCCTAGTCATCCAGGTGGCCTATAAGCGGCCTAATATGAACATCGCTCATCCGTGCGGTCCATTAGCTGTCGTACTAAACCCTGGTTATTCAGGCGGCCCATTAGCGGTCGTTTTAAACCTTGGTCATCCAAGTGGCCCGATAGCGGTCAAAACCTTAGGGGGTTTACGCAATATACGCAACAACCTCCTCTACAAAGAGATAGCTTGATCGGTCAGCGACGGTCGAAGGGATAAGCATCCTTCTCCAACGTTGGCCGTCCAAGTCATCACTTGGATAGCGCCAGCAGGCTGGTTAACACAACCACCTTCCAAGCCTAAGAACTTCGTTCCTTAGGCAACCCAACAAACGGCAGCCGGCCAACCAAGTTGGCCGCCCAATGCAACAAAGCATGCTAACACGAAATGCAATAAAAATAAATGGACACAGAATTGAAAGAATTTCCATTTTATTGCTTTAAATGTGTTACAAATTATATTTTACGTATATAAACACACGAGATCACACAAAAAATGTACAAAAGGCTACGGGGGTGGCGGAGGCCCCTGAATATCACGGGGCTCCCCCACGAGGTCATTTTTATGTTGCGCCGCTCTGTTGGACAAATTGATAGGCTCAACTGGAAAATTAGGGTAAATCAACCGCGTAACGCGGCGACTGACGTTGATCCCCTCCAACAGCTGCGCGTGCATCATGCCCGCGACCTCATGGGGGCAGATATGGAGACTCAGATCGTTTTCTAAGGTAGCTACTCGCTTAGTAAGCCGTTTGAGGCACGCTTTGCCTCATTCATCTTCCTCTTTTAAGCTAGCAACTTCAGCCTTCAGCTCAGCGTTCTCCGTTTCCACTCCGGCCAAGACAGCCTCGAGGGCTGTAGTCTCCTCGCGGTGCTCACTCCCAGAAGCCGCCAGCCTAGCATCCAGCCAGGCGATCTCCGCTTTCCTATCGGCGATCACCTGATCTTGCTGCTCCACCACTTTGATAACAGCGGATGCTAGCTTCCTCGACTACACAGGAGGAAAACAAATAACAAGTTAGAAATGCGAAAGGAAAAAATATACGGAAGCCATCGCCAAGAATCATACCTCCATAATCTCCTCGTGGGCCTCTCGGGCCTGGCTTCCAGACTTGGCCTAGGTGGCGGTGGACCAGGAGCATCCTCTCGAGCTGAGCTAATGGTAGCCTCCTCCAAAATACGCTCCACCAGCTCTTTAGTCTCATCCATGGCAACTGCAGCCTCTAGAGTAGCTGCTGGAGGGTCGTGCTCCACCATTCGCTCCACAGCAGGAATCTGCGCAACGGGAGAGCTAACGGATGGCTCCTGCGCCTCCATCACTGGCTCACAAGCAAGCTCCGTAAGGGATTCTGTCAACACAACACAAGGAGCTGCTTGTGGCGCGGGCTGCGCCAGGATGACTCCTTCTCCTGATTCCAACGGCTAGTCCTCGTAGGTCGCCTCCAGGCCCGCAGTACTACCAAGTCCGCTGCAGATTCCGGCAGCGACATAATTGATGCGAGACAACAACGACGAAGGTGTCCCCAGCACCTTCCCGGGCAACGGGCCAATAAAACCTTCGTC
The DNA here is from genome assembly GCA_033239525.1 of Nepenthes gracilis. NCBI lineage: Eukaryota > Viridiplantae > Streptophyta > Magnoliopsida > Caryophyllales > Nepenthaceae > Nepenthes > Nepenthes gracilis. The sequence continues at coordinate 6,852,999 of BSYO01000022.1, read as the reverse complement.
GATGTGCCGCATGCGGACGATCACGCCCTTGGAGTCCTCCGGCCTCATCATCCTTACAGGCAGCGTGAGTTTTTGAACCGGGGATGGCGGTCCCCAGTTCACCTTCTTGGTCTCCGCCTAAGAAACCAGGAAATCCCGCTTGAACTCATCGGGTTCTCCTTGATCAACTTCGTCAACCATTCCTGGGCCGCCGTGTCTGCCACAGATGGCGTCCCCGTATAAGCCTTCGGAACCTGGCCCCAATCCTTCGGAAGAGGCCAGGTCGTCCCCACGCTCACGAAGAAGAACCGATTCTTCAAGTTCTTGAGCGAGTCGTAGATGGCCATATTCATTTTCAGGCCAGGACGGGGGACGAGTGATATCCACTCTCCTCCCTGATTTATTTTAAACAAGACCCTCACCATCGACATCCTTAGCTTCTTACCACACTTTCGAAGAAAAATACACAGAGTACAGAGATATCGGATAGCATTGGCGTGGAGTTGGACGATTGGCACTCGTAGGGCTTGCAAAACGGACTACAAATCATCCGGCAACTGGAGACGGAGGCCGCTCCTCAGGTGGGCCTTATAAACTATAATATGCCCCACTGGTGGAGCAAAGGCTCTGTCATTCCTTCCCGGGACTCTCTATGCGATCTCCTTCGGGACGTTGAACTCAACACAATGCTTTAATGTCACACTCTTTTAGAACGGAGGTGATGTCTGCGACGGATGCCATAGTTTGCAGAAGGAACTAGGGTTTCTGAGAATGAAAGTTGGAGACGAAGAAAATGAAGGCTAGGAGGCGTAAAAGGTTTTTAAAATGCAGAGGGAAACTTAAACGGCAAGCACGCTCTAAAAATCCCTCATTAAAGACGCCGTCAGTCCTGCCACGTGTCGCCTCCCTACTTGGCTCTTCAAAAGGCGAATATCTGACGCATTAATGGCCACGACATCCACCCAACCAAGAGAAGACCCGTGTCCTCTTCTGGCTTGCAAACCGGTTGATGGCCACGCATCAATTAAGGTTGGCAGAAAGTCCTCCGGAATTGACCAAAGACGGTTAACAGTTCTGGTCAACATTCTTCTCCGAAACTGACCAAAGAAGGTCAACAGTTCTGATCAACATTCTTCTTCGGAACTAACCAAAGACGATCAGCAGTTCTAGTCAACATTCTTCTCCGAAACTGACCAAAGACGGTTAACTATTCTGGTCAACATTCTTTTCCTGAACTGGCCAAAGACGGTCAACAGTTCTAGTCAACATTCTTCTCCGAAACTGACCCAAACGATCAACAATTCTGGATAATATTTTTCTCCGGAACTGACCAAGACGGTCAACAGTTCTGGTAAAACTTTCCTCTCTGCCTTTCATAGAGTCCTTCGGGATCCTCAAACGACGAAGAACGATAAGGGGCATCCCATCATGAAAATACCGGAGCCCAGAATTCTGGCAACCGGCATGAGGGGCTAGTGATGGGTACACCGAAATATGGGCTGGCCCATGGTCAATGGAGGCCCGAAACGGCATACTCGATGGTCAACTTAAAAATGGCCCAACAGGATGCGAAGGCCCAAAGCCGAAAAAGCACAAAACGGTCAACGCCAGCGTTGACCGTCAAGACTCCAGCAGGCGGCTAACTCTCGTGCAGACGGTCAACTCGAGCGTTGACCGGAATCACTGTAGCACGGGCTAAAAATAAAAGGCTTTTACGGGCCTGGCCCACTTGAGCCCACGATCCATCAGAAGGCCAGCAATGGCTCTCCCAGTATCTTCCACGATCTTAGCTGGCTCCCAAAATGGACATTGACAAAATCAGCGCCCTTCTTGTAAGGAAGGCGCCAGATTTTTCCAAGCTCCTGCCAACTGGGAAACTTCAAAGGTAAAAAACACATAAGGAAGGTAAGCAATTTGGAAAGCCGCTGACTACCGGGGAAGAAAACTATCATGGCCCATATGGCAACTGGCATCAGCTTTAAAAGGCAGGCTAGCCAAGAATCACGCAGGGGATCACTCCTTCAAAAGGAGGAAGATTACCCTATCAACTTTAAATAAGCCCTGGAATTCTCCTTCCAGGCACGCTTTCTATTACGCAAACTTTTACTAAGGCTACCTGCTACTCACGCAAGCTATTGCATACACAACGCCCACAACGACAACAGACTTACAATTCTCCATTTTCTGCTATCACTCAAAAAACCTAAGGTATACAAACACGCTTCTGACGGCCGTTTACTACCTACCCACCATCCAGATTCAAGAAGACAGTTTTATCTCTCTTTCATCTGGAGATACAAACACACACACACACTCTCTCTCTTTCAATTCTCAGTGACCTTCTCATTTTTCGAATGCTGTTAATTGACTTGAGCGTCGGAGTGTTTTCGGTGGGACAGCTTTCCGCCGACACACTGACCTCTTGTTCTTTTTAGTGGTGTGCAAGATCCAAACTTAGTGAATGGAGCCGGAACCAAGACAAGCGGACCGGCTCGAATCTGTTCAAAGTTCGGATCCTAGGACGCATCAAAATGGAACTAAAAAAATCAATCATATCTAAATAAAATTTATTCTGATTATGAGTCATCAACCAAAAATTTATAACACAAGAAAAGCAAAATTTACTTATTAATAGCTCAGATGTATTACACCATAACCGCTGGAGAAAAAACTCGTGGCTATTTAATAATTTTCTAAATGTGCACACCATAATAAAATCAGAACTGTTGGCTTTCTCCAATTATATTTAATTAAGAGCAAACATTTTTATATTCTCTCCACCGGTAAAACTCTGTAGGTTCACATGTTGAAATTAAGAAATTTAGTTAACAATATGCATTAGTTAAAGCTTATGACCTTGGAAAAAAATTACTTGGCTGCAAAATAATTGCAATTAAACTAATAAATAGGCTTAATCAAGAAATAATTATTTAAGCCCAGTAAGCTACTCTATTATTTCACACAAACAAAAAATAATAATTGATGGAGACGCTAAAAATGGGTCAGCCGAGTACAAAGATTCACGTATCCAGCGGCAGACTCAAAAGGCATCTGACCCAAATAGAATCCCAGCCAGCCAGACAGCCCAAGCTAACCACAGTCCAATCCGAATAGCCCACAGTGCTATCCCCACACGTTGAAAATCACTTACCTTAACCAGTAAGTACCCTGAATATTATCCCAAATCACGATCTCATCAGGAATAGCAACTTCCAACTCAATACATCACGCATAATGGCAACCCCAAGGTCAGCCGCATATAGCTTCTCTTTAAGGAGGGAAGGAATCCCTTGGATTGATTACGGTTGCCTTAATAGTCACCTATGATCCCCTTGCCAGCCCACCAAATCTGCACAAGCCAATTGTTGGCCAGCCTTGATGTCCAAATAAGGCTGAGCTGGCCTAGAGGTTATAAAAATATCTCAAGGAAGACTCCAAGGGCACGCCCGCATTTACGCTAATACTAACCCATAAATGCTACTTCTAAGAGCTCTCAAGAGACCACTTTCTACCCGCTGAGCTTCCGAAGAATTTCTTTGCAATTCATACCCTCTCAATATCGATGCCACTTCATGCCGAGTGCAATCTTCAAGTTAGACTAAAAAATCTACTTTCATTCATATTCCTTTATCTCTGCATCTTTCATATTGTAAGAAAGATTACTGACTTAAGTATCAGAGGATAAACCATGGAACAAGTCCCTGTTAATTCTCGACCACTTATTTTTGAGTTGTGGTTTGTATGATCCAGGCCATGAAGTACGGAGATCGAACTTGCTTCAATTCGATTTGAAGATTGAGCAGCACACTAATCCATCAGCAACCCGGATCCAGAATGTATCATTGGCACCGTCTGTGAAAAGAGGAACAAAAAGCCTAACCACCATCCACACAAAAGCAAACATAGTCAATGCTAGAGCCCATACCAGCACTTCGGCCATGGACGTCATCCCCTATGGTGACGATCCCTCTGCGGTTAGCCATGTAGAGGAGCGACTAGTACCTTTCATGCAGACGCTCGCCGATCGAGCAGATAACATATTCAAATGCTCCAAACCTTTTGCACACACTGGTATAGGTTGTGGGCTCCTACTTCCACTACCCGTACTTCGATATTAAAATGAAAAAGCTTGAGGAAGAAGCGATAGGCCTGGAAGGCGCGACGCCCAGATGACCACATGGACCTAGTGGCTTCGAGCGATGGGGTCTGGTCCCGTTTGAAGGCCGACTTGGTCATAAGATGCCAGACAAGAGCTCAAAGAGGCAAAATCCTCATCACTCATCTGATGAGCAGAGGCCACTAGCCCGTGAAGGGGCGTCATGCAATGTCCAGTAGACTAATGACAGTAGCCGGCCGGCTTCACACCACTCATGAAACCACTCCGAGTTGAGGATCTACCTCAACACAAAAAGGACTGCAGTCTCCCATCGAGTAAAGAAACCAGTGGAAAAGATATGGCAACATGTATTCAAAGAAGACACTAACAGACGCTCTACAAATCTAAGATGATTACCATTCACAATGAAGATCCGGATGCAAGAACTCCCTCAGACGTTTAAGATGCCAGCCGTGGAATCCTATGATGGCAACACTAATGTAATGGACCACTTAGATCATTTTCGTATCCTACTGTACTTCTAGAGCCTAGGTGAGGTTGCCATGTGCCTATACTTTCCCCTGACCATTAAGGGGGCGCCAAGATTTTATTCTATTGCATCAAGTAGGGGCCAAACAAAAGTTTGAGGAGTTTCCTGGGCCGATTCACCGGTGAGGCCCGCCAGATACCCCAGCTCACTGAAGAGGTGGAGTTGAGCACCTTCATATCAACTTTGGAGTTGGGCAAGTTTTTTAAATATCTGGCTCGTAAGGACCCCTAGACCTACCGCAAAGCAATGGCCATCACCCGAACTTTCTTGGTAGCCAAAGTGGCTAACAAGGCTAAGCGTCTAGGACATGGAGGCCCCCTCCACCAGGGACCACCAAGCAGAAAAAAGAAAAATCGAGATTGCTTGAACTCCTAGGATTTGAGGAAGCAGCCCAAGGTAGAGCAGGGGGCCCAAAGGGAGTTTAGAATCATGAACCGGACTCCTCTAAATGACTCCCGGAAAAACATTCTCCTATAGATCTGGGAGAAAAAATTTCTAAAGTGGCCAAAGTCGGTTAAGAACTCCGAAGGAGAAGATCAAATCAGGTACGGTCACAACCATCGATCTCTCAGTCACAATATAGAGGCTTACCAAACCCTACAAAAGGAGATTGAAAGATATGTAGCATGTAATTTTTGGGGTTCGAACACTCAAATCCACACACACCCAGATCCAGCGTAGCAGAAAAACCCAAATCCCTCGTTGATCATCAACCACCATTAATGGAAGCCTAAGGAATAAAAAGGATGTACAAAATTTTTACGTGAAAAATCATTCTGAAATAAGAAAAAAATCATGGGACACATAATCCACATACAAAATCTACTATATGCAGATGGTTACACAAACCCACGGCTACAAAAGCCTCTAGAGGAGCTGAGAATAAAATAAGAGCAATAATACAAATCTCTCTTTGTTTTTCTTTTCTCACAACTCTCTTCTCCCTTCACACACACTTAGATTTCACACACACACAAGTGTAGAGGTAGACGATTGTCTATTGCACCTGTGGCTGCTTGCCATGCAGCCCTCACATTGCTGCTACTGCTTCATGCACTCCTTGCGTGACCCTCTCTACCTCTCTTCTCTCGAAGCCATGCTTTATAGAGAGAGATGTGGCCTAAGTTCCACAGCACCCATTCTCTGCACACCTAGTTGCACGCGCCATAAGCTTTTCCAGCTGTTGTCAACTTTGGACGTCAATCTGCCACCTGCATAGACGGCGTATATACTGTAGGTCAGCTTCCTACTCTACAAAACCTACCTACCCTTGACAGCCAGCTATTCGCAACGTTAGCTGCCAGCTTTCATAATATCCTCGGTCCTTGTTGCGCTCAGCGACCTCGACCATTTCCTGCACAAGTCCTGAGACCATTTCTAGCGCACAAGTCTGCGGACCCTTTCCTGTGCACCAGTCTGCAGACCATAACCACGCAAAGACCTCGAGCCTTACCATGCACATCCATGTCCTCGGTCAAACAGCAACCTCAGACATTATCAGCACCGCGGCCGTTTCTGCACCATGGCCATTAACAAGCAATCGGCAAATTCTGTGCCTTCAGTCGACCGTGCACCTTCAGCCGGTCAACTCGTTGACCGTTCTTTTTATCTTCAGCGGTCAACCTCCATTTACCTGCCACTTTACCTTCCTATAGCCCAGCCACAATTTACTACAAATCCTTCGATGACAAAAACGTTTGTTGAGTTACCCATAATGGAGTGACCAAACCCAATAAATATTTCCTCACGACATTGTGGGGAGAACATTCGCCTTTATCCGACGACCATCGTCACCTACCATCTGGTAGCTTCCCCTCAACTAGGATCCCAGTGCTCAATTCCACCCTTGGACGTGCTGGCTCGACCCTGCTTCCCCTGCAAGGACAACCAGGAGGTCTTCAGCCTCCTTTGAAAGGTTTTTTTTGTTCCTTCCTACCTGCTACACACTAATGGCAAGCTCTTTGACAATGACGCCATAGTTTCCACATCGACGGCCACAGACCTCAGCGGCTACACTTCTGTGACACTTCACTCAGTAGCTTTCCATCTGTAATACTTCACTCTACCCTGGCGTACCGGTAATAGGTCAGCACCTCCATAGGTAGCCCTTTTTGGTCAGCACTCTTCACAAGTAGCCCTTTTCAAGCCTGGGCCTATCTATACTCTCTCTGATACCACTTGTTGGGGTTTGAACACTTGGATCCACACACACCCAGATCCGACGGAGCGAAAAAATCTGAAACCCCCGTCGGTCGTCAGCCACTATCAATGTAAGCCCAAGGAATAAAAATAATGCACAAAATTTTTTTTAACGTGAAAAATTCTTCTTAAATAAGGATAAAACTACGGGACATATAATCCACATACAAAATCCACTATGTGAAGATGGTTACACAAACCTATGGCTACAAAAGCCTCTAGAAGAGTTGAGAACAAAACAAGAATAAGAATACAAATCTCTCTTCATTTTTCTTTTTTTACAACTCTCTTCTCCCTTCACACATACTTGGATTTCACACACAAGTGTAGCGGTAGATGGCTATCTACTGCACCTGTGGCCGCTCGCAACGCAGCCCTTACATTGCTGCTGCTGCTTCACACACTCCTTGTGTGACCCTCTCTGCCTCTCTTCTCCCAAAGCCGTACTTTATAAAGAGAGATCTGGCCCAAGTTCCACAACACACATGCTTTGCACACCTAGTTGCCTATGCCGAAAGCTCTGCCAGCTGCTGTCAACTTTAGAGGTCAATCTGCCACTTGCATAGATGGCGCATGCACTATAAGTCAGCTATTTGCTCTGCAAAGCCCGCCTACCCTTAATAGCCAGCTGTCTGCAACGTAAGCTGCCAGCTTTCACAATATCCTCGGTCCTTACTGCGCTCATTGACCTCGGCCATTTTCCACACAAGTACTTGGGCCATTTCCAGTGCACAAGTCCACAGACCCTTTCCTATGCACCAGTCTGTGGACCATAATTGCACAAAGACCTCGGGCCTTAACGTGCACATCCATGTCCTCGATCACACGGTAACCTCAGACATTATTAACACCATGACCATTTCTGCACCATGGTCGTTAACAAGCAACTGGCAAATTCTGTGCCTTCAGCCGACCACACACCTTCTGCTGGTCAACTCGTGGACCAGTCACTTTACCTTTAGCGGTTAACCTCCGTTGACCAGCCACTTTGACTTCCTGTAGCCCGGTCACAATTTGCTGTAAATCCTCCGGTGACAAAAACGTTTGTTGAGTTATCTATAAAGGAGTGACCAAGCCCGACAGTAATGGCTCTCCACTCTGACCCTTTTGGTTATATATACACTCGTTTTAAATGGTACAGTTGATTATTAGTCAAAATGAGTTTTTATCGATTATGAAAGTTCACATGATTTATTTTACCTGGATACTTATTTTAAATTGGGACTGAAAAAAGTCAACTAAGACTAGTCAAAGGGCCCCTCTATAGACTGTACAATGAATCAGTATCCATATAAGGAACCATCTAGCTGAAAGTCACCCTAGAAACATACCCCAGGATAGCATCCCGCATACGGATGTTCCTGGTGGTTAACTAGCCTTCGGTCTATGATACCATCCTAGGTTGATCCAACCTGACCTTGTTTGGGGCCGTGTCGTTAATCACACACTTGAAGATAAATTTTTATATGGACTACGATATTAGAAAAGTACTGGGCAACCAAGCGACCAGCCTGACGTGCTAACTATCCCAAATCACCCAAGCCACGCCGAATCGACAGATGGACAACTTCGATCACAAAGACGAGGCAGCTCTCCAATGGGCCCAATTCAGCAAGACAACCAACCACATTCTTCTTAACCTCGACGATCCGAAGAGTTGCTGCGATAGGGAACTCACTTGTCGGACACCTGTGCGACCAGCTAATCACCTTCCTCCAGCAAAACTCCGATATCTTCACATGGGCCCCTACCGATATGCTCGAGATACTGACCGAAGTGATAATTCACAAGTTGGGTCTCAATCCGAATCACAAGCCTGTCAGGCAGAAGTGGAGAAACAACTCAATCGAAATACTCATTGCCATTCGAGAGATTGTAAAAAAGCTATTTAACATTGGCTTCATCAGGGAGGTCTAGTACCTATACTAGCTCTCAAATGTAGTCCTGGTCAAGAAGAATAATGGAAAGTAGTATATATGCGTTGACTTTACCGAAGTGAACAAGGCGTGCCCAAAGGATAGCTTCCCACTTCCAATGATCGACCTACTAGTTGACACCACATCTAAGCACGAACTACTAAATTCATGGACGCATACTCAGGTTACAACCACATTCGGATGAGCCCTGAGGACAATGAGTATACTTCCATCATGATGGATCAAGAGACGTACTACTATAAGGTTATACCTTTTCAATGAAGAACATTAGCGCCATGTATCAAAGGCTTGTGAATAAAATATTCGAAGCCCAGAGTGGCTTTGAAGACAATGTACTCATAAAGGAGAGTGGCTAACATTTTTCTTAATCTTGCTTAGACTGTTCATTCTTTTTTTGTTCTTCGATCCCTTCTTCTGTGGGGCTGATGTTGCATTTATAGTGAGGGGAGCATTTGGTTGGTGGACCCTTGAATCAATATATGGGTATTACACCTCTGTAATTATTAGGGGAGTCATTTGTGTAACTGGCACATTTGATGATTAGACTGTACAATTTTCGATTGTTGGATTAGCGTAGATAACCACCTAAAAATATTCCATTAATTATCCATTATTGACCATTTATCACTGGATAATTTGGGTTGCGCCTCTTACGTCAACTGCTATACCTTTTATTTGATGGGTTCAAAGGGTATTCTGTCGGGCCGTCTCTACTTAGGCCTTCTTTCCTTTTGTGCAATGGATTCTGGGCTAGTTCATATATTGTCGTACCCATCAACTACTATTTTTTGACACGAGTTTGTCAATACAATTTCCTCCTTATAATATTTATAAACTAATAAATAAACCATACCACATAAATCAATGAAGATGAAATCTGTAATTCATTTAACTTTGATTCAATGTGCAAAACAAACAACTGAAACATGCATTGGGAAGCCTACAATTGGGGAATATATTGATAATTGCTTAGTATATTATCATTAGGTTCGTCCAATCTATCAACCTAATAAACTTATGGTTAATAAACTCGGAAAGAAAAAGTGTATTGTCCAACCTAGTAAGCCCAAACTCAAATAACTCAATGTTTGGTCTTTACGTAACTTTAGTCATAATATATCAATGTTGGATAGATGACCAAATGGTTATTAAGCAAAATATAAACCAAACTACATTATATGCCCAAATGGCTGTATATTAAAATATCTAGTCGAGTAGTTAATTTAATCGACCGGTTTGTATAATCTATAGTTAGCCCAAATGAGTGTCATTGAACTGACTAATATCAGCTTTTTATCATCATCAGCTTAATCTTTGGGCACTAATCCCCTCTAATCAATTCCACGATCCGAGCGTGTATAGTTATAGTTGACCTAATCAATATCTGGTTAGCTTATCCATTTAAATTGTGGTCAATTTATCCTCTTCATAAATGTCACGAATTCGGATCAAGTAGGTCAATTAAATAATTGATTATAATACCAAAAATTTAAAATCTCAAATAAATCCAATAAATAATGCTAAGTTCCAAAATGCGAGAGTGACAAACCAAATACACAGGACCTAACAAATAAAAAATTTACACAATACCTCATCAGACAACCGTCCAGACAATATAAATGCGACCTACTCTACAATCATTGTAAGAGAGGTAATGATTCAACCAAAAATCATAATCAAATATAACATAATATCCAAACTATTTTAAAAATATAACCATAAGCCTATACCTAATTAAATCTATAATCAAATCATATCAAATACCAATTTAAAGTATAACAAAACTAAAACTTTGAAGGGATAAAATATAAAATATGAACCTAAAGCCGAGCAAGTATCATATTTAAATAAGACGAGTCCAATAAATAAGAGGGATAGTCAAATGAATAAATATCTGATCAAATGACAGAATAATTGTAAATCACAGATATAATAAATCTAATATAAATCCAAAATTTAATGGTAGTATCGTACTCAAATTAAATATACAAATCAAAAATAAATATCCAAATCAGAAAATAGTTCTCATCGGACGTATATATATAAATATAAAAACAAAATAGAAATGATTCGGACCAATTTTAATAGGCAAATAGTGAATTCTAAAGTCCAATCTAAATCCAAGTCCAAGTCTAAATCCAAATTCAATACTCGATCAGCTCGTGATTTGGGACAGAATATAATAGTTAAATGATCTAATAGCATGCGCAGAAATCGAAGTAGCGTTGCAATAGATCGTCTAAATGTCCAAATCAAAACAAATAGTTAAAATTATTTATACGAGACATACCAAGATCCAACTGTGGACAAAATCAGTGAATCTTAAATTCAAATCCAAATCAAAATTCAATATAAATCTATATAGAAATACAAATCATGTATTAAATTTGAGTTCTAATTATTTAAAAACTTACTTAATAAATGATTACACATATTCCTAATAACCTTATACCATATCAAATGCAAATTAGGCCAGCATGCTTGGCCACCCATTTACTCTGTCTCCTATGGGTAAGGTTGTTTACTATATTTTATCACCTATAATTTTGAGTGTAATTCTCAAATTTGTCAGATATAATAGGATGTTTAAATATATTATAATATCAAATCAAATCATCCAAATGTGAATGGTCACTACTTCAAATCTTTCCGCCGGCAAAAAAGATTTTTTAAATAACAAATATCTCTATGTCATAAGTTGGTTAGAATATCCAATATCCAAATCTAAATCTAGTAACCACAACCTAACACATGCATGTAAAAATATACGGCCTATGCAAGTTTCATGGCATTTTCATATACATATACTGATATAAATATATACAATGTTTGATAAATTATTTAGACTTTTAAAAAAATATTAGACCCTTTAAACTAATAACACCTGTACCAGAAACCTCTAAATCAGCCAATGAGCCATACATGCATGTCCAGAATAAACAAATCAGGTGTATAAAAATACATTCATGTCAATAAAAATTCTAAATAATATCCAAAATATATCAAATATTAAATCAAACTAAGAAAATGGGTTACAGATACTTGCCTCAACTTTATTCTAAGTAGATTTGCCAAAAGGGAACTCTGAAGTACCCAAATTGGATGATTTTCTCTCCTGTCGCATCCCGTCTCTACCTCTCTCTTCAGGTTCTCCTCCTCCACCGGTGGCAGCTCTAGCAGAAATGATGGCGGCGACCACGGTGGCATTACCCGGCAACGGCTACAGCAGCGGACGGCGGTGCATGCAGTCGTCGGTAGCGCCTCCTCTCTCCACCATGCCTCTTTTACCCTTTTTTTTCTGATTCAACCAATTTCTCCAAAAATCACTACATGTAACCCCAAAATTTACATCCACAATTACTTGCCTCGATTCATCCATTTTCTTCGGTAAGGCGGTCATAACAATGGTCGTTTAGCTTCGGTTCGTGATTTCGTCCTCTCCTCACATCGGCACACAAAATAGATGATAGCATTACAGAGAGGGCTTCGTTGGCATCCATTCCTAGCGTCAAAAATTCTAGTGACGACGGTGGTAATGGCGCCGCGCTGGTCTCCCTCTCTCTCCACTTTTCCCCTCTTCCTTCGTTTCTCTTTCCCTGATCCTGTGAATCTCTTTTTTTCTTTTTATATATTATTATTATTATTATATATTTATATTTTCTATTTTTCTTTCTTTTATTTCATGATTCAAAATGATAGTCGGGCAACAATATTGATATACCTCGAGTATCAGCCCAATTGATCCAAATATTTTTCAGATTTTATAATTTTTAATTAATTTTTATGACGCCTAAATTATCCAAAATCACAATTAATAATAAAATAATTCAAATAGAGATCCAGGATACTCCAATAAAGCAGCCAAAACTGACAGTGTGGTTATAAATATGCTTCATTTTTCCCGATAAAAGGGGACGGATTTCAAAAAATTAGGAAAATAGTATTAGTATCTAATTCACTTGTTATTTTACAAAACATGGAACCAAGTCCTCCATTTCTCCCTCTCATCCTCTTAATATCTCCCATATTTTATTTTTTAAAAGTTTATTGAATTGTGCATTGTAAAATATATTAAGGAGCGAATTTCAATTCATTCGGAATTCTTATTTGCTATTGAAGTGCGCAGGATATAATTAAAAAAGTTTAACAATTTCACCATAATTTATTCAAACTATATTTTAAATTTTAGGTACCTATCAATAATTATTATAATATCCTAAAGTATAACAACTTAATGAAAAAATCCTAATATATAATAACTTTTGATGTTCTAAATTAATTCACCCTATATTATATTTCATATGATTTGAGAAGTTGGATCAATTGACAAGATAAAAATTATTCTTAATTTTTTTCTGTTTCTTTTTATTTTTTCTAATTTTTACAAATTTTTTTAATATCTTTTATATTTTAGTTAAAAATTGTAAGGCCAATTAATATGCAATATATGTACTAGATGATATTAATATATGATAATTTTCAAAAATGACTACGTTGCTATGGGTTCGTTGGTATATGGGTTGACCCAAAACTCAGTATGTAAAAGCAAGAAAGCCCAAATGGTAGAGGTCAAACGGAAGACCCTCTGTGCTCAAGATGAAAAAGGCATGATGGTTGACCTAAAAGGTGCAATCCGAACCATCTAAAAATAAATAAGTATTAATAGATAATCAATAGAATGTTAAAGATGGTTAACACATCGAATAAATAGTCAAAAATTATACAGCTCAACAGATAAATGTAGGCGATAGTTATAGAATTAAGCCCCATTTATAACTGTAGAGGCATAATACCCAGGAAGCTGCAAAATCGACACTTCTCACTATAAATACAGTATCACCCTCACAGAAGAAAAGGTCAAACAACAAATAAAGCAAACAGTCTAAGCAAGACTAAGAAAATAGTTAGCCATTCTTCATATGAGTGCATCACCCTAAAGCACGTCACCCATCCGATTGCACTTGACAGAGCATCGACCTCTAACAAACACACAATCCCCACTTACTTGCATTCTTGTATTTTCTTTCTCATATCTTTCTCAACCAATTGAAAAAATTACTAATTTAAATAAATATTAGATGACATATTGGGGAGTGAATATCATATTCCTCTTATCTCTATTCATTTATAATGATGTGTAAGATCCAAATTTAGAGTAACGAAGATTTAATACCAATTAGACACTTAAGAAAGGTGGTTCCCTTATTCATTTGATAACCCGAATTTAGGGACCCAACATTGGTATAATTTGTGGGAATCAACAAAAAGTATAACCACACAACCTAAGAAAATAAATATGATGAACACCAGGGTTCAAGCAAGTGTACCCGTGAGAGACACAATCTCCTATGGCGACGACCTAACCATAGATAGTCATGGAGATGCTCATCTATCCACAGATATAAACATGGAGACACTTGCTACCCAGGTGGACACGGTGTCAAAATTGCTCCAGACCATATGTTTGGAGGGACAACTGGGAGCTCCTTCTTCTAATTCACAAACTTTGGCATCTAAAAGGAGGAATTGGAGAAAGAAGCAGCTCACCATGGAAATGATACAACGACCTAACGACATTGAGGCCTGAGAAGCCACGAGCTATGGAGTCCAGATACGGTTGGATGGCCAACTAAGTCTTGGAGCGCGAGATGAAAGTCAAGAGCAGCAAAGTCCACATTATTTTCGACACAATTGGAGGCCTTTGGCTTAAGCAAAAGCTTTGTGTAGTACCCTACCAAGAAGGGCCCGTTGCAGGCCAATCAAACACACCACTCCAAACCATTTGGAGTTGAGGACCTTCCTCAATGCTAAGGGGATTGCATCCACCTCCCAAGTGGAGGTGAGAAGATGAAGACAAGCCGAGCCAACAGGACCAGCCATGCAATCTTGCTACGGTCAAAGTTGTTAATATGGTGTCCACGAGACCACCCATAAACAATACTCAAAACTACCTAGAAAAGACTTCTAATAGTAAGAAGTAGAGGATAGGAGCTAGAAATGCTATCATTAATTTTAATAATGACGTTATGACTCATATAATGACTCTCCATTTTGATCATCTTATTGTAACTGTACTCGTTTCAGATGGTATACTTGATTATCAATTGAAACGAGTCTTTATTGATAATAAAAATTTAAAAAATTGTAAAATCTTGATACCTATTTTAAGCTCGAGTTAAAAACGAACCAAATGACACCGACCGAAGGACCCCTATACGAACTTAATAATGTGCTTGTTTCGCTCTAGGAAATCATTCAACTGGAAGTCACACTAGGGACGTATCCAAAGACAGCATCCAGCATGCTCACCTTCCTAGTAGTCAACTTACCCTTGACCTATAATACTATTCTAAGATGACCCTACTTAATTGCATTCAGGGTGGTAACATCAATCCTACATCTTAAAATAAAATTCATGGCAGCATGCGACATCAGAGAGGTCCTTGGCGACCAAGTCACTAGTCGGACATGCTATTTGTCTTAGGTCAATAAGGAGGTTTCGAATAAGCTAATTGAAGATTTCAATCTCCTAGACGATGCAACAATACAACAAGGACACTCCGACGAAACAACCGACTAGATCCCTCTAGACCTATCGAGCCAGAGAAATATGTGTAGATCGAAAGCTCACTACCGGTCACCAATGTGAATAGCTGATGGCTTTTCTTCTATGAAACTCTTATATATTTGTATGGATACCTACCAATATACTAGGAATTTTGACTGGAGTAATGATCCAAAAAATAAGTCTCAATTCCAGTCACAAGCACATTAGGCAAAAGTGAAAGAATCATTCCTTCGAGAAGTTAATTACTATGAGAGAAGAAGTCAAAAAGCTACTTGATGCATGCTTCATAAAAAAAGTCCAATATTTGGACTGACAATCAAATATAGTACTTGTCAAGAAGAGTAATGAAAAATGATGGATATGTGGCGATTTTACAAACGTGAATAAATTATATCCAAAAGATAGTTTTCCTTTGTCGAGAATTGACCTGTTGGTAAACTCAACATCGGTCACGAGTTATTAAGTTTTATGAATGCATATTCATGCTACAACCAAATTTGAATGACTTCTAACAACGAAGAGTACACATCTTTCATAACAAACCAATGTAAGTATTATTACAAAGTCATACCATTCAGTTTGAAAATTGTAGGAGTCACAAATCAGAGGCTCATGAACAAAATGTTCAAGGCTCAAATTGGTCAGAATATAGATGTATATATAGACGATATACTCATAAAAAATATAACAATCGATGACTATATTCACTATCTTAGAGAAGCTTTCAAAGTATTCCGAGCACACTAGATAAAGTTAAACCCAATCAAGTGTATATTTGGAATAACTTCAAAAAAGTTTCTTACATTTATCTTATCTCACTAAGGAATCGAAACAAATCTCAAAAATATAAAAGCCATTATGAATATGAATCCTCTTGATCTATGAAAGAAGTCCAAAGGTTTACTGGGATACTTGCAACACTCTCCTAATTTCCAGCGAAGTCAGTAAATAAATATTTCCCTTTCTTTAAGGTCTTGAGAATGAAGGCAAGCAATTTTCGGTGGATTACCAACTGTCAAGCAGCCTTCTAAGAACTAAAGGAACCAATCCACCTCTCTTGGCCTCTCCAAAAGAAGGCGAAGAACTATTTCTCTACCTCGTAATGTCAAACAAAGTGTTGAGCTCAGTTTTGATTAAGAGTCTAAGATACAACAACCGATTTAATACATTAGCAAAATCTCGATAGACACCGAGACTCGTTACTTACACGCTGAAAGGATCTCTCTAACACTACTCTACTCTACTAGGAAGTTACAACGATACTTCCAGACCCACAAGATCATCATCCTAACAGACCAGCTATTAAAAACAATCCTACAAAAACTACAACATGTCTTGACAGTTGGTCAAATGAACCATCGAATTGGGCAAGTTTGACAAAGAATTTTGATAGCGGATGACCATTAAATGTCAGACCCACGTAGATTTCATAGTCAAAATGATAACCCCAATTCTAGATGCTATCAGAACAAGCAAAGGCGCCCACCAACAACAAGAAGCTCCAAATTGGTTCTTACATGTGGGTGGATCATCAACAAATTAGGAAGAGGAGCCAATGTGGTTTTGAGAATTTCAGACAGGTAAGAGGTGAAATATTCGATAACTCTCAAATTTTTGGCCTCCAATAGTGTCACCGAGTACAAATCTGATTAGTGGGACTCATGATTGCAAAAGAATGCTCAGTAAAAAACTTGATTGTCTAGAGGGACTCATAATTGTTTGTAAACTAGGTTACTGGAAATTTCAAAGTACCTCATCAAAGGCCTTCTACTAGAAAACCCAAATGACATCAAGCTCATAAAGAAGATAGCAGGCTTATATACCATTATGAATGGGAGACTGTACCGACAAGGGTACTCCATCCCTTATATGCGGTATCTCGTGCCAGAAAAAGCTTATTGTGAGCTAAGCGAGGTGCATCTCGAGATCCGTGGATTACACATTGGGTAAGGAGCTACCATTCAAAGTCATACGACAGGATTATTGCTAGCAACCGATGAAGTGAGACACCACAGAATTCGTACAGAAAGTAGAAACTGCCAAATCCATGGAAACATTCATCATCGGCCGCACACTGAATTGAAAACCCGGCAATCACCACGGCCATTTGCACAGTGGGAGCTCAACAAATTAGGCCCATTACCCATTGTATCCATGTAAAGAAAGTTTGTTATAATTGGCGTCAACTGCTTCATAAAATGGGTGGAGACCTCTCCACTGGCACGAATAATCGAATAGAACGTGATCAAATTTGTTCAACAAAACATCGTATGTAGATTTGGAATTTTTAAAGTCATAGTGACTAACAACAGAACCCAATTCACTAGTGAAAGATTCACCAATTACTACACAAGCTTGAAAATTTGGTTGGTTCACTCCTCCATCGTTTATCCACAAGCAAATGGTCATGTGAAAGTATTAAACCGAACCGTACTGCATGAGTTGAAGATGAAGCTAGAAGATGTAGGAGACTTCTAGGCAAACAAGTTACCTTTCGTGTTGTAGTCCTAAAGCGGTCATTCTAATAGAGATTGGTTTGCCCGACCTTTGAGTCGAAAGTTTTAACTTGTAAAGCAATTCTCAACGACTCATAGAGCATCTTAATGTACTCGAAAAAGCCCGAAATGTAGCAAGGTGTGCACAATAGTTTATTAGTAACGAATTGCTCAATATTATAGCATAAAGGTGAAAGCATGCTACTTCGAGATGGGGAACTTAGTTCTATAGAGCATAGAGGTGATAGACAAAATTGTTGACTGGAATAAATTGTTCCCGAATTTGGGGGATTATTCCTTGTCTCAGCAATTTTTCAAAATGGAGCATACAAGCTATACACCTAGAATAAGAAATTAATCCCAAGGACATGGAACTCTATCCACATCAAAAAATATTATCAGTAAACCATTGCCTAGCATAGGTAAATATAGTATAAGCCATACGAACTGCCTGTATGATGTAATCATATTTCAATTAATAAAATGATCATTTATTTATTTTGTTATTCATATGAATGCTTGTGTGCTATTGTATAAATTAAGTTTCCCAAACTGTCCCTAAATCGGGTGAATATGTTACCAGTGAATAAACCTTCTAAACCACAGTAAAAAATCTCAATCAAGACAACCAAATGGCCCAAATGAGGTCGAAACGACATGACAGCGGCATCCTCTCTTTCCATCCTGACCCCCACTTAATGTCAGTAAAGGCCTCCCCTATCAGCCAATCACTCGTCCTTTGGAGAGTGATGGCATTCTCTTTAATGAGCTCAACCAACGACCGAGACATGTGATCCTCTATCTCCAAAACATCTCCAAAGAAGGCAAGATTGACCTTGACCGAAGTATTAGAGAGAGTCCAGTCGGAAGAAACTGTTAAATAAAAGAACAAGTTCTTCCAACTCTATTAAATTTGGATTCCCCTTACTTATTTTATACTTCTTGCGGGGCTAAAAGAAATCCAAATCAGTATCTTGGTTGAACCAAAAGACTACCTTAATAGCCCGGGCATCCTAGGAAAGCTCATAATAATAAAACAAAACACATAAAGAAATCAAATAACGAAGAGCGTTGGGATGGAGGCGCGCCACCGGAATTTCAAGAGCCTCTAGGATTTTGTGTAGCTCTTCCAGGAAAGGAACATGAAGACCTTCTCTCAGATGGGCCTTGTAGATAGTAATGAATCTGAGTGAAGAGCCACAGACTCTATCATCGTCATTGGGCATTATATACAAGACAGTTACAAAAATATTATATTTCTTATACATAGCGTCCACCTCATTACAAGTGAGAACGAAACATATCGCAACGATGCCTAGGAAGCTACTCAAGAAGCCATAGAAGTAAAAAAATGAGTAAATTAGAGCAGAGTGATTCGAGAAATGGAGAAGTACAGAAGTAGTAAAGGCCAGTGTTTAAATAGTCAAAACTTTGGCCCCAAAATGGCGATATTTAAGGGTACTGAAGAGGCACATCCCAATGATAGTTTAGACACATGCCTACACTGAAGAGTGCTGCAGTGCGTCAGTTTCATTAAGCCAATAATAATGGCCTGACGCTACACCTCCGTATGTAACAAGAAGATAGCTGGTGGCCTTGACGCCCAAATTGACAAATCTCCAGCGCAGTGCAAGTTATGATGCCCTGACAAACCAATTTTTAAGATGATAGATTGATGACAAGAGACCATGGCATACTCAAGACCAATTCGATTAATTTACGGATGTTTTGCCAAATGTTCAGAATAAATTACTATAAATCGGGTTATTAGAAGACCGATTTGTTAGTGGTCCAGATTGTCAAAAGTTATACAACAAAAAAATAATATTCAAGTGCTTTAACTATTAAGTGTAAACAAGAATATTGGAGCCACACAATAAAAACAAATAATGCTGAAAAAATTTCGTTCATTTATTTCTTTCACAAAGTATAAACTTACAACAGTGGGGTACAATTTATGAAGGAAATAAATAATACATAGAGCAGTAATCCAACTATAGTAATACATAAGGAAAGCTCTCACCCTTGAAACGACCACAGCGTTACTTACCGAACTACCTATTTTAGAGGAAAAATAGTGAAAAAACGCTCCCCGGAGAAATAGTTGTAGCCCTTTTTAGAACTACACCATTTCCTTGATAGGAGGGCAAAAGAAAGAAAACAAAAATCTATCCCCAATCTGAGTCTGAGGTGGCTATCCTCAGAACTACAGAAAAGTAGACTACCTGATAAAGGTGGGGAGATGAGGAAACCACCCTCCAAAACCCCGAACCTTGCTACAACAATGAAGGTTTGGTTTTGAAATGGGCATAAAAGAGAAAAATCATTGTGGATTCCCATATAAAAGAGTGTAACCAAGGCAGATTTCACGTGCACCCTCGGATCTCAAGTTTAAATGCCAGAGGAAAACTCCCTCCGATTCCAGGTAGTGGTAGTGAAGGCTCCATGCTAGCTTTGAGCGATCTTGCCACCAATAGGCAAAAGACACTTCGTGATGTGAAATATAGAGAACCCCTCCATTTGTAATTGAAAGGAAAGATCAGCGAGTATTAATCTAAGAAAATTATGCATCTAGCATTAATGGCAAGGAGTCAAATCAAATCCTTCCAATTAGAGCACAGAATCCACAAAATATCTGAGGAATGAGACCTCATAGAAGTTCTGCAAATGGTGTCTCATCATGAACATGTTGGGAGTTAAAAATTTAAAACACCGACATGGGGAGCTAGTGATGCACCGATGGTACATGAGCTGACATATAATCCAGTGCGTAGAAAGAAGAAAGCCTAAATGGCAAAGGCCCAGTAAAAAACCCTTTGAGCCCAATAAGAAAAAGGCACGGTGGTTTCTCTAAGATGTGTGACCCGAATCGTCCAAGAATAAATGGGTATTAATGAATAATCAATGGGCTATTACAGATAGTTACAACACCATATCAACGATAAAAATCGTACAAATCCAGCTGATAAATATAAGCAGTGGTTACACAATTAACTGACTTGAGCGTCGGAGGACATACCGAGGAACGAATCCTATATTCCTCTTACCTCTTATTCATTTGTTATAGTGTATAGGATTCGGATTCAGAGTAACGAAAATTAAACCTATTACCGATCAGACACCCAAATATGGCGGCCTCCTAATTCATTTGATAATGTGGATCCAGGGACGTTTTAAGTTTAACATATAGCATAATTATTATCTTTAAAATTTTACAAAAATATTTATTAATTTATCGGTAAATGAATATTTATTAATTAAAGATGTGTTTATGGTTCAATTACTAATTAAAATATTATTTAAAGGATAATGGATAATTCTATATATGTTGATCATGATCCAAATTATATTTTAGAAAACATATATATTTTTTAAAAAAGGCACTTTAAGCAACTATAACCTTAAATAAACTGCTTGCTAAAACATGAAAAATTATGGACCGTATAGAATTCAGTTTAGGTACAAAGGAAAAACAATAAGTCTTTAGATACATATTTTGAAAAATATTCTCACTTTAGAGTATAGAAATTGTCAAGATAGAAGTCCTTATGATTATAAATTTCATATGTTATTTAATTTCTTTTATATTTGATTAATTCTTAATTTATATTTTTCCTGAGTCATATAAAATTTAAAGAAAGAAAATCCTCATGGCATAAAGAGCATGCACATGTAGATTTCAGCACCTTTTGATGGCTTGTGGCATATGTTCGGGGAAGGTGGATGGACATATGCCCTTTGCAATTTTAGAACAAAGTGCTAAATACAAAAATATCATGGATGTGGCAAGGAACAGGAAAAGAGAGAATAAAAAGTGTGGCATCCGAAGATTTTATTGTTGTACAGGTAGAGAAATTTATCTGTCGGATGCTTAAGGTATTCGGTCTCCATATATCTTTAATCAAATCCTATACAATCACAAAATAATAATCAAAGGGTTGATAGGATTTACTTTCCAATATATTCTCCGACGCTCAAGTTAATATTTCTTTTAAATATTAAGAAAGAAAGAGAATGTAAAAAAGTATTTTAAGTTCGAGGAATTACGCTCTTAAAGTAGCATATTAGATTAAGAGAATGTGTACTCTTGGCATCTCTTTAGTTTTATATGCTTTCGTTTAAGAAGTCTCAAGTTATCCATTTTAGATGGAGAGGACGAATATTTATAGAAGGTGGGCGACGATTAACAGTTAGAAAAATTGATAAAAGTTAACTACTATCTTTATCATGATAGTAGTTGTAACTAATGTCCGATATCGTTAGTCGAGAAATCGCTTGGACCGTTAGTCTGACCTCGGTCATATTTGTCCAATATGGGTCGTTTGAGTGTTTTTGGCCGTTGGGCTTTCCCTTTTGGCTCGAGGCTGGGCTGGCTTTTTCAAGCCGTTGGATATAGTACCCATCAAAAAAATATTTAATATTCAATTGAAATCTGATTTATATTTTATTATTCTTCAATATTAGGTATATTATTATAACCTGAATTTTAAGACGTACCATTGATTAGTTGTTTATGATCTCATTGTATTTCTCTAGTACAGTTGTTAAATGTGCTGTAAATTATATTTTATCTAATTTATTTACACGAGGTCATATAAAGGACTTTTGGATGAGTTACTTATAACTATATACTAAGTAAATATTTTCAGATGTTGTGTCAATTTTTATTATAATATAAATTTTATGGATGAATATATATATATATACTTTTTATCATAAAATCTAGACAATTAAATTTCTCCAAATTTAACATCTTAGAGGACGTGGAGGGGATCCATGATGACAGAACACAACTCTCTATTGTGCGATGGAGTGTTCAGTGGATCTTAGATAATGAATTTGAGAATCTAAATTTTATACATACATACTGATGGGGACGCTAATAGTGGGCCAGCTCAAATGGGGTAAGAGGCCCAAAATTGATAACGGTCAATTTGTACCTAGGACGGTCAACGCCACCATTTATCAGAGGAGCGCAACAAGTAGTCCAAACATTGCCTGAGATAATGCCCAAATTATCATTGGCCCATGTGCACTTTCCCAAATCTCAACGGTCATCTGCCCTAATTCTCCGCATCTCCAAAAATGACAACATCTTCCATAACGGCAATCTTCCAAAATCAAAGCATTTTCTGAAAGGAAGGCCCACAAATCAGCACATGATCCTCATAATGCCCAAACGGTCACTGCACATGGCACTTCTATAGAAGGAAAAGAATCCTTCTTCCTGATCGTTGCAGTCCAGAATGGTACCTTGCACCCATACTAGAAAAGGCAATGATCCCCACAGAAGGTGGGCATCCTGCCCCGTCACCTAAGAAAGGCAGCGAGAGCCCATGGCTAAAAGCCATGGAGATCTACTCCATAGGCACGCCCTCACGCATACTCAAACTAATATAAGCTCTCTAAACTTTCAAGCAATCTAACGCTCTCTCCAATTCTCTCGCTCTCTCTATTACTAGTTTTCTGCGGGCTTAATACTTAGAGAAACCGTTTTCTACGAATATACACGACCAAAGCCACTCTTTACACGAGTGCGCCTCCCACCATCATTCTCAAAACCCACTCTCAATATTCACATTTGCATTATCTGCATTCACCTTCTTATTCTCAGAAAGTTGCTTATTGACTTAAGCATCAGAGTATTTTCGATGAAATCAAATCCCATCATCAACTGACATCTTATTTGAAGTCGTGGTGTGCAAAATCTTAAACTTAGCGGATGGTATTCGAAATCTGACAAATCAGTTCTACCCGAATTCGTTCAAAATTTAAATTTATGACGCACTATATTCATACATATATAATAATTTTATTATATATGTAACCAAAAAGTATTTCCATTATAAAGAAAATAATAACAATTTATTTTTATGTTTATTTATTTAAATATTGGACATGAATCCTTGAATTATCTTAATCCTAGCTAACCCTAATCCCTCGGGCCGTAGCATTAACGTGAAGAAACTAATCTCCTAAAAGAGAGGAGCAGCCATAGCCCCCACGTCATGCTTGGAATTAGTCAATGCTCTCAGAATTTTTCCAAGTAATATTACTCTTCCCCAACTCCCGGTTCGGCTTCGGCTAACTATATATACTCCCAATTCTTTCATCTGAAAAACACCACAGACAGCCGATCTCCATCTGCAAATTCCGGCATACCATGCCTTCCGGTGTAACCATGGATGGTGTAACCATGGATCGAGAGCAAGGCAGATTTGCTCTTCCGGTGGATTCTGAGCACAAGGCCACCGTCTTCCCGATTTTCTCGGTGGCGAAGCCGCATATGAGGGCATTTCACTTGTCGTGGCTCCAATTCTTCTCCTGCTTCGTGTCCAGCTTCGCCGCCGCTCCGCTACTTCCCATCATCCGCGACAACCTCAACCTGACCGCCACCAGCATTGGAGACGCCGGCATTGCAGCCGTCTCTGGAGCTGTCTTCGCCCGTCTTGCCATGGGGGCCGCCTGCGACCTGGTCGGGCCCCGCGTGGCCTCTGCATGGATCACCCTCCTCACTGCCCCAGCTGTCTACTGCTCCTCCATCGCCGACTCCGCGATGTCCTTCCTCCTCGTCCGGTTCTTCACAGGCTTCTCCCTCGCCACCTTCGTCTCCACCCAGTTCTGGATGACCTCAATGTTCTCCCCGCCCATCGTAGGCCGGGCCAACGGACTCGCCTCCGGATGGGGAGACCTAGGAGGCGGCGCCACCCAGCTCATCATGCCCCTCGTCTACGACCTCATCATCCGGTTCGGCGTCACCAACTTCACCGCGTGGCGCATGGCTTTCTTCATCCCGGCTATCTTGCAGACAATGACCACTTACGCTGTCATGATCTTCGGCCAGGACACGCCCGACGGGAACTTCCGTGGGCTACAGAAATCCGGCAGGAAACACAGGGATAAATTCTCGAAGGTCTTCTTCCACGGGATTAGGAACCACAGAGCATGGCTCACTGCCCTGTGCTACGGCTACTCCTTCGGCGTTGTGCTGACCATGAACAACGTAATCTCCCAGTTCTTCTATGACAGGTTTGATTTGAAGCTCTACAATGCCGGGGTTATTGCCGCTAGTTTTGGACTGACGAATATTTTTGCCCGACCCGGAGGAGGGGTGCTGTCGGACATCCTGGGGCGGCGATTCGGGATGAGAGGGAGACTGTGGGGATGGTGGATCTTCCAGACACTGGGCGGCGTGCTTTGCATTTTTCTTGGAAGGGCAGGATCCTTGGGTGCATCTGTCGCCATGATGCTTCTCCTCTCTATCTTCGTCCAGGCTTCCTGTGGCCTCACTTTCGGGGTTGTTCCTTTCGTATCCAGAAGGTAAACTACTCTACATTTAAGAGTGGTGTTCATTCGAGTTCATTTCATTTTAATTGCACGAGTGTATTATTTTTATTAAAATATTATTTATTTATTTTTATTTTAATCACTAAATATTAATTTAACAGTTATAATAAAAAGATATTAAATTAAACCTCCTCTAAATGAGTTTGTGTCATTGAATATAAATTAGATAATCATAATATTTTTTTTTTACTTTTTTTAACATTATTTTCAAATTTTTTAAATAAAATAGATAGAGTTATTATATTTATATTAAACACCTAAGTAATACGGCCAAGGAATTGTATCTTGAAGGTAACGTATAGCCCCCTCGATTATCTTATAGATCAACTCTAATAATATAGTTCGGGGGCTGCATCCCTTTTCCTCAATTCAAAGCCAAGGTAAATGAGCTGTGTCTTGAAAGTGAGCTGTATTATTTTGATTCTCTAGTATTTTAGTTTAAAGTGTTATGAGATGAATATATAAATATATTTTTATTTTCAGGGCAATGGGTGTAATCTCGGGCATCACAGGAGGTGGTGGGAACATTGGCGCAGTCCTAATCCAAGTGATCTTCTTCAAAGGATCCAAATTCTCAACCGAAGTGGGGATAACTTACATGGGCATTATGGTGATTGTGTGCACCCTCCCAATAGCACTCATATACTTCCCACAGTGGGGTGGCATGATTCGAGGCCCTAAACCGAATTATACTGAAGAAGACTATTACTTGTCTGAATGGTCCGAGGAGGAGCAACAACAAGGATTTCACGAAACTAGCATGAAGTTCGCTGAAAATAGTAGGAGCGAAAGGAGTAGAAAGATCGACTCTATTTCCTCCCCTACTGAAATAGCAACAGCAACTCATGTCTAGCTAAGTCACTTCTAATTTTAAAATGCTTATACTATAAATTTACTATAATTTTACTGAAAATAAAGATATAGCACTTATCATATGCTACACTCAAGTAAATCATAACATTAGATTATTTAATAAGTATTACATCATATATTTTGTAATATTATAGTATACTTACAGTAACTATTGTATTGAATGGGATTATGTTGTGTGGGGTTAATTCTATTCTAGGATGTTTGGGATTATAATATTATCGCAGTATCAATTTAGCAATGTTATATCATCTGATAGTTATAAATGACTATGAATTAGAATAAATTTCTCTACTTATTTTAAATTAGGCTGTATTATATTAACATTATTATTATCAATTAACAATGCATAAACCATACTTGGCTCGCCATAATTGTGTAGAACTATAATTTTGTGTTTTTGTCATTATTGTTCACACAACACTAATTTTTGTTTGGGTACAATATTAATCGGGTTAGTCTAAACCAACAATCTAATGAGTTTATAGTTGATAGGTTCAAAACAGTTAAAAATGATAAATCATTCTCTACCCCATTAGACGCAAGTCCAGATAATGCAGTATTCAGTCTTGACCAAATTTTAACCATGATAAATCAACATCCAATAGACAGCTAATAAATTATTAAGCGAAATATAAACCGGATTGAGTCATACATCCAAACAACAACAAATTTGAATATTTGGCCGATCGGTTTGTCCAACTGAGCAATTCATAAATATTGTAGTTATCACATGCAAGGGTTTCTAAACTGACAACTATCATTTGCCCACCATCAATTTAATTTTTGGACATTAATCACCTCAAGTTGATTTCACAATCAGAATTCATACAATAATATTTAAGCTAATTAGTTTTCAAATGGTCTAACTACTTAAATTGTGGTTGATGATTGCACTTAAGGAAATTATCAATAATTGATATTATGATTATAAATACATACCTTTTCTATGATAGTCTAATATTTTGAATTGGGTTCATTAGACTGTTGATTCGAGTTGATCATTATTGATGATAATTAATGAGTTAATTATAGCAAACAATTTTAAATTGATTTCATAAGAGGTTGGATGATTCCCGCGACTATCAAAAGGACATTTTGGTAAATTTTTCATCAATAGTCCGTAATTATTTTTAGTACCTTAAAAGAATAATTAAGACTTACTATAATATTATATATTTGCATATTTAATTGGATATAATTAATAAAATATAAATTAATTAAATTAGTTTAAGTAATATTTTATATAAAAAAAATTTCAAAACCCAAATTCAATCCCCAAACACCCAAGCACAGTTGCAGCTCCCTTCTCCATTTCGATCACGCAGCCATGAGTGTTGTAAATCAAATTCATCCCCCTTTCCTTCCCAACTCTCACCCTTTCCGTACACTCAATCGGCCGATTCTGTTCCTTCATCTAATGCCCAGCCATTCATATGTTGAGACCTGAACAACTTATTTGAATTGTAATAAAAGATTTAACGATACATAACAAGTAGATAATAATTATAAATAATAATGAACACTCAATTTTTTGTAGAAAACTCCCTTTAAAATAAGGAAAAAAAATCACAGGATAATTCATCCAAATATATCCACCACGCAATAAGTTTAGTTACACAAACAATCAAATACAAAGTCATAACACATTATTACAAATAAACTCAAATAGTAGAGAATATAATACGAAAGAGAAGAAATAAAATCAATAAATATTCTTCTCAATTTTAAGTATAGTATACTCAAGATCGGCGAAGATTGAAATAAGATTGGAAATTTAATCGGATACTCGAATCTTCTTCTTCACCCATTTTTCTCTCATTCTCTTCTTTTTCTTTTAAAGTTGGCGCTCTCTAAGTTACAAAGTTGTAAGTGGTAAACCCTAAAACGCATCAACGCACATTTATACTACAAGCCAGCGCTCAAACACCCGTCGAGCACACCTTGAGTACGAGTGCCACAAGATTTGGCCCCTTGAGCAGCCCTCGAGTGTGCACTTCCTATTTTGGGTGCTTTAGGTGTGCCTCAAACATATGGCTACTGGAATCGGCACTTTGAGCACTCATCGCATACACTTTGCTGATGCAAACACTGTAATCCTTTATATCAATATAGTACCAATATATTCTCATCCGAACAATATAACGGTACATCGAATCGGTATTATCACGACCGAAGAATACAATATACGTAGGTCAAAATAAAATTAAAAATAAGATATTTCATCAATCATAAAAACTCAATCCGGGTGTAACAACCATACACATAGGACCTAATAAAAAAACCCGCACAAGACCTCGTCGGATATAACTCCGGACAAACATGATATACGACCTACTATCTAAACATCGTAAGGGATGTATCCAAATATAATAACTGATCGACATTTCCCATACAAAGATCAGGGCTATCATCCGACCATAAACAATAACCATAACATATCCTTGAGATCTGAAACATACTCAATATGAACATCTCTTGTCACGACCAGGGAACACAATTATTCGCAGGTTAAAATAAAATCAATAATAATATTTTCATCAACCATAATAACCCAACCCGGGTGTAACAATCATACACATGCAGGATCCAATATAAATAAAACCCGCACAATATCTCATCGGATAAGAATCCGGATAAACACAATACATGACCTGCTAACCATGATCACAATGGAGGTATCCAATTTACAACTCATCCACATAATACTATAACTTTAATATTTTACATACAATGATCAAGGCCATCATCCGGCCATAAATAATAATCATAACATATCCTCGAGATCAGAATTATACCAAATATAACATCTCCACTCGTCAAAAGGAATATCCGAGCCCGATTACCTCCGAGCCCCTGCAAGCGTATCCATGCCACTAGTCTGAAGGGATAAAACATGAAAAAGTGAGCCTAGAGCTCAACAAGCATCATCGTATAAAAACAGTACTCATAAATCAGGAACAGGGATATCACATAATAATCACGTAAAATAAAACACAATGTCCGTGAAATCCCTGAAAACCGAGGAGATGTCTCGTACTAAATCGTCATCCGTAATAACTCGTCCCTCCGGGATAAAATCATATAAATCATGATCCGGTAAAATCTCGTAGACGATATCATATCATATGATCCGAGGTCACATTACATAATCGCGACCGTCACCACATCCGCATGGGACACATACCGTCGTCCGGATCTAAAACTCATAATGCAGAAATCAAGAGAAAACCGCCGAAACTAAAACATAAATCAAAACACGTTCTGGGTTTATCACATCAGCACGTACGAGACATTCCTATCGCCCATTCGTGGGCCAAGCCACGTATCTTAAATCACAGTACACCCAAATACGTGCAGAAATACAAAGCATGCACGAAATCGGAGAACTAAAGATCAATGATACCAACTTGAGGAAGGGTTACCCTCGTCCGGTAACCACGGCTATATCGAATACGAATTAGGCCAGTAGCTCAAGGCCATCCATGTACTCTGTCTCCCATAGATTAGGAACTTGCTCACTATATTTTACCACCCGCGGCTTTGGGTGCAACATCAAGTTTTAATTATATATTAGGGCGTCCGAATATATTAGTTTTCCGTCAATTCCTTACGATGGTTCTCAATTAAATAAACAGTGGGGTATGTCAATTACAAATATCTCAACCTTCCTTCCGGCGGAAGTAGCCTCAACCTTCCTTCCGGCGGAAGTAGCCTATCACATACGTCCCCGTCGAGAGTGGTACCAAATGTCTCGTGCCTCGGATCACATAAACGACCCCTCGGGTCTCAGACCGTCATGGTCTCGCAGTGATCTCACCCCCGGCAGCATGCACGGTTAATGCAAGGCCTGGTTCATGGTTCCACAATATACGGATACACAAACATACATATAGATCGTCCGGGTGTCCAAAATCCCTCCAAATCATAAATACTAGTACAAAACCACCGCACAACTGATAAAATATACATGCATGTACACAATTGATAAATTAGGGGTATATAAAAATATATGCATGTTAGTAAAATCTTCCACAGTAGTCAAAATGTATTAGAAATTAAATCAGACCAAGAATAAGACTAGAGGATACTTACCTTAACATTATATTTCGCAGATCTGAAGAAAGGATGTCCCGAAGCACTCCAATCGAGCCTTTCTCTCTCCTCTGCCGCGTCCTCTCTCTCTCCTGCTTCACGCGCGCCCTGCGCTGCCCTCTCTCCTCTCTGCGCACGGCTTCAGCCGCATCGCTACCGTAGCCCGTTGCCTCGAACGGCCGTAGCCGGCCTTCCCGGCGACCCCCGTTGTCTCAGCTGCCCCCCATCCGGCCGCCGCCCTCTCTCTTGCGCGGCTTCTCTCCTCGCGCAACCGTCGTCGATTTCTCTCCCCTCGAACGACTTCTCTTCTTCGCACCACGCCACCGCCGCCTTAGCCTACGCCGGGCCACAGCTCACCGCTGCGACCACCGATATCGTCGCTACCACCCTGAACGGCCGCTGTCGACTCTTCCGATACTGATTTCCTCACCCAGCACCGCCGCCGCCTCAACCCGCAACTGCCGCAACAGTCGCGGCCACACCCACAACCACCATCGACCGCCGTTCACCTACGACGCCGCCGCCATCGCCGCCTTCTTCTCCCTTCTCCTCTTCCTCCTCCTTCTTCTTCCTCGATGCGAACCCTAGATCCCCCTTTTCCCCCTCTCTCTCCTCTTCTCCCTCTCTCCCTGACACTTTTCTCCTCTTCTTTTTTTTTTCATTTACTTTTTGTTTATATTATTATTATTATCATTATTATTATTATATTATTATCTTTATTATTATAATATATATATATATATATATATATATATATAAATCTTAAATTTTAAAATCCAAATCGAATTCCAAATAACAGCACAGGCGCACCTCGGGCGCCACTCCGAAATTCTGATCATCTCCAAAAATTTTATAATTTTTTAATTTACTTTTACCACGTCCGAAATACCCAAAATCATAATTAATATTAAAATAATATAATCGGGATCCAAAATATTACACTCTCCCCTCCTTATAAAAATTTCATCCTCGAAATTTACGCATATCAATACTTGAACAAATAAGAATAATTCTTCCGAACTTAACCTTGATCAAAAGATTCCTCCGAAAAATCTGATCATGAATACCTGAACTTTCTATCCCAATATTGGAATCAAAATCTCAACATAAAATAGCTTCCCGAAATCAGCAACAATTCACACTTGATCACATGCCGATAATCAACCCATAATTCTCTCAACATACATACATAAAACACATCATCATGATCTGCCAAACTCGGGACAACGCCAATCTGCTGGCCACCTCTCCAGTTCATTGCAACACCTCAAAAGTCCTATCCAACCTCAACCTCAATCCATCATTTGCCCTCGAAACTTGAAACTCTTCTCTTCATGACGCTTTCAGAAATATCTAACCACTCTTCTCGATCATCCACTCAGGCTACAATCTGATCTCATGCTTGAATTCTCGAATCAATTCTTGTAACCGATAGCTATGAATCCACACGCTTTCACTGCGCAACTCTGGTCAATCATCTACTTCCAATCGCAAGAATATATCTTCTAATCGCAATCAAGGGCTTCAAAATTAGAATATCGTGCAATTTTCTCATCTTGATAATATGTTGACGACCAAACTCAAGAATGACTTTCTGATCAGCAAGCAAAGAGCCGACTTCATCAGCTTATCCATCATCATCCAAGATGCCACCAAATTCCTCGCTGTCCAACGCAAACCAAAACAAAATCTCGAAAGCTTCTTCCTCTTGGCTGCTACCTTTAAGCACGAGACGCATGATCAACTCGTCACTCCGACAGCGAAGAATCTTCACCGTTCTCAACAAACTTAGATCACTTCAGCTCCATAATAGCTGCTAACAACCTCAACTACTCCCTGTGCTTCCATCCGACAATCGAGGCTCTGCTTGATTGCGTCCAACTTCATAACTGCTTGAACAAAAGGATCTTCGCTTCTGATCTTCATAAAAGCATCTTCCACAGATAGGAGCTTGCTTCGGAGCCCAATCCTGGCAAGAATTACTCACCGATAACTCTACAACTTCTCCGCTCAAAACAAAGACAGAAGACATTGCAGCACAAACTCTTAACGCAACTCTGATCCTGAACAGCATACGCATAGGCTGAGAATGGATCCACCTACCTACTCCTTCGTCGACAAAATATCCTTCTACTCCGTGAGATTTCAGACCGATCCAATCGAAGCCGCCACTTTTTCAAAATCACAGGACTCAACAAAACCTCCAAATAATCAACATCCTCAAACTGGATTTCAAATCAGATTCTCTACCTAAGAATCCAAATTGAATCTTACCACTGAGGGCTACAGACCCACATGCTTCTGCTTTTTCTTATGAAAATTTACATAATAAATCCAAAGACTTTCGACCCAAAACATTGCCAATAATTTCTCCTTTTTTGAAATGATTTTCTCAAACCTTTATAATCAAATTAAACAACAATTATCTTCATACAAATAATATTTCTAAATCCTCAAAGCAAATACCTCAAGTGCTAACTCCAAGCCATAAGTGGAGTAATTTTGATCAAAAACATTCAACCGCCGTAACCCATAGGCAATCACCCGAAAACGCTGCATCATAACACAAGCTCAAATCTTCCTTGGGAGCATCACAACCTACCACAGATTAACTTGATCTATCCGGGATCGACCAAATTGACATTGTCGGTAATCTGCCCTTCATTTCTAGAAAGCTATCATTATAATTACTATTCCAATAAACACCGATCATTTCAAAGCCAAACATCCCATGGACGCAACAATTCTCAAGGAATCATCATCAAATTGCTTAATAAATTCAACTAGATCTCAGAAATTGCACATCTTTGCAACAAATGATGGTCCTTCCCCAACCGGCCACCGCTTCAAACTTCTGCAAATATACAACCATGCCATAATATGCCCAAAATAACACTACTTCTAACCAAACTCGCATTTCCTCAATTGGTCAAACCACAAACAACCCTTCGCAGCTATGACACAGTCCTCAGATGGAACTCATGCCCCACATAAATTCCTCGAACAAATCAAACTATTATTAACGAAGCCATCATAAATAGACCAAAATATGACTGAGAAATCCAATTCACAAGATCCACAAAAGATGCCAACGAAATCACTAACCTCAAAATGCCACCGAAGCTCACAACGGCTGCACCTTCATCTTGAAGGCAACCTCAGGTATATTCTCCCGATAGCCTTAATTGACAATACTCCAAGTACAAATCGATTTAGAAAACATCGAGTACCAACCATTGATCAAATAAATCACATACCATTTTCTAACATTCGCTTATCAAATAATTCATTTCCCAAACGAATTAAATTTTAATAATTCATAGATAACCTCATAGATTCATCATGCTTATCCCAAAAGCATTTAACACCCCGCGACAAGGCACTCGACCAATGCCTCATTGACTCTATGTAAGGTCCTCGAAATCGATGTCACTCAGACACAACCATAGCAACAACCTCAACTACCGACTAAAAGACAATTCAGGCTAATCTTCTCATCTAAGAAATAGCCTCAAATTACCATACAACCGGAAAACCTTTTATGATCACATAATGACTCCCAGATGTGGCCACATATACCAGATAAACTCGGCACACATTTTTATCAATTAACTTGCAGGCACAATGATACTAATTTCATCAACTCTCGATCAGCTTTTCCTCATATTCAAAATTCATAGCCCAAATTGTAAATCAGAATATTCTTACTGAAATCGTTTACACTAATGTGGTGACTTGCTAACCAAATCACCCCCAATATCACATTAAAGTCCGGTTCATCAAATAAAATTAGATAAACCAATCATTGATATTTACAAACCCAGATCGGACATCAGAGTCTATAAATTTAATAGATCAAAGGTTTACCCATCAGGAGTAAACTTTATCAAAGCTCACTCTAAAAATTAAAAACACATACAACATTTACGTACAATCTTAAAGGCCACAGACTTAATTCCGTGCTTTCACCAACTAAATTCACTTTCATTACTATCTCGAATACTAAACAGAGAATGACTCCCAAAATTGCCTCCATAAAAACATCTCAAGGAGTGGAATAGGCACTGAGAAGCCCACCACTGGCTTGCCTCACTCTCCAACTTATGGGCAATAGATCAAAACTTCATTTGAACTGTCAAAAAACCTCAAACGCTTCCTCTACTTCTAAAATTCAATTTAAGCCTTGATTGAGATTAACCATCCGAAAATTTTCCAAATCGGCTCACATTTAATCATTCAAAGGACTCTCCATCTTGCCTACAACAAGCCATCCTTCACAAAGTAACCAAATTTTCATCTAGCTGCTGAACAGAAACACTCAAAACATCGCTCGCACGACTCAACACAGCCTATTAATCGACTTCCCGAGTCAAATTCAAACATTTACAACTCAAACTTTCATTCTTTACCAAAGGCCACACTTATCACGCCAAATATTCACTCAAATTCTTATCCGAGATGACCCAAAATACCTCACCTTACGACCTTTTCTCTGATACCATCACTGTCACGACCCAGGAACACAATTATTCGCAGGTCAAAATAAAATCAATAATAATATTTCCATCAACCATAATAACCCAACCCGGGTGTGACAATTATACACATACAGGATCCAATATAAATAAAACCCGCACAAGATCTCATTGGATAAGAATCCGGATAACACAATACATGACCTGCTAACCATGATCGTAAGGGAGGTATCCAATTTACAACAACTCATCCACATAATACTATAACTTCAATATTTTACATACAATGATCAAGGCCATCATCCGGCCATAAATAATAATCATAACATATCCTCGAGACCAGAAATATACCAAATATAACATCTCCACTTGCCAAAAGGAATATCCGAGCCCGATCACGTCCGAGCTCCTGCAAGCGTATCCATGCCACTAGTCTAAAGGGATAAAACATGAAAATGTGAGCCTAGAGCTCAGCAAGCATCATCATATAAAAACAGTACTCATAAATCAAGAATAGGGATATCGCATAGCAATCACGTAAAATAAAACACAATGTCCGTGAAATTCCTGAAAACCGAGGAGATGTCTCATACTAAATCGTCGTCCGTAATAACTCGTCCCTCCGGGACAAAATCATATAAATCACGATCCGGTAAAATCTCGTAGACGATATCATATCATATGATCCGAGGTCACATTACATAATCGCGACCGTCACCACATCCGCATGGGACACATACCGTCGTCCGGATCTAAAACTCATAATGTAGAAATCAAGAGAAAACTGCCGGAACTAAAACATAAATCAAAATACGTTCTGGGTTTATCACATCAGCACGTACGAGACATTCCTATCGCCCATTCGTGGGCCAAACCACGTATCTCAAATCACAGCATGCACGTATCGCCCATTTGTATAGAAATACAAAGCATGCACGAAATCGGAGAACCAAATATCAATGATACCAACTTGAGGAAGGGTTACCCTCGTCCGGTAACCACGGCTATATCGGATACGAATTAGGCCAATAGCTCAAGGCCATCCATGTACTCTGTCTCCCATAGATTAGAAACTTGCTTACTATATTTTACCACCCGCGACTTTGGGTGCAACCTCAAGTTTTAGTTATATATTAGGACGTCTGAATATATTAGTTTTCCGTCAATTTCTTACGATAGTTCTCAGTTAAATACACAGTGGGGCAAGTCAGTTACAAATATCTCAACCTTTCTTTAGGCGGAAGTAGCCTCAACCTTCCTTCCGGCGAAAGTAGCCTATCATATATGTCCCCGTCGAGACTAAGCCTCCCCGTCGGGAGCGGTACCAAATGTCTCGTGCCTCGGATCACATAATCGACCCCTTGGGTCTCGGACCGTCATGGTCCCGTAGTGATCCCACCCCCAGCAGCATGCATGGTTAGTGCAAGGCCTGGTTCATGGTTCCAAAATATACAGATACACAAACATACATATAGATCGTCCGGGTGTCCAAAATCCCTCCAAATCATAAATACCAGTATAAAACCACCGCACAACTGATAAAATATACATGCATGTACACAATTGATAAATTAGGGGTATATAAAAATATATACATGTTAGTAAAATCTCCCACAATAGTCAAAATGTATCAAAAATTAAATTAGACCAAGAATAGGGCTAGAGGATACTTGCCTTAACATTATACTTCGTAGATCTGAAGAAAGGATGTCCCGAAGCACTCCAATAGAGCCTTTCTCTCTCCTCTGCAGCGTCCTCTCTCTCTCCTGCTTCACGCGCGCCCCGCGCTGCCCTCTCTTCTCTCTGCGCACGACTTCAGCCGCACCGCTACCGCAGCCCGCCTCCTCGAACGGCCGTCGCCGGCCTTCCCGGTGACCCCTGTCGCCTCAGCTGCCCCCCGTCCGGCCGCCGCCCTCTCTCCCGCGCGGCTTCTCTCCTCGCGCAACCGTCGTCGATTTCTCTCCCCTCAAAGGACTTCTCTCCTTCGCACCACGCCACCGCCGCCTACGCTGGGCCACAGCTCACCGCTGCGACCACCGATGTAGTCGCTACCACCCCGAACGGCCGTCGTCGACTCTTCCAGCACCAATTTCCTCATCCAGCGCCGCCGCTGCCTCAACCCGCAACTGCCGCAACAGTCGCGGCCACACTCACAACCACCATCGACCACCGTTCACCTACGACGCCACCACCGTCGTCGCCGCCTTCCTCTCCCTTCTCCTCTTCCTCCTCCTTCTTCTTCCTCGGTGCAAACCCTAGATCCCCTTTTTCCCCCTCTCTCTCCTCTTCTCCCTCTCTCCCCGACACTTTTCTCCTCTTTTTTTTTCCATTTACTTTTACTTTTATATTATTATTATTATCATTATTATTATTATATTATTATCTTTATTATTATTATAATATATATATATATATATATATATATAAATCTTAAATTTTAAAATCCAAATCGAATTCCAAATAACAGCACAGGCGCACCTCGGGCGCCACTCCAAAATTCTGATCGTCTCCGAAAATTTTATAATTTTTTAATTTAGTTTTACCACGTCTGAAATACCCAAAATCACAATTAATATTATAATAATCTAATCGGGATCCGAAATATTACATCTCTATCCACCGATAGAGATTTGTTGCATCAACTAACATCCAAACTCCTATAGGCATATCCAACTCACTGGTCTAAAGGGATAAAACATAAAAACGTGAGTTTAGAACTCAGCAAGTATCAACATTGTATAAAACAGTACACATAAATTAGAAGTAGGAATATCGCATAGTAATCACGTAAAACAAAATACAATGTCTGTGAAATCCTTAAAATTCGAGTAGATGTCTTGTACTAAATTATTGTCGATATCAAACAGTCTCTCCGAGACATAATCATAATAAATACGATCCGATCAAATTCCATAGACGATATCTATCATATGATCCGATGTCACATTATATAATCGCGACAGTCACCGCATCCAAGTGGGACACATATCATCGTCCGGATCTAAATCTCATATATAATATGTTGAAATCAAGGAAATACAGGTACCAAAACATATAAATATAAAACATGTTACAGGGCTTAATACATTAATATGTACGAGACAATCCTATCGTCCATTCGTGGGCCAAATCAAGTATCTCAAATCGTAGTCCATGCAATACATGCAGAAATACAAAGCATGCACGAAATCGGAGAACCAATGATAAATAATACCAACTTGAGGAAGGATTACCCTCGTCTAGTAACCATGGTTATTTGGCTACGATTTTAGGCCAGTAGCTCAAGGCCATCCATGTACTCTGTCTTCCATAGATTAGGAACTTGCTTACTATATTTTACCACCTACGGTTTTAGGTACAACCTTAAGTTTTAGTTATATATTAGGATGTCCAAATATATTAATTTTTCATTAATTCCTTACAATGGTTCTCATTTAAATATACAGTGTGGCAGGTCAGCTACTAAATGTCTCAACTTTTCTTTCGGCGGAAGAGGTCATATTATATATATCCCCGTCGGGGCTAAGCCTCCCCGTCAGGAGCAGTACCAATATCTCATACCTCGGATCATATATAACGACCAATCGGGTCTCAGACCGCCATGGTCCGGTAGTGACCCCGCCCCCGGCAGCATGCTTATGGACCGACGCACGGTCTGATTCATGGTTCCACAACATACGGATACACAAATTTATATATATACCATCCAGGTATCCAAAAACCCTCCAAATCATAAATATTGGTGTAAAACCACCGCACAACCGATAAAACCTACATGCATGTACATATTAATAAATTGGGTGTATATGAAAACACATGCATGTTAGTAAAATCTCCCACAATAGTTAAAATATATCATAAATTAAATCAAACCAAGAATAAGGTTAGAAGATACTTGCCTTAACTTTATACTATATAAATCTAAAGAAATGATGTCTCAAAACACCCAATTTGTGCCTCTCTCTCTCCTGCCTCACGCGCGCCCATGTGCAGCCCTTCCTCTCTCCTCTGTGCACGGGTCGCCGCCGCACGCTGTCAAACCACCACTGCACCACCTCACGTGGTCGTCGTCAGCCTCCCCGACCTCACGCAGCTGGCACCAGCGCCATTGCACTGCCGTCTCTCTCCCTCTCTCTCCTCACGTGCTGCCCGCATCAACCGCCGCACCGAGCCGCCGTCGCCTTAACCCACGACCACCGTGGCCTCACCATTGACCACTGTCGCCGCCGCTTCCACCCATCCGGCCACTGTCCTTCTCCGGCGAGGCTCTCTCCCTCCTTGCGCGGCTCGCACTGCTGTGTCGTTACTCTCTCCTCGTGTCGCACCACCTCCACCTCAGCCCACGACCGCCATTAACCTGCGACACCACCACCACTGCCCTATTCCTTCTTCTCTCTCTCCTTCTTCTTCCCTCTTCTTTTTCTTCGTTCAAACTCTAACCCCCCCTTTCCTTTTCTCTCCACTCTCCCTCTCTCTCCCCAACTCCCTTCTCGGCCTTCAACTTTTTTTTTTTTTTTCTATTATTATTATTATTATTACTATTATTATTATTATTATTATTTATTTATTTTTCTTTTATTCTAAAATCCAATCGGTACTCGGGCAATAATACGGGCGCACCTCGCGCACCACTCCACACTTCCGATTATTCCTTAAAAATTTTATAATATTTTAATTTATTTTTACCACATTCGAAATATCTAAAATCACAATAAATATTAAAATAATTCAAACAGGATCCGAAATATTACAAGTATGGGCCAACATGAGAGTGACCCATAACCTAATATCACATGCATGTAGAGGAGAGAGAGAGAAAAAGAAAGATATGGAGCAAAGGAGATTGTGTTGCTACCATGAAGGAGAGAGTCGTTTGCTACTTTTATTTCTAAAGGAAGCGGGGAGAATCAAGTAAGTGAAAATTATTCACTTTCTCTATAATTCTTGCATCCAATGTTCACTAGGTTAATAACTAAACATTATAAATATTGTTGGGATTCAACCCTCTTATTTAAACCGTGAAAAATTAAACAATAATGTACCACAAATAAGCAATAATCACAAAAATTCAGAACACCTAATTTTTATGTGGAAAATCTACTTTTAAATGAGAAAAAATTACAAAATGATACATCCAAAAATATCTTCACTATGCAATAAGTTCGATTATACAAATCTCACAAATATAAGAACACAATACCTTATAATAAATAAGCCCAAAAGCAGAAAATATAAAATAAAAAAGAGAAGACATGACCAGTAAAATATTCTTCTTTACTTTAAAAATAGAGCCCGAGTGCTTGTCTACTTGATTTGGCCCATTGAGTGCTCGGCTACTGAATTTGGTACCTCGAGTGCCTCTCGGGCGCGTCTCAAGCCCTCTCCCTCTGAAATCGGCGTTTCAGGCCCTAGTCACCTGTAATCCTCCATATCAGTAAAATACCGTTTGTTCTTGTCCAAATCACGAAACGACACATCAAATAGAGTGGGCCATATGGGAGTGACTCATAACCCAACAAACTTTCCCTCACAACCGTATGGGGGCAATCATTGTCATCTCGATAATAGTACATCAAATTTCAAGCTTTCCCATATGTAATACTTTGGTCATCATCCCGATCTATTCTCCTCGTTCCTGATGTTATCGAGTGTCAGCAACTCTAAATCAACAACATTTCACACCTAATGATACTTCACATCAATGTGTTTCGATCTAGAATGACATGATAAGTTTCTACAAAGACGAATTGTACTTTGATTATCATAAAGTAATACATATCGTACTTATTTGAAGCTGAGTTCTCGGATGAACTTTTTTATCTATAGCGTTTCCTTGCTTGCTTTGGTCACAACAATAAATTTTGCCTCATTGGTCGAAAGAGAAACACACTTTTGCAATTTTGATTGCTAAGAGACAACTCCTCCCGCGAACATGACTAAATATCCTGAGTTGGATTTCCGAGAGTTGACATTACCCGTCATGTCTGTATTAGTATACCCAACCAGAAGTGTCCTATCACTTTCGAAATACAAGCATAGCTTGAAAATTCCTCAAAAATGCCTTAATATCCATTTTACTGTGGACCAATACTTCTTACCAGGATTTAACATGAAATAGCTAATCGTTCTAATTGCATGAGCAATATTTAGTCTCATATACACCATGACATACATCAAGCTACCCATGGCTAAAGAGTAGGATATGCCTCTCATACGAGCCTTTTTATCATTTTTGGAAGGGTATTGCTAATTGCTCAATTTAAAGTGAATGCTAATCGGTTTCAACTTCTCCATTTTGAAACATTGAAGTATCTTCTCCACATAACTCTCTTGGAACATCTACAATTTTCTTACTTTACAGTCGTAAAATATTCTTATACCCAGAATTATTTTTTGTCAGCCCTAAATATTTTATGGCAAAAGATTTTCCAGGCTATTGCTTTAAATAGGCAATCTAAGAGGCATTTCATCTAACAATAAACATATCATCCATATAGAAT
Source organism: Nepenthes gracilis (assembly GCA_033239525.1). Classification (NCBI taxonomy): domain Eukaryota; kingdom Viridiplantae; phylum Streptophyta; class Magnoliopsida; order Caryophyllales; family Nepenthaceae; genus Nepenthes; species Nepenthes gracilis. Next base: position 6,811,888 of record BSYO01000022.1, on the reverse strand, counting down.
AGAAGAATAATGAAATCGTCTTCGAAAAACCTCAAAATAAAGATACACTAGTTCGAAATAATCTTCCAGTAGCCTTGATCAACCATACGGAGTCAAACTTCTTATACCATTGTTTCAAAACTTATTTTAACTCATATAGGCTTTCATTTAGACGACATACTGAGCATTCTTTCTCTCAACTCGGAATCCCTCCGGTTGCCCCATGTAAATCTCCTCATCAAAGTCACTGTGAAGAAATACCGTCCACACATCCAATTATTTAACTTCCAAATCAAGAAATATGGCCGATCCAAGCACCATCCAAATTGAAGACATCTTCACAATTGGAGTAAAAATATCATCAAAATTAGTACCCTTTTGCTGATTAAAGTCTTTCACAACCAACCTTGCTTTGTAATATTCTGGGTCTCTATTTGCATTATTTTTATATTAATTATGATTTTGGATTATTTGGATGTTACAAAAATTAATTAAATATTATAAATTTTTAAAGGATATTTGGATTAGTTGGCTTGACATCAGATGTATGCCCATACTATTGTTCGAATATCGATTTTAGATCATAAAATAAAAGAAAAAATAAATAAATAAATATGATAATAAATAAATAAATAAATAAGAAAAAAGAAATCAAAGGAAGCAGAAGGAAGAAAGGAAAAGAAAAGAGATGAGACAGGAGAGAAAGGGGAAGGAGGAGGGTTCGTGCGCAGGAGAGTAGTGTGGCGGAAGAAAAAGGAGAGGGAGAAGGAGAAAGAGAGAGAGAGAGAGAGAGAGAAGAGGTGGTCGGTGATAGCAATGTGCGGCAAGGAGGTATCAAGCAGGTGGTCGACGACGGCTGGAGAGTTCATTAGCGGCCATGTTTGGTGAGGAGAGACCATTGAGGAGGCTGATGATAGTTGTTGGTAGTGTCAGCAGCAGCGGCATGTGGAGGCAACATGCCGGTGGCTGACAACGGCCATAGGTGAAGCGGCGGCGCGTAGCTGAGGCTGCGTAGAGAGAGAAAGGGGGAGTGACGCAGGCAGCATGCAGCAGTGAAGGGAAAGAACGCATGATTCAATACTTCGAAGCATCCTTTCTTCATATTTGCAGACTATGAGGTTGAGGCAATTATCTATAATCCCTACTCTTAGTTTGATTTAATATCTAATATATTTTAGATGTTGTTTGAAATTTTTATTAACATGAATATATTTGTCTACATTCAATTTGTTTATTCTAGACATACATGTATGGTTGATTGGTTAATTTGGGGATTTTTGATAGGGTTTTATAATTTTGTGGGGTTTACTATTTTTCTAAAAGTCTGAAAAATATATCAGACATTATATATGTTTAAATCGATATGTGTATACAGAAATGTACATGAAACTTGCGTAGGTCGTAGATTTTCACATGCATGTGTCGGGTTGTGATCACTACATTTAGATTTATTATTAGATATTCTTGTCAACTCCTAGTAGGGAGATATTTATTCTTTAAAAATTTCTTTTTGGCGATAAGAAAGGTTTGAAGTAGTGATCCCTCCCAATTGGATGATTTAATTTGACATTAAATATATTTAAACCATTCTAATATATCTAACAAGTTCAAGAGTTACACCTAAAATTGTGGCTTACAAAACATAGAGAGTAACCTTACCCATGAAAGATAGAGTATATGGATGGCCAAATATGTTGGCCTAATTTACATTTGATATGACCTAAGGTTACTAAAAATATGTGTAACCATTCCTCAAGTTAATCCTTAAATAATTAAAACTCAAATTTAATGTATGATTTGTATTTCTATATAGATTTGTATTGGATTTTGATTTAAGCTAGAATTTGAGATTCATTGATTTTGCCCACAAATAGATTTTGGTATATTTTGTATAAATAATTTTAACTATATGTTTTGATCGGAACCTTTGGACTATCTATTACAATACTGCTTCACCTTCTACGTACACCATTAGATCATTCGACTACCAGATTCTACCCCAAATCATAAGCAAATCTGGTCTTGGACTTAGACTTGAACTGAGACTTGAATTGAATATCTGCTTATTGGAATCGATCCGAATCACTTCCATTTATATATGTATATATATATGTCCCAATGATGACTGTTTTCTGATTGGATATTTATTTTGGAAATGAATATTTAACTTAAATAGAAGACTACCATTAAATTTTGGATCTTAAATTTCTATTGAATTAATAATATCGGAGATTTATATTTATATTATTATTTGATTGGGTATTTATCCATTTGACCATTTCTCTAATTTATTGGACTCGTTTCATTTAAATATTATACTTCTTAAGCGTTAGGATCATATTTTCTATTTTGTCCCCTCAGAGTAGAATGTCCAAATGCATTGTATGAGTAAAGACGTGATCTGTCAGCTATTCGTTCAATTTGATAAGTTTTAGTTTCGTCATGGCTTAAATTGGTATTTGATGTAATTAGATTTTAGAATTGATCGGGTATAAACCCATAGTTATATTTCATAAATAGTTGAGATATTATATTATATTTAATTATAATTTTGGTTGAATTATTACCACCTTTACGATGATTATAGAGTATGTCATATTTATATTATCTGAATATTGTCCAATGTGATCCTATGTGGATTTTTGATTTGTCAGATCCTATTTATTTGATTTATTACACTTGAATTTTGATACTTAACGTTATTTATTGAATTTATTTAAAATTTAAAAATAATAGTTAATTAAACCAACTAATTTTCGGGTCATGACACGCTTTGTACCTTGGTTATGGGCTATTCTCATCACCCTTCAAATAGAAGACACACTTGTTCGTCAAAATACGTTTGCCCTTTAGCGGTTTCATCTGTTCATACGTGTGATTTTTCTGCAGCGATTTTGTTTTTTCTTACATAGCTTCCATACACTCTGATTCATGCTCATCCTCCATAACTGCAACGAAACATTTGGGCCATCCTCCATCGCTAAGTAACACATATTAATCTGCCGATAGATAGACAGAGAGTTTTCGATCTCTCATTGAATGTGGGAGTGGAATGGTCATGATTGGATCAACAACATCACAAGGAACAATATCATCCTCATTTGCATTATCCTCTCCATTGAGTGCAGGAGCCCTACGGTCTTCTTCCCCATTAGTATTGTCTTAATTACCGTCTTTATGACGATTCGACACCGGTGTCAAGGATTCAAGATGTATATCACAAAGTCGGCTGCTATCATTGTTGGAAATGACCTTCACCTCTTTACCGATATATTCAATTGTCTCATCCTCAAAGAACACCGCATCCCTAAATCAAACAATTTTCTTCTTTATTGGATAGTAGAACTAATATCCCAAATCTTCGGCTCCAACTTAGACTTCTCATCCTTAGGGATGTAGGCAAATCCCTTACACTCAAATACGGGTAAGTGGTAATAGGATACCTCTTTCTCAGACCACACCTTCTCCGATACTTTTTAATTTAGTGGACTGCTTGATAATAGGTTAATAATATAATTTGATTGGGTATTTATCCATTTAACCGTTTCTCTAATTTATTGGACTCGTTTCATTTAAATATTATACTTCTTAAGCGCTAGGATCATATTTCCTATTTTGTCCCTTCAGAGTAGAATGTCCAAATGTATTGTATGAGTAAAGACGTGATCTGTCAGCTATTCGTTTAATTTGATAAGTTTTAGTTTCATCATGGCTTAAATTGGTATTTGATGTAATTGGATTTTAGAATTGATCGGGTATAAACCCATAGTTATATTTCATAAATAGTTGAGATATTATATTATATTTAATTATAATTTTGGTTGAATTATTACTACATTTACGATGATTATAGAGTATGTCATATTTATATTATCTGAATATTGTCCAATGTGATCCTATGTGGATTTTTGATTTGGATTTTTGATTTGTCAGATCCTATTTATTTGATTTATTATACTTGAATTTTGATACTTAACGTTATTTATTGAATTTATTTAAAATTTAAAAATAATAGTTAATTAAACCAACTAATTTTCGGGTCATGACACGCTTTGTACCTTGGTTATGGGCTATTCTCATCACCCTTCAAATAGAAGACACACTTGTTCGTCAAAATACGTTTGCCCTTTAGCGGTTTCATCTGTTCATACGTGTGATTTTTCTGCAGCGATTTTGTTTTTTCTTACATAGCTTCCATACACTCTGATTCATGCTCATCCTCCATAACTGCAACGAAACATTTGGGCCATCCTCCATCGCTAAGTAACACATATTAATCTGCCGATAGATAGACAGAGAGTTTTCGATCTCTCATTGAATGTGGGAGTGGAATGGTCATGATTGGATCAACAACATCACAAGGAACAATATCATCCTCATTTGCATTATCCTCTCCATTGAGTGCAGGAGTCCTACGATCTTCTTCCCCATTAGTATTGTCTTAATTACCGTCTTTATGACGATTCGACACCGGTATCAAGGATTCAAGATGTATATCACAAAGCCGACTGCTATCATTGTTGGAAATGGCCTTCACCTCTTTACCGATATATTCAATTGTCTCATCCTCAAAGAACACCGCATCCCTAAATCAAACAATTTTCTTCTTTATTGGATAGTAGAACTAATATCCCAAATCTTCGGCTCCAACTTAGACCTCTCATCCTTAGGGGTGTAGGTAAATCCCTTACACTCGAATACGGGTAAGTGGTAATAGGATACCTCTTTCTCAGACCACACCTTTTCCGATACTTTTTAATTTAGTGGACTGCTCGATAATAGGTTAATAATATAAGCTATGGCATTCAAGGCTTTCTCCTAAAATAAATCGAAGAGTTTCACGTCTAAAAGCACACATCAAACTTTCTCCATCAATGTTCTATTCATCCATTCAGCCAGACCATTCAGCTATGGTGTCTTCAATGAAATACTTTGGTGTCGAATTTCGTAGGTTTGACAATACACATTAAATGCTCCCATGTACTCAACGCCGTTATTACTCCGGATGCATTTTAACTTCTTTCCCGTTTGCCTTTTAACCAAGGTATAAATTTACTTGAAGACATCAAGGGTTTGATCTTTTAACTTCAACAAATACACCCACAACTTTCTTGAACAATTATTGATAAAAGTGATGAAATACAATACTACTCTGATTGTCTTTATCTTGAGAGAGCCACATATGTCGATGTGGACCAACTCAAGAATATCACTTTTCTCGTGGACAAGTTTTTATAAAATGAAACTTACCATTACTTTTCCGTCATACAGTGAGTGTAAGTCTTCAATTTGGCTTCTTTTACACTCCATAGGAAGTCCTTATTGGATAGACAATTCAGCCTTTTTTCATTTATATAGCTCTGCCATCGATGCCACAAAGTGAAAAACTCCTCACTTTTAATAACATACACATTTCTAGCTAAAATAGACTCTTACAAGTTGAAAATTTCTTTCCCTAGGCAACTACCAAAGATCTTGAAGTTAGCTTCTGTGCCCTTCACAAAATATGTTATAAAATCCTTCGTCGTCAAGTTTTTCTATTGAAATTATGTTCAACCGAATATCCAGGATGTGTTGAACATCCCTTAACAATAGCTTTGTTCCATTGTTGATGATGATACACACATCACCACAACCGATATTCTGGGATACATTCATTACCCATCTTCAACACTACAAAAATCACAGAGAGTATAAGATGTGAAAAATTTTCTTTATAACGTGACGTGACATGAAGTGATGCACCATTGTTCATCATTCAATTAGTCTTGTGATCCACCAAATTGTTCACTTCATCCTTCTTACATACCAACAACATGTCACCCTTGGTAACAATTGAGGCTCACTCGTCATCTTTGCGCATGCGAACACTATAATCCACCATATCAGTATAATATCGTGTGTCCACATCCAAACTACCGAATAGCACATCAAATGGGTATGTGCTCACATGAGAGTGACTGATAACTCAACAAATATAATAGTTTAATATTTGTTATATGGAAATCTTGGCCATCTTAAAAGATTTTGCATACTATAAGAATTAAAATTCTGACATGAATAGTAGTGTGAACAATAGCTCCTATTTAAGGAAGATGACAAATAGTGCCCGAGGGAGGAAAAAAATATTTGCTCTGAACTATTCTAGAACAAACCATTTATATATTATATAAATAAATTTATACTAATAAAGTCACTATTTTTATACTATTACATGTATATTATAATTTTTTATTGATGGAATGTGGTTTCAACTTCCGAAGCATCAAAAATCGAGTGTCGAAATTGCTTCAACAAGTATTAAAATTTGTCATTCTAGTTTCTAGCTATGGTGACAAATAATTTTCGGGTTGTTCAATTACACTTTAAATTGGTACGCGTTTATCTTTATGGTTGTTTTTATCTAAGTAATGCGTAATTTAATAGCATACTATTAGATCGTGTTTTTGACTTCTAAAAATGGTATAAATTGAGTAATGAAATGGCCTGCTAATTATAGAATTTGATTTGAGATTTCAAAAGTTGATATGACAAATCATATATGAACTAATCATTTAAATGATAAATATATGTGTTTATTATCGTAATTTTGTAGTTATTTTTATTTGATATGTAAAGTTTAATATTATGTTAACAAAATGTGATTTTGATTATTTAAAGACATAAAAATTATTGGATGAACACGTGATGATAGTATTGAAATCACATTTTGAACTATTATTGGATGAACAGGTGATGATAGTATTGAAATCACATTTTGAACTATTGTGAAGTGCAGCCATATATTTGCCTTGCGTTTAATTTTGATTTTCATATCTCAAAAAATTAATATCATTTAGAGAGACACTTATACTCTTATAAATAATAAAGATTAAGATACTGATGTCATTTGATTTTACAAGGGGGTTCCTTATCTAGAATGACATCATATGCTTGATTAGTATTTAAATCAAAGTTTGTTTCATGACAAGATTCCTTTTTACTACTTTCCTCTTCCAAACATTCATTATCCACAGATTCTTCATTTGAAACTTTTTTGAGAGCAACACTGGTTGATTCCATTACCTTAAATCTATAGAGTTTGTAAGCTTTATAGGCTCTATCGGATTGAAAATATCCTAAGAAAATTTCTTCTTTACTTTTTCAATCAAACTTTCTTAAATTTTTTTTATCTTATAGAATGTAATATTTACTGTTAAAAAATATAAAAATATTTAATATTTGGTCTCTTTTCTTTTTTAAATTCATATAGAGTATTATCTATTTCGAATCTTAAGTAGACCCTATTGATAATATGGCAAACATTGCTCACCATCTCGTCCCAAAAATAAATGTCTATTTTTTTTTACTATGCATTGTTTTGTTGTCCTAACCATCTCTTAAATAACTCTATTTTTTTGTTCAACTACTCCATTTTGTTAGCAAGTAATAGGACAAAAAATTTATATTTGATTACTTCTTTATCATAAAATTATCATAGTTACTTCAAATTCTTACTCTGGTTACTTTTAATTCAATCAATAGAACATACTATTTTTTTAGTGAGATTTTTGGAAAGAATTTTTACAATTTCAACTGTGCCAAATTTCTCATGCATTAATTTAATCTAAAAATATCTAAAATAGTCATCAATAAGAACTAAGATATAACTCTTGCCTCCTAGACTCAGTTCTAGAGGGTCACACTAGATCCATATTGATCAATTTAAGAGGACATGATGTGTTATTAGTTATTGTTTGGTAATTTGATCGAGTTTTTTTTTTTCCAAGTTTATAGGGACCACACACATGATTTTTGACATTCATTAGTTTGAATAAGCTATCAATAATGCTTATTTTTTAGATCTTAGACAAACTCTTAAAATTTAGGTAACATGGGAAATGGTACTGAAATTTTGTTGAATCAATCTCTGTGAGATAGCACCCTATAACTGGTCCAGGGATAATCCTGTAGAAGTTATCAAGAGTTTTCTTTCCTTCTAACACAAGTGATCTATTTATATTATAAATTGCCATTTATCTTTAAAAAATTCAACTTTAAGATTTTTATCACAAAATTAAGCTATATTTAAGTGGTTAGATTTTAAGCCATCTGTATATAACACTTCATAATGCTTCATAAGATCAAAAATATTAATCCAGCATTTACCCAAAATAGGAGTGTTAACTCTATCACTAAACGCAATCATCCCATGAGGATAGTCCGTAAGCAACATAAATATAGACTTATTATTACTTATGTGCCTAGAGGATCCATTATTAAGGCACTATGTCAATATAATTGAGTCCTCAACACAATGAGTAACATGACAAACAAAATTACATTTTGAGTTCCGAAGTTTGCTCTTTATAATCTAAACTTTCTTCTCTTAGTTAATTTTCTTGGTCAGTTTAGTTACTTATTTATTTAGATATTTAATACAATTTACAATACTGTTATTTTTGTACTTCATTTATGATCATTTTAGAAATTAATTACATAATAATGGAGTTGAATATGACCAATTTTTTTACAACCTTAGCATGTAGGTATAAATCTAGGAAAGAAGCAATATTTATTAAATTGACCTTTAGTTTGAATTTTAAAAAAGTTCTTCCTTGCCTTTTCACTGGTATAACATTATTAGTAGTTTGCTTGATCATCCCATTATTAATAATATTTATTATTATTTTAAAATTAATAGAATAATCTTACATGATAATTTAATAAATCTGAGTCAAAATATTGGAGTATTATATAAACCATATATATGATGCATATATATATGTCACGTTAATATGTGACTTTGACACTGACTAAAATATTTGACGTCGGATCTTACATAAATATTAATACTTACTTAAAACAAGTATCAAAGTATACTAACTACGAAAATGAATCATAAACTATAATCTAACTACCGATAACTAGTCATTGGACAATCGGAGTAATTTTAAAATCATAATAACATTAATCCCTAACCTGCTATTCAAAAACTATCTTATGACACACATAACATCATCTAACAAGTTCTAAAGCTATCCGATAATTCGGTACATCAATTTTAAACATCTTAGCGCTGTCCATAGTCTGATCATCAACTAAATATAGCATTAATGAATATCAAAATCTGTTCGAAGTTCAAAAATAGCATATTTAGCTATCCAAACTTGAAACGATTTACTGACCAATATCCAAAAGCCACAATACCACAATATAACATATTAAACACTATCCGAATACATAATACATCAATAAACATAACATAAACTCTTCAAATAAGCTCAATCCATCATTCCCGTCCATCCATCAAGCATTTGTGCGTTTCATCTGAAGGATGTTAGTAAAAATAAAAAAGTGAATTAAAAATTCAATAAGACTTATAATATAGTAATAAACATGTATATCTTTGCTTTTAAATCATATAGGGAGGATCAATGCACCAAATTTAACGATATGCTATAAATTTTCATAACAATTACATGATTAGCTTATGTAAAATTTTTAAATTATTTTTATCTTATTCTTAACCTTTTAAGTCATCAAATCATATCTAAAACTAATTTTTATTAAGAACCAGGGCCAGTAGATCTTACCGACTAAAGAAGTGAATAATTAAAATTCAGATTGTGTGTACTCCCACACAATCAAAGGGCACACAATCAAAGGCCATATGCTTCTATGTAAGACTCGAATGTAGGTCGTCTACATATAACCTTATAAACGATACCAGATGCAACTTCTTAACTCATGGTTATATAGGATTCAGATATCGATATACCACTATAATATACTAAACTATATCATAATAAACTACCCACTGAAATATAACCATTGTTCAATTCTTATTTTTAGAAAAACTCTACACTTTTATTCATTCTTCTTAATTTTCTCATTCTAGGAGAAAATTTAAACTAAAAGGCGTTCAACTTCAAGCAAAATTCGATAACTACCAATGCTTCAATTATTATAGAATAATATCTATGATAATATAATTTATGATGATTACTCTAAATTAATATTTACGATGATGTAACTTTTGAAAAAACAAAGAATTGATACTGCCACCTACTTATAATAGGAAAAATACTTTGATAAATCACATATTTGACTTTCAAGGATGGACTGACTGCATGCCCTGCCAATAATATGGCATGGTCATTCAACTTCTAATAAACATTACATAATTACGTGTTATATCTCGTAATTGATAATTAAATTAGTTGAGTTAGATAATTAGCTCTCCCATATATTTGGCATTGTACACGAGAGGCTGCTTGATTTACGGATCGTACGTTTGGTTGACTTTAAACAGTGCCCCTTCATGTAATGCCAACCGTACGGCTTTATTGTATGTTAACTTGGATTAAGCAATTGTTTAATTGCATGTCTTAGGCCTTTTATTAATTAATTGGTGTGATAATCTATCCATACATTATTAATGACGCATATGTAAGAATAGTGTACATGGTTATAGACCGTACATTTGTATGCTAGCGGAATATATATATATATATATATATATATATATATACATTGAATTTGAATGATGGTGTCTATATAATTATACTAAATTATTTCTTTTAAATAAATTTATTTTATTTCGAATATCACATAATATATTACAAAAACTATCGCTCGTAATTAAATGGACTCCATCTCTTAAAAAAATAGAGGTCTTTTTTCTTTGAATTTAAACTATTTATTTTTAAATAAAAAATTATAATTTAATGATTGATTTTAACTAACTTTTAATTTTTTAAAAGTAATAAAATTATAATTATCCATTTGAAAATAAATGATCTCAATTTTAAAAAGTAATCTTTATTTCTTTAAGAGATTAAACCTCCCTTAATCCCTGTTTAATTTTGATATTGATATTAGTTATGATTGAGCAGTTATTATTAATAGTATTTATAAATTGTTTTCATTTAGAGTATATTTTGATATTTTTGTTGAACTTTGGATGGTAAATAATACAATTTTTTTATTTTATTTAATATATTTATTTTAATATCAAATAAGAGTAATAATTTATTTAATAGCATAACAAAATTTTGACTGCCGGAGGGAACCAAAAGTCAAATGCATTCCTCAGCATCCTGACAAAATAGGCCTCCATTATAGATATTTTATTCTTAAATATTTTTATTTTAGAGATTTTAAAACCATATTTATTATTAATTGACTCAAAACCTAACACGTTTTACTTTAAAATAATTTATCATTTATTACTATAGCTTTTGGAGAGAGTTTAGAGATTATAGGGTATTTTTATTCGGGGTTTAGGATTAAATTTTCAGACTCCTAGTTCTAGCTAACCGCCAATTAAATAAAAAAGCTCTAGCTAATTACCTATCTGGTGCCCTTTCCATATCCTAAATGCTCTCTTCATCAACCGATCAAGGGAGATTCCATTTCTTAAAAAGTTAAAAGTACCTATTTTTTTTTAATTTTAATCGTTTATTTTTAAATAAATAATTATGATCTAATTATTTTAAAATAATTAATTTTAACTCATTTTTAGATTCTATTCAAAAACAAGATATGTACAAAGTATTAGAATTTATACCGATCTAATCATCCATAAAAAGATCGAAACATAGAATAAAATGAAAAATCAACTAACCTCCCGCTATTACTTCTCTGCTCTATTTTTTCACTGCTCTGTACACTTTCGATTTTAAATTTTAAGTCTTCAATCTCTTCTTCGATAATGTATATTTAGAGAATTGACTTAGGGACAAAACCAATAACCCCTTATTTATCAAGATAATTTCATCAATTATCTTGTGGAGCCGTTACCATGGAGAATTAAGGCCAATCGGTTACAACCATTAAACGTAGACCATAATTGTTCAGTTTTTTTTTTTTTAATTTAACGGTTAACATTCTCCTATTTAGTCCATATTTTATTTAATATGATAACCAAACCCGTCAATCCTTGGTTTTAAAAAATAAATACATGAATCATGGCGATAAATCTTCTATTAATAAGCAGTACCATCCATGTATTATAATATATTACATTTTTCAAGATATATTCAAATATAGTAACGTTACTTTATAAATAAACCTTATATTTATTCTTTGTATAACAATTGATGATATTCTTAAAATAATCAACTAATATGTATATAAAAATTTTGAGAAATATCACAAACAAATATGAATTTCATTAAATATCATTATCCATATAATGAAAATAACATAATGGAACTTAATTTCATTCTAGTTACATAATCCTTAAACCTCAACGGTGGCATGCCTTTTGTTAAAGGATTAGTGATCATCAATTCAATAACAATATACTCAATAGCAATTTTCTTTTCTTTAATGCGTTCATTTATAACTAAAAATTGAATGTCGATATATTTATTTTAACTACTACTTTTATTATTTTTAGCCAGAAAAGTAGCAATTGAATTGTTACAATATATCTTCAATGGCCTTAATATGCAATCCACCACTCTAAGCCTAGATATAAAATTTCTCATTCATATACCATACTTTGTAACTTCGAAATAAGTAACGAACTCAACTTTCATAGGGAAGTAGCAATTAGGGTCTACTTTATACTCCGTCAGGATATAGCTCCATCGACAAATATAAATATGTAACCAGATATTAATTTACGTAAATTAACACATCCAGTGAAGTCTGAATCGGAGTAACTCAATACTTCTAAATTGTCGATCTATCTATACGTAAGCATTTAGTTCTTCGTACCTTGAAAATACCTCATCACTTTCTTAGCAGCTTTTCAATAATCTATACATGAATTACTCTGAAATCTTCAGAGCATTCCAACTGTAAAGGCGATATTAGCTCTTGTACATACCGGAGTATATATCAAACTTTCAACAGTAGAAGCATATGAAATATTTTTCAATTGTTCCCGTTTAAAATTATTTTTCGGATATTGGTTCAAATTGAACCTATCACCTTTCATAATGGGTGCCATACTTGGTGAACAATCTTTCATTTGAAATTTCTATAAAACTTTATTGGTATAGGTCTCCTAAGATAAATTTAAAACATATCGTAATCTGTCTCAATATATCTTAATATCTATCATATAAGATATATCGTCTATATCTTTCATTTTAAATTTACCAGAGAGAAATTATTTCACCTCATGTAACAAACCTTTATCATTTGATGTAAGTAAAATATTGTCCACATATAAAATAAAAAAATAAATCTTACTTTTTTGGCATTCTAATATATACATTGATCTAAAATATTCTCTTTAAAATCAAATAAAAAATAACATAATTAAATTTTAAATACCATTAACGGGAGATTTGTTTCAATCCATATATAGACTTATTGAGCTTGCATACAAAATGCTCACCATCATTAGAGAAGAATCTTTCTAGTTATTTCATATAAATCTCTTCCTCTATATCACAATTTAAAAATATAATTTTTACATCCATTTATTATAAGTTTATATCAAAATAAACAACTAATGTCAAAATAATATGAAGAAAATCTTTCTTAGATATAGGAGAAAAAGTCACTGTCTAATCAATTCCTTCTTTTTGAATAAATTCTTTAACAGTAAGTTTTACTTTATATCTTTTGATATTGTCTAATGAGTCTTTCTTTATCTTAAAAATCTATTTACACCCAATAGCTTTCACATCTTTAGGCAACTCAATAAAATCCCAAACGTCATTGCAACTCATGGAATTCATCTCTTCCTTCATGAAATTCTACCATAATTCTGATTCATTATAACTCATAACTTGTAAAAATATTTCGAGATTATTTTTTACTCCAATTTTATAATCAGACTTCTATATATATACAATAAATCACTAGAAATTACTGATCTTCTCATTCTAGTAGACCTTCTCAATGGTGTATTATCATTCTCAATAAGAGTATATTGTATAACTATTTTAAATAAATCCTGAATATTATGATCAACTAAAATAATATCAATATTTTATAAAATAATATTGATTAGTTACTCAACATCAATTTGATTTTGAGGGGTATTGTGTACAATATTCAACCTATCATATGAAATGGAATGTAAAGAAACTAAATGATCATTATTAGAAATTATATTTCTAAATAGCTTGCTCCTACTCATTAAGTCATTATCAAAAAAATTTTATATTTCTTAATTTCATAATTCTAGTGCTGTGAGATGGACAATAAAATCTATATCTTTTAGATCGTTTAGTATATCCAATAAAATACCCACTAATGATCCTTAGATCTAACTTCTTCTCATGTGAATTATAAACTCTTACTTCAAACAAATATCTCCAAATACGTACATGTCAAAAACTCGATTTTTAACCTTTATATAACTCAAAAGGAGTTTTTAGAGTAATTTTCGTTAGAATATAGTTTACTATATATGTACACTACCATTTTAAAAGTTTTAATTCACAAGGATTTTGAAACATTGAAGTTGCTAAATATACTCTGCACAATGTCCAACAATATTCGATTTTTTTCTTTCTACTATACCATTTTAGTTCGAAGAACTAGACACAGTAAATTGGATAATAATCACATGTTCTCGAAAAAACTTTACAAATGGATGAGACATTTGTTTATTTTTAGTATATCTACCAAAATATTCTCCACCTCAATCTGATCTCATGATTTTAATTTACTTTTCACATTATTTCTCTACTTCTATTTTAAATAATTTAAATGTATCTAAAATTTTATTCTTATTATGAAGTAAGTAGAGATACATATATCGTAAAAAATCGTCAATAAAGGTGATAAAATATTTTGGACCATATGAATCAATGTTTGAATTATAAATATCTGTGTGTATGATTTTTAATATGTCTGAACACCTCTTGATATTTTTCTTAGCCTTATTGGTCTGTATTCCTTTTATACAGTTCACACAAATCTCAAAATCAATAAAATCTAGAATACTAAATACTCTATTATTTACTAATCTTTTATTTATTTCAATGGAGATATGACCTAATCACCTATGCCGCAATATAGATAAATATTCATTCACAACATATCGTTTAATACCAGTATTAACATCATAGTATTATAAAAGGTATTATTTTATAAATTTAAGTAATAAAGACCATCAAATAATGTATCATTTTTAACAATATCAGACTTATAATATAAATTAAAAGATTAGTTTGAAAATATAATGGAATATCCAAAAGATACAAGTCTCGAAATCGATATCAAATTTCTAAAAAAATTTAAAATATAAAAGGTCTTTTCTAAGTACAAAATAAATTCACTACTCAAAATTAAATTACATGTTTAACTTATTTTCACATGTGAACGCATCTTATTTTTGAAGGAGATACTTTGTTTACTACCTACTAACTTCTTTAGAATTTATAAGCCCAGTAAGAAATTTAAAATATAAATTGTAAAATCAAAATCAATCCATCATGTGTCATGAAAAATATTAAATATATTAGATTTATAACATATAAAAGATGATGAATTACCTTTCTTCTCAAATCAATTTTAGTATTTGATACAATCCTTCCTGACGTGTCTCTTCTTTTTATAGAAGAAGCAATTGGATTCTTTCTTAATGTCAAATTGATGAGGTATTTTACCTTTCTCCTTATTCTTAACTTGAGCCATATTCTTTCCTTCTTTAACTATAAATACACTTTTATTTTGTTCCATTACAAGTCTTCTTTCTTCTTGAACACATATAGTAATAAGTTTATTAATTAACTATTTATCTTTATGTGTGTTGTAAGAGATTTTGAAGGGTCCATATTGTAGTGGAAGCATATTCAAGATATAGTATATAAGAAAAGATTTAGACATATCCACCTCGAGATTTTTTAGTTGAGCTGCTATATCCCTCATTTGTATAATGTGTTCACACACATCCTTAACACTGGTAAACCTTAAATATAAAAATTTTATAATTTCATCTATTATCTTGTGGAACTATTACCGTGGTGAATTAATGGAGAATTAACGACAACCGATTACAACAATTAAACGTAGACCATAATTGTTTAGTTTTTTTTTTTTTGTTAAATTGAACGGTTAACACAGAAATTATATTCCATCCATGGGATTATGAAACAAGCATTGTACCAATAAAATACAAGTTCTCCACACCTTAAACACAAGCAAGAGAATATGATTGGGATATCTCCTAGAGGTCTCTTTTAATGTTCAAATCATTAACGTGCTAAAAAAAACTAGTATATGTAGGTTGGAGGATTAACACATCATGTAGAGTGGAATTGATTGGTTAAGGGTGACGAAACCTTCTTTAAGAGGGGGTGAGATGGATCTTGTGGAGAACGAGTCTTGTGCGCAATGTGGTCTTATTTTTGGACTTGTGGAATTGAAAACTTATATTGTCCTATGCCTATTGAATGGAGAATGAGTATCTATGAGAACTTTGTCTTGAGATGTAACCCAACCGACCACTGGTTAGGTCTTCATGATTGCCTTTTCTATGATTACTACCACTATATAACCAAGCCAACCGCTAATTAAATGATTTACTCTAATTTGAAGATTTGGATTGTAGAACAACATTGTATGCCAGTATATCCAATCAACAGTTGGTTTTAAAAGCAAGTTCAGTTGTAATGCTCCATTCCTAACTTATCTAATATGTCGTCAAAATCCAATTATTTTGGTATAATTTTAGAAATTAATTATGTTTGGAAGAAAAACTAAATATTTGAAAAAAGCGGGTTGACGCTTCACCTAGCATATGCCACTCTCAAGCATAACCTAACAGTGTGGATGGTGCTTATGTGTGGTGGAGACACACTCATATGTGGCTTAGCAGTATGAGTGATATTCATGTATGGTGAAAGCTCTCCCATGCTTGCCATAGTAGTATGAGTAATACTTGTGCACAGATGTGTAATGCTTGTGTCTACATGTATTTTATTTTTGTGCCTGATAAACATATAATTAATACAAGTGTGCAAATCAACCTATATAATTAATTTGTTCATGATTTTAGATCATTTTTTACTAATACTTGAGATAGGAGAGAGAAATAAGTGAAAAGAAGATAGAAAAGAGGACAGAAAAGTGAAGGAAGTTGATTTTAAACTAATTTTGTGACATATATTGATAATATTTGGGCTAAAACAAGCATATTTAACCTCTTTCTTTATTGTTAAAATCTTATGTTTATTTTATTTAATTTATATAGTAATGTAATTGCATGTGACCATTATTTATCCCTCATAACTTTATTCTGCATTTATATCCATATATATAAAATTCCTAGGATCTAAAGGCTTGCATCTTACATTATAAAATTGTTAACATAATTAGAAATCTCCAAATATTTGATATTGTATACATTTTTTATATAAGTATTTGACAAAATATTATACTTTGAATTTGCAAAAATTATTTATGTTTAAAAAAATATATATTTATTATTTACTGTATAATTTTTATTTTGACTAAATAAAAATTACAATAGAAAACTAATGAAATATATTCAAACATATTTAAATATATTTATAGTAAAATTAAACATCAACTCTAATATTCACGTATTATGAAAGTGATATTTAACCCTATTTATAAAGAAAAATAAGTAGTTGATCCACCTATAGGTTTTAAACAGTGACAAATAATTTATCATTATAGAAAAATATTTATAACCCGATTATTGATTTCATTATTTACTTATGAGATTTTCATTAATTATTGGTTTTTACATTTTTTACTTTTTTATATATCATTGTTCTTTATTTTTTATCGTTATAGTTTCTTATTTTTTATTCATTTATATATATATATTGTTAACATTTGGATCCCTTGTATAGTGTTTTTTAATATTACAAGCTAGTTGAAAAGACCGTTTCGATCCCAAATTGCACAATAAAGTTTTAACCCCCATAATAAATTAGCAAAAGCAATATACAATTAAATACTCAATACACGTAAAGAATATTTATATCTAAATATAAGAGCAATAATATACATAAAATATAAACGACAATAAGTAATAGCAAAAAGATACAATTTTTTTGTGATGAATGAAAAACTCGATACCACTTGATAGGTATAATTTAGTTAGGCTGACCCAATAGTCAAAAAATGCCCAAATGGCTTGTTGGACGGCCAACTCCAACGTTGGCCCAATAGGAGGTGAAAGCCCAAATCCTGAAAGGCCCAAACGTGTACTTGACGGTCAACGCCAGCGTTGACCGACTAAGGCACAGGCGGGCGGCCAACTCATACTCAGGACGGTCAGCTCAAACATTGACCGGAATCACTGTAACAGCAAGCCCAAAAATAAGAAGGCTTCTACAGGCATGGCCCATTTGGGCCCACAATCCAGCAGGCGGTTAGCAACGACTCTTTCCCTAACTTGCACTTTCCATAAACTTAGCTAACACCCAAAAAGGATATTGACAAAATTAGCACTATTCCCATAATGAAGGTGCCAGATTTTTTTAATTTTCTACCAATTGGAGCTTTCCAACGGTAAAGTGCATGAAAGGAAGGCGTGCAGTTTGGAAAACCGCTAGCCGCTAGGAAAGGAAGCAATCTCACCAAGTTAGGCAACTTGCACCTTCCTGCAAAAGGAAGGCCGCCCAAAATGGCACAGGGATCACGTCTTCCAATCATGGAAGATCACCCTGCTACCATTCAAATAAGCCCTAGGGTTTTCATTCTTGGGCATGCTTTCTAATAGGCTTTGGGACATTCTCTCAATCTTATGCTTTCTGCTATGCTTCCAACCTCTCTCTGAGAGACCTAACATTCTCTGATACTCAGGCACTCTCTGCTAATACTCAATGATCCAAAGGCATATAAACGTGCTCCCTACAGCCATTTACTGCCTTCCCACGGTCCCAAATTCAAGAGACGGCCAAGCCTCTGTTTCATCGAGACGTCCAAACACTTCTTTCTCACACATTCTCTCTTGCCCCCTCAATTTTAGTTCTCAGCACCTTTCCAGATTTTGAAGGCTTTCTTACTGATTTCAACGTCAGAGTGTTTTTGGTAGAATAACTTTTCACCGACACACTAACCTCCTGTTTGTTAAGTGATGTGCAGGATCCCAATTCGGTGAACGGAGCCGGAACTAGTCAAGCATACCAGCCGAAATCTGTTCAAAGTTCAAATCTAAGGACGCATCATTGGGGTCGTCTGTGGAAAGCGCTTATGAAGAGCAAAGCACACTCCCCCAGAACACCCTCTTTTCACTGCTAGACTCATCCACAATGGTGAATACAAGAGCCCAACCTAGTGAGTCTGCTAGAGATGCCACTTCTTCTGACCAGGATCACGCTACTGATACCGTGGTCAACAGGACAACAGGCGGGGCGCCTGCACCTTTCTTTCAATAACGGATGGAGCAGATGCAGACCAACAACCGTCTACTCCAAATGCTCTGCTCTTGGCAAGAGCAGCCACAGCAGGGGCACTGTCCACAGCCGTCCCTACGTCGGCCACCAGAAAAGGTTGCCCGAGGAAAAAGAAGCCAGTCAGAAGGCCCAGGAGGCCGGCAAGTGATCAGATCGCAGCCTCTTCGCACGCTCCAGGCCAGAACAGGCCTGAAGAGAGCTCTGGGAGTACAACGCCAGAAGAAAGTTCAGAAAGAAGAAACCCTCGATGCTCTCGGGTAGAGAATAAAAACTCAATCCAGAAGCGAGCCTCCGGGATCGTCGGGTCCACTGGAGGCAGTAGCCAGCTAGGTACTGGACCCTCCGGGGATAAAACAAAGTTGAGGGCTTACCTTAACTCTAAAAGATCTGCCAACGCTGCTCGCACAGATCCACGGGTGGAAAAGATCTGAAACCACATGTTCAAGGACGATGAGCACGCTGTTGACTTTAACCGATCTCCCTTCACAGCAGAGATCTTAAATCGTCCACTGCCCACAAAGTTCAAGATGCCTTTCCTTGACTCATGCGATGGGAGCAGAGTGACCAGTGACCATCTGGATCACTTCCACACCCATATGAGTCTACAAGGGTTGGAAGACTCAGAGATGTGCCGCTGCTTCCCACTCACGCTGAAGGGAGATGCCCGTATTTGGTTTCATCACTTCCCTTCAGACTCTATTCGAAGCTTCAGGGAGCTTACCGACCTCTTTCTCGCTCAGTACGCCTCAAGCAAACGGGAAGAGAAGAAGTCGTGGCATCTCTCCCATATCAAGTAGAAGCCAGGGGAGAACCCACGAAGATTCCCGGTCCATTTCGTGATGGAGGCCAGGCGGATTCCTCGGATCACGAAAGAGATGAAGCTGGGTAGTTTCATCTCTGCACTGACCTACGGGGACTTCTTCAAGCACTTAGCTCACAAGAACCCCCAAACCTTCCGAGAAGCGAAATCAATCACTCGGGCTTGCACGGCGGCAGAGGAAGCCAATGAAGCAAAACGCCCAGAACGGGCAGACCGGCCTTGCCCATTCCCTAGAGAGGGAAAAAGAAAATACAGCGGCGGTGATTACTCCTGCCGAAATCAGCACAGAACTGGGCCACCAGAATGTAGAGATTATGGGCCCATCAGCTTTACGCCCCTGACAACACGCGTTCAAATGTCCTTATGCAGATCCGCGGAAAAAATTCCTGAAGTGGCCAAAACCACTGAAGAAGGACACAGAAAACCAGTCAAAATACTGTAATTTCTACCGCTCTGCTGGACATTCTACTGAAGACTGCAAGACATTGCAGAAGGAGATCGAGAAGTTGATTCGTAGGGGCCACCTCACCAGTTTGTCAAGGGCCCTGAGCAGAGTTCTGGAGCAACTAGTGGAGAAGGGCAGGAGCCGTCTCCTCCTCAAAATCGGGTTGCGACAGGGGTGGTCAATATGGTCACCACCCGACCTGCCAAAAACCCAGCCGACAATAAGGAGTAGCAAACTGGGAGGAAGAAGCAGCGCACGACAGACAACGCAATTAGCTTTAGTGATAATGACTTGACTCATGTAATGTACCCCCATGCTGACCCCCTTATTGTATCCACGCTCGTTTCAGACGGTGGTGTCGACTACCAGCTGAAGCGAGTGTTTATTGATAATGGTAGTTGAAAGGACTTATTTTACTTGGATATTTTCTTTAAATTAGGCTTAAAAAAGAACCAATTAAAACCTGTCGAGAGCCCACTGTATGGCCTTGACAACGAGCCAGTGCCCAGCCAAGGGACAATTCAACTGGAGGTTGCCCTGAGCACGTATCCAAAAACAATGAGTCGTACGCTCACCTTCTTAGTGGTCGACCCGCCCTATGTTTACAACGCTATACTAGGCAAGCCGTACCTAATAGTGTTTGGGACAGTCACCTCGATTCCATACCTCAAGATGAAGTTTCCAACGCCTTACGGTGTAGGAGAGGTGTTAGACGACCAAGTTACTGGGCGGACATGCTACATGTCTCAAATTGCCCCTAGCAGCAGCACTAGAACGGTTGAAAAACTCGATCATTAAGACGAGACAACCCTACAACAAGCGCAATCAGTTGAAGCCATGGATATGGTCCCACTGAACCCGAAGGAACCGGAAAGGTGTGTACAGATAGGCGGCTCACTCGTCGGAACACTACGCGATGAACTGATCACATTCCTACGATGGAACGCTGATATTTTTGCGTGGACTCCAGCAGACATGCTTGGGGGTTCCAGCTGAGATGATGGTCCACAAGCTAGGGCTTGATCCTGGCAGAAAGTCCATCAGGTAGAAGCGGAGAAACCACTCTATAGAAAAATTGATAGCCATCCGGGAGGAGGTGAAGAGACTGGTTGTAACCAGTTTGATAAAAAAAGAGGATTTTGGGTGTTTGTGAAAAGATGAGATAAGATATGATAAGATAAGGAGATAGCGTGTTTGGGGATAAGGATTTGGGAAAATTAAAAGGGGATTTTGGGTGGCTCAGGTCTGGCATTAGCAGAACAGGAGAGAGAGAGAGAGAGAGGAAAGAAAAGCAGAGAGAGAAAAAATCGGTCACCATTGCCACTCTGTGCAAGGAAGAAGAAGGGGAAACCGGTAGTCGGCGACGGCAGCATGCAGCGTAGTCGGCAACGGCGGCGTGCGGCGTAGTCGCTGACATGATGGTGGTCGTCTGTGACTAGAGCTGGTCAGTGGCTGCGTGGCAGCACCGCGTATAGAGAGAAAGCATGCGGGTGAGAGGGGGAGCTCGGTGCAAGGTAGAGGTGGAGCGGTGGTGGTCGACGGCGGTTGATGGTGGCACACCGGTGAACGGTGACGGCTATTGGTGAGCTGTGCTGTGCACAAAACTTGCATGGTGAGGGAGGGAACTCGGGTTTGATGGCCAACGCGTGGCAGTGAGGGAAGAGGCACGCAATTCGGTACCCCAGAGAATCCATTTTTAGATCTGGGGAATAAAAGGTCAAGGCAAATATCTGTAAATTTTTTTTATCAGATTTAATATCTAAAATATTTTAGATACTGTTTAAAATTTTTACTAACATGTATGTAATTTTATCTGTCCGATCTGTTTAATTTGAACATGCATGTGTAGTTCATTGGCTAATTTGGATGTTTCTAAATTAAGTTTTATAATTTTAGGGGGTTTAATATTTTTCTAAAGATTTAAATAATTTATTGGACACTGTATATTTTTATATCAGTATATTTGAATAAAAATGAGTATGAAACTTTGTATAGGCCGTGCAGTCACATGTACGTGCCAGGTCGTGGTCACTATATTTGGATTTGGAATATTGAATATTCTGACTAGCTCCCGATCAGGAGATATTTTATTCTTTAAAAATTTCTTTCTACCAGCAGGAAATATTTGGAGTAGTAACCCTTTCCATTTAAATAATTTGACTTGACCTTAGAATACATACGAATATCCTAAAATATCTGACAAGTTTGAATATTCCATCCAAAATCGCGGGTGGCAAAATATAGTAAGCAACCTTATTTATGGGTACAAATTACATGAGTTTTGGCCTAAAGTTACCGAAATTATGTGTAACATTTCCTCAAACTAATCTTTAAAAAATCAAAAATTAACTTGGTGCATGATTTTGTATCTCTGCATAAAATTGTATTGGATTTAGATTTTTAAATTTGGATTTAAGATTTATCAATTTTGCCTACAATTGGGCTTGGTATGTTTCGTATGAATTATTTGACTATATATTTTGATTCGGACATTTAGAAAATTTATGACGCTATTGCTTCAATTTCGCAACACGCTGTTAGATCATCCAACTATCAGATTCTGTCCCAAATTATGAACTGATCAGGCCTTAGACTTGAGCTTGGATTGGACATCGATATATTAGAATCGGTTTGGATCACCTCTGTTATATATATATATATATATCTTGACGATGACTGTTTTTCAATTTGAATATTTACTTTGGATTTGAATATTTAATTTGAGTACGAGACTACCATTAGATTTTAGATTTAAAATTTTTATTTATTTATTGGCAATTTGAGATTTATCTGTTTGACCTTTTTTCTGTATTCTTCGGACTCATTTATTCATTCATGATACTTATTGGGCATTAGGCTCATTCTTCTGTTTTATTCCTTCAGAGTGGAGGATCAACTTCATCGTAGTAGTACGAAGAGTTTTGGCGCAATACTGTATGCCTCTAGTGAGTATCATATTTTTGGACCTTGATATTATTAACCATGTATCGGGTATGAACAAATCTTTGCATGAATTATTATGAGATACTAAAGACGGTCAAGTGTAGGCCATGGTTTTATATATTAAAAATTTATTGGGGTCAATTTCCTATGTTGATGAATCATTGTCTTTATTTGGCTATCTCCTTACGATTATTTTGTAGAGTAGATCACAGTTATATTATTTGATGAGAACATGCGTGAATTATTAAAAAAATTGTGGAGTTTTACATATTTTGTGGTCACACTCAGGTTTTGAAATTGTAAGGATAATAATTAAAGTATAGTTAATTATTTAATCGACCTGTTTAGTTCGAGTTCATAACAGAAGTGGTGTCAGAAAAAAGTCATAACGAGAAGTATTTTAGATCAATTTTGGGTTAATTATGAAAAGATTATTAACTAAAACTTTATATGATAGATGGATATTATGAGAGACTTTAGAGATCTTAGGTGATCATATTCAAGTCGGAAGGACCATAGGAATAAAAGATCGACGGCAAGTCGAGAGGAGGTCAGGAGTAGAAGGTCAGTGGCAAGCCGTGAAGAGGCTAGTGGCAAGAGATCAGTTTAGGGTCGTGGAGATGACTATGTTACCATACAAAATATGATGGACTAGATGATCCAGCAGCAGGATCAAGGCAAGGCGGCGAAAAGAAGAATGGCTAAGCAAGGTAAGGGTCGGACACCATACGATCGTTTTAGAAGCGAGCACATTCCGAAGTTCTTGGGAGATTCTGACCTGAATAAAGCAGAAAACTGGCTAAAGAAGTTGGAAAGAGTATTTGATATTATTGACTGCCTGAAGAAAATAAAGAAAGATTTGTCGCTTATAGATTGGATGGCGAGACCATGAGATGGTGGGACTCCCAACGCCATGTTTTGGGCCAGGACAACAAGGAAATTGAATGGGGAATTTTTTTGAAATTATTTTTAGATCTATTTTTTCCATCTAGTGTTCGAGAAATTAAAGGAGCCGAGTGTGGCCAGCTTCGGCAAGGAGACAAGACAGTAGCGGAATACGATTTCCAATTTACGGAGCTCTCCCAGTTTGTTCCCCATTTCATTGCTAATGAGATTTTGAGAGTCCAGAAGTTTGTTCAAGGGTTATGAGACACAATCCGTAAGCAATTGGTGCCGTTCAGATTACAATCATATCGAGAAGTTCTAAATCAGGCCTTATTGCTCGAGCAAGAAGAGCTTCGAGGGAAATATCTTCAAAAGAAGTCAGAACAGCGAGGCCAGAGTTTGAAATGGGAGTTTCCCATTGGATTTCTTGCTTGATGCTGAAAAATAAAGATAATGACAAAACAGGTAAAGAAAAAGAAAAAGCTATTGAAGGTAAGGTTTCCTCCCCAAAGGTTCAATTTATGAAGTCTAGTTGTGAGTTTTGTGGAATGAATCACGTCGGTTGAGTTTGTTATCATCAGAGTAGAGTTTGCTTCAATTGTGGTAAGACGGTCCATTTATTTTAGGATTGTCCAAATCTAAAGCGTCAAGAGAAGATGCCAACGATTCCAGGCAGAGCTTTTGCGACTTCAGCTCGAAAAGTTAGGGCTGATCCCTCTACTGTGGAAGGTAATCTTCAAATTTTTAACTCTATGGCGCATGTTTTGATTGATCCTGGAGCAACACATTATTTTGTTTCCCGTACGTTTGTGCATAGTTTGTATGTGCCTTCCTAATATTTAGACTTTACATTAATAGTATCTACCCGGGTGGGTAAGTCCCTTTTGGTTGATATTGTGTACCCTCGGTGTTCGATTTGGGTTGCTGGCCATGAATTATTGGCAGATCTAATTCTGCTATATATGCCGAATTTTGATGTAATATTGAAAATAGATTGATTGGCATATTATCATGCTACCGTAGACTATTTTCATAAGACAGTCTTATTTTGTACTCTGGGGTATGAATCATTCAAGTTTCAAGGAAGGGTTAATAAGGAGGTTTCAGGATTAATTTCGGTATTACACGCTAGTCATTTAATTGAAGATAGATGCCATGCGTATTCAGCATACATGGTTACATATGAGAGCCATTCTGTGGGTGTAGAAGATATTCTAGTTATTTGTGAATTTTATGATGTTTTTTTAGAAGAACTACCCGGATTGCCTCCGGATCAAAAAATTGAGTTTGTGATTGATGTGGTGCTGGGTACTGTGCCAATTCGATGGCACCGTATAGGATGGCCCCATCTGAGTTAAAGGAGTTGAAATAATATTGTAGAAATTGTTAGATAAAGGATTCATTCGGCCAAGTGTGTCACCGCAGGGTGCTCCCGTGTTATTCGTAAAGAAGAATGATGGATCCATACGGTTGTGTGTTGATTATAGGGAGTTAAATAAAATTACAATCAAGAATAAGTATCCCCTCCTGAGGATTGACGACCTATTCGATTAACTGCAATGAGCTCAAGTACTCTTAAAGATTGATTTGTGCTCAAGGTATCATCAGTTGAAGATAAGGCGGGAAGATGTTCCCAAGACGGCTTTCAGAATGTAGTATGATCACTACGAATTTCTAGTGATGCCTTTTAGACTAACGAATGTACCAGTATCATTCATGGATCTGATAAATAGAGTTTTCCAAACATACTTAGATCAATTCGTTGTAGTTTTCATTGATGATATCTTAATTTATTCAAAGTGGTTTGAGGATCACGAAGCTCACTTGAGGATTGTGTTGCAGTCTTTGAGGGAGAGGAGGTTATTCACGAAACTATAAAAGTGCGAATTTTGATTGAAGAAGGTGACATTTTTGGGTCATATCATTTCAAAGGGCGGTGTGTCGGTTGACCCGAAGAAGATCGAAGCTGTGACAAATTAGGAAAGGCCAGCAAGCATCACTGAAGTGCGAAGTTTCTTGGGTTTGGCAGGATATTATAGGTGGTTTGTTGAAAACTTCTTGAGAATTGCGATGCCTTTGACCCGTTTAACCCAGAAGAAAACGGTGTTTATTTGGGATTGTGACAGTGAAGAAAGTTTTCAGTATTTGAAAAGAAGATTGACGTCTGCGCCTGTGTTGTTGATTCCGGATGGGTCCGGTGGATTTGTGGATACTGTGATGCTAATAAGAAAGATCTAGGCTGTGTTTTGATGCAACGTGGTCTGGTGGCGCTTATGGGTCAAGAACAGTTGAAGGTTTACAAGCAAAACTATCTCACTTATGATTTAGAATTAGCAGCAGTGATCTTTGCCTTGAAAGTTTGGAGACAATATCTGTATGGGAAGAAGTTTGTGATCTATTCCGATCATAAAAGTTTAAAATATTTGTTCTTCTAGAAGGAATTAAATATGCGGCAACGCAGATGGATGGACCTACTGAAAGATTATGATTGTGAGATCCAAAACCAGCAAGGAAGAGCAAATATTGTTGCTAATGCTTTGAGTAGGAAGTCTTCTGGGTTGATAGTTCATCTAATGATCAAGGAATGGGAAATGTTAAATGGAATGAAGAACAACGCAATTTGGTTGCACTCCCTGGGATCAAGAATGATATTGTCATTCTTTCAAGTGCAGTTGGAGATTTTGAAGAAAATCAAAGAGAATCAGATACTAGATCCATATCTAGTGGAGATTGCAGGAGAATTGGATCAGGAATTGTGAGCAGAATTCCATTTTTGATAGGACAGAATTTTATATTTTTGAAATCGAGTTTGCGTACCAGATCTTGGAGAGTTGAAAGATGAAGTCCTAAATGAAGCCAATAGATCGAGGTATAAATTCATCCAGGTGTGAATAAGATGTACCAAGATACAAAGAACACCTTCTGGTGGCGGAATATGAGAAGGAAAATTGTAACTTTTGTGGTTAAATGCATCGTGTGTCAGTAAGTAAAGGTAGAACATAAGAAGCCTTCAGGAGTCTTACATCCTTTACTAGTTCTCAGTTGGGAGTGGGAACACATCACGATAGATTTTATTTCAACATTGCCGAGAACGGCGAAGAACATGGATGCCATCTGGGTGATTGTAGATCGACCGACAAAGTCAGCCCATTTCTTACCAATTTGAATGATGTATTCCAAAGATAAATTGGCTCATTTGTACATCAATAAAATTATTCGGCTGCATGCTATTCTAACTTCAATTGTGTCTGATCAGGATCACAAATTTGTGTCAAACTTTTGGAAAAGCTTGAACAGGGAATTGGGTACCAGCCTTTAGTTCGGTTCAGCCTTTCATCCGCAGACGGATGGCCAATCCAAAAAGACTATTCAAATATTGGAAGATATGTTGAGAGTATCGATTTTATAGATGGGAGGCTCATGGGATAGTTATCTGCCTGTTGCTGAGTTCACCTACAACAATAACTCTCAGTCAAGTATTGAAATGGCTCCTTTCTAGACTTTATAAGGACGAAGATGTAGATCTCAAATCAATTGGAAAGAAATCGGAGACCGTAGTTTATAAGGTCCCGACATCGTTCAGGATTCATTGGAAAAGATCAGAATCATTAGAGATCAGTTAAGTAATGCCCAAAGTCGTCAAAAAGTTATGTCGACAAGAGGAGATCAGATCTGGAGTTCGAAGTGGGTGATCACGTGTTCCTAAAGGTATCCTCAAGGAAAGGAATTTTGATATTTTGAGTTAAGGGCAAGTTGAAGTCAAGGTTCATCGAACCATTTGAAATTTTAAAGCGGGTTAAAAAGGTGGCCTATAGATTGGCTTTGCCTCCAAATTTGGCGGATTGTCATAACATTTTTTATGTCTCTATGTTAAGGAAATATGTGTATGATCCTTCCCATGTGATCGAATTTGAGCCTTTCAAGATAGATGAGAATATGTTATATGTTGAGGCCCCTGTTCAGATTTTAGATTGGAAGAATCAAGTGTTGAGGAATAAAGTTATTCCGTTAGTTAAAATATTGTGGAGAAATCATGCGGTTGAGGAAGCAACCTAGGAACACGATAAAGAGATTCGAGAGAATTTTTCTTATCTATTCGACGATTGATAGATGTAAAATTTTGATGACGAAATTTTTGTAAGACGGGGAGAATATAATATCTCGGACCTCATTGAAAATATTTTAATATTTATTAAGATTTTGGATAAATTGGACGTTTTAAAAATTAATTTAATATCATGGAATTTTGAAAGAATATCAGAATTTATGGTTGATAGTCATTGCGCATTCGAGGGGTATCCAATGGAGATATATATATATTATTTGATAAAAAAAAGAGAGAGAAGATGAGATAAGATAGGATAAGATAAGGGGATGGCGTGTTTGGGGATAAGGATTTGGGAGAATTAAAAGGGGATTTTGGGTAGCTCGGATCTGGCATTAGCAGAACAGGAGAGAGAGAGAGAGAGAGGAAAAATCATGCGCCTTGGGCGCCATTGCTACTCTGCACAAGGAAGAAGAAGAAGGGGAAACCGGTGACCGACGACGGCAGTGTGTGACGTAGTCCACGATGGCACGTGCAACGTAGTCAGCGTCGTAATGGTGGTCGTTGGTGGCTGCGTGGCAACGCCGTAATGGTGGTCGTCGGTGGCAACACCACGTATATAGAGAAAGCGCACGAGTGAGAAGGGGAGCTTGACGCAGGGCAGAGGTGGAGTGACATTGTTCGTAAGCGAAGCAGTGGTGGTCAACGGCGGCCGGTGGTGGCACACTGGTGACCGGTGACGGCTGTTGGTGAGCCATGGAGTGTGCAAAAGTTGCACAGTGAGGGAGGGAACTCGGGTTCGACGGCCAGCACGCAACAGTTAGGGAAGAGGCGCATGACTCGGTACCCCAAAGCATCCATTTTTCAGATTTCTGGAATATAATGTCGAGGCAAATAACTGTGAATCCCTTTCTTTGTCTGATTTAATATTTAATATATTTTAGACACTATTTAGAATTTTTACTAACATTCATGTAATTTTATCTACCCGATCTATTTAATCTCGACATGTATGTATAGTTCATTGGCTAATTTAGATGTTTCTGGATTGGATTTTATAATTTTAGAGGGTTTATATTTTCTAAAAATATGAATAATTTATTAGATACCGTATATTTTTATATCAGTATATTTGTATGAAAATGAGTACGAAACTTTACATAGGCCATGCAATCATATGTATGTGTTGGGTCGTGATCACTATATTTGAATTTAGTGTATTGGATATTCTAGCCAGCTTCCAATGAATAGATATTTTATTATTTAAAAATTTTTTTCTGTAGGCAGAAAAGGTTTAGAGTAGTGACCCTTCCCATTTGGATAATTTGACTTGACCTTAGAATATATTCAGATGTCCTAATATATCTGATAAGTTTGAGAATTGTATCCAAAATTACAGGTAGTAAAATATAGTCACAGCCTTATCTATGGGTACAAAGTATACATATTTTGGCCTAAGATTATCGGGATTTTATGTAACCCTTCCTTAAGTTAGTCTTTAAATAATTAAAATTTAAATTGATGCATAATTTTGTATCTCTACATAAATTTGTATTGGACTTAGATTTTTAGATTTGGATATGAGATTCGTCGACTTTGCCTACAATTGGGCTCGGTATGTCTCGTACGAATTATTTGACTATATGTTTTGATCCAAACATTTGAAAAATTTATCGCGCTGTTGCTTCAGTTTTTGTACATGCTATTGGATCATCCGACTATTAAATTCTACCCTAAATCACGAGCTGATCGGGTCTTAAATTTAGACTTAGATTGGATATCAACATATTAGAATCGGTCTAGATCACCTCTGTTATATATATATATATATGTCCCGATGATGACTGCTTTTCAATTTGGATATTTATTTTGGATTTGAATATTTAATTTGAGTACGAGATTACTATTGGATTTTAGATTTAAAATTTTTATTTATTTATTGACGATTTGGGATTTATCTGTTTGACATTTCTTCTGTATTTTTCGAATTCATTTGTTTATCTATGATACTTGTTAGGTATTAGGCTCGTTATTCTATTTTATCTCTTCAGAGTAGAGGATTAGTTTTATCACAGTAGTACGAAGAGTTTCGGCATAACAATGTACACCTCTGGTGAGTATCATATTTTTGGACCTTGATATTATTAACCATGTATCGAGTATGAATAAATCTTTGAGTGGATTGTTATGAGATATTGAATACGGTCAAGTGTAGGCCATGGTTTTGTATATTAAAAAATTTTTGGGGTCAATTTCCTATGTGGATGAATCATTGTCTTTATTTGGTTAGCCCCTTACGACTATTTTGTAGGGCAAGTCACAATTATATTATCTAATGAGATCTTGTGTGGTTTATAAAAAAAAAAATTTGTGAAGTTTTGCATATTTTGTAGTCATATTCAGGTTTAAAAATTGTAAGGATAATAATTAAAATATAGTTAATTATTTAATCGACCTGTTGGTTCAGATATGGGGTATCAAAATTTGTGTATAAGTGCAACAGAGGCACAGACAGACATCCTCTATTCTAGCTAATCTGTGCATGAGCGCCACACTATGCGTAATTCAGGTACTAATATTCTACTCGCTCAAAGCATATATGAGTATCTTATAGATGCACATCAAGCATGTATCTTCTACCTCAAATACGCGTGAGCGTGAAAATTGATGTTTATCAAGTAGTGAGCTTGATTTTATAATTTTAAATTTTTAAAATTTTTATTATGTAATTTTTTAAAAAATTAATTTAAAATTAAATTATTAATATTGTAATTTATAATTAAAATTTTGACATTATTGCCACTCGTTGATATACAATCTACTTTTTATTGCTCTAGTGCTAGCTTATGCCATTTGTCCATCAATCTCCAACTCGAGCACCCCTAATGAAGCAGATAACAATCTATCACTCAAATTCCCATTGACGAGATCCGCATCTTCAGAAAGCAAGATGTACTTATAAAAAAACATGATATAATAAGTTTAGTTAATTTATATATATACTAATAAACTTATTAAAAAATAGATAAATAAATAAATATTATGCTTTAGTTATATTTAAGTATTGACTAAAGGTGTCTCTAAAATATTGCTGTTAATTTATATATGTGATTTTGTTAATAAGTTATTAACAGCATTTTTAAAGTTGGTAAATTAGGATAAAATCAATTTTTAATACTCCATTTAACTTATTGAGATGCCAAAATAGTTTTATTTAATTAAATGACAACTTACAGCACAAAAAACTATTTCAAAAGTTTTGCAACAAAGCTTACTAATGGGTATAAAAATCACTCTTTTTTACCTTTTTAATTAAAATTTGAGTGCCTTTTTCCACTATTTTAAAACTTACATTTTCACATCCAACTTCCACTAACTTACAATATCAATTGTGCCCATCAACATGCAACTTTATATATATATATATATTGAAGGCTACTTTAGGAATATACAACTATATAAACTGTCACAAACCACCACCCACTCTACTGCTAAAGCTCATGAAAATTACATGAGAAATAAATTAAAGGAAATTAAGTTGAGATGAAGAGCTCACGCATTCTTTATCTTGTGGTGTTTCTAAGCAAATTCTGCATATCATTCTCAGTTGTTGCATCATTTGAATCAATGACGAAGAGCCATGGCTACAGTAAGAAGAGTGCAGCTCATGAACAAGATCAGCAGAAGAGCCCACAAAATTCTGCAGTCGTCCCTGTGCCATATCCTCTTCCTGGTTATGGCTCTTTTACGGCGAGATCGACTGTTTTCAGTCCTCTGGCATTTGGAGCTAAAGGCGATGGAGTTGCTGATGATTCATTGGTAATGGAGAAATAAGTTTGATGGGAGGTGGAGGAAGATAATTATGTCAGAGTACCTAGATTTTTTAATATAATTTCATCATAATCTAGTTACTATTAGATTTATGGATTTAAATTTAACGGTAGTAATTTTAAAATAAAAAAATAAAAATAATTATTTTTATTTTTTAAAAATATTAACATCTATTGAGTAGTTAATTCAATATAAAAAGCTGACTTATATGACTCACTTATTTTTCATGAATTAGTCTTTTTCTTTCTTTTTTTATCGAAAATAATAGCATAACCTTCGTGTATTTATTCTATTAAAAATAACAAAATTATAAAAGTATTTATTTTTTAGGATTATTTTTTTTTATAAACTCACTTTATGTGTTGACCCGATTGGAAAAAAAATCTTAGATTTCCCTAGGTCTCACTCCAGTCCTCATCGGCCGGGTCGTTATTTATTGACTAATAAATATGATCATGTATTATGTTAGGAATTTATATAATGTTTGGAAGAATGCAGGCAATATTAAAGGCATGGGAAGCTGCATGCAAGGTCTATGGGGCGACTGTTGAAATCCCATCAGGATTCAACTTCTTTGTAAGACCCTTGACACTTCAAGGCCCATGCATGCCACACCTTACTTTTCAGGTCTAGTTGCCTTCTTTCTTTCCATTATTTGTCAATTTTTTCTGGATAAATTTTGATCAAATATAAATTAGATTGTTCAAATGGTCTGATATAATTAATATAAAATTTTTGGAGAGTATAGTTAAAAGCATGAGGATATTATTGATAGATATGGTCAAAAACTTAGATCTAACTAATTTTTTTAAATTTATTACGATCATAAATAAAATTAATTGGTTTAACCCTACAAGATCCAAATTATAAATTTTTTACAAATAATAGCTTTTCATTTCAGATAAAAATGTCATGTCTTAATAAAATTATCTCAGGAAATCATATTTTGGTATACAAAGATTATTAATTGAAAATATTATGTAATATTTCAATTAAAAATCTTATATTTTTTAAAATATTTTATATTTTTATGTATATTTTATGCAAATATAATTTTATAAACATTAATACACAAAATTTAAAAGGAAAATTGATGGATCCACTTAAATCGGGTCAATTTTGATTATGGAGATATATGGTTATATTTTTTGGCCCATATAACTGGAAGAAACTCTAACTAAATTAACTTAGCATATGTAATTTTTTATCTAAATGTAATCCGTATTTAATCCAAATCAAATTTTGATGGGGTGTAATCAACTAGAGAGAAAGGTACTGCAGGCAAAATATTAGGTTGGGATTTCTTATTCCATAGCATGTGCTGAGTACTAATATTAAACTTGTTAGAACATGTTAGACACTAAGTTTTAATTTATAAGTTATTGGCTTATAGGCTAACATATATTTATAAAATTTATCAAAATAGCCAAAAATATCTGTGTATAAACTTTTATCATATACAGGATTTAAAAGAAAGTCAGACTACTTGATATATAATTTGACAGGCTTTTTCAACATGAAATTTATAAGGAAAGATTACTAAATAGGAATGCATGTAATATTTTTACAGGTGGATGGAACTCTCCTAGCTCCGGCAAGAGTTAGTACCTGGTCCAAATCTAGTCCGTACCAATGGCTAAATTTCAAATGGGTTCACAACTTCACCATCAAAGGCACTGGTTTTATCAATGGCCAAGGTTCTCAGTGGTGGCACTCATCCCCCCAGCTCGGCGGCAATCAGGTCGGTGTGGAAGTGTGGGTTCTGCTACTTTCAACTGTTATATATAAATATAAAATCATTCTTATACTTTTATCTAAATGTTTAAATTTTTTGGCATGTTATTTTCTTAATATAATATTAAAACTTTATCGATTAAGTAATCTTGAGCTTGATTCTAAAAATATTATTCCTATAATTTTTGTTAAAAATTAAAAAAGGATTCTACTCATAATATTTTGAAAGAAAATAAGCTAAAAAGATATTAAATTATATACTAAAATATAAAGTAATAGTATTTATATACCAAATTACACATCTAATTATATTAAAATTATTATTTTGGAAACAATTCTGATGTAGATAAGTTCTCGTTCAACTTTCAAAGTAGAAAAGACATTTAGTATGTGTTTGTATATAAAATTATATTCTTATACCTTCATTTATTAACTTAAATTTTTGATCTGTTCGTATATTGACAAATATAAATACTAAAGATACGATCGTAGCAGCTTAGCCTAATTGCTGATTTTCTTTTTCTTTCTTTTGTAGAAGAGATTCAGTCGTATTGCAGATACGAAACCAACAGTAAGCAGCCTCCTTTCATTACTCAAGATCTTATGAACTTCAAGCCCCCCTCCCCCCCCCCCCCCCCAAAAAAAAAAAAAAAAACTAAGAATCATCAGACAGGAGCAATTTTCATTAAAAAGACATTTAGATTTCTTCTGTAGATTTTTCAAGAAAGCTACTTTTTCCAGGGTTATATAACGTTTCTGGAAGTTAATTTTTTGAGAATTAACGCCTTTTAATACACGTATAAACCAATTGAAAACTAGATTAAATCTTTGATTTCAGGCTTTGAGATTCTACGCCGGCGGCAATATCACAGTCCGAGACATCACGATTATGAACAGTGCCCTCTGCCATCTGAAGTTTGATAGCTGTGTTGGAGTAGAAGTCAACAATGTCAGCATCTCTTCCCCGGAAACTAGCCCTAACACCGACGGCATACACCTACAGAACACTAGAGATACCAAGATACATAATTCCAACATTGCATGTGGTAAGCATCGGTAAAATTAGTTCTTCTAACGTATCCAATAATTTATTAAAATAAGTAAATGTTATATTATCATATGATTTTGTTAAAATTTATTTGAAAAGCTATTTTTTAATGTGTATATTTTTTAATTAACAGAATAATATTTATTTAATTAAAAAGTGATTATCATTTTATCTTATAAGCGATAAAATTATTCATCATATATGTATAAATAAAATGAACAATTTTTTAGATCATTTAGATCGCGATTTTTAGGTTTGGTTAAAATGAGTTTTATTCATTTCTATTTAAATCTGATTTTGATTAATCTAATAGAAAACTATATAATTATGTTTTTACACAGGATTCTATTACGTAAACTAAAAAATAAGGGTGAATAGAGAAAAATCCATTCTAATTTTTTTGAGAAAATTAAACTAAACTCTAATGTAAAAATTGATGATATGTTATTATAAAAGGTGCTTTTAAAGAAGTTCTACTAATTGAATAAATTTTAGCTTATTTTTTTCTTCAACAATAGCGTTAACTAGACTCTAACTTTAATACTTATTTCAATATAATTTTATTGTATTAAAATCTAGAGACTATAACATCGAAAATGAAACATAGCAAAAATTTTGGGATATATTTTGTACACTTATTTACATGCATATTGCAAAATTACACATGACCTTTTTTCTACGTGTACTGTTTTGGAAGGTGATTGTCGAAGCACTAATGGCGAAACCACACCTAGCATCGATCAGCAACAAAGAGAACAAGATTTGTTCAATCAAACATTGATTAGGCTATACTTGCTTATAATTAAGGGAGCTGTGATGCATGGCTTCTTATGGCACCTATATAACGCCGTGTTATAACTATCGAATAGGGATCTAATACTCATCATTAATTTAAAAAATATAATTTTTAATAATCAAAAAATATTAAATTTTTATCTAACGGTTGCGACACAACGTTATACAAAACCGCATTACAGCTCTTCCATTTTCATACTTGTTTTATGTGCAACTCATGCTAGCTAATAGCTTTTATTCGGATGTTAGCCTAGGTTGATACCGTTTGGTATAAAAATAAGAGTTATGAAAATGAAAAAAATAAGAAAAAATTATAAATTAATTTAACAAATACAAAATTTCATTTTAAATTACGGACCTCAACATCACAAGTTGATAACTGGGAGTAAGGGACTAGATTTAGAATCCACCAAAATTAAACCTAAAATTTAAAAAAAAAATTAGAATAAGAGTTAATTATAAAATATATGATACTTAATTATATAAATTATATCTAATTTATATACCAAATAAGATAATTAAAGTATACAATTAAATATTAGCTTCCTAGAGTGAAGCAAGTGGGTGGCTTGAGGCACGAGTCAGTATTTTAGGGCGGCTTATCTTTAGTTAAAACTCCAATTTTCAATTCTTCCTTTAAAATTAGGTAATTAAGGTTAAAGTTTTAAATAATTTTATCATTTTATTATTATCTATCATGTCATCATATATTATTTTTAATTAAAACGATATCATTATTAACTATCTGATTGGTCGTATAACAGTCTTTTTAAATTGACTTTTGAAATTAAAAGTATTGAGTTGAAAAGCGCCTAAAGCACCTCACACATCACCAACAAATAGATAAATAGTTCTTGCGCCGGTGCTCTTTAATTGATTAATAATACTTTAGCCGCTGGGAAATTTTTAATATTTGCATGTCTTTGCCTTTTTAGCAGGAGATGACTGTATATCCATCCAAACAGGTTGCTCTAATCTTCATGTTCATCACATCAACTGTGGCCCTGGACATGGCATCAGGTAAACATTGAAAAATTATTTGAAATATGTTTTATAAATATTTTTAAAATATATTTAAATAATATAATATTTTATTTATTTATTTATATTAATTAATTTTTATAAAAATAGATAAATAAATAATATATTATATTCTGACGATTGTGTCAATGCAGTAATGTAATAGTAGTATATTTATTTTGATTGCCTGTAACTTTACCCAATTAAAATATATATCGGTTATAGTTAATTAATTTATTCATTGTTAATGATGAGATAAATATTAATATAATAATAAAATTACTACATTATAATTTAATGTTACACCCTAAAAATAACTTATATTTTTAGTAAATGTGTAAGACAATGTAAATCTAATCCCGTAAAATAAGAGCTCTGTACACTAAATTATAAATTTGTATTTGTGATTGATTATGTAATATGTCTGTGGTTGCATTCTTATATGTGCAACAGTATCGGGGGACTGGGAAAGGACAATAGCCTTGGCTGTGTTTCAAATATCAAGGTGGAGAACATCTATCTACAAAATACACTTTCAGGAGTGAGAATCAAGACATGGCAGGTATTTACACAAATTTTAAAATTAGACAATTACAAAGTTATAAGTCATTTGATTATATTTTTAGGAAATTAGATATAACACAAATTTTAAAATTAAAGAAATTGCACCTAATTTTTAAAACTCAACTTCATTTGTTCGATTCTATTCCATTATTATTATATAAAAATTCAATGGTCTAAGCATTTTATATTTAAAAAAATTAAAAGTAAATTTCAAAAATTACTTAGGATATTGGATTTGTCTAATCTTTTTCAAGTGCATTATAGGATCAATTCAAAATAATGATAATAATCAACTGATCATCGCTGAATAAGTAAGCAGCCTGCAGATTAACTCCGTTGATATTGTTTGACAGGGGGGAGCTGGAACAGTGAAGAACGTGTCGTTTTACAACATTCGAGTATCAAACGTTGCGATCCCCGTGGTGATCGATCAATTCTACTGCGACAAAAGTCGCTGCAGAAACCAAACAAGGGCAGTAGCGATCTCCGACGTTTCTTATAATCAGATTATCGGGACGTACTCCGTTCAACCCATGCACCTTGCATGCAGCGACGACGTCCCGTGCACCGGCGTTGATCTCACCGACGTTCGGCTGAAGACTTCGTCGTCAAGTTATAATCAAGGTTTTCTGCCGGCTCTGTGTTGGAATTCTTATGGCAAATCGCAGCCTCCCCTGTTGCCTTCCAGCATTGATGATTGCTTGAGAAGGAATATTAATGGCGATTTGATTAAGAAGGTAGAGAGGTCGCATGATAGTGCTTGTCAATAATAATAATAATAATAATAATAAAGATAATTTCTTACAAATGGAAATAAGAGAAAATATGATTTTATAAATGCATATACGAGTACTTGTACGTATCATTTTCTCGTGTACGGAAGCTAATTCCTTACCATAAGAAACTATATAATATAATATTATTTAAAAATATTTTATTTTTATATAATATCTAATTCAAAAATATGTATTTAAGGCGATTAATTATCAAAATCTGTGATAGTAATATGCCATAATAATTAATATATTAGTATCACAAAGTGGTAAGTTATTCTTAATATATTATATAATTTTTTTATTTTTGTATATTTAATTTATTATTTATATTATAATAGACTGCTCAAACAAAAACCCTTCTGTGATGATAAATAATCGTGAGAGAATTTAACTATCAATTGAATAGCAGCATTATGATAATATATTAAGACTGCTC
This sequence comes from Nepenthes gracilis, assembly GCA_033239525.1. Lineage (NCBI taxonomy): Eukaryota > Viridiplantae > Streptophyta > Magnoliopsida > Caryophyllales > Nepenthaceae > Nepenthes > Nepenthes gracilis. Next base: position 6,773,239 of record BSYO01000022.1, on the reverse strand, counting down.
AAAAAAAAAACCCTTCTGTGATGATAAATAATCGTGATGGATAAAAGAATTATATAAAGATTTCATCAATTGAATAGCAAGAAAAGCGAAAACCTTAAAGGAAGATGATAATATATTAAGAAAAATTTCTCAAGGGCCAATCCAAATTAATTTTATCTCCTAGAAGCATTATGAACATATTTAAAATCTGTAAATGGATTTTAAAACAATAAAGTAAAAGGGCAAAAATGCAAAATTTGTATTTTTTCAGATGGTAGAAACACATCACCACATCAATTGGCCCTTTCCACTGCAATAAATTTTAAATATTATATATTTAAAATCTGTAAATGGATTTTAAAACAATAAAGTAAAAGGGCCAAAAATCAAAATTTGTATTTTTTCAGATGGTAGAAATCAATTAGGATGTCATTTTTAACATGAGAAAAAGAATTATTTTTAATTATTTTTAATTTAATGGCTATGGTTAGCTTATTTTTCATAAATTATAATTATATTTTATTTTATTTTAAATTATATTTATTAAATTTTTCCTATTTTAAGTAAATTTTTATGATTTGGAGGAGTCCTTCCTCCTCTCCTGATCAAAGGCGGGTCCCGAGTTTGGCTCTTCGTGTCCAAATCTCCGTCGATAAAAGAAGATAAGTAGACAAACTGATAGAAAACTAAAAGAAAATTTCATCATAGAATACATAAATATCAATTATCCTGTTTTTATATATACTAGTTTTTTTTTTTATTCTCAATGCTAATCATCAATAAATAGATAGATTATGACTCAAAACTTTGAAAAGTATAAATTTATAAAAATTAAGCCCCAAATATACTACTGTTATAATTATAATAATAATAATGGCTTATAGTAGCCAATAATAATTTATACAAGGATAATACAGTTGGAATAAGCCACCCCTTTATAAATCCCATACTCACTATATATACACACTATTTTTTTTAATTTCTTGAAGTATTAGGTTTCAGGCAATGTTTATTCAAGCGAATTTGTGGGGTAAAACCTCCATGCAAAGTGCACAAGTCAACATCTTGAGTATTAGTTTTAAATGTATTTTTAGTAATTGCCCGCTTAAGCAATCAACCTATGGTATAAATGCCTTATTTTAGATTTAGGTTATTCATTATATGACTTAAATATTCTTTTGATGATCAACTCGAGAAAAATTGAAAGAAAAAATGGAAAAGATTTTTGCCATTATTTTGGGATCCAATTCTTGTTCAGTTATTCATCATCAATTGATATGTTGTTCTCTTTATTATTTTGATATTTTTATCATTGATCCTCTTTTATTTTTTTCATTTCTTATTGTATCTACATTGGTTTACTAATATTATAGGTGTTTATAATTTATGTATTCATACTTGTAATAATAGTAGAGTTTATATAGATTTAATATCTCACAGTTTTATCATTTATTTAAGAGGTTCCTACAAAAAATTTTGTACCTTGTTTTAGTCATTATTATGATTCCACTATAATTGTTTGATAATTATTATTATATCTCTTTACAGGTTCAACAAATGGGCTTGAAAATTTGATCTACGTCGAGATTTATTATGAACTTAATTAAGAAGTTTAATATCCCGGGCCTGAAGTACAACAAAATCTTAGAAGAAAATATTGCATTGTTAAGGACAACAGCAAGAGAAACAAAAAGGTGGGCATCAAGCAGTTATAATAAGCACCATGCGATTATACGTCTTATTGTAATTGACAAAGATTATCAATGTTTAGCAAGCAATTTCAAATCCAATAATGTATTCTACTTTGTCGTTGACAACAATGACAAATATTTTTAAGTAAATTATTAAGGATATCAAGTATATAATATTCTTCTTCATTATTGATGCGCCCTTAGATTTAGATTATTGTACGAATTAGAAAGTCAAAAATCAATTCACCTGGTCTGACCAATTTAAAGTAGGTTTGATCTCCATTTATTTCAAATCTGAATTTTATACAACACAATGAATAAAAAGTCAAAAGATTGACGGGATTCACTTTTCAATTTATCTTCCAATACTCAAATCAGTAATCTTTTTTTATTGAAAAAGAAAAAGAAGATGCAAAGTGTGAGTATTAATACTTATGTAAATGGTCCTTGAGAGGTGTACTTGATGGCAAGCGTCATAAGAAAGAGAAATAATATGCTTTGAGTGGAGCTTCTTAGAATTGTCACTTACTAGTTTTTTGTATATAACGAGAGAAAAAATACTTTTATTTGGCTTGTCTTATTTTTTATTGTCCATCCTTCCTCTCTCTTATATGGAAGGAGAGATATATATAGAGTTAATGGGCAATTAATCTCTCCTGTCAATTGTCCACGGAACTGTCCAGATGGATAAGGGGATATCGTTCAGCCGATGGTTTTTAACCGACAACCGAGTCTATTGAGCTATCCGGATAAGTGAATAAAGTTGTTCATTCTGATCGATTAGAGAAGGTGCATTCAATGCACGGGAAGTGAGTTGTCCTGATAAAATCAATAGGCTCATTTGTCTACTTTATGTTATATGGGCTAATTAGGACATTATTCAATTTTGGGCCGATTCCTTGATGGACATTTCTCTTAGACCGGAGATAACTATATCCGTCATTAGCCTCCCATGACAGGAGACTTAAAATTCAACCTTCTGGTATGATAACCAAGAAATAGTCAGCTGTCTGAACTCATACTTCTATTCCAAAGGATTTCATTTGCTGGCTAGATGAGGACTATCAATTCAATGAGTTTTACTAGTTGTCTAGACGAGGGCTCCTAGTCCACCAAGTTTCATTTGTGCCGCTAGTAGTAGCATTAAATGCAAGCTGTTTCAAGTCTCATGTTGTCTCGAAATTGTATCAATCATCATTATTGGCTTCAGGCGATTGACATGCTGCATAGCTTATGAGGTGTTGACACGTATCACTGCCATGATGAGGCCATCCTTTGAATTTCTTTCTACGGTGTCATTTTAATTCCAAAGGCTTCATTTAAATTGTTCGAAATCGTAATTCCTGCACTTCTTCTGAGAGTTTGTTGCACTTCCTTCTCTTCAAATTTCGTTTCCTTCCTGCCTTAAATCTCCTCAATCTTCTTCCATGGCGCTCGGTGTTAAAGATATCCAGTCAGTTCTCACCTCAATTGATGTCAATTTCCTCTGTGCTTGATATAGGATTTCGAGTTTGATGGTGCATCTTTTGCTTGGCATGGGTGGGAGAGCTTGTTCTCCACTAGAGGGGCATATTACAATTTATGAGATCCATTTGAAAGGAGGTCTTCGTTATCCTATGGCACCAAAGTTGTATAATATCATGGTGGCTCTGCACATTCCAGTTGAAAGGTTGCAACCCAATGTCATCTGTTATTTAGTTTCCATGTGCGTCTTCGCATGCCACCGTGACCTGGAGTTAGACACCAAGGTCGTAAAGGTGATTTTTTGGTTCCACCATGAAGCAGATTGGATTTTTATCTCTCCTCGTTCTAATTTTGAATTGAGTGGGGAAAATTCTGACTCAACTAAAAGGTGAAAGGATCGATTCTTCTTTTCAGCAACTCCTTTTGGATGGGAGCTCCCCAACGAATGGGGTCGAGTTGGAGCATCCTTCAGTACCAAGGTGCTCGAGCACAAGGAGTCAGTGAAGGCATTGACAGATCTTATCAAAGAAATAGTCGGCTCCTTTAATGAAAATAAGAAAAACCGATGGTTGATGGCTGAGGCCCTGACACAGGCGAAATGGGAACCCCATTCAGAGGGGTTGATGCACCTCCTACGCTGTCGGCCTGCAAAAGGAAACTGAAAAGAAAGTGAGGCCATTGCATGTAAGTGAACTTTTTGATAAGGTGCTCAAATGTCAGGAGGCCTTGGCCGAGTCCTCCTCTTTCGATGACGACCAAGCCACCATTGATCAATTAGTAAGAACAAAGAAGTCATCGGAGAGGGTGGACCCAGTTCCTACTTCTTCATCGGCCCCAACATTTGGGGCCGTCAAATCTAACGAGGGCCATGAGTTCTCGTGTGATGGACACGTCCTAAAACCCACCATTAATCATTATTATATCTTATTATCATTTAATTATTAATTTACCATTAAATAAATCCATAAACCAATTTGGACATGAGCTTTCCTTGTGAATACTATGATCGACTGTATATAAATAACACAATATACAACACAATATACACATAATCCAAATACATTGTCACCTTGTCTGTGACTCTGACGCCAGCCCAAACAATATGATGTCAGCTTTTTATTAAGGAAATATGCATGTTCAATTACTAAAAATAATCATATATCAACCTATGGAAGTAACAAATATCCATAAAATTGGTTCATCTGAAACTAAAATCATTTATTGAATTACATTGTTCCATACATACATCGACTGGGCATACATATTTAATATAACAACTGATACTGAGTTATACAAATATCGTCCTAAGTAACAAAATCTGTCCAAAACTCTATATCAATTCCACCACAATCTGCAACTGAAATTATATTAAAAACCAACCACTAGTACAGTATATACTATTTAAAAACAATAGTTAGTAAAAATAATATCTCCAGAGATATAAACTAGACATTTTAGTCTTCACTCTTACTCATCGGGTAGAAACTCGTGCGAAATATTTGAAGAGTTAGTAAAATTGTAATAAATAAGCCAAATATTTAATAAGACACAATATATAATGACAAACATGCACGTTATACTCAAACATATCATCAGAGGGAATAGGAGCCATAATATATATGCATAAAATAGGGGTAGAAAATATTTTCATGATGTATTTAACATTCTTTATCTTTTCTTTTTTCTGTCTTAAACGTCAAATATAATAAAACTTTATTTATCTTTAGATATCAGGGCTATTAGGTTTTACCAACTAATGAAGTGAACAATTGAAAAAATGATTGTATATATTTTCACACAATCTAAGGTCTTTTATTCTATTCAACACCCGGATGTGGACAATACTACCTATCACCCGGTAGACAGGACCATAATCCGCATTGCGATACTTAATGACAATAATTTTCACTGTAATATCCTAATATATGCTAAGAAATATTACCCTCTCAATCATAATCCCCGGTCCAGTTTCTTAATTCCTTAGCTTAGAGAAATTCGGTACTTTTCTTATGAATTCTTAGTTTTTACCCTTTTGAAGAACAGTTCATACTTTTTTTATCATAATTACCGAATTTCCTTTCTTTTCAAAATATCTTGAAAAGACCGTTTCGGTCCAAGTTGCACAATAATATTTTGACCTTGTACAATAATTAGTAGAAACAGTATACAATTAAATACTCAATACACATAAAGAATATTTGTATTTAGATGATATGAGTAATCTGAGTACAAAAATAAAGTAACAATAATAATAAAAAGACAAGCTCTTTGGTGATGAAGGGAAAACTCGATACCCACGGTAATCGAGAAAAATTCTCTAGGCTTCAACGGCTAGGAAAGAAGTGCACTATAAAAATCAACTTACAGACCAGGTGGTAACGACGCACTAATCTAGCCGACTTACTCCCATCTTGTGATCCCTACCAAGGAATTTCTTGGATTTGCCTGCGGCAACGAAACCGGATATCTTCCGATCTTCACGTCAATTTTTCCTCTTGAGCCACTTGAATTGCCGAACTCACTGGATCCCAGTGTTCACGCCACCAATGTCGCTACGAAGGTTAACAAGTGGGGATATAAATAGGAAACCACGATGAGTAGAGAAAACCTTGTCAATGGAGTACAAGTATTGGTAAAAAGTTTTCTCAATGATTGAGCAAAAGATAGATGGCTTAGTAAGAGTGAAAGACTCCTTGAAATTCTGCTGGGAGCGTTAGAGTTTACAAATAAAAGATATGTATATATATGTGGTGGCTAAACTCATTTCAAAAAGACTACCATTGGAGCCAAAGACCCACGCCGCTCGAGCGCGCGGCGAGTGAGGGTTTGGTTTAGGGGATTTCGGGTGTGGCGCTCAAGCATCAAAGGGGCGCACAATGAGTGCTCGTTTCTGTTAAATGTGCTCGATGTGTGCCTCGAGCACTCATCGAGCGCATGCGGTATGGGGCGCGCCTATATGGCACCTCTGGCGCCCAGTGGGCATTGATCTCGGGAGGGGCTGAAACAGAGAATAACGCGGCATGAACACTGAGATGTGATGATAATGATTCGCTAGCATGAGGCAGATGAAAGTCTTCTAAGTACGGGTGATGTTGCAAATAATCGAACGCCCCCACGAAGTCACGGAATGTGCCAAAAGACAAGGCGACTAACATGTCTTATACATTTTATTATAACAATTCCATAAACATGAAATTTGATGATAAAACATACCGAAGAAAATTAGAAAGCTCGATACAATTTTAATAAATATGCAACACATAATTAAATATACATTATATTTTTAGCATATACAAATATTATACAATAGTTTAAAATTAACATCTAGGAAGTACAAATATGTAGGAAATATTTTTATACATATAAATATAAAGAGAATTTTAAAATAATAATACACATAATTATAATATATATAATTAAACATGAGTCCAAGACAAATTGCTTTATAATATCATAGAGAACTAACAAATATGTATATTTTTCATACTTTTATTTCAAAATCTTAGTTTGAATGAGTATTAGAATAATAACATTTAAAAGGAACGAAAATAAATAGCAATAAAGGAAAGAGGGAGCTAATGGTGCACCTACCTCTGCCTGAAATATTGAAATTCTTACTTCAATCCTTACGAAATGAGCTACCCAGAAGCTTTTCCCCCTTTTTTCTCTCTTCTTTCCCCTCTTTTGACCTTTCACTCTTTATTTTCTCCCTCCTCTATCTCTTCCATCACTTGAACATGTGGTGGAAGTTGATCTTTAACCGATTTATAATAGACCCGTGGTTGAGCTAGGCACGAAAGGTTCTGGAATCCATGACTGCTGGGGCACTTAGGCATGCCTGACACTAGATTTTGCACCCCAGGTGTGCCAAGGCATAGGTCCAGCGCGCTGAAGTGCTGGCTTGGGCCGCATGCCTGATTTTGTCCGATTTGAAAATATTTTCCTTCTTGACCTAATTGTTGACATTTTTAGACATCAATTTCAATCATATTAACTTAAAAAATCCTAATTCATATAAGTTAAAACTTGATCATTACACTCGGGAGCCTGTTGCTTTGGCTAGGGGTGACCTTGAGACTTGTTCAGGGGATAAGCTCATCCTGGCATTGACCCTCGCCTTATAAGGGGAGCTAACCATCTAGCCATCTCTGTCTGAAGAGCCATTACCTAATCATCTTGCTAATTTTGCCAAGGGGACCTCCTGGATAGTAGAGACTCAGTTTAGGGAGGTTGAGAAAGCACATCAAATCGAGGTTCTGGCGGCCAGTATTCCGAAGGTGGTTGTCCTAGAACTTGTTGCTGAGGTTACCGAGGGACCTTCTTTCGAGCCCCCAGTGCCTGAGGCTAGAGACGATTACGAGGCTGAGGGAAGAGTCGAGATAGCTAACATGCCATGCCTAGAGGCTCCTATGTCTGAGGTCAAGAAGGAAGCCAAGGCCAAGGGAGCAATCGAGTTGCCCAACTTTGAGCCCCCTATGCTAGAGGTCTTAGGAGAGGTTTTGGTTGAAGGAAATATTGAGGCCGCAGAGGTGGCCAGTGCAGAGCCCTCAGAACAAGAGGTCTAAGAAGTTTTGGAGGTCCCCACTAGTGATGCTCTCGTAGGTTGTTCATCCTTTCTCAAGGCACTGGCCAAGCATCTCCTAAGTTTCTTTCTTGTTATTTGTGATTTTTAACTTGTTCTCCTTTTGCAACTTCAAGAGTTGGCACATTAACTTGTCTCCACTACTGACCGCCTGTCTCAGAATTATATTGAGATGGAGAAGTTTAAGGCCATGGAGGAGCGTGTCTTTTGTCTTGAACACGAGTTGTCCGAGATGAAGTAGAAGTATGTTCTCCCTTGTGAACAGAACTTCAAACTTGAGAGCGAGCTCAAGTCATCCATCAATTCGAATGATATCAAGCAAGTGATGGAGCACAAGTACTGGGACGACATTGGTCTTTGTTGACATATAATAAAGATGGTGGCTTTAAGCATTCATATTTCCATCTTTCACCCAAGGAATGCCAATGCTCAGCATCAATTTGATGTGCTATATCATCCCAGAGATGATGTAGAGTCCTGGGAGCCTCTGCCAAAGACCTCGCAATGATCCTCCTCTAGAATAAATTTTTGTACCATGTAACTTGTATATTTTTTTGTAAAGGAATAAAATCTTGTTGTGAAAATCGTGTCAAACTTCTTATCTCTCTCTCTATTATGTATGCACACATATATATATGCTGGCTAGGCACTATAGCCTTCAATGCCAGTCTCTTAAGGTAATTTAAGTCATCATCCTCACATGGCTACTGGCGCTCAACCCTGCCAAAAAGGTATTGTAACTTTTACATTTTTGACTTAAGTTTTTGGATTATAGTCAACTGACAATACTATCTCATTTGGCCGGAGGTCTTTACATTCGTACTTAAGGAAGCCTCCTAAGTTTTTAGCTTTCAACCTTATGAGGGCCGCTTGATATCGTGACCAAGTTTTATAATTCGACCTCATTAGAGCCTCTCGATATCATGACCGAGTTTTATAATCCGACCCCGTTAGGACCGCTCAATAACAGGATCGAGTTTTATTGACCGCCAAATGATGGTTTGAGGGGCAGGTGAAGGGATCTCACCTGACTTAGGGACAGCCTTGGTCATGCAATTTTATGAGATGACAGATAAGCATTCACATAAATGAAGAACAAATTATTAATTATTTTATTAATAAAATGTAACACATTTTATAAGCATTTCATATGATACATGTTAACTTTACTTGGATCATATGTAAATTTATTGATAATATTTCTTGAGGTGAGAAGCATTCCATGTCCTATATTATAAATTCGGACAAAATAAGTCAATTTAAATAATTAATTATATTTTAAATATTATTCTTATTAATTCTAAACTTGGGTATGACAAACTAATAAACAAATTGGACCTAAAAATGACCCTTATAAGACCTCATCAGACAATTATCGAAATAAAATAAATACAATATGCTCTACAATTATCGTAAGGGAGATAACAATTTAATCACAATCATAATTAGATATAATATAATATTTAAACTATTTTTGAAATATAATCATGGGCCTATATTCGGCCAATTCTAAAATCAAATCTTATCAAATACTAATTTAAACTATAAAGAAAATAAAACTCACCAATTCAGATGAATAACTGACAGATTACATCCTTACTCTTATAATGCATCCGAACCTTCTATTTTAAAGGAACAAAACATAAGACATGAGCTTAAAACCCAATAAGGATACATGAGTCATATTTTTGTTACTAAAACTAATGATGTCATCCCTAACTCCTACCCTCGACCTCTAACAGCCAATGGTCATATTTGGGTGATCCGAAGCATCATTCTGCATTGGTCGTATTGTCACCATATCAACGACTTTGGCTGCCACTCGGTTCCTTAGCTCTAGAAGTCTATCCAAGTCTTCACAGAAATCAGGTGAGAAGACCTTTTTAGATCTGATCTTTAATCTCTTTCTGTAATGTTCGACAGTCCTCAATGTTGTGGCCCGTACACCGATAACAATGACAATACTTTGATTGAACCCCTCCATCAGGGTTCTTTAATGCCTTCAACCACTTCAAAAAGTTTTTATCTCGAATTTGTATCAAGATGTTGGTGCGAGAGTCATTAAAAAAAGTCAAATTCGGGGGCCTGAACTCTCTTCGTGTTGTTAGCTAGACCTTCGGCTATTTCCTGGGCCCATGGGAGCTCACATGGTTTCCATTACTCCTCATTTCATCTGTCGGTCCCTGTCGAGAGTGGTCCACATATTCTGGCCGCTTTGTCTCGTTGGCTTCTTTGACCACTGTATAAGCACGAGTAACGACTTTGATCTTTCGAAAGGTTTGTGAGTCCTTATGGGCCAGATGCTTAAAGAAATCCCCTGACTCTAGGATCGATATGAAGGCACTCAGTTTCATCTCATCAGTGAGCTTGGGTATCTTTTGGGCATCAGTTGTGAACTGAGACAAGAAGCTCTTCAATCCCTCGTTCATCCCCTGCTTGACACAGGCAAGGTGCCAAAGTTATTTTTCTTCCCTTTGACTGGAAGCGAATTATGACAAGAAGCTGTTGGCCAGTTCCTGGAATGTCCAAATTGAGTTGGGCTAAAATCGATAGAATTAAGCTCGGCATCCTTTTTAAAATTAAGGAAAAGAATTGGCACATTGTGGCTTTGTCCAGACCTTGAAAGCATAGGAGGGTGTAAAAATGGTCAAGATTGGTCCATTGGATATATGTTCCCGTTGTAAGGATTCAGAATCGACATCTTGAATTTGTTAGGGAGTAGTTGTGTATGGATCTCCATCGTGAATGGTGATCTTCCTAAGTCTATGGTTCAGCTGTTGGCATATCCTCCGAACACATGCTACCACATTTTTTCACTTTCTCCTCCATTTAAGGAGGGGCTGCCATCATCTTCTCATTGAGATAGATCCTCAACTCCGAGGGGCTCTAAATAGCATGCGAAGTTGGGTGGCTTACAGTCTTCGGAGGGTGCGCGCTATGAAAGGCTCCTCCTTAGTCTAAAGGCCCCTATCATCATGGGAGTAGTGAGAATTTTGCCTCTCAAGACTATCTTCCCGGGTCTTATAACTTAGGTGACCCTCTAAGGATGATGGGACCTTGTTACTCTAGGTGGCTTGACTCCCAAGGTCATCGGGCCGACAGGCCTTCTCGATTGGGTGCTTCTACCCCTTTTTCCTTCGCTTGGACGTCGCTATTTGGGAGGTAGAACATGGAACCTCCTTCGGTCATTTATCAAGGCGTGTGCAGACGGTGTAGACGGCCTTTGAGATGTTCATCCGCATCACAAGTGCACGCACATAGGGATCGAGATGGTCATCCGCACAACTGCCCATAGGAGGGCAGTTGCCACATGAGGTGGCATCTTTGATCGAAATTCTGATTTGTGCCAGAGTATTCACCATGTTATTTTTCGTAGGGATGTGGTCGTCGGATTTCTTAATCATTTCCCACAGATAGCACCAATGATGTGTCATCGAGTCAAGATTACAGTACAGATTAGAGCGCCAAGAATCAGTTTACGTGATTTGACCGATTTGAAGTGGGTCTGATTCTATATGTTTCGAATTTAGATCCTATGCAACATAATAAATAAAATGTCAAAGGATTGACGAGATTCACTCTCCGATTTATCCTTCGACGTTCAAGTCAATCATCTTTTTTTTGTTAAAAGAGAAACGAAGCTACAAAGTGAGAGTATTAATACTTATGTGAAATGTCTTAGAGAGGTGTGTTTGATGGCGAGTATTATAAGGAGAAAGAAATAATGCACTTTGAGTGAAGCATCTTAGAATTGTCACTTGTTGGCTTTTTGTATATGGCCAAAGGAAAAATACTTTTATTTGGCTTGTCTTATTTTTTTTGTCCGTCATCTCTCTCTCCTATTTGGAAGGAGGGATATGTATAAAGTTAAGGGGTGGTTGATCTCTCCTGTCAACTGCCCACGGAATTACCCGGATAGATAAAGGGATACCGTTCAACCGACGATTCTTGACCGACAACCGAGTCCATTGAGCTATCCCAATAAGAAAAGAAAGTTGTTCATTCTGGTCGATTAGAAGAAGTGCTTTCAATGCCCGGGGAGTAGGTTGTCCTGATAAAGTCAATGAGCTCGTTTATCCACTTTGGATTATATAGGTCAACTGGGACATTATTTGATTCTGAGCCATTTTTTGATAGACATTCCTCTTGGGTCAGAGATAACTATACCTATCAATTATATATATATTATATTTTTTAAATTAGAAGATTACTGTATTTTAATTTAGACTATTTTTGTATATTAGAATATATATTATTTCTATTCTAAATTAGGTACTTAATTTCTTTTAATTTAAATAGTTTATATAATTACTATCATTATAATTTTTTTAGTTGAGGCTACCTTCTCCTATAAAAGGATAATTTTTTATACACTTTAAAATACATAAAAATATAAAAATTATTTATTTATTTATTATTATTATTATATATATATATATACATCACATCAGAGAAAGAATAGACTATTATCTATTAAAATCTCTATTCTCTACTACTTTCAATTGTTCCAGCAAGCACTCATTGCCCATTACTCGCCGGCACCAATTCGTAACATCATTGGCACCGATTCCCAACGTTGTCATTCTCCTCTCCCAAAGACAAGCGCAGATTTTTTAACAATCTCCGGTTTATTAGTCCTTGTGGTTCCCGATGACTGGGTTCTCTTCATGAGAGCATAACACGTGCTCCATAGTTGTATCGTGGTAATTAGCGGCGAGATGTGAGAATAGAAGAGGAGAGGAGAGTTCTGGCAGAGGAAATAAGGGAGGAGAGTTGAGGGAGAGGGAAAGAGAGAGAGAGAAAGAGAGATAACAAGAAAGAGGGAGACAGAGAGTAGAAGGAAAAGTCAGATAAAGAAGAAGAGAGATGCATAGAGAGTAAACAAAGAGAGAGTAAATATTCTTCTTCCTTTTTATTATACGTTATATATGGGAAATGAGTAATGGGGTAAACGGGTAACAGGAAAATGGGAACGGGGGCAACCTGCTCAATTAAACAAATGAAATAGAAATTAATCAAAAAGCTAATGATAGACTATATGCAATAACTGCTCAACTGCTCTCCACGTGCACCAATAATGATAAACGGAATTAATTAAATATCTCGTAACATTGTCACCGTCATAAAAAAAAACCTTATCTTCAAAGTTGTACGAGGGAAAACCATGATGAAATGTTGCCACTGTTAAAACGCCAAAGATAAGCCAACAGCGCCTCAGACCCTACTATACACAGCACAACTCCGCTTGATGACATCCAGCCGCTCAACCTTGTCTTTCTCAAGAACTTATACATGTAATAAGGTGAGAGGTCTTCATAGACGTGTGGGTTCTAGTGGAGAATATTGTACAAGTCGAGGACATGTATGCAAAGTAACCAAACCAACCCCACTGGTGCAAAGATGAATCCAACTCGATGTGTACAGTAGAGTTGGACAGCAAATAGCAACACTAATACAAAACATGTTATAGGAAGCACTGCATCTCTAATCAGATAAAAGTTCAGTCCTATAGCATCTTCAATTCCAAGCTGTTGTGCAGACACAACAATATTCTGCCCCAGATACTTCTGTTGGGCTTTATAACCTTGACCCAAACTGGTAGCGGCAGTAGGAGATGGGGAGATAGATGCGTAGATAGAGTCAAATGGGAGACCCAACTCTTTCACAATGCATGAGAATGCCTCCTCATTTGGCAATGTTGGTAAGACATCCGGTCGTGCTAGTATACGAACATGAGCATATGTTGGAGCTAAAAGCTCAAGAGGCAATCCTTCATTGTCAAAAAGTACTCCTTCTGGATTATACATTCCATTTACAGCACATGTAATAGTAACAGGAGCGGGGTGTAGGGAGTGGGACACACATCTCTTTGATACCGACATCATATTGATGGTCAGAAGTCCAACCTTGTCACGGCATTTCAGTGTTGTGCACCCCAACGTCTCTACTGATGGAAAAGATCTAACAATAGCATTCAAGTGTGCCATTCGTTTTGTCCCAAGAGCCAAACATGCGGTGTCAACAGCAAGGAGCCCTTCTGGAATTGCTGCAACGACTAGAGCAACTGCAATCTTACAGTAATGAAGAGCTCCTCAAAAGAAGCCACCATGAGAAGGATCATGGGAGTGGCCAATGTTTACAAGCCACAACAGCACGCATATACCTGCTTTACCCTAAGGCTAGGAATGTACCAAATTCCTCCAGCTTATTTGTTAATGATGTTACTTCATCTTCTCGTCTTAACATTGAATCACGTATACTGCCCATGGCAGTATTAGAGCCAACTCCAATAACCACAGCCCTAGGATCATAACGTGAAAACGGTGAGCCAGAACGTCGTGTGACACTAGCCATAAGGTCAATTCTCAGACCCTGAAATCCGTGGCCTTGAATTATGGAAAGGATAGGTTGATCTTGGACTGGTGGTAGTCAGTACGGTACAAAGCCAAAATTTTTAGGAGACTGATTCCCATGTTTATTGTATGAAGAAGGATATCCCATCAGCATCGCTCCATCTGTCAAAGAATGTTGTGAGGCGTCCGCATTTGGAACCTTTGGGGCCGAAGATTGAGCCATTTGAACCTTTCGAGCTTGCCACTTCCTATCTGCATCTGCCCACTTAGCTACAAATGGCAGATTTGATCCTTTTATGTTATGCATTCCAGTAGCAGTTGTGAGGTTCCGGGTTTGTAAACCCGATAATTAAGAGGTGATTAGTATGTTAATGATCAATACTAATCTTATGGGATGATTAAGGTTTGATATCGGAAGAAAAATCGAAATTACTCGGTCCGGTCATTGAGTTCTCGCCAAAGAGCTTGCGCTGGCCGGGCGCTCTAGCCGAGGCTCGAGCGGATAAACTGTAATCCGGCCCGTGGCTGGCCGCCGCCCGCCCGCTCGATGGGGCGCGAGCGGTGGCCGCCCGTGGCTCGGCCGCCGCGCCGAGCGGCGGCGGCAGATATTGCGCCGCACGATTTGTTCTCCTCATTTTCGATCGCCGAGGGTTTTTCCAGAGAGAGAGAGCACGACTAGAGAGAGAAGGAAGGAGATCGAGCCGGGAGTCCGATTCCGCCCAAAGCCAGGTATAAAGGTGAAAGCACGCGTCGAGACAAGTGTTCTCATACCCACTTCTCGTTCTCTTTCGATGTTTTGTGTATTTTCGTTGGGTATTTTGTGTCGATACCCACGGGAATGTTAGGACATTGAAAACCCATGCCTTGAGGTCCATGAAAATGTAGTTAGTTGTCCGAATCGCGTTCGATTCACCCGGGTGGGTTTCACGGAACCCTAACCTACGGGATTTTGGGGTTTCGTTTCCCGACCCCGTATCATGAAATTGACCTTAAAAAATTGGAATCCCCACGTCCCAATGATGAATATATGTCGGCGCGGGTCCGATCTCAAGCGTTTGGACCCGTCAGCGGCGTCCGAGCCCATTAAAGGGGCGTCATATCTGTTCACCCGAGCCCGGAGGTGGATTTTGCGCGTTGTCACCTTCGTGGAACGATGAAAGAACCCTAGAATATGAATACCCATGTCCCAATTGTGTGTATATATCAACCGGATGCCGAATCTTGCAAGATTTGACCCGTTCGTGGCATCCGGAGCCTTGATAGTTTCCCGTTGTGGATAATCCGGAAATGAATGGGAAGTTATGTACTTCCACCCTCATGATAAGTTAAATCGAACCCAAATGTGTAATCCTCGTACACAAGATGTACGCATTTTAATCCACCGGACGTCCGATTTCCAAGTATTGAACCGTGTTCGACGTCCGGGTGTTCAAAGAGAAATCCGATAATGTTCATCCAAAATAAGACGAGAAATGCAAAGTGAAATGTGATCCTAATTGTAATAAAAGAACGTTTAAATGATTAAACGTAAATGTAAGCTCCGAATGTGAATCCTTGTGCTGGAGGCAAAGGAATGAGTCTCGGAGGTTCCAAAGTGACTTGTGATCATTTGAGGTAAGAATCTGATCTCTTTTGGGAACTTGAGTTGATTATGGTGACTAAGGGAACTGGATCCCGTAGAAAGTGGAAGCGAACTTGTGATGACTCGTTGTGATTAAGGGAATTGAGTCCCATTGGTTATTGAGAACCGTGACGTGAACGGAAGGGAGTCCACATTGTGCTTGAGATGATATGATCTCCTGGATGGAGACGTGTTTGATGATGTAATCTCCCGGTTGGAGATGATTGTGATGGGAATGAGGTTTCCCGAGATGTGATTATATGGCAAATGTGGATTTTCCTCTCCAAGTGTCGAACCTAATCCTGAAACTAGGACCCTGAGTCATATGGGTAGCATTCTTTAGTGTACCATGTCCATCGTGGTGGGAACCCGAGGGATGCTTGGCCACGTATTCCGGCCGCTCGTGTGAGCGGGTGATGTCTGTGGTACGCTTTAGGAAACTACTGTGGAAGGACGAGGATTGCCCTGGACCCCGGGGGTGTGGGGTGTGTCGACACTACATATTGAGATGTAGTCGTCAGAAATGATTGTTGCATGGATGCAACCGAGGGTCGTGCTACCGACCGAAAGTAGTAGCCGTGGCTTTAGAATGTGTAGCGAACGCATTCCTTGCCCTCGTTCTCTCGCAGACGTTGGTTAGTACGATCTACTAGCCGGGTCCGCAAAGATGATATAATAATGAAAATGAATAATGTCCAATCGATGAACCCATGAATCAAGTGATTCGAGATAGCACCGTGAAACTGTAATGAGAACCGTGAGAATCTTGTGAATCCAAATGAAGAACCGAATGAGACCAGTGATCAAAGATGAAACCGTGAGAACTGTAGGGATCGAGTGATCCCAGTTGCTTCCTATTCCCTGTCCTGCTCCTTGATTGTGAAGAGTGTGTGTATTCCCTCCCGTTTCCGTCCTTGTACATGTCTTGGAGGGGTGATTATGATTTCATTTGCTGAGCTGTTGGCTCACTCTTGCTATTGTTGTCTTCTTTTCAGATGAGAACACTTAGCTGACGCATGTAGATAGAGCAAGGAGAGAGACTTGCTTGATGAGATCGGGCCGGACGGCGCGTGATCGTAATATTTGGACATAGAGTTGGATCGACCGTGATGGACGGCCTTCCGCGGTTGAGCGTGGCTCATTGTTGCTATTTTATGGTTTTATTATGCTTCCGCAGATGTATGATGATTTAGTTATGCTTCCGCGTTTGTATATTTATGTTGGAGTTTTGTTTAATTAGATGGCATCTCTCTAGATCCAGTACTGTAGGTTGTGTACTGTATTGGAGCCATGGATGATATGGCAGTGTTGTTGATCCTGTGTGGCGTGTTGTAGGCTTTGAGTTAAGCCTTTGATAGATGTATGCTTGTATAGAATGATATTTAAGCAGGTTGTATTTCGGTTTTCGTCCAGTTGCAGAGGAAACTCTGCCGGATTTTCTGTAGAGTCCATAGGTTAATTATGGGCTTTAGGGTGTGCTTAAGCATTGACGGAGGTTATTCAATGGAGAATAATCCGTTCCGTCCAGCTTAAGTATCGAGAATAAGAGAGATGCCTAGGTTTGATCCGAATCATATGCTAAGCTTAGGATTGATTAAGATTGATCGTTTCGCGAATAAAGGCCTCGTGAGGACTCGAGTTAGTCCGGGGTAGTTTTGGTTACCTCAGTCCCAGAACTTAGACTAGCGCTAAGTTAGAAGTGATAATTTCATTCGGATGGCTAGCCTACGCGTCCTAGCTTGTGTTCTAGGAGTGGCTTGATCCGAATTGCTTCGGTTTCAAGAAAATACTAGTAGCGGCTTCTGGATGGGAACTACTAGTATTGGATTGCCGACTGTAGGTCGAGAGAAAGAATGGTGTGTTGAGACACCTAAGTAATCGAATTTGACTAGTATCGATTGGGACCTTAGTCCGATCAGGGTTGATTCGAGGCCTTGGATAATTAATCTCGGTTTGAGGTTTAAGTTTGATCAGTTCTTGGTTGGAGTGCTTGGATCGGTACCTTGCTTCGAAGGGTTGCTAGGCCAACCTAGGAAGCGTGATGAATTGGGTGGAGTTAAGATCGAGCATATGAAGCTCTAGGTTGGAAATTCATGAGTGTCTGGACTTCTAGACGGTCCAGATTCTTTTGAGGTCGAGATGTGGATTTTGATGTTTAAGATATTGTTGCGGTGACCTCATGTCTGATAGAAGACATGGCGTGCTGCCCCGTGATAGATGGGAAGTGAAGTTGGCCTTGGATGGTTAACGTGAGAAAGATCTTGGGTCTCGAGGATTAAGAAATATGGTCCCATGCATTATGGAAGTTTCTTGAATTGATTTTGTGTCAATGAGACTCTGGGGATCGCGTCTCATTAGTGGTTTATTTGATCGCGAGATTTAAGGATGCCTTTAGTCATGGACAGGCAGTGAGAAGGATCAGTGTTCATACCAGGATCTTATGGCATGAACTCAAGTGTTGATGTCGCCTGTCGGGGCAGAAGAAGAGGTTCTTGGGTTTAGTATTGCAACCTGATGTTTGAGGATTCCGAACCCATGTTGGAATTGTGGTTGAAATTGTGTAACTGGGAGAACCTAGGCTTGGCAGTAATGTCGAGAGCGACCTAGTATTCGGAAAGGCGAAAAGAAAGATGGCAGCAGCTATTCACGGATGAATCTTGGATGAATGCTTTTCCGAAGAGATTTTGGAACTAGGATCTAAGTCCGATACAAGTGGTATCGAGGTTGTGATATCCTTGGAGCTTGTGAATATGATTGGTTGGGTTAACCTGAATCGTCTTGTGATGCCAATCCTGTTGTGACATTTAAAGGTTTCGGTCAGTAAGTTATCGGGTCGATTGCCTGATAATTGACTCGGGCGATTTTGGGTATGAACTTGAGATAGATAAAGTGTTAAGTCGTAATCTGATCTTAATAGTAGTTCGGTGGACGAACTGCAGTGACGATTTGGTCGGATGGGTAAAAGATAACATCCAACAATCAGGTTGTGGGATTTGAAGCGTGAGTTTGAATTGATCGAGGTATCAAGAAGTTGATATCGTCTTTCTTGTAAATCATTTGATCAAGGATGTTATCGAAAGGAAGATTCGTCAAGTTATCTTACGACCCGAAGAATGGAGATCATATCGAATCAATGCCAATCTTTGAGGATCTTAAGCACGTGGAAGTATCGGCTTTGATATCGTGGGTCGAATATGTTTTAGAACCTTCGAGGTAAATAGATGGACCGATAGGATGGTCCACGAATTTTAAGATTGGCTAGAGATTAATGATTGGATGATCGAGATCTTGGGAATGGATAGACATAATCAGGGGTCGTCGGAAGACTTGATGAATTCTAAGATCGATCCGGGTCCGTAATGGGACCGTTGTGGATCAATAGGAGTCAGAGCCCCGACGGTATCCGGTCAAGGATACGGTCATCGTAAAGTCCGTAAAACGCCGTTTGGGTTTTGTAGGATCGATGGCGTTTCATGAAGTTTTATGTGACGATCTTTCGACCACGTCTGGGTCGATGTTGAAGTAGCTTCATGTGATAATCAGGGAATTTCAAGGATATCGATGGTGTGTGCAATTGCTTAAGGATTGATTCAGGATTTATGGATAGCTGATAATTCGCATGTCTCATCGTAAAAAGGAATGCGAATTTAGCTGAGATAATGCCTTCCTAAGCTTGTGGCTTGTGATTGCATGATTTTGAGGACTTAGAATTTTGAGTAGTGGCCGATTGAGGAGGCCGATTTGTGTCGTGGAACTGTGCAGTCATCTTGAATCTAATTGGATAGGGTGACTGGCGTTCATGACCTTTGGGTTGACCCCTAATGGGTCTGATAAGTTCTTGTGAAAAGTAATATCTTTGAGATAAGTGGGGGAGGAGTTCAGGATTAGTGTTACCCCCACGTGTATGTCGGAAATTGGCCATTGAGGTTTTCTTTCGAAAACTCAGGAATATTGTCTTCGGAGATAGGAAGATGATCATATGGCCTTGCATGTGGTCAGATTTGTCTAAAGATTGAGGAAGTAAACCTCGGTGTTTTCCTTGGGAGAGGGCATCGATGTTGGAAATTGATGCTACGAATCTTGGACGTGTTTGTCTTGGGAGTTTCATAGGTAATGTGAAAGTTAAATCGCTTGTAAGTCCAAATGATTGGATGTTAGAATGTCGCGATCTTGCTGGAAGTTAGAATCGTATTCGGTTTTGGTCGCTTGGCTCGTTGATATGCCAACGGATCTCGAGGTTGCTAAGTGATCGGAATTTTGAGATCTCGGGGCCGAATTGAAGGTCTTGTCAACTTTTTGGGCAATTGTTATGATTGTACCGTAATTTAATGATTTGAGGATTAATCGAAAGCGCGCAGGTAAGCGTTGTGGGCCCGTGGCCGAGAGATTCCCGAATAAGGTTGAGGCTCTAGTGACCGATTTCTTTCGAGGCATGAAATGAATTCAAGTGAAAGGTCATTGATCCGTTGGAAGTGTCGGATTGAGTTGGAAGATGTCCGCATGGTTGAAGGTCACTTTTGAAATTTGGAAGATCGTTATGAGGTCTTCCTTGTATCGATGAATTAGAGAATCGATAAGTGACCGGATTGGGTCGTTTTGAAAGGCTAAGGATTTGTTTTATGACGAGAATTAGAACGATTCCAATGCTTGAGGTTCTAAAATAGACTGCTCGAGGAATGATTTCAATTTTTGAGGAGTTCACGCGATTTGGGAGTTCGAGGCTCGTTAATTTCGAGAGGACGAAATTTTATAAGTGGGGAGAGTTGTGAGGTTCCGAGTTTGTAAACCCGATAATTAAGAGGTGATTAGTATGTTAATGATCAATACTAATCTTATGGGATGATTAAGGTTTGATATTGGAAGAAAAATCGAAATTACTCGGTCCGGCTCTGCCGGAGTTTCGCCAAGAGAGCTTCTTGCGCTTGCTTGGGCGCTCGAGCGAGGCTCGAGCGGATAAACGAGAACTGCCCGTGGGCTGGCCGCCGCCAGCCGCTCGATGGGGCGCCGAGCGGTGGCCGCCCGTGGCCTGGCCGCTCGCCCGGCCGCCGAGCGGCGGGCGCAGCATATAATGCGCCGCGCGATTTGTTCTCCTCATTTTCGATCGGCCGAGGGTTTTTCCAGAGAGAGAGAGCGACTAGAGAGAGAAGGAAGGAGATCGAGCCCGGAGTCCGATTCCGCCCGAAAAGTGTATAAAGGTGAAAGCACGCGTCGAGACAAGTGTTCTCATACCCACTTCTCGTTCTCTTTCGATGTTTTGTGTATTTTCGTTGGGTATTTTGTGTCGATACCCACGGGGAATGTTAGGACATTGAAAACCCATGCCTTGAGGTCCATGAAAATGTAGTTAGTTGTCCGAATCGCGTTCGATTCACCCGGGTGGGTTTCACGGAACCCTAACCTACGGGATTTTGGGGGTTTCCCGTTTCCCGACCCCGTATCATGAAATTGACCCCAAAATTGGAATCCCCACGTCCCAATGATGAATATATGTCGGCCGCGGGTCCGATCTCGCGCGTTTGGACCCGTTCGCGGCGTCCGAGCCCATTAAAGGGGCGCTGTTACTGTTCACCCGAGCCCGGAGGTGGATTTTGCGCGTTGTCACCTTCGTGGAACGATGAAAGAACCCTAGAATATGAATACCCATGTCCCAATTGTGTGTATATATCAACCGGATGCCGAATCTTGCAAGATTTGACCCGTTCGTGGCATCCGGGAGCCTTGATAGTTTCCCGTTGTGGATAATCCGGAAATGAATGGGAAGTTATGTACTTCCACCCTCATGATAAGTTAAATCGAACCCAAATGTGTAATCCTGTGTACAAGATGTACGTACGAATCCACCGGACGTCCGATTTCCAAGTATTGAACCGTGTTCGACGTCCGGGTGTTCAAAGAGAAATCCGATAATGTTCATCCAAAATAAGACGAGAAATGCAAAGTGAAATGTGATCCTAATTGTAATAAAAGAACGTTTAAATGATTAAACGTAAATGTAAGCTCCGAATGTGAATCCTTGTGCTGGAGGCAAAGGAATGAGTCTCGGAGGTTCCAAAGTGACTTGTGATCATTTGAGGTAAGAATCTGATCTCTTTTGGGAACTTGAGTTGATTATGGTGACTAAAGGGAACCGGAGTAGAAAGTGGAAGCGAACTTGTGATGACTCGTTGTGATTAAGGGAATTGAGTCCCATTGGTTATTGAGAACCGTGACGTGAACGGAAGGGAGTCCACATTGTGCTTGAGATGATATGATCTCCGGATGGAGACGTGTTTGATGATGTAATCTCCGGTTGGAGATGATTGTGATGGGAATGAGGTTTCCGAGATGTGATTATATGGCAAATGTGGATTTTCCTCTCCAAGTGTCGAACCTAATCCTCGAAACTAGGACCCCGAGTCATATGGGTAGCATTCTTTAGTGTACCATGTCCATCGTGGTGGGAACCCGAGGGATGCTTGGCCACGTATTCCGGCCGCTCGTGTGAGCGGGTGATGTCTGTGGGTACGCTTTAGGAAACTCTTGTGGAAGGACGAGGATTGCGACCCCGGGTGTGGGGTGTGTCGACACTACATATTGAGATGTAGTCGTCGAAATGATTGTTGCATGGATGCAACCGAGGGTCGTGTGCTACCGACCAGAAAGTAGTAGCCGTGGCTTTAGAATGTGTAGCGAACACATTCCTGTCCTCGTTCTCTCGCATCGTTGGTTAGTACGATCTACTAGCCGGGGTCCGCAAAGATGATATAATAATGAAAATGAATAATGTCCAATCGATGAACCCATGAATCAAGTGATTCGAGATAGCACCGTGAAACTGTAATGAGAACCGTGAGAATCTTGTGAATCCAAATGAAGAACCGAATGAGACCAGTGATCAAAGATGAAACCGTGAGAACTGTAGGGATCGAGTGATCCCAGTTGCTTCCTATTCCCTGTCCTGCTCCTTGATTGTGAAGAGTGTGTGTATTCCCTCCCGTTTCCGTCCTTGTACATGTCTTGGAGGGGTGATTATGATTTCATTTGCTGAGCTGTTGGCTCACTCTTGCTATTGTTGTCTTCTTTTGAGATGAGAACACTTAGCCGATTTAGATGTAGATAGAGCAAGGAGAGACTTGCTTGATGAGATTAACCGGACGGCGCGTGATCGAATATTTGGACATAGAGTTGGATTGTGGACACCGCCCGCCGCGTCGAGAGCGTGGCTCATTGTTGCTATTTTATGGTTTTATTATGCTTCCGCAGATGTATGATGATTTAGTTATGCTTCGCGTTTGTATATTTATGTTGGAATTTTGTTTAATTAGATGGCATCTCTCTAGATCCAAGATCGTAGGTTGTGTCTTTGTATTGGAGCCATGGATGATATGGCAGTGTTGTTGATCTGTGTGTGGCGTGTTGTAGGCTTTGAGTTAAGCCTTTGATAGATGTATGCTTGTATAGAATGATATTTAAGCGAGTTGTATTTCGGTTTTCGTCCGATTCAGAGGAAACTCGCCGGAGTAGAGTCCATAGGTTAATTATGGGCTTTAGGGTGTGCTTAAGCATTGACGGAGGTTATTCAATGGAGAATAAAGCTTGGTATCGAGAATAAGAGAGATGCCTAGGTTTGATCTGAATCATATGCGGAAGCTTAGGATTGATTAAGATTGATCGTTTTCGCGAATAAAGGCCTGTGAGGACTGAGTTAGTCTGGGTAGTTTTGGTTACCCCAGTCCTAGAACTTAGACTAGCGCTAAGTTAGAAGTGATAATTTCATTCGGATGGCTAGCCTACGCGTCCTAGCTTGTGTTCTAGGAGTGGCTTGATCCGAATTGCTTCGGTTTCAAGAAAATACTAGTAGCGGCTTCTGGATGGGAACTACTAGTATTGGATTGCCGACTGTAGGTCGAGAGAAAGAATGGTGTGTTGAGACACCTAAGTAATCGAATTTGACTAGTATCGATTGGGACCTTAGTCCGATCAGGGTTGATTCGAGGCCTTGGATAATTAATCTCGGTTTGAGGTTTAAGTTTGATCAGTTCTTGGTTGGAGTGCTTGGATCGGTACCTTGCTTTGAAGGGTTGCTAGACCAACCTAGGAAGCGTGATGAATAGGGTGGAGTTAAGTTTGGGCATATGAAGCTCTAGGTTGGAAATTCATGAGTGTCTGGACTTCTAGACGGTCCAGATTCTTTTGAGGTCGAGATGTGGATTTTGATGTTTAAGATATTGTTGCGGTGACCTCATGTCTGATAGAAGACATGGCGTGCTGCCCCGTGATAGATGGGAAGTGAAGTTGGCCTTGGATGGTTAACGTGAGAAAGATCTTGGGTCTCGAGGATTAAGAAATATGGTCCCATGCATTATGGAAGTTTCTTGAATTGATTTTGTGTCAATGAGACTCTGGGGATCGCGTCTCATTAGTGGTTTATTTGATCGCGAGATTTAAGGATGCCTTTAGTCATGGGACAGTGCAAAGAGAAGGATCGGTGTTCATACCAGATCTTATGGCATGAACTCAAGTGTTGATGTCATCGTCAGCGTAAGAAGAGGTTCTTGGGTTTAGTATTGCAACCTGATGTTTGAGGATTCCGAACCCATGTTGGAATTGTGGTTGAAATTGTGTAACTGGGAGAACCTAGGCTTGGCAGTAATGTCGAGAGCGACCTAGTATTCGGAAAGGCGAAAAGAAAGATGGCAGCAGCTATTCACGGATGAATCTTGGATGAATGCTTTTCCGAAGAGATTTTGGAACTAGGATCTAAGTCCGATACAAGTGGTATCGAGGTTGTGATATCCTTGGAGCTTGTGAATATGATTGGTTGGGTTAACCTGAATCGTCTTGTGATGCCAATCCTGTTGTGACATTTAAAGGTTTCGGTCAGTAAGTTATCGGGTCGATTGCCTGATAATTGACTCGGGCGATTTTGGGTATGAACTTGAGATAGATAAAGTGTTAAGTCGTAATCTGATCTTAATAGTAGTTCGGTGGACGAACTGCAGTGCTGATTTGGTCGGATGGGTAAAAGATAACATCCAACAATCAGGTTGTGGGATTTGAAGCGTGAGTTTGAATTGATCGAGGTATCAAGAAGTTGATATCGTCTTTCTTGTAAATCATTTGATCAAGGATGTTATCGAAAGGGAAGATTCGGTCAAGTTATCTTACGACCAGTAATTGGAGATCATATCGAATCAATGCCAATCTTTGAGGATCTTAAGCAGGGCCGTGGAAGTATCGGCTTTGATATCGTGGTCGAATATGTTTTAGAACCTTCGAGGTAAATAGATGGACCGATAGGATGGTCCACGAATTTTAAGATTGGCTAGGAGATTAATGATTGGATGATCAGATCTTGGGAATGGATAGACATAATCTGTGGGCTGTCGTGAAGACTTGATGAATTCTAAGATCGATCTGGGTCCGTAATGGGACCGTTGTGGATCAATAGGAGTTGTAGCCCCGACGGTATCCGGGTCAAGGATACGGTCACTGTAAAGTCCAGAAAACGCCGTTTGGGTTTTGTAGGATCGATGGCGTTTCATGAAGTTTTATGTGACGATCTTTCGACCACGTCTGGGTCGATGTTGAAGTAGCTTCATGTGATAATCAGGGAATTTCAAGGATATCGATGGTGTGTGCAATTGCTTAAGGATTGATTCAGGATTTATGGATAGCTGATAATTCGCATGTCTCATCGTAAAAAGGAATGCGAATTTAGCTGAGATAATGCCTTCCTAAGCTTGTGGCTTGTGATTGCATGATTTTGAGGACTTAGAATTTTGAGTAGTGGCCGATTGAGGAGGCCGATTTGTGTCGTGGAATATGCGGTCATCTTGAATCTAATGGATAGCGATCGGCGTTCATGACCTTTGGGTCAATTCCCAATGGGTCCGATAAGTTCTTGTGAAAAGTAATATCTTTGAGATAAGTGGGGAGGAGTTCGAGGATTAGTGTTACCCCACGTGTATGTCGGAAATTGGCCATTGAGGTTTTCTTTCAAAACTCGGAATATTGTCTTCGGAGATAGGAAGATGATCATATGGCCTTGCATGTGGTCGATTTGTCTAAAGATCGAGGAAGTAAACCTCGGTGTTTTCTTGGGTCAAGAGGGCATCGATGTTGGAAATTGATGCTACGAATCTGACGTGTTTGTCTTGGGAGTTTCATAGGTAATGTGAAAGTTAAATCGCTTGTAAGTCCAAATGATTGGATGTTAGAATGTCGCGATCTTCTTGGGAAGTTAGAATCGTATTCGGTTTTGGTTGCTTGGCCGTTGATATGCCAACGGGATCTTGAGGTTGCTAAGTGATCGGAATTTTGAGATCTGGGGCGAGAATTGAAGGTCTTGTCAACTTTTTGGGCAATTGTTATGATTGTACCGTAATTTAATGATTTGAGGATTAATCGAGTGCAGGTAAGCGCCAGGCCCGTGGGCCCCAGATTCCTGAATAAGGTTGAGGCTCTAGTGACCGATTTCTTTCGAGGCATGAAATGAATTCAAGTGAAAGGTCATTGATCCGTTGGAAGTGTCGGATTGAGTTGGAAGATGTCCGGCATGGTTGAAGGTCACTTTTGAAATTTGGAAGATCGTTATGAGGTCTTCCTTGTATCGATGAATTAGAGAATCGATAAGTGACCGGATTGGGTCGTTTTGAAAGGCTAAGGATTTGTTTTATGACGAGAATTAGAACGATTCCAATGCTTGAGGTTCTAAAATAGACGCTGTTCGAGGAATGATTTCAATTTTTGAGGAGTTCACGTCAGATTTGGGAGTTCGAGGCTCGTTAATTTCGAGGACGAAATTTTATAAGTGGGGGAGAGTTGTGAGGTTCCGAGTTTGTAAACCCGATAATTAAGAGGTGATTAGTATGTTAATGATCAATACTAATCTTATGGGATGATTAAGGTTTGATATTGGAAGAAAAATCGAAATTACTCGTCCGGGCCGCTGGAGGCTCACCGCCAGCTTGCGCCTGCTGGCGCGCGAGCGAGGCTCGAGCGGATAAACCAGAACCGGCCCGTGGCTGGCCGCCGCCAGCCGCTCGATGGGGCGCTCGAGCGGTGGCCGCCCGTGGCTGGCTGGCCGCCGGGCAGCTCGAGCGGCCGGCGCAGTATATAATGCGCCGCGCGATTTGTTCTCCCTCATTTTCGATCGGCCGAGGGTTTTTCCAGAGAGAGAGAGCGCGACTAGAGAGAGAAGGAAGGAGATCGAGCCCGGGAGTCCGATTCCGCCCGAAAGCCAGGTATAAAGGTGAAAGCACGCGTCGAGACAAGTGTTCTCATACCCACTTCTCGTTCTCTTTCGATGTTTTGTGTATTTTCGTTGGGTATTTTGTGTCGATACCCACGGGGAATGTTAGGACATTGAAAACCCATGCCTTGAGGTCCATGAAAATGTAGTTAGTTGTCCGAATCGCGTTCGATTCACCCGGGTGGGTTTCACGGAACCCTAACCTACGGGATTTTGGGGTTTCCGTTTCCGACCCCCGTATCATGAAATTGACCCCAAAATTGGAATCCCCACGTCCCAATGATGAATATATGTCGGCCGCGGGTCCGATCTCGCTTGGACCCGTTCGCGGCGTCCGAGCCCATTAAAGGGGCGCCTTCTGTTCACCCGAGCCCGGAGGTGGATTTTGCGCGTTGTCACCTTCTGTGGAACGATGAAAGAACCCTAGAATATGAATACCCATGTCCCAATTGTGTGTATATATCAACCGGATGCGAATCTTGCAAGATTTGACCCGTTAAGTGGCATCCGGAGCCTTGATAGTTTCCCGTTGTGGATAATCCGGAAATGAATGGGAAGTTATGTACTTCCACCCTCATGATAAGTTAAATCGAACCCAAATGTGTAATCCGTACAAGATGTACGCATTTAATCCACCGGACGTCCGATTTCCAAGTATTGAACCGTGTTCGACGTCCGGTGTTCAAAGAAAAATCCGATAATGTTCATCCAAAATAAGACGAGAAATGCAAAGTGAAATGTGATCCTAATTGTAATAAAAGAACGTTTAAATGATTAAACGTAAATGTAAGCTCCGAATGTGAATCCTTGTGCTGGAGGCAAAGGAATGAGTCTCGGAGGTTCCAAAGTGACTTGTGATCATTTGAGGTAAGAATCTGATCTCTTTTGGGAACTTGAGTTGATTATGGTGACTAAGGGAACTGGATCCCGTAGAAAGTGGAAGCCCGAACTTGTGATGACTCGTTGTGATTAAGGGAATTGAGTCCCATTGGTTATTGAGAACCGTGACGTGAACGGAAGGGAGTCCACATTGTGCTTGAGATGATATGATCTCCGGATGGAGACGTGTTTGATGATGTAATCTCCCGGTTGGAGATGATTGTGATGGGAATGAGGTTTTCCGAGATGTGATTATATGGCAAATGTGGATTTTCCTCTCCAAGTGTCGAACCTAATCAAACTAGGACCCCGAGTCATATGGGTAGCATTCTTTAGTGTACCATGTCCATCGTGGTGGGAACCCGAGGGATGCTTGGCCACGTATTCCGGCCGCTCGTGTGAGCGGGTGATGTCTGTGGTACGCTTTAGGAAACTCTTTGTGGAAGGACGAGGATTGCCTCGACCCCCGGGGTGTGGGGTGTGTCGACACTACATATTGAGATGTAGTCGTCAGAAATGATTGTTGCATGGATGCAACCGAGGGTCGTGTGCTACCGACCGAAAGTAGTAGCCGTGGCTTTAGAATGTGTAGCGAACACATTCCTGTCCTCGTTCTCTCGCATCGTTGGTTAGTACGATCTACTAGCCGGGGTCCGCAAAGATGATATAATAATGAAAATGAATAATGTCCAATCGATGAACCCATGAATCAAGTGATTCGAGATAGCACCGTGAAACTGTAATGAGAACCGTGAGAATCTTGTGAATCCAAATGAAGAACCGAATGAGACCAGTGATCAAAGATGAAACCGTGAGAACTGTAGGGATCGAGTGATCCTTGCCGCCTATTCCTCGCCCCGCTTCCTCGATTGTGAAGAGTGTGTGTATTCCCTCCCGTTTCCGTCCTTGTACATGTCTTGGAGGGGTGATTATGATTTCATTTGCTGAGCTGTTGGCTCACTCTTGCTATTGTTGTCTTCTTTTCAGATGAGAACACTTAGCTGACGCATGTAGATAGAGCAAGGAGAGAGACTTGCTTGATGAGATTGGCTGGACGGCGCGTGATCAGAATATTTGGACATAGAGTTGGATCGGACTGTGGACAGCCGCTCGCGGTTGAGCGTGGCTCATTGTTGCTATTTTATGGTTTTATTATGCTTCCGCGTTTGTATATTTATGTTGGAGTTTTGTTCAATTAGATGGCATCTCTCTAGATCCAGTACTGTAGGTTGTGTACTGTATTGGAGCCATGGATGATATGGCAGTGTTGTTGATCCTGTGTGGCGTGTTGTAGGCTTTGAGTTAAGCCTTTGATAGATGTGTGCTTGTATAGAATGATATTTAAGCAGGTTGTATTTCGGTTTTCGTCCAGTTGCAGAGGAAACTCTGCTGGATTTTCTGTAGAGTCCATAGGTTAATTATGGGCTTTAGGGTGTGCTTAAGCATTGACGGAGGTTATTCAATGGAGAATAATCCGTTCCGTCACAGCAGTGGCCAAACTTTCAAGACCTTAGTCTTGAAACATAAGGCCTATGGCTTAGCTTAAACGGTAATCGGGCTTGCTGTAGTTACCCACCTGTTGATAGGAGACGTAGCTACTGGGTTCTTCGAGGCTTTGTCCACGTAGCTACCGCCAGCTGTATGGGTGGCCTAAACTCAGGAAGGTTTGTGAAATACAATTTGATGGAAATGTAGGCTTTACTTTAGGGAGTGGTGGATCTACAGGATGCATCTCAGAGCTTGTTTCCTAATCCGAGGGCTAGATATCCTCACCCCCTGGAGCAGAATTGTGTTGCAATTGGAAAATCTCAGGCGTTGTCATCTCTTCACTATGTGACGCGGTATTAGTCGCTACCGAAAACCAATTTTAGACTTTTGTTTCAGAAATCTGGTCGTGTGGTGTCACCTCCTTAACTACCTCCTTGATTTTCTATTTGTTGCGAGGTCCAATACCATGACACAAGATGCATTCAAGAAGTGGAAGTTGTACAGGGGTTGATGTCCACCCTTGTCTGGCAGACAAGTTGTGTACCAGTGTCCCCACTAGAGAACAGTGCGAGTTACCCAACATTACTACAATTTCTCCTTTTCTTCATCTGTACTTAAATTGTAAAAGAAATTCACTCAAAAGAAGCTTGAATTACAACATCGTAGGTTGCTTAATGTGCGTGACAATACCATTCCTCTCATATATACCATCATCAGTATGATCTTTTGCAAGAGTAAGAGAGTAGTAAGTGGTTAAAGTAGAAATACTCACAAAATTATTTAGTTCATGCAATGTTTGAGTAGAGGCAAGAGCAAGGAGTTATCCCAGGCCATCGTCCGAAATCACCAGATTGTTGAACTGTTCTTGTAATTTCACAAATCCACACTTCCACAATGCTGCAAAAGTAAGAGGTGTCACTAACTCCACACCAGTGAGAATAAAATTTTTGGTGGAGAGCAGAGAACAATCAGGTTGGTTTAAACTAGGATAGAAGGTGATTTGGTCATTTGATTGAGCGTGACACATAGCTGGTGAGGTTTGAGTAGTTGGAGACACAACATCATATCTACCAGTGAGATTTGGTTCCTTTATCTTCTCAACCAGTTCAGCCCCGCCATTATGCTTCTCAGGTTCGGACGACGATGGATGTGGAAGGACAGGTAGGGTTTGAGCAGGTAGGGTTAACATATCAGTGATGGAAATCGGCAACAATGGGGGGGGGAGAACAGGAAGATTTGTAGATGGCAAGGGTAGTTGGCCGATGCGGTTGGTGCGGGGTGCCGAAATTGTTCTATGGTGGGAACAGAAATGGTAAGTTGAGTTACATGTGGTTGAACGGAACCAACGTAGGAAGGGATTACAAGTTGGAGAAAGTGAAGGTGAGGAGCGATTTGAGTGTCTGGTAAAACTGGAGGAGGAAAAACAACAGTAGAAAAAGCTACAGAAGGTAAAAGGTTCACTAACCAGTTAGGATTTTGCTCGAATCGGTGGAGCGATTGGCTGAGTTCAGTTATGGACGACTGGATTTGGGCTGTGGTGGAAGCCATGGTGGACGAGCTGGTGATAAGACGGTCGATAGCCCGCCACAAGTCCTTCATCGTGTTGGCAAGCTCGACAATGGACGCTTCGATTGCGTCAAGTGCTCATTCTTCGATCAGTGCCTCTTCTTTTGTCTCAATGAGAGCACCATTTGATACATGCTCCATGACCGTATCGTGGTAATTGGTGGTGAGATAGTGATGATGGAGAAGGAGATGGGAGTTCTAACAGGGGAGATAAGGGATGAGAGTCGAGGGAGAGGAAAAGAGAGAGAGAGATAACAAGAAAGTGGGAGACAGAGAGCAGAAGGAAAAGTCAGAGAAAGAAGAAGAGAGATGCAGAGAAAGTAAATATTCTTCTTCCTTTTTATTATACCAGTGTCAACGGTTATATATGGGAAATGGGTAATGGGGTAAATGGGTAATGGGAAAACGGGAACCGGGCAGCCTGCTCAATTAAACAAATGAAATAGAAATTAAACAAAAAGCTAATGATAAACTATATGCAGTAACTACTCAACTACTCCCCATGTGCACCAATGATGATAAATGAAATTCATTAAATATCTCGTAACAGAGCATCACCGGCAACAAATATTGCGCCTCCCGAAGCCATTATTGACCACGTTCATCAATCCATCTCCACGTTCATCTGGAGCCATCGCTGACCATGAACACCGATGTCATCTGGAGCAATTGACATTGCAGGAAGAAGAAGAAGATAAAAAATGCATCGTTTGGTGGGTTTTCGAACACCACAAATGATACGTTAATACGTTTGATTGTGTTTTTGACTTGTTCGTAAAACGCCGCATTTCAACTGGTATTGTGTCCGAACACTTCATTTCACATCTCGGCCGTACGCCGCGTTTCGCTTCAAGAAACAATCAGAACATGGCATTTCGAGAGCAGACCTGATCTCCCTCTCAGCCCATATTGCCGTAACAGGCCTATTTTTATATCAGGCCCAATCGCCGAACGGGCTCATTTTCGTAGCCGAGCTCCAAACTCCCCGCCCCTATTCATCAGAGCAACCCAGCTACAGCTACCATTCCCCTCACTGCCAACTGCTTGCCTCCACCGCCGTCGATCTTTGGCAACTTTTCAGTAACTTTTCTACACTTTGGGCAAATTTTTTAGTGTTTTCTGTATTAGGATATAATATGCTTATTTGAACTGTAAAAAAATATTTAACAATACGCCACAAGTAAACAACAATAATAAATAATGAGATAAGATACAATTTTTACGTGAAAAACTCCATTTAAAATTAAAGAGAAAAACTATGGGACAATTCTTTTAAAAATATATCCACTATGTAATATTTCGAATACACAAACCACAATAATGCAAGGATTCAATACCTTATATCAATCAAACCGAGTAACAATAAGTACAATATAAAAGAGTAGAAAAATAACCGATAAAACGTTTTTCTCAAATCCAAAAATAGTGTACCCAGAGTCGGCAGAGATTGGAACTTAATTCGAAACTCAACCGGATACTTAAATTTCCATCTTCTCCATTTTCTCTCTCTTTCTCTTCATTTTCTCTCACTGATGGCACCCTCTGGCCTAAAGAATACAAGTGGTTTATCTTAAAAATAGTTGGTACGTTTCTATGTTGTGAGCCGTGCTCGAGCTCCTGTCAAGAGCTCCTCGAATGCAGGTGCCTCTGGAAACGGTGCCTCGAGCGTCCCTCAGGTACGTCTCGAGTGCGCTTCAGGCCTTGGTCGCGCACGCGAGAAGTTCTTTGTCCGTATCATTGATCGGTATGTTAAATGGATATTAGCTCACATGAGAATGATCTATAGCCCAACACTCCAGAGATTTTTTTTAGTATATTTTTGGCCATTTTTCTAGCACCCTTCTGGTAACTTTTTGGTTCATTTTTTGCCGCTTTTTCTACACTCTTCAGTGACTTTGTCAATGTATTCCAATTTTTATTTTGGCAACATTTTCAGTAATTTTAAGGACAAGTCATCCTCTATTTATGGCTTTGCATATACATCTTTGGCTAATTATGTCTCGTCCTTTACAACCTCATTTTTTATTATAGTTGATCTTGAGGTAATTATCAACTAGACTTTGTCTCATAACTCTACTATATTAACTGTCTCTTCAGGTTCATATATGTCCTAATTTTTCGATTTTATCTATTATAATCACGTGACGTCTAATTATCATTAATATTGTATAGAACATATCTAATTAATGTTCTCATTATATATATATTTGATGGTTCTCCTACATCCGTCGATCATCTTGGTTATTTAATATTGTATAGGACATATCCAATTAACGTTGTTGTTATATATATATATTTGATGGTTCTCCTACGTCCGTCAATCATGTTGAGTATGTATCCATCCTTGATTTTTATATTCTTGACACTTATTATGTCACAATCAAGACCTAATTCCCCAAGCCCAGTCCGAATGACTCACATGGAAAACCTCAACCATGAAAAATATTAACCATTATAAATTCAAATATCCATGAACATAAATAAACTCATTAATCAAATATCAACAAGTATAAATCCTCTAAAAATATAAGACAAAAAAAAATCTCTGGTATATTCACTAAAATTAAGAGATATAGTTCCAACCCTAAATATCCAACCTCCCTATAAAAAATAATAATAATGAATAGAAATAGTTTTCATTCTCACTCATAAACTGCTATTTTTGAAATCATTTCTACTTGGTGCGTAACAACAATCACAAGAATCCGGACGAACACTTACGATATCTCTTCATTCCAAAGTCAAGAAAATATTAGAATCAACTAAATGTCCAATAAATAAATAAAGAAATAATATCATAATACAAGTATCTTAGACTATAATATTGAATATATAGATAAATCAATAATAGTATATAATGCATCTTAAGATTCGGATTATTATATGAATTAGAAACCACTTGATCCTTCCGCTGTGGGTCAAATTAAAGTGGATCCGATCTCTATCTCTGTTAACTTGATTATACGCACCACAAATCACAAATAAGAGGTCAGAGAATAGACAAAACTCATTTTTTGATTTATCATCCAACATTCAAATTAGAAATCTTTCCCAATAAATAGAAAGTTGTAAGGAGGATGTAAGAAAATGTAAAGATGCACATATGCGGATTGAGGTTGGGTGAGTAGTAGATTGAGGTCCTCAAACACGAGCTGCGTGAGGCTAAGGCGAAGATCACTTCCCTTGAGGAGCCGCTTCGCAAGTTTTAGGAGTGTTACTTCCTTCTTCGAGGACATTGCCTCTGACTTAAGGGCCAGTTAAGGACCTCCAATCTAGTAGAGGGGCTCGGCAAGGTGCTAGAGGACAAGTACTGGGACAGCATCAATCTCTGTCACCGAGTGATGCTGCTAGTGGCCCTAGACTTTCCTGTCTCCCTTCTTCATCTAATGAATGTCAATGCTAGATAAAAGACAGATCTACTGGCCCCTACCGCAGGGATGGCCAGGCCTTTATCGTCCTAACTGAGTAGCCTTCAGCCGCCGAGCCACGCTTCTCCGGATTGCTAGGCTCCTCTTTTCTTCCCTTTTTTTTGTTGTTTTATTTTTTTTTATTTGGGCAAATGGCCCACCTTGAACATTCAGAATCTTTGTAATCAAATCGGCCTGATTGTTGTGACATTTGCAGTTGTTTGCTTGCATTTTCATGGGGAAGTGCTTTCCCTTGTCTGGTTGGTTAAATATTATTGCTATCGTCTCCAGGATTGCCTTAGGTGCATTTGTCCGATCATGCTCGTTCCCTTGGGGGCAATGTCGTGGCACCTAGATTCTTTGAGATGCTCTTTCCTGTGAGTGGGATGTCGTCGCACCCCCAAGGGTAAGCCTCACTAAGGCTAGTTGGGTTTCGTGGCAGCAGCAGCCGAGCCTTGGGTGGAGTCATAGACCATCACCTGCTCATTGCAATGTTGGCAATCAGTCCTATCCAAGGACATCGTAGCTCATGCATGTTTGGTCCTAATCCACCAACCGTCGCTGACTGAGGCGCTCTCTCCGTCAGAGGGAGGTCGTTGCATGCCTACTATAAAAGCTCCCTAAGGTCTTAGTGGCCGTTTGTTCGAAAGCTCTAAGAGGCCCCAGGCCTAGGTTTTCAACTGCATATGGGACGCTCGATTACTGGAATTGAAATTCAACTTCGACCTCGAGTGGGTCGCTCGGCTTTGGGTCATGGTTTTTCAACCGCCAGTGGGTCGTGAAGCAGGTGAGGAAAAATTCCACCTGACTTAGGGGTAGTATAGGTTACTTAATTTTATGAGATGACAAACACGCATACATTCATTTGAATAAGTACGCATGAACAAACAATAATTTCATTAATCAAAACATAATACATTTATAAGCATTCGGGATGGTGCATGCTGACCTTACCTAGGCTCGATTGAAGCCCATTAGTAGTACATCTTGAGGTGTGCGGCATTCCATGTCCTTAGAACTAACTTGCCATCCTAGGTACGTAGCTTGTACACACCGTTTTGGATGATTGCCAAGACAAGGCACGACCCCTCCTAGTTTAGAGAGAAGTTGTTCCTATTGGTAGCTTTGCCGATTGCCTTTAAGCTCCGAAAGATGAGGTCCCCACTTCCAATTGGTGGGCTTTCACCCTCTTATTGTAGTATCGCGTGAATCGCTACTGAAAAACTACTGTCCAAAGGCGCGTTGCTTCTCGGACCTCTTCGAGCAAGTCGAGGTGCTCTTTGAGCCTTTGGGAGATGCTGGTTCGGTCAAAGTACTCGACCCTAAAGCCTGGGCAATCGACTTTAACTGAAATAGCCACTTCTATCCCATAGTATAGATTGAAGGGTGTATCACATGTTAGTTTCCTCAACGTTGTTCAATATAACCACCGCACAGATGGTAACTCGTCTCCGCAAAAACCCCCTGCATCTTCTAACTTTATCTTCAGCCAATACAACAGCATTCGGTTCGTCACCTCCACTTACCCATTGGCCTATAGATAGGCGATGGAGGTGTGAACTAGCTTGGTACGTAGGCTCGCGAGTACTTAGCGAATCGCTTGCAAGTGAATTGGGTTCCGTTGTTGGTTGTTATAACCTCGGGAATTTCAAACCGACACACGATATTCTAGTGGATGAACTCCGTTGCATTTTACTTGGTGATCCCTGCCAATGGGGTCACCTCGACCCACTTGGTGAAATAGTCAATACCGACTATAATAAATTTTTTCTGCCCGGATGCTAGGGGCATGGGGCCGAGTATGTCAGGCCACCATTGTACGAATGGCCAGGGTTCTTGTAAGCTTTGTAATTCCATATATGGCTAATGGCTCATGCTCCTGTGGATATGGCTATTTTTTCACCTTTTGTTGAAGTCCACAGCGTCGCGTTTTATTGTGGGCTAGTATAGTCTTTGCCACATGATACAACCTCCAATCCATGATTGTGTATCATCTAACTATCTTCTTTACACGCTTGGCCTCCTCTAGGATTTCTGGTAGTGTGCCATCAATCAGGTACCTTTGATGCGGGGTCATCCAGTTATCGTTGTTGGCCACTTCATGCACTTCTTGCTTAGGGTCGTCAATGCTCATGACAGTTAGGACTTCCCGCATATCTTTGACGTATTGCTCCTGACTCCCTGCTGTCACTGCTCTGACCAACTGGTCAGCCTTCCAGTTCTCCATCCTCGGGATATGCACTACTTTGACTTTGCTGAACACCTTAGACAGGGATATCGCTCTAGTGAGATACTTCACAAGCAGAAGGCTCAACACCTCGAAGGTTCTTTGGATCTCGTTAACGACCAACTCAAAGTCACTAAAAACCACAAGGGACTTAGCTGAGGATTCATTCGCCAACCGATGTTTGGTGAACAGTGCCACATACTTAGCAACATTGTTGGTCACCCAAGATTTGAGGGTCACTGAGTATTTTATTTTGAACCTGTCTAGGGTTCATAGAACTATGCCTACCCCGCTACCAACTTGTGTTGACGATCCATCAATGTGCAAGGTCCAAGTCAAAACATCTAGCTTGTCTGCATCTCTGTCGTGGTCAGGTGTGTCAAGAATTAGGGTCGTCGTCTCGACTATGAAATTCACGAGGGCCTGACCCTTCAAGGTCGGCCGCGGCCAGAGCTCTATATGAAACTCGCCCAATTCTATCGCCCATTTGACTGGCCTCCCAAATGTGTCATTCTTCTACAAGATTCCTTTCAAAGGCTGATCGGTCAATACGACAATCTTGTGCTCCTAGAAGTAAGGATGCAACTTCCGATCGGAGTAGATGAGGGCTAAAGTGGTCCTTTTAGAGTGCGAGTAATGAGCCTCTATGTCTGTCAATGCCTTGCTGACGTAGTATACTGATCGTTGTACTTCAGCCTACAGCCAAATGAGGACCGAGCTCAATATCGTGTTGAAGATCGCCAAATACAAATATAATTCCTCACCTTCTAGGGGTGAAGTCAGGAGAGGAGGGTTGGAGAGATATTTTTTGAGTTCCTAGAATGCAGCGTCACACTCGGTCGTACACTAAAATCTAGCCACCTTGGTTCCCCTCAAAGCCTTGAAAAATGGAATTTATTTCTCTGCCAACTTCACTGGGAATCAGGAGAAGACGACAAGCCTCTTGGTGTACTTCTAGACCTCTTTCACGATCCGTGGAGGACTTATATCAAGGATGACCCCTATCTTATTGGGGTTCACTTTAACACCCCGCTGAGATACTCTGAAACCCAAGAAGTTTTCAAATGTCACTCGAACGTATCCTTAGCCAGGTTGAGTTTCATCTGGTGCACTCAGAAAACCTGGAAGGTTTTGCTCAGGTCACGAACGTGTTCGTTGGTGACTTTACTTTTGACGAGTATGTTGTCCACGTACACCTCCACGTTTCGATCAATTTGGGCTTTGAATATCTTGTTCACAAGCCTCTGATAGGTGGTTTCAACATTCTTCAGATCGAAGGGTATGACCTTGTAGCAGTAGGTCCCCTACTCTGATATGAAGGACGTATGCTCCTCATCTTCTAGACTTATCTTAATCTAGTTGTAGTCCGAGTAGGCATCAATTAAACTTAGCAACTCATGGCCGGAGGTTGAGTCTACTAACTAATCGATCCTCAGTAGCAAGAAGCTGTCCTTGGGGCAGGCTTTGTTCACATCGGCGAAGTACATGTACATTCTCCACTTCCCGTTACATTTTTTTATAAGAATGATGCTTGATAGCTAATTCGAGTATTGGACCTCTCTAATGAATCCCGCGTCGAGTAGCTTCTTCACTTCCTTACGGATGACAATCAGCATCTTAACTGAATGGTTCCTGCATTTCTGTCAGATGGGCTTCTAATGGGGATCGAGGCCTAACTTGTGGACTATTACTCCAATTGATATCTCCCGCATGTTAGTAGGAGTTCACGCGAAGATTTCAAAATTCTACTTAAGAAAGGTTACGAGCTGTTCACAAATGGGACTCGGAAGGGAGCTACCAATGTGTATGCATTTCTCAAGCTCACTAAGGTCTAAAGGAATTTGATCAATTGACTCTCCTGATTGGGCCTATTGTAAGGTAGTATCATCTTGATAGTTGAGGTGTTTGATTGGCTAGCTGAGAGTCAATGGAGCGACTTAGGACAAATAGCACGTACGTCCCATTACTTGGTTGTCTAAAGCTTCTCCAATGCCACACGGTGTCAAAAATTTCATCTTCAAGTATGGGATCGACGTCACTGCCCTAAAGACGGTCAGGTAGTGTCACCCTAGGATGGTGTTGTAAATTGAAGGAAGGTCGATGACCAAGAATGCGAGTATCCCAGAGGCCGTGTATGGGTATATTACCAATGTGACCTCCAACTTGACAGCTCATTGTACGGGTACTGACTTGTTGTCCAGGCCGTACAGTGGTCCTTTGGTCGACTTCATTTGGATCTTTTTCAATCCAAGTTTAAAGAAAGTATCGAGATATAGTAAAAACTTGTTTTAATTGGTAATCTATTGTACCGTCCAAAATGAGAGTAAATACAATTAGAGGGTCTGAATGGGGGGTCATTACATGAACCATATCATCGTCACTAAAACTAATGATATCAGTCCTAATCCCTACCCTCGGCTTCACTCTGTCAGAAGTGGTCTCTGGGTATTCCCGGGTGTTGCCCTTGGCTAGCTTGGTTGTCACCATGTTGACAACCCCGGCTATAACTCGATTCCTCGGCTGCTCTCGTGCATCTTTCTCTATTGCCATGGGAGCCTATCCCAGGTTTCGTCGAAATCTTATCAGATTTTCTCGGTAGATCAAGTCTTCAATCTCCTCCTATAGAGTTCGACAATCCTCGGTGCTGTAACCCAGAGACTGATGGTAGTGACAGTATTTAATTTGGTCCACTGCCTCTAAGTTCCTTGGCATCTTGGACCATTTTAAAAACTTTTTATCCCGAATTTACATCAAGATGTTCATGTGCATATTAGTCAGAGGAGTCAGGGTTTGTGGTCAAAGTTCTTTTTGGACACCTGGCTCCACTCATAACAGCTTATGCAGTCCTCAGGGATGGTAGTCGTCCTTGTTCCTCTTCTTCTCGATCGTTGGCATTTTCAATAGTCGGTCTGCATGCTCCATTGCTTAACTTTGTTGGCCTCCTCGGTTGCTATGTATGCTTGGGCGATCGCCTCAGCCTCCTGAAAAGTTTAAGGATTCTGATTGGCCAAGTGTTTAAAGAAGTCACATAGCTCCAGAGTGGCGATGAGGCGCTGAGCTTTGCTTCAAGCCCTGTTGCTTGAGGCCTCTTAGGCCCCAAGGTCATCGGGCTGCAAGGTCTTCTCGACCAATAACTTTGGTCTTCGGCTCTTTTGCTTTGAAGCCAACACTTGTGCAATGGAGGCCAAAACCCCCAGCTATTACTTGTCTAGGCGGGTGTTAATCATCTAGAGTATCTTGAACATGTTTCCCATCTGGGCAGCTAACATGTGGATGTGGGGCTCAGGACACTCACCCACGTGGCTACCGGCAGAGGGGTTGTCTCCCTGGGTGGTGATGTCCCTGACCAGCACATTGGTCTGTACTCTGGTGTTGACCATGTTCACTTTTGTAAGTGTGGTGATTGGTGGTTAAACTTTTACGTCATTCATACAAACAGCGCCAATGATGCGTCTCAAGATTCGAAATTTTGTACTGATTAGAGAGTCACTCGATCTTTTGCGGCGAGTTGAAGTAGAGCGAGTCTAGTCTTCTTCTCTGTTAACCTGGATCCTGTACACCACAAATAAGAGGTCAATGGATTAGTGGGATTCATTTCCTAATTTATCATCTGATACTCAAATTAGAAATCTTTCCTAAAAAATAGAAAGATATAAGAATGATACAAGAGAATGCAAAGGTGCACGTATGCGGCGTTTGTGAGTAGAGGACTGAGCTCCTATAATACGCTCAATGGAAAGCAGCTTCAAGGTACTCGGAGGGCAAGGCTTCGATGTGTTGCACTCAGTGAGTGGCTTATTAGGGTGTGCTCGACGAGGAGTAACTTAGAAAGGAAGAGAAAGAGTTATGTTAGGGAAAGAGAGATTAATTCTTTCTCAACTCTTGTATCTTATTTTATAGTTGATTCCGTCATAGCCCCTTTTTCCCGTGAAGGTGAAGGATATTTGTAATATTTTGTGGAGAAGACTTTGGCGCCAAGGCTCATAACAGGTGTCAAGTTAGGATTAGTCGTCCAATCTCGACAAGGGTTGCGGCCACCATAACATTCATCGCCTTGTGATAGTGATGTGACCACTGCAGATCATGGCCAACATTGCCTAGGCTCTTCTGACGTAGATTGGTTAGAATTACTATTCATCAACGGGCACGGTGATTCACCAGGGTTAACCTCTACCACTATCGATTGGAGCCTGATGTGCCGGCGCCCTCTGCATTGCCAGACTACCACTGTTGAGGTGAAGTGTAGACTCAGGCCGTGATTGGTCATGTCACAGAAGTTACTTGTTGGTCCTGGTTCATTGTTTCCTCCTAGGCCTACTTGCGGTAGATGGGCTAGCTGGGTGATTTCCAGGGCTGTGCATCGTATTGGGCTTTGTTGGCAAGTAGGCTAACTATTGTTCGAGACTCAACTATATGTCGTAACGATGATCTAACAGTTATAAATACAAGATAATAAAAAAATTTTCTCTATAAGATAACAAAAAATCTAAATACTAACTCAATATAAGGTCACCACTACACTAGATATTAAAATAACTTCCTAAACTTTATTCT
This sequence comes from Nepenthes gracilis, assembly GCA_033239525.1. Lineage (NCBI taxonomy): Eukaryota > Viridiplantae > Streptophyta > Magnoliopsida > Caryophyllales > Nepenthaceae > Nepenthes > Nepenthes gracilis. Next base: position 6,732,195 of record BSYO01000022.1, on the reverse strand, counting down.
ACTATAATGAGCCAAATGTTACGTAATTATGCCCCCAGTAGCAAGGTAAGTATGACGAGGCTACCCAATATTAATAGCATCCTCATCATCTTACAATCCTTTCAGAGGCTATAGTCATAGTATACTCATAACACCTATGATACCTCTCCATTATGATATTTCGAGTACCACTTTATATGATGACTACTATGTTATAAGCATCTTTCTCCAATATCAATGATGGAGGGGCATTATCGAGAGAACTAACTCGATCCTCAACAATGAAAACTTAGCATAATCGCTAAACCTATTCAATTATTTGGCCAACTCTTTCTCATGACAAGTTATTTGATCTTTAAATAATGACACCTTAGATTCAGCAACCATAGCTCTGAACTTCAAACCTCGGACTATGGATGAGTTAGTATAAGGCCAAGATATGCAATTAATTTCAATACCCTGATTATAGAGCCTATCTCCAAATTGGTGCCCCACGTTTTTAGATTGCCAAAAAAAAAAAAAAAAAAAAAAGAGTCAACTACTTAAAGACAAATGAATTATTTGAAATTAAAAGCTTAAATGATGCCTCATGGATTGGACAATCCTCTCTAGGTGCAAAATCTTATGGTAATTTAATTGAGTCAAGATTTGGCATGGATGACTATGTCCTACAAAGAAGAGGCAAAGGTTTACGATGTAGGAAATTTTCAAAGCTCACGACTCCTTGCAAAGCCTTAGAACCTACAGAATTTTGAGAGAATGGCAAAAAAATAAAATCATATGCTCTCTAACAACATGTACACCACTCACCGGTTCTTAAGAAGTAGCCTGAGCTGTAAAAGGCATGAAAAATATGTCGTTTGATACTGAAAAGTCGAGTAAAACTAGAATCCCATATATAGAAATGGTAGGAGCATTGGCCTTGTTTCAAATTGTTTCCATTTTAAGTAGACTATCGATTTAACAGACCGTTTTAAAAATAGATTGTGAGAACTATTAAAACCATAAAGGGTCACTAATTTAAATTTTTTAAAGAAGATAAGATTTTCTTATATTTCCATTTTATTGAAATCGGATACTACCAACCATGAAAAACAATTACCATACACATAACTACTTTGGAACTTACTATAGTTCATCGAAATTGTCACTGTGTTAGATAAATCAACCAATTGTTTTTAGAGATAGATTTAGAATTTTTTAATGGGTTGATAAATTTGTAATTTTAATATCTTTTAAGAAAGTAAAAATAATTATGTTGCTATTTTTAATAAAAATTGTCAAAATTTTACTAGTATTAAAGAGATAAAACAAATAACAGTGATCAATAAATATATTTTATGGAATCAATTAAAAATTCAATTAAATTAATCAAAAAAATTTAGTTCAATCATAATATGTTCATATCTAACTTTTATTCTATTTGTATTGTAGCCTAAAAGGACTTTGAGTGGAGTAGCTTTCCCAATCTAAATTTTAGCAGGCGGCGATCGTGAATTTGAAAGGGAAGAGGAGGACTCAGCAGCTTGTGTAAGTACCCACCAAAATAAATTTAACTCAAAACTAAATTGTCCCTCTTTTTTTTTTTTTGTAGAAATTAATACATGGTGTTGGGAAATCCTAATCGTATCAGTTTTGTAGAGTGATTAAAAAATTATAAAACTTTGTCAAAACCTGTGTCAATATATCTGTACATTATTAGTTATGATAAAAATGTATTTCTTTATGATGACAGAGTCGATAACGAATCTCTATAATGATTAATTATCGAATATTTTATCTAAATTTTTGAGAAAGTGAAATAATAAAAAATAAGAATAAAAAATACTAACTTTATGAAAACCTTTATAAATAAAAGATAAAAACGGCTACAGTATAAGTGAGTTTATTGCAATAAATCTTCAAAATACCTTCTAATTTATCAAAAGTTATGTCAAATTGAGCAAATATCACAATTAGAGAAAAATAAATAAATCATCAATACAAATTCCATAAAACATAGACTAAAATGACTATTTCATATATGTATGTACGTATACACGTATATATATAAATAAATATAATATAGTATATTAAAAAGAAATTTATTAAAGTTTCAATTGGCCCAAACAGAAAATACAAAACAAAAAAACAAAACAAAACATAGATTTGCACAATTGTAGAGGTTATATCTTGAATGCATGTGTGACAAACCACATAAAAGAAAAATTGCCCTATAAAGGAGTATGTATTCTATCAATTTGTGACAGTAACTATTTTCAAATATATTTAATTATTATGTACCTTAATAATCCATTTAATTGAATATCAGTTCTAAAAATAACTATTTTGCCTTGTATTCTATCAATCTATGACACTAACTATTATTAGATATATTTAATTATTATATATCTTAATATTTGATTCAATTTAATATGTATTTTATTAAAATAACTTTCTTACCTTTAATAAATGGCAGTGTTATTGTATGCATCGAATTGGATTCAGAGAAATAATATTTATACACTTAATTATACATTCACTTATATTAAATTGGTTTAGAGAGAGATAAAAAATTAAAATATATAATATAATATATATCTATTTTTAATAATTTTAATATAAATGAGTATATAAATAAATATATAAATAATATTACTCTTAAATTTAAATTCTAAAAAGTAGATTAGTATGCAAACTGGGCCGGCCCATTCCAGAAATTTGGCCCAATCGGTCATAAATTAAGAATACAAAGGTCAGGATGACAGAGATGAAGTTAGGCTAAAAACACATAATATAATAAAATGCATTAGACTAAGTATTATTTTTTAAAATAATTAATTGAACATTATTTTTAAAAATATTTAATTTAATCAGGTACTCCATGATTAGGTGAACTGAAGACTAAGTATTAGACTAAGTATTATTTTTTAATAACTTGTTGAACATTATTTTTTCAAAAAATATTTAATTTAATCAGGTACTCCATGATTAGGTGAATTGAAGACTTTTGCATGGCCGGCGTCATACATTATTACAGCATATCCGGTATCTTCTAAAACGAATGTAAGAATAAATTATAGATTGAATTTATTATTATTTTTATATTAATGGAATTAACTGTAAATTATTCTAGAATTCTATTAACCTAAAATTAAAAGTATTTTTAGTATAAAATTAATTTTTTAGAAGTATGTCAAACATGCATATGGAAGAATTATGATTTTTATATACAACGTATTAAACAATTACAAACATTATAAGTAAAATCTTTTATAATTTATATTTTAATATACATCGTGAATTAGGATTTAAACTAGAAAAATTTTAAAGATAGACACTGAGGCCTTATGACTTGGATCATGCAAATTACAAATCAAAACGAGCACTCAAAGTTCTAAAAATAAGTTTTCAATTTGTCTTCTAGCATTCAAGACAATAAAACACTAGGCAAACAAAAATGGTTAATATTGAGAGATAAGAGATTTCAACTTTCAAAGAGTAATGCTTTGTGCCTTAAGATTTTTTTAAAGAAGAATAGTATATGAAAAATAGACTCTTAGCTTTTTGCACAGGATTAAATGTTGAGAGACTTATATTTAAACAAATATTTTGGATCCTTTAGAGGAAGAGTAAGTACTTCTAAGATCCAAAAATTCTTCCGTATTTAATCTATTGAAATAACAGACATTCTTTCTATAGTATGAGTATTGTATTTGTAGCAACAATAGGTTTGTCTTAGGATTTGTTAAGTAACCTCTAATGAAGTTGTTGATCATTCTTCTTTTGAGAAATTAATATCATTATTAAATAACTATTTTTCATTATGAGAAGCTAATTTTTTTAAAACTAATTGTTATATTAATTAACGTGTGCTTAATGAGATCTCATAAAATGATTATATTAATTAAAATAGGATGTTAGATGATGCCTCATTAATTTCATGATCTAAGTTATTTTCTTAAAGATTATGGATGTCATGGCTTATAAGCCTTTCAATGCTTTGTTTGTTTACATTATAATTTTGATAATCGGTATTTAACCAGAGTTGATCTAATAGCTAAAACGTTTGACAATGTAACATCTTATAACTCAATATTCTGATACCCTAATAATTTGACATTTTAACAATTTTATAAGATGATTACTCAACTACTAAATTATTAAAACCTTACAAATTAAAATTTTTAAATATTGTAATTCTAATCTTACTGTTTATTTAATAATTATGTCCAAAAGTAATTTCAAAGTAATAAACAAAATTCATCCTAACTCATATCTATCAATTTAGAATATAGAGAAACAAATTCATATTTGACAACTTTATAATTTGCATTAAGGAGTATATTATTAAAGCTATCTAAAGTTTTTCCTTAGATAAATTGTTACACATGTCTAACCCACTTCTTCATTCAGACCACTTGATTTTTAGGTATTGGGAATTGGACCTAATATCTTGACTTTTTCCTTTTGTTTTTCTTGTATGTTTGAAACGCAGGTGTGGTATGCTTTTATAAATTTAAATTTATGGTTCTGATTTGTTTAAATATTTGATTTTTATGTATTTCTGTTGTTTTTATAATTATTTATTTATAAAAAAAATTACTTATTAGTAAAAAAAAATCAAAAAATCCCCCTCATCATGTAGCGTACGGAACCCTCAATTTCTTTCCCTTACTATTAACCTTTTGACCGTGAACATCGCCTAAGTAGCGTCTCCGCATTCGATATTGATACTTAATCCAGACTTTCATTTAAGTGTTGCAAAAAATAAAAATAAAAATAAATAATAATAATAATAATAATAAATTATTACTATTATTATTTTACTTTAATGCTATACTTTATCAACGCGTTAGACTGTTCTATAAATTCTAAAAAGAAAAAGTTTTGATATAATTAAAGAAAATTAGAGATTATTTTTTATAAATTAGAATAATTTTTATAAAACAAATCCTCTATATTGGTTTTTTCTTTAATTTTTTAACTGATAAAATAATAAATATATATTTGATGGGACACTATAAAAAATAAATTTATAACCCAAATAACAAATATAAAACAAACCCGAGGTCAAGACAAACGTCCCAACCATGAGACTGGGCAAGAAATGTGGTCCAGTAAGACCAACTAGTCAGGGGTCGCAACCAATTAAATTGATATCACATCTCCAATGCAAAATATACAAATTTATAATATCAAAGAAGTTTATCAAATATTGTGATGTAAACTTATAATAATTATAATTAAATAAATTATATTTAAATAGATAAAATTCTAAAAATAAATGACTGCACTCTAAAAATGGTTCTAAACCAATCCATATGCTTAATGATAAACCATATAAATAAGAAACATGATTAACTACTTAAAAATATACCTATTGATTACACATAATATATAATCTGAATACTTGGGCCACAAATGCATATAAAATTGAAAACCAATCAACTGTTTATAGTACATCTAATCAACAACAAATCTAATAACAATTAAAAAAATATCTAAATATTGTTAGAAATATATTCCACATAACTTGATATATGAATTATTAAATTAATTAAATTAATATGATCTTAGTGGTTTATATGTAATAAAGAAAAAATTTTTAAAAGATACACCCAATTAAGACGTATTATTTAATAGAAATATTATATTATTTTTTAATAGATGTGTCTTTTCGAGACATACCCATTGAACGAAAGGATATCTTTTTTCAACGGTTATATCCATTCAAGATGCGTCCTTTGGATGAAAGGATGGACATTTTAGTTATTTGAGAATGATCTTCTCTCCCTTTATAAAATGGCGTTCTTGGCCATCAAATTTAAAATATACAAGATTTGTATAAATACTTCACAAATCATAAGGAGAAGAGAGAGAAATTATTTTCTGATTCTTCGAGATAAGAATAATTACGGTATTACATAAATTCTTGACAATTATGAATTTAGGCACGTAAATTTATTTTTTATACATAATTAATTAGTAAAATATTATAATAATGAAGATAATATGGATTAAAGTTTTATCTTATTAAATTATCTTACAAAAATAACACTTCCAAAACTAAATCTCCAACTATAATCCTACAAGAGATCCAAACTCGCTAACTTAAAAGGTTAAGAAATACTATGCATGTGAACCTAATGTTTAACAAAATATATATTTTATATATATAGATATATATGAATAAAATATAAGGAAGTATAACTATAAACAAATACAAAAATGATATTATATAAAAAACTGTAAAAAATATAAAAACTATTGATTAATGAAAACTCACAAGTAAAGAATGAATATCGACAATCAGGTTATAAATGTTTTCCTATAGCTTTAGGTGGTATACTATAGGGTCAAATATCACTTTTCTAACATGTGAATATTATGGTTGATTTTTAATTTTACAATTAATATACTTAGATATGTATATATATATTTCGTTAATCTTCTATAATAATTCTTATTTATTAAAAATAAAAACTATACAAGAAATAATAAATATGTTAGGTTCCAATACCCAGGGCCCATAAAGCACGACCCAAAAGGACAAGCACAAGGCCCAAGAGGCCAAGAGGGCTAAACTGCCCGAGACCCTATTTCAGCATAAAAAGCTCGAGGACATCAGACGCTCCTTTAGGCCTAAATTAACCCGAGAGGTCAATGTTTAACATAGCGGCCCGAGGACTTTCCACAATGAATTATGGATCCTTCAATGATCAAGAAGGGCAGTTGACGTCCGAGAGCTTTCTCCCTCAATGAGTCCGCGTACTCGTAAGAGGACAAGATACGCAGCTTAATGACGAGGACTATTTCGTAAACGGCCGAGAGCGCCAACTCAGCATCTTTACTATTACCAAGAAGTACGCGCTATCATGAAAGATCCAACGGCTACTGACACGCCGGATACGCAAAGCTGGCATCCCTAACACGCCGTATCCGCAGAGCAGGCATCCTTGACACGCCGTATCTGCAAAGCTGGTGACAGGCGTCCTTGACATGCCAAGTGCCCGTGTCCCCTTGCCAACGGTATAATTTTTCCCTATAAATACCCCATTCAAGCAATAAGGAAAGGATTCCACCAACTGTTATCTAGAGCACGTATTGTGAACAACTCTCAAAAGTAAAGAGAAAAGAGCAAAGAGAAAAGAGCGAAGAGAAAGAGCAAGACTCCTCACTTTGTAATTCTCTGTGGTAGCAAATCGCTCCACAAGCGCCCCGTTGTACTCCTTTTTGATAATAGTGGAATCTCTCGGACTGCCCATCCGTCATCATGGTTTTTGCCCCTTCTTATATAATGGGGGTTTTCCACGTAAAGTACATGTGCTCCCTACGTCCTCATCCTTCTTTTTTATTTTCTTATTCACGATCTATTTTGTGTTGCATATTTCTGTCCATCTTGGAACGCATAACACCGCTCGGACTCTAATCGATAGACAGTTGGAACTCGCGGACGTAACAAAATATAATATTTTTTCTAATTTTAAAAAATAAATAATTTTCACAAATACAAAGTATAATATTTCATTAAATATTTGTATAAAAAAGTATATGATATCAAATATCTAAAGATTTTTAGATCTGTTAGCAATTTTATAATGTAAGATATAAGCCTTCAAATATCAAGATATTTAAAAACATAAACATGAATGCAAAATAAAATTATGAGAGACAAATAATGGTCACATGCAATTACATTAAAATAAAAAAGAAATGAAATAAACATAAGATTTGAGCAACAAAGAAATAAACTTAAATATACTTATTTTAATAAAAATATTATCAAGATATGTCGCAAAATTACTTTAAAATCAACTTTCTTCACTTCTTTATCATCTTTTCTATCTTATTTTCTCTTATTTCTTGCTCCTTTCTTGAATATTAATTGAAAGTAATCTAAAATTATAAACAAATCAATTAAATAGGTAAACTAGCGCACGAGTGCCAATTGCACGTTTATCAGGCACAATGACAAAATAGATGCAAATATGAGCACTACACATCCACGCACAAGCATTACCTATACTACTAAGACATGTATGAGCGAGCCTTCACCATGCACCAGTATTATTCATACTGCTAAGCCATATATGAGCACGCCTCTGCTACACACAAGCGCCATCCATACTATTAGGTCATGCTTGAGAGCTACACATACCGAGTCAAGTGACAACCTCTTCCCTCAGATATTTAGTTCTTCTTCCTAACACAAAATTAATTTTTAAAATTATCCAAAAATAATTTAATTTTGATGTCATAATATATAAATTGGGGATCGAGTATTATAATCGAACATACTTTTAGAACTAATTGTTGATTGGGCATACTAGCATCCAATATTGCTATACAATCTAGATCCTAAAATTAGAGCAAATATATAAAGTACGAGTTTTAAACTTTATTTTAATTATAATTAATTAAATTAAAATAATTAAAGTTGATGTCAGAAAAGAAAGAAATTTGGGTCAAAGCCTAAATTGGATCGGGTCACATCAAGTTGGAAGATACTTGATCGGTACTCGACGGACACCCATACGTATTTTGGGGAGGGAGGTTGCGCCTGATGAAAGTTTAAGTGCGCTTTCCAAATTAGCTTGTACTCGATACACGTCCGAGAGATGCCTGAACGCGTTGAGGTAGAATGTTAACAATTGACGTGCGTTCAAGTACCATTCTACTATATATATCGTGTTTGATTGATTTTTAATTATTTTTCTACTAGATTTCAGAGAGGAAAGAGAAGGAGAAGAGAAAGAGGAAAAATTTGAGAAGCCAAATTCAAGTAAATCCAAGCAAAATTTTAATAATTTGGAGTTAAAACAAATGACTCCCAAGTGTTCTTTTCTTATATTGCTAATTTCTTTCAACTTCATTGAATATTTATTATTTTAAATACTTATATATGATACATTTTTATTACTAAAATAATGGTATTTCACATGTATGAACTCTCCTTTCTATTCCTTATAAATTTATGAAGAACCATATTCCTAATTCATGTACTTTGAATTATTAAGTTATTCTTCTATAATTTTCTTACATGTATGTGTTGAATTTATGATTATATGACTCTAGTAAAACTTTAATTTCGTATTTAATATTCTTGCATGTTTAAAATTACTAAGTTTATATCTTGTATGTTCTAAAAATTCAGTAAATTGCCTCTGTATATATATTATTTGAAATAAAATGTTGAAATCTCAAAATGCTATTGATTTTTCTACAATTTTATTTAAAAAAATTATAAGGTAGCGTTTCTATGTTTAAAAACTTGTATGTTTAGATTTTCACAGAATTTTTATATACTGCATGATAATTATTTAAAAAAATTATAAAGAAAATTTTACAATTTGTGAAAGGATTAATAATATTTTTTCAGATTGAAAAAAACATGAGAATAATGTAAAATTATGTAGATTTTTTATTTTGTTTAAGCACCAAACTATTGTAATAAATTTAGCAGTTGTATATTATAGTGGTAATTAAAATTTGAACCTATCATCCATGGGTGAAAAGGCGTTCAGCCCCATCTACAGGGTGATATGTTTGATGGCTTATCTACGGATCTTGATTAGTTGTGTAAGACCTTTGATTGTATAAAAATAAATATAACTTGAGTTTTTATTATTCACTTATTTAGTCGGTAAGGCCCTACTAGCTCTTAATTCCTAAAAATTTCATATTGAATATAAATTTATATGACATATTTTAACTATGCATTAAAAAGAGAAATTCAAAAGGTATACGCATTGGTTATGAAAATTCAAGGCATTGCATCAGAAATTGATCCATGATTTCTTTCGACAAAATTTAATGTAAATTTTATGTTAAATTATACAAATTTATATGTCGTATTAAATTTTTGACTCATTCTTATTTTTATTTTTCATTAATCCCTTCAAATTAGCAGGTTAAGCACTTGTAGGATGATTAGGATTGAAAGAAGAGTCATCCGAAGAGATTAGGATTAGAATTATTGGTTATTTGATGAAATATTTAATTTTTGAATAGTAACTTAGAATGTTTATGATATCAGGACGATGGTTTATAAATTATAATTTTGATATTGGCTTTCTATTATGATTGTTCAGATATTCTGATTTTTAATTTATCCATGACTCTTTCTGTATGGTCCAACATCTTATTATGGTTAGTATTCTAGCCACCTGATGACGTGATATTTCAGATCATGTAGTCATATTATAATATTTTTATTTTGTATCAGTTCATATATTGATGTAAAACTTACGTCCATATATTATTGAGTTTGTTATTTATTTATGATTAATCTCATTGATTATTAATTTTGGGATTGGGTTGTGAAATGTGACAAAATCATTTAATCAGCTGTTGGTTGGGCTACATAATGGCTGAAATCATGGAAAAGGCAATTATGAATGGGTTACATCTCAAGACAAAATTCTCACATATGTTCATTCTCCATTCAAGAGGCGTAGGACAACGTAAGTTTTTAATTCCACAATTCCAAAAACAGGGCCATACTGCACACGAAGCTCATCCTCCACAAGATGCATCTCACCTCCTCTTAAAGAAGGTTTTGACACCTTCAACCTATCAACTCTACTCCGATTGATGCGTCAATCCTCCAACCTATGTATACTAGTTTGTTTAGCATATTAATGATTTGAGCATTAGAAGAGACCTTTAGGAGATATCCCAACCACATTCTCTTGTATTTGTGGAGTAGAAAATTTGCATTTTATTGCTACAATGCTTGTTTCATAACTCTATGGATGGAATCTAATTTCTTAGTATATATCTTAATTTTTGGATAATTTATCATAAAATAATATAGTTAATTAATTATATTTTGATATATAATAAACCATAAATATTAGTTTTGTTTTTTCAATGTATCATATCTTTAGTTTGAAAAAAAAAAAAAAAACACGTTGATATACAATGTTGTGTTGTATCTAAATCCTATGTCGATGTCCATTTTGTTGACGTCAGAATGGGCGGCCGGACCGCAAACTCACGGTCATGCACACACAAAGAAAAGGAAGGAAGGAAGAAGGATAAAAAAAATGAACATCAGAATTTTACGTGAAAAACCCTTCTAAAGTAAGAAAAAAATTACGAAAATACAGGTCCACAAATAAATCACTAAATATAAGACTTGGTTATACAAATCACAAAATAAAGGATAGAGTACAAACAACACTCTTTGTGTTTTTTTTTCTTTCACGGCTCTCTTTTCTTCAACTCTTCCTCTCATTTATCTCATACAATACTTCACTTGCACCCACACACTCTTTTTTCACTTGTGTTATATATATATAGACGAACAAGGAAACAACCAACCACCCGACTGTATGGTGGTTGGCGCACAGCTCTCAAGACCTGCAACCGCAGGTATATGCCCTGTCCTACAGGTGGCACATGCATGTGCTACAGGCAGACATGCTGGCTTCCCAGAAGATGACGTCCTTCAACTACCCAAAGTGGTAGGTCAACTGTATACCTACTGTAGAAGACAATCTTGCAGGATATCCATTTTCAACTGGTCAACGCCCGCGTTGACTAGAATTTCTTGTGCCAAAGACACTTTACATAGTCCGCGGATATTTAGTGTATGAGTCCGCGGACCTAACCTCACAAAGTCCTCATGTATTCTTGAAGTCCTCGGGCCATCAGAACTTCCACATGGGAGTGACCTCCAACAAACTTCCTCTCACGACCGTGAGAAAATAATTTCTGTCAGTCCAACGATATCACAGCAAACTTTTAACTTTCCTTTGGGTAAAACTTTGGTTATTATGTCTGATCCGTTTTCGTTCGACCGGACATTCTCTACTGACTGCCGCCCTTCATCAATAACATTTCTCACCCAATGATATCGAATGTCAATATGCTTCGATATTAAATGGAATGAGGAGTTCCTACACAAATTATGGCATTTTGGTTGTCACAGAGTACCATATATTTTTCTTGCCTCAGGACCAATTCTTGAATGAACCTTTTCATCCATAACGTCTCCATACTGGCCTCGGTCACAGTGAAGAACTCGGCCTTCGTAGTAGAAAGGGTGACGTACTATTGTAGCTTAGATTTTGAAGAGACTATTTCTCTGGCAAACTTGACTAAATACCTTGAGGTGGATTTCCGAGAGTAAATGTCCCTGGCCATTTTTGCTTTTGTGCAGCTGATCAATTGGAGCTTCTCTTCTCCAAAATACAGACACATCTTTGAATTTTCTCAAAGATATCTGATAATCCACTTCACAGCAGACCAATGCTCCATCCATAAATTTGAGAGAAATCTGCTGACAGTATCAACCACATAAGTAATGTCCGACCTTGTACATATGGCCGTGTATATCAAGTTATCAACTGTCGAGTAATAAGGTATGCTTCTTAGCGGGCTTTCTTTGTGTCTAAGGACGAACATTGCTTCCTACTTAACCTGAAGTGGTTAGTCAGTGGGGTGATCACTAGCTTGGACTTGTCCATGTGAAAGTGCTATAACACTTTTTCAATGTAGCTCTCATGTGATAACCAGAGCTTTTTGCTTTTCCGATCGTAAAATATTCTAATCCTTAGAATCTGCTTCGCCGATTTGAGATCTTTTATTACGAATGACTGTCCCTGTTGCTCCTTCAGCTCTTTGATCCAAGCACTATTTTATTCGACAATCAGCATGTTGTCTACATAAAGGAGAAGGACGACAAAATCGTCCTTAGAAAATCTTTGCACAAAGACCCAGTGGTCAGAAGTAGTTTTTTAGTATCCTTATCTGATCATGACAGACTCAAACTTCTTATACCACTGTTTAAGAGCTTGTTTTAGTCCGTACAAACTCTTCCTCAGATGACAAACCAATCATTCCTTCCCCTTGACCTCGAATCCCTATAACTGTTCCATATAAATTTTTTCTTCAAGGCCACCAAGGAGGAATGCTGTCCGAACATCCAGTTGCTTTATCTCCAAGTCCAAAACAGCTGCCAAGCCAAACACAACCCAGACCGAGGATATTTTTACCACCGACACAAAAATTTTATTAAAATTCGCATCTCTACTGTCACGACCCAGGAACACAATATTCGCAGGTCAAAATAAAATCAATAATATATATTCTATTAACCATAATAATCCAACCCGAGCGTGACAATCCGAACACATATAGGACCCAACATGATAAACATAATACACGACCTGCTAACCATGATTGCAAGGGAGGTATCCAAATTTACAATAACTCATCCACATAATACTATAACTTTAATATTTTACATACAGTGATCAAGGCCATCATCCGGCCATAAATAATAACCATACCATATCCTCGAGATCAGAAATATATCAAATATAACATCTCCACTCGCCAAAAGGAATATCCGAGCCCGATCACGTCCGAGCTCCTGCAAGCGTATCAATGCCACAATCTGAAGGGATAAAACATGAAAACGTGAGCTTAGAGCTCAACAAGTATCAATAATCATATAAAATGGTACACATAAATTAGAAGTGGGGATATCGTATAACAATCACGTAAAATGAAATACAATGTCCGTGAAATCCCTGAAAACTGATGAGATATCTCGTACTAAATCATCGTCCGTATTAAACAATCCCTCTAGGACATATTCATAATAAATAACGATCCGGTCAAATCTCATAGACGATATCATATCATATGATCCGAGGTCACATTACATAATCACGACCGTCACCACATCCATGTGGGATACAAACCATCGTCCGAATCTAAATCTCACAATGCAGAAATCGAGAGAAGACCGTCGGAACTAAAACATAAATCAAAACACGTTCCGGGTTTATCACATCAGCACGTATTAGACATTCCTATCGCCCATCCGTGGGCCAAACCACGTAACTCAAATCATAGTACACCCAAATACGTGCAGAAATACAAAGCATGCACGAAATCGGAGAACCAAAGATCAATGATACCAACTTGAGGAAGGGTTACCCTCGTCCGGTAACTACGGCTATATCGGCTGCGATTTAAGCCAGCAGCTCAAGACTCGGCTACGGTTTAGGCCAGTAGCTTAGGGCCATCAATGTACTCTGTCTCCCATAGATTAGAAACTTGCTCACTATGTTTTATCACCCGCGGCTTTGGGTGCAACCTCAAGTTTTAGTTATATATTAGGACATCCGAATATATTAGTTCCGTCAATTCCTTACGATGGTTCTGAATTAAATACACAGTGGGGCAGGTCAGCTACCAAATAACTCAACCTTCCTTTCGGCGGAAGTAGCCTCAACCTTCCTTCCGGCGGAAGTAGCCTATTATATACGTCTCCGTCGGGACTAAGCCTCCCCGTCAGGAGCGGTACCAAATGTCTCGTCCCTCGGATCACATAAACGATCCCTCGGGTCTCGGACCGCCATGGTCCCGTAGTGATCCCGCCCCCGGCAGCATGCATGATTAGTGCAAGGCCTGGTTCATGGTTCCACAATATACGGATACACAAACATACATATATATCATCCGGGTGTCCAAAATCCCTCCAAATCATAAATACTAGTATAAAACCACCGCACAACCGATAAAATATACATGCATGTGCACAATTAATAAATTGAGGGTATAATAAAATACATGCATGTTAGTAAAATCTCCCACAGTAGTCAAAATATATCAGAAATTAAATCAGACCAAGAATAGGGCTAGAGGATACTTGTCTTAACATTATACTCCGCAGATCTGAAGAAAGGATGTCCCGAAGCACTCCAATCTAGCCTTTCTCTCTCCTGCTCCACGCGCACCAGCGTGCCCTGCTCTCTCTCCTCTGCGCGCAGCGCCTTCACGCTGCTGCTGTTGTTGCCGGCCACATATGGCTGCCGTCACCGCCATGGCCTCCCATCGTGGCCACCGAGCACCCCCGACGAGCTCTCTCGGCCATCGCGCACGCCTCCTCTCTCCTCCGTTCTTCTCCGCGCGCGATTTCTCCCGCCGCTGCTACACACGCCGACGCCGCTTCTCTGCCGCTGATCCACCACCACGCAGCTTGCCTGGCCGTCATCGACCCCCTCGGCACCACCCAGCCGGCGCCGACGCCGTTACCAGGCAGTCGATGCTCCTCGCAACTGTCGTCGTTCTCTCTCCCCTCGAACGACTTCTCTCCTTCGCACCACACCACCGCCGCCCAACCCACGAGCACCGCACACCACTGCGACCACCAATGTCGCCACTACCACCCCGAACGGCCGCCGTCAACTCTTCCGGCACCGATTCCCTCACCTAGCGTCGCTGCCTCCTCAATCCGCAACTACCGCAACAATCACGGCCACACCCACAACCACCATCGACCGCCGTTCACCTGCGACGCCGCTGTCACCATCGCCGTCGCCCTCTTCCTCCTTCTCCCTTCTCTTCTACCTCCCCCTTCTTCTTCGAACCACGCGAAACCCTAGCCCCTCTTTTCCCCCCTCTCTCTCCTCTTTTCCCTCTCTCGCCGACTCCTTTCTCCCCTTTTCTCTTTTTTTTTTTCTCTTTCTTTTTACTTATATTATTATTATTATTATTATTATTATTATTATTATTATTATCTTTAATTTTAAATTCCAAATCGGATTTCAAATAACAGCACAGGCGCGCCTCGGGCGCCGCCCCAAAATTCCGATCACTCCTCAAAATTTTAAAATATTTCAATTTACTTTAACACGTCCGAAATACCCAAAATCACAATTAATATTAAAATAATCCAATCGGGATCCGAAATATTACATCTGCGCTGATTAAAATCTTTCCCTATAAGCCGTGCCTTGTACCTCAACTGCGTGGTGTCTTCAGACGTCTTCAAACAGAAGTTCAACTTATTCCTTAGGGCTTTTTTTCCCTTAGGAAGCTCGGTCAAGTCAAAAGTATGATTCCTATAGAGAGAACTCATTTCATCTTTTATAACTTCTACCCATCTCTCCTTATTCTCGTCTTCCATAGCCTCTTCATACATCTCAGGCTCTCCGACATTAGTGAACAAGACATACTCACTAGGTGATAGACGGTTGGATGGTCGTCTGTTTCTCATAGACTGCATTACTGGGCCCTCCTCAGCCTATTGAGGAATTACTTCATTCTGATCCTCGCCAGGTGCCATGACCGTCTCACCATTGTCCTCGGTCGCTTCAGGACCATTGTCCTCATCCTCCAGGGATACCGGACGGATAATTTCAACATTCATTTTGTCTGTCTAAACAACATCAGAATTGGTCTTCTTGCAAATGTCTTCAATAGTCTCATCCTCAACAAAAGTCACATCCATTGACCGAACGAGTCTTTTCTCTATAGGATCATAAAATCTATAACCCAGGTCGTCTTCCCCAGTAACCCTGAAATACACACTGCTTCATTTTTTGTTTCAATTGGCTCCTTTCATCTCTCGGGATATGAACATAGGTTTGCAACCAAACACCCTTAGATGATCATAAGAGGGCTCCTTGTTCGACTAAATCTTCTCTGGCACCTCACATTTCAATGGCTTGTTGGGCGACCTATTGATAACATAGGTTACCGTCTTCAGAGCCTCGGCCTAAAAAGATGCAGGAAGCTTTGCCTCATAAAGCATGCATCTTACTCTCTCCAACAATGTCCAGTTCATCTACTCGGCCACTCCATTCAGTTACGATATTTTTGGTGGTGTCTTCTGATATCTGATACCATGAGACCTACAGTAAGCATTAAAAATCCCAATGTACTCTCCCCCATTATCACAGCGGATGGTCTTCAATTTTTTTCCCGTCTGATACTCTATCAAAGTATGAAATTGCTCAAATATACTAAAGACTTGATCCTTAATCTTCAGTGGGTAAACCCACAACTTTCTAAAGCAATCATCAATAAATAAAACGAAGTATTGGGCTCCATCAAAAGACTTCTCTTTAAATGGTCTGCACATATCTGTGTGGACGATATCCAACATATCAGCCTTGACAGAGGATGAGTCTCCATAGAATGAGACTCTGCATTGCTTCCAGGACATACAATAAGGACACGTCCTCAGTCTATCTTCCTTCAGCTCTGGGATGAGGCCCTTCCTAGCCAGATGACATAGTCAATGTTCGCTTATGTGACCCGACCTCGGTGCCCACAGGTCCTCGGACTCATTGTTGGTGATGGAGTTTGTGTCCCCGGTCACTGCACTAGCTTTCATTACATACAGGCTGGAGGATTTTTTTCCTCGTGCTACAATCAGAGACCCTTTGGTTAGCTTTCATTCACATTCATAAAAGGTATTATAGTAACCTTCATCATCAAACCGGTCAATTGAAATAATATTTAGCCGGATATCAAGGACATAACGAACATCCTTCAACGTCAGTTTCGTTCCATTATTAGTGATCAACATAACATCACCTCTCCCAACAATTGGGGACGTCCATTTATTTTCCATCCTTATCACTCCAAAGTCTCTTGGAGTATAGGATGTGAACAGACTTCTTCTAGATGTGGCATGCAGAGAAGCGCTAGAATCAACCACTCATCCAGACTCATGGTTTGTTAGGCTTGCCACATTTTGTTCATATGTTAAAAGGAGGTCGCCTCCTATGACCACAGAGATCGAGGACTTTTCCTCTTATTGTCCTTTCTCTACCTTCTCTTTCTCCGTGTTTTCTCACTTCAACTTGAAGCATTTTTTTAATGTGTCCCTTCTTGCCACAGTGGTGACACTCAAAATTTTGATATTTTGACCGAGACTTACTGCGGCCTTCTCTCCAAACTTCCGGCCGCATCCTCAACTACTTTCTTTAGACTTGGTCACAAGTACCCCGACTGTGAAGACATTGAAACTCCTTGTGATCGCCTTGACTCATTCATGAGCAAGAATACGATGACCTCGACCAACTTTAGCGTGTCTTTCCCAAACAGCAAGGTGGTGACGATGTGGTCATAAGAGCTGGGAGAGAGGCTAGCAATACCAACGCCTTGTCCTCCTCTTTAATCTCATCATCAAAGACTGACATCTGCATCACGATTCAGTTAAACTCATTCAAATACTTCTCAAAATTATCACTTTCTGACAACCGCAGGCTATAGAACTGTTTCTTTATATGTAACTCAGTTGTTAAGGATTTAGACTTATATCTACTCTTTAACTTCTCCCAGACCTCCACCGGGTCTGACAGACTGAGGACCTCTTGGAGAGTGTTATCTACCATACATAACTTGGAGAGTGTTAGCTGGTAGAGAAGCTAGCAATACCAACGTCTTGTCCTCCTCTTTAATCTCTTCATCAAAGACTGACATCTGCATCACGATTCAGTTAAACTCATTCAAATACTTCTCAAAACTATCACTTTCTGACAACCGTAGACTATAGAACTGTTTCTTTATATGTAACTCGGTTGTTAAGGATTTGGACTTATATCTACTCTTTAACTTCTCCCAGACCTCCACCGGGTCTGTCAGACTGAGGACCTCTTGGAGAGTGTTATCTACCATGCATAACTTGGTGGTGCAGTTTACAAAGTCTCTTTTATCTTGCCATTTATCATCAATCATATTTTCTGGCTTCTCCGCCTTTTTTAGGGCATTCATCGTTCCTTCTCTGGTTAAGATATTTTTCACCCTCTCTTGCTAGAGGATGAAGTTGTCTTGACCGTTGAACTGCCACACACTAAATGATAAATTTTTTGAAGATGATGATGATGCCATTAGGACAGAGTTCTCAACCTATTTCTAATACCACTTGTTGGCGTCAGAATGGACGGCCGGACTGCAAACTCACGGTCATGCTCACACAGAGAAAAGGAATGAAGGAAGAAGAATAAGAAAAAATAAATATAAGATATTTTACATAAAAATTCTTCTAAAATAAGAAAAAAACTATGGGACACCAGGTCCACAAATAAATTACTAAATATGAGATTTGGTTACACAAACTATATGGGCAAAAATCAAGAGCAAAGTACAAACAACACTCTTTGTTTTTTTTCTCACGGCTTTATTTTCTTTCACTCTTCCTCTCCTCTATCTCATATAATACTTCACTTGCACCCACACACTCTTTTTTCATCTGTGTTCTATATATATATATAGACGAGCAAGGAAACAACCAACCACCCTGACTGTATAGTAGTTGGCACACAGCTCTCAAGACCTACAACTGCAAGTACATGCTCTGTCCTACAGGCAGTGCATGCATGTATTGCAGGAAGACATACTGGCTTCCCAGAAGATGATGTCTTTCAACTACCCAAAGTGGTAGATTAACTGTACGCCTACTGTAGATAACGATCTTACAGGATATCCATTTTCAGCCGGTCAACGTCTACGTTGACTAAAATTTCTTACGTCAAAAACACTTTATATCGTTTGCGGACATTGCCTCACAAAGTCCTCATGCATTCTTGAAATCCTCGGGACATCAGAACTTCCATACGGGAGTGACATCCAACACATTTTTTGTAGAAAAAAATGTATTCATGCCAAGATAATTTTGTTAGTTAACGAACATCTATCCTCTTGCATTTTGAATCACTCCCTTATAAATCACATACTAATTAAAAATATTATTTTTTACTCTCAAAGCTGTCAAAGTGTTTCGTATGAGATTTGCTTGAATGAAATAGTTCATTGGCTGTTCCATGAGAAGGCCACCTATAAGGTATAAATCCCTAAAAAAAATATTTTTAATGATCCTAAATTTAAGTTAATTGCTGAATTTTAAAGTTAATTATAAATTTATGTTAAAAATTAAGTTTTATATCGAGATAAATTAGGTTGAGTGGTCTTTGACATGCACTTGACCCATGCATAAACTTATTTTAGAAGGAATAACTGTGCATCAAGTTCACTTGGGTGGTGCTTGTGTGAGTTTAAATTAGAGCGTTGGCGCCTGATTGGGGCTTGTGAGTGATATGGATTTCATCTTCACACCTAAGTTGCGATTGACTGGCACATATATGCTAATTTTTTATAAATAGACCATTTGACTAATTTCAACTCATTTTTAGTTGATTTTGATTATGTACTTAATTTTCTATAAATAGGCAATTTGGCCAATTTTAACTCATTTTTAGTTAATTTTAAGAGAAGAGAGAAAAAGAGAGAGAAAGAGAGAGAGAAAAAGAGAGAGAAAGAAGGATTGTGGATCGCTAAGTTGGAGTTGACCAACAATTGTGATGGAGGTATGAAATTTTCTTGAACTTGATAGTTATTATCGAAGATTTATGGAGAATATTTCGAGAATTACATTGTCACTGACCCTCCTAACGTAAAAGAAGATAGAATTTCATTGGGATGAAGAGTTCGAATGGAGTTTTTAGGAGTTAAAGAATTTTCTGACAATTGCCCCAATCTTAGTAATTTTGGAAAATTCTGGAGGGATATGTGGTTTATTGCGATACATGAAAGAATGGATTAGGGTGCTTACTGATGTAGTATAGGAAGGTAATTACTTACGAATTAAGATAGCTAAGGATCTATGAAAAGTATTACTCTAGTCTTGACTTGGCATTAGCGACGTAATTTTTGCGCTAGGGATTTAAAGGCACAATTTGCATGAAGAGAAATTTGTTTGTTTATTTTAATCATAAAAATTTCAAGTATCTATTCTCTTAAAAGAATTTAAACATGAGGTAAAAGCAATCGATGGATCTTTTGAAGTACTATGATTGCAAAATATGATATCAATAAGAGAATGCCAAAGTGGTAGCGGGTGCCTTGAATTGTAAGACAATGAATTTGAAGACTCATTTAAAGATTAAAAAATGGAGATGCTGGATAGTATAAATGTATGAGATATTAAGAGATATTCACAAGACAACCGTATGATTTTATCATATTTTCGGGTGTAATTGAAGATAATATAGAAAATTATGAGTATATAAATGGATAATGTATTCTTGATAGACATAACTAAAGACTTAAATAGGGTGTTGAGAGTTGATTTTAACATCCGAGCTAATGGAGTTTTAAAATTTTGGAATTGTATATATGTACCTAATTTTGAAGAATTATAGAAAGAAATGTCCAATAAAACTCATTAGTTTAAGTACACCATCCACTCAATGATTAATAAGATTTATCAAAATTTATGAAAGATCTTTTGAATATAAAGAGAAAAATTATGGCATATGTAGGAAGATGCATGATTTGTCAAAAGTAAATGCCGAGTACATGAAACCATAATGTCCTTTGTAACCTATGCCGACCCTTAATCGAAAATGAGAGCATCTAACAATTTAGATTTGCCAAAAATGTTAAGGAATCATGACATAATTCGGGTAATTATTGATCAGCTAATTAAATCAATCTATTTCATTGTTGTTTAAATGTCTTTTTCAAGGGATCGATTAGTAAAATTATATATTAATGAAGCAGTTAAAGTTTATGAAATTTGTTTCAACTATATTAGATCAAGATCTAATATTTGTATCAAAGTTTTAGGAGAATTTATATAAGAATTTGGGTACCAATTTAAAATTTAGTACAACCTATCAATATAAAATTGATAAATAATTAGATCTAATAATCCAAATTTTGAAAGATATGTTCAGAGCTTCAATTTTAAAAAAATCAAAGAGAATTGGGACAACTATTTATTAGTACTCGAGTTTGCCAACAATAATAGTTATTAAGTAAATATCGGTATGGCTCCTTTTGGAGCACTTAATGGAAAGAAATGTTGTTTCTCGATTCATTGAAAAGAAATCAAAGATAGGAGATACTTGGGACCATAAGTTATTCAAAAGATATCGGATAAAATTTATTTGATCTGATATCGATTTAAAGTTGCTCGGGAATAAAAAAGAAGTTATACTGATCATAGAAGGTATGAATTAAGCTTTGAAGTTAGAGGCCATATATTTTTAAAAATTTATTTATTAAACAAAGATTCTCGATTCATATTAAAAGGAAAATTGAAGCCAACATTCATTAGGTCATTCAAAATCTTGGAGAAGATTGAAAAAGTGGCTTATCAGTTAGCTTTTCTTCTAAGCTTAGAGAATATCCATAATATTTTTCATGTATTAATACTCTGTAAATATGTCTACAACTCTTTAGACATAGTTAAATATAGATTGTTGAGGATTAATGGTGATTTAACATATATCGAGGAATTGATTCAAATTTTTAAAAATGTGATCAAGTACTTTGAACGAAGATTATTTCATTAGTTAATGTCTTATAGAGAAAATACTCATTTGTAGAGGCCGTATGGAAAAGAGAAGATTAAATTTATAAAAAATATCTATATTTATTCTTTCATTGAGGTACATGAAATTTTAAGGGCAGTTTTTTTATAAAGAGGAAAAAAATGTAAGGTAAGAATCACAAAAAAATATTTTTATTGATATTAAATTTAATTTAATTGATGAATTTAAGGTTGATTGCGCATTTGATTCAAAAATTAAGTGTTGGATTGAGGTAAGTTAGGCTACATGGTACCTGACATGCAAATGACCCACGCATAAGTATGTTTTGGACAAAATACCAATACTTGAGGTGCATTTGAGTGACACTTGTACGTATTTGAATCAAAGTATTGATGTGTAATATGCACTCGTGCACGATACGCGTTTCACCTCCATGCTAGAGCCGCACTTAATTGATGCTCATGTTTCAGTTTTCTATAAATAGGCCATCTGGTCAATTTTAACTCATTTTAGTTAGGTTTTGGGAAAAGATGAAAAAATAAAAGAGAAAAGAAGAGGGAAAAGAAGAGATAAAAAGAAAAAGAATGTGAATTTAATGAGAAATTAATGAATCTTTTGGTAAATTTTAGTGAAGATAAGTACATTTAAACTATTACTTCATTTATTGATGCTCATATCTGAATTTTTTGTGTATTTCTTCTTGCAGTACTTAGCATGTGCTATTTTTGTATTTAAATTGGTTATACTTTGTATACATGTGAATTTATTATCATTTTATAAAATTTTGTAAAGTATATATATATATAATTTATACAAATCATATTTAAATATTAAATTTTCTATATAATGCTCTTGTTTGTTATTAAATTTCAAACTTATACTTCTATATGCTAACAATTTTTACATCATTATTCCTATACGTTTTCTATCTTCAAGAGAATAAAGAAATCATATAAATTATGTTGAATTCTTAAAATTTTAGCATAAATAGTTTCTACACATTTTTAATTTACACATTTAGTTCTTGTATGTCAATAATTTCTACTTTGTTATTTTTTCATGTTATATATTTGAAAAAAATATTGATAAAAATTCTACTTTGACTTTGATAAAAGTAATTAACTTCTTTAGCATGAGAAAAAATATGTATATTTGTATTTTATATAGTATTTTCAATTTTAACCCAAATAAGAATAGATGTCAAGAGTTGACAGAATATATTCAAATATATTTTAATATATTACTGATAAATTAAAAATCAAACATAATATTAACGAGTTAGAAAAAGTGACATTTGACCCAAATTATAGGAAATAATAAATGATTAGTCTACCCACTGTCATGAATAGTAACATATAGCATTTGGCTATATGGAGACAATAATAACTTGAATTTTAATATTCAACCCCTTGTTAGTGAGATTATTATCGATATTTCATTCTTATATGTTAGTATAATTTTTGTATACATTATATTTTCATATGTATTATGAGATTTTCGTCTATCGCACAATTTTGGCATGACTTATGTGTTTATACAATGCTTGGCATGTTCTAATATTTATATATGTTTTCACATACTTTATCAAAAATTTGATATCATTATCATTTTTGGATTTTGATCATGATATTTTTCTTAATATGTTTCATTTGACATATCCACATATGAAATTATGTATATATTTTGTTAAATATTAGGCTTACTATTATCTATACTTTGCTAACCTTTTAAATTGGCAGACTCAACTTTACTTATAGGAGGTTCAAATGGGGGAAGACTTTCGGAGTTTAGTTTTAGAATGTTTAAATTTTTGTAATAAAATTTTAATGAGCAGATTGATAGCTTTTGTTTCGGTTAATGTTTGTATAGGGCCAATGGTTGATAATGTTTAAATTTGAATCAACACAGATATTTGAAGTTTATAATTAAATATTCTAGTTTTTAGATTAAGATATTTTTACTTATTGGATCGAGTTGAGTAGTTATTAAGTTTTAGAGTCACTTTTGGATGCAATATTTGAATCATATGTTTGTCTATTATTTTATTATTCAGGCCATTTAACGGTCTTAGTTGTAAATTTGCACCCCAATATTCAAACCCTGAAAGAATTTTCAATGATAAGCAGTAAGAAAGATGCAAGCTGCAGCTCAAGTAGCTATGAGGTATGCAAATGGCCATATTCTAATTTTAAGGCAAATTAGAGATCATTTTAACATAGGGGGCTCCACAAGAAAGGGAGAAAAGAAAGAAGAGAAAGGCTTTCAATGTTCGACTGAGGTTCATCACTTATTTTCTTATTATATTTTTTCTCATGTGATTACTAGGTGTGTTGGGGTATGTATTTCAATTGGTTATTCATATAGGTCGTAAAGATAGATCTCGAATAGAGTTATTTGTGACCTAAAATTTTATAGTAAAATTTTTGGATGTTATCCTATAACTTTTTATTAGTTGTGAATGATTTTTCACGTTGAACATTATTATACAACTTTTATATAATTAGTTGTGTTTTTTAATTTTTATACCGTCACAATATTTGATAATTAATGGCTCATAGAGGAATTCAGGGTTCGCTTTCTCTATACTGATACTGTGCATGTTCTAAAAATTTAATTACATTTAATTATAAATTTTGTGTAATAATGTTAACCTTTTTGTCATCGTATGAAAAGTCGTAGGCCAAAAATTGGAACTCCAATTCTTTCATTGATCGAATCCTAATGCTTTGCACAGAAATTTTTTATTTTTCACCTTATAATTATCAGATTAATAACCAAATTGTAAGATTTAACCTTAATATAAAATTAAAAAATTATAAAAATAGGCTTTTACTGGTTTTATTTTAGCAATCCCTATGTTTTTACTTTACATTCTTTGGATTAACATCCAATCGGTGAAGTTTAACATTAATAAAAAAAATTTAAAAATATAAACATGGTTTTTTTTTATTGTTTTTCATATTGAGCATATTTAGATATTTTAATATTTTTATATATAACAATCCCTACGTTTCACCTTACATTTGTTGGATTAAATTTTAATTGGCTTAATTGAACTTAATAAAATTAAATATATATATATATATATATTTAATTTTATTATTTTTTATAGTATGAATATTTAAACATTTTAACATTTTAAAACAATAATTAAAAAATATATTGTATTTTTTAAAAAAAATATTAAATATCAACTATTAAATTTTTAAAAGTTAAAATGAAAAATAAAAACTACTGCTTTCCCATTGATCACCTTCCTGCCTTGTAAGTACACTCAACTGTGCACGGATGTTTGCGTGATTTCAGGGAGACGTCAAACAAGCGCAGAGAAACGTATAGAAATTCAAAGAATAAAAATTAAATTTTTTTAAAAAAATTATTTAAAATTTATTTTTTAAAAATTATTATTTTGTTAAATATTTAATTAGTACTAATATTATAGAAAAATTATAAAAAATACTATATATAATTTCTTTAATATATTAAAAAATCTTCATCATTAAATTTTAATTTAAAATAAAATAAAAAATATACTAAATGTATCTTTCTAAAAATATATATACCTCCATATCTATAGATGGATGGGCTGTTTAATCGGCCAAACTAAGAGGGTTTGTTTTTTGTATGAATATGATACAAACCGGCCGTGTGAAAGAAACGACAGAAGGGAGGACAGATTAGAAAGACCAACTCTACTTGATTTTTAGCATTTTTTTTTATATGATATCATCGCAGTATGATGATTGCATTAAATATTGGTATTCTCATAAAATGATCTTTTTTTTTTGGTAAGTAATAAAATGATATATTACATTATATTGCATCTACGTACCCAACCTACCAATATTTACTGCTTTAACCCCAAAAAAATAAAAAAAAAAAAAAAAGCAGAAAACAAAAATGATAACCTTTCTTATCGCACTTTCTCTTTATGGCTGGTGGATATGGCGCTGCTGTACCGCTCACACCATCCACACCGGCCATTCAAAGCCTCTTGCTTGGAGGGTGTAACACGCATTTTCTCATTTATAATTTATGATGTTATTATTAATATAAATTTGATTAATTTATAAGCTTTAGGCCCAAAATTCTAGCTCAATTAACTGAGTTCGGCCCACGAGCCGATCGAGCCAAGCCGAGCTAGAGCCAAACGGGCTTCATCAAGCCGGATCTGAGCCGATTATGAGCGTGCGTTGCATTAAATATTCTCTTCTCTTAAAATCGATTTGTAACCATTTGGCATTTAAATTAATTAATAAAATATTATATTCCATTAAGTGGTGATAATTCTCCCAAAGTCAATTAATCAATTTTGGCGATTTGAGTACAAAACGCCGAAAAAAAGCGAGTGATGCAGAAAACATAAATTGATAACCTTTTATTCGCACACCCAACTCAAGCAATACACGATCTAAACGAGTGAAGGAGCGCCGTAAGAAGCTGAACCTTCCGAATCGCAAGTTTCAAAACAGAGCACCAAATGGCCGGAGGGTATTAACCGATTCTAAATTTCACTTTAGTGGTTGTTTTAACCACATCAATTTCTAACATAATTTTGATAATAAATATATAATAAAAATTAAAAAAAATCAAATCAAGGGGAATCAGGGCCAGTGTCTAATTGACGCCTATCTCCATATTTATACATATTTGTGATAATAGTTGTACATCTGATAAGTACCTATAAGGCGCTCATGTGTGATTTAGGTAGTATTTGAGGTGCACATGTTGAGATAAAATGTTGGCACCTAAATTATACTTAATACAATGCTCGTGCATACTAATGCATGCATGTGTAGTGTCTAATATGTGCATATCTAATACTCATGCACTGATTTAGTATAAAAGGACCATTTTACTAATTTTCGGTCATTTTATAGGGGAAAAGAGAAAGAAGAGAGAAAAAAGAAGAGAGAAAGAGAAATGAGAAGAGAGAGGAGCAAGGAGGAGATCTTGAAAATATTTTGTGTCAGATCTGCTAGATCTAATATTAATATTTAAGCTAATTCTTTGATATATTTTATAAGTTCTTTGATTTTATTTATAATATTTAATTTATTATATATGTATGTCACCATTTGTATTCATTTTTTAAATATTATTATATGTATGTGTGCTTCACTGAATATTTTGAGGCTATGTTTGATTTTATTTAATATTTAAATATTTTATTTATTTTTTATCGAATAAGTGAATATTTTAAATGATTAAATTTATAAATAAAAGTATTTATGAAAAAAGTTATGAAACATTATACATTTGACCATATATGTAATATTCTATGTAAATATTTCTGTGATAACTATATTTTGTTATTAATATGAGTTTATACTTTTTTACATGGTAAAAATTCTCATATTTACATATTTTTCACATAATGAAAAAATCATGTGTATTTATTATAATGTTCTCCATTATTTTATAAAAATCATCGCAAAGAATTAATATTATATATTCAGATATATTTTTGTATATTAAATACACTTAAGAAATGTACCTATTATCCATATCTATAGGGAGTACTATATAAATGACCAACTTATAAGTCTTAAATAGTTATTTTTTGATCTAAAATTATTAAAAATATGTATAACTTGTATAGCCTTTTAATTAATTAGTGTGTGAATCACCCGCTTTTAGTTCTCTAATTTGACACGATTTGATTTTTAAGATTTAACTTGTATCGTATTATATATTTTGAGATATTTTGGATTTCTTAATTTTATAGATCTGTTATACGATTTGACCTTCTGATGATTTCATATAATTTTTATGATTTGATATTTATGTACTTTTTTTTGGTAAGTTGATATTTATATTCATATAACAAATTGTGTATACAAAGTCGTGATTTAGACTATGTTATTTCAGAAGCTTGATATATGTGATTTTGCATATGTTTTGCAATTTTTTGTCATACTATTTTTTTATCGGTAGGTATTTGTATATCATATATATATACTTGTTTGATGGGTATCATTATGTTAGGCTGGCCCAAGACTCAAGCCCACAAACTAATACAGAAGCCCCATAGGTGGCAACCCATATCGCATAGCCAATTTGGGCGGACTGGCTCAAGCCAAGTCCGTCGGACTGAAATCAGGCTGTAAGATCAACCCCGCGGTATTTTCCTAGTTCATTTGCCACGGCTCAACAAAGATTATTATCAAAGCTACCCCAATCCCGTGAGTATCCCACGAATATTTTCATATTTACCCGCCTCCTAGAATGGCAACCAAAGCCTGTGAGATCTTGTGTGGAATCATTCGTTGCCCCGTATTGCAAGAAGAATCCGACGAATCTCACCCACGAAGGGCACAATCATGCGACAATCCCCACAATCCTCTAAGAAAAGGAAACTATCCCTTTTGACAATGGCAACTGCCGTAACAAGCACCGCGATCCCCACGCTAACTTAACAACTCTAGTGGTCGCCAACTATGAAGGCCGAAGGAGGCCAGACTGCCTTCAATGGCTATAAATACCTCCTCCTCCTCATGAAAGAGGAGACCTAGACGAACCACAAAAAATAAGAAATGTGAGCTCATAAGGAATGGCTTGGGAAAAATTGAGAGAGGTGACACCAGTTAATTCCCTGCTAGCAACGACGGTTATGTCCAAACATCCAGAGAAGGGATTTGATAGGGAAAGAGGGAAATAGGGCACCTTTACCTTCGTATCTCCTCAAAGGGTAACCTCAATAGAATATGAGTATCATGAACGATCAAAGCAACCTTCCGATTCAAAGGACAGGCACAACTCTACAGATCACGCCATGAAGGCGATTACCAGGAGTTTTGTCCTAGTAGCCCAGGAAGGAGGGAGATCAGTCGTCCCTCTTAGGGAGGAGTGCCCCCGTTAGGGGGATGGCCTACCCCTCACTCAATGACTCCTCCTAGGGAGGATTGCCCTCCTTCCTAGGAAGGAGTGCCCTCCTCAAGGGGGCAGACGCTGCCCTCCTGGGGATGAAAGCCTGTCCTCCCATGAGAGGGGGATCTACCTAGGGGGTCTTGCCCTCCTCCATCTCAGGGAGTAAGGGAGTTGTGACGTATCATATTTTTTATCAAGAATTTAGTAGAGTTTTAACTGTAATACGGTCATTGGTCTAATACAACTTGTACAAGATCCCTATATAGTACAATATTCTCATCCACATTTCATCACACAAGATCCAAAAGCTACAAAATTACATATGACACTAACATCATAACTCCGGTACAATATTGGCTCAGAATAAATACTACTTGGTACTCATACTAACCATAATAACCTGTAGAAGTACAAGCATTCATCAACTACAGCGGAAACTATACTACGAGTATATCATCATCATCATATGCATACATCCATATACAAATCTATCGGTATGCAAGATAAACCATCAGAAAGGAACAAAACTACACAATTAAGTCCATAGGGTTTTCTTCCACGTCTTCGAGCCTAGCCGACTCAAATCCTCTACTCTGTCTCATCAGGTATAAGGGCGTGCCCATTTGAAGAAAGAAAAATAGTAAGGGTGATTCAAATACTTAATAATGCACATATAATAAGAAACATGTATATTTTTATATTCAAAATCATAATAATGCACATAGGAAGGAATAGAGACATATGTGAGATCATAAAAAATGAATGGAAAATCATACTTTTATAATACGTTCCAATTTCTTTAAATCATTTCCTTTTCTTTTCTTAATCATCAAACCATACTGGAAAACTTATTTTGTTGAAGACTAGAGCTAGTAGGCCTTACTAATTAAAAAAGTGGTCTGTCATAGTATGAATTGTATTTGTTCCTACACAATTAAAAATTATTTCCTCCTATTCAAAACCCAGAGACAGGTTGTCTAAATACAATCTCCATAGACGGTGTCATAGCCGCACGTGGCATCAAAGTAAATAACGACCTTCCACTATAATATACTAAGGCATGCCAAAATATACTATCTGATGAATATTCCTTGATCCAAGTTCTTAGTTCTTTATTTTTTTAGAAACTTCTGATATTAAATCCATAATTTCTTCGTTCCCACTCTACTGAAGAACGGTTAATAATCCGTCACTTAATTACAGAATACAACTCATTGATTATTTTTCCATAAAGCTTATTCAGATATATATTTCTATATCCTCGTAAGTTTAAATTCTCACGTGATCTTAATTATGCACATAATTTTATTTGGAGCTTAAGAGAATTAAGAAATTCCTTTCACATTAAGCCAAATAGAATTTTAAAACTTTTAAACGATAATTCTTTCATAAACGGTTCATGACATGATTTTTGGAAAATACAAAATAAACATATCCATAATATATGTATAAATTATTATAAAATTTGGAATATGCAAGAAATTCATACCATCGTGAACCAAACGTAACTTTAGAACTTTCGGATAATAAATATCTTCACAAATGCATGTAGCATAATTTCTGAAGTATATATAAGATAATATATTTGACGTACATGCGGTTAAATATTACTATTTACATTTGATAATATTTCAGAATATATAAAATTAACATATATAAAATTTATGTGCATAAATATCAAATATACGTAATATCAGTGTTCATAAAACTAGGGTTACGAATTTCTAAAGCTAAATTATGTATAAATTATAATTAATTTGGGTAAAACCAAGGGGGCGAGGGTTAGGGTTTCTGGCGAGCAAAATCCTATATAAAACTATCAAATCGAACACCCAAATGATAAATCAACATGTTTGAGGCATGGGTAATCATATTCTATAACCAATTTATACAAAAATTTCAAAATAAATAGTAAAATCGGTCGGGGCCCGAGGATTAGGATTTCACATTAAAAAAACGGTCAAAACTAAGAAATCAGACATAAAATTAGCATATATGCATACTTAAATCATAGGTAACACAAAATATAAAGTTAATCGGGTATCAAAACGAGAATATCCAAAGAAAACATAACAAAAGTAAAAAGAAATGAGAGAAAAGAGTATGAGTACACATACCTTCCCCCGATCCATCACTTTTCTAACTGGTTCTAACACGGAATCGGATTCGAGAACCTCGATTCCTTCTACTTCTCTCTTCTCCTAGCACTCTCTCTCTTCGTGCGTGGAAAGCCAGAAATGGGCTCGAGTGAACCCTCACTACCCATTTATATCGCTGGCCGGTGCTCGAGCGTGCCTTGTGCTGCTTCCAGCACCTGCCCTAGGCGTTGGCCCACGGGTTTGGGCACCTGGCGGGCCTTCCCCCATCGACATTTTTTACGATTCCAAAACTTAATTGTTTCACATGTATTAGACCTAATTTTGATTATATTACCATAATTACTCGGACTTATGAGATTTGAAATTCGGTACCTTACAGGAATCCTAGGGAAGAGGAGTTGCCTTCCACCCAATGGCCATCCACGATTTCAGAAGCCCTACCTCTAACGCTCACTAGCCCTCCCTCCAGGGGCCTGTCTAGGAGGTCTACCCTCCACCCAAGAGGCCAGCCCTCCGTCTACAAAGCTCAATCCTCTATCTCATAAGATGCCCCTCTGTCGGACGCACCCGTAATGCGCTCCTCGGTTGGGCACATTGCCAAATGCCCCTCCGTCAGGTGCACCGTCGAGACCCCCTTTAGTCGAGTACACTTCTAAGACGCCTCTTAGCCAAGCGCACCTCCAAGCCACATCTCAACGGGTGCACATCTAAGCCACCCCTCAGTGGGCGCATCCAAATACTCAATCCGTCACAATATGCATCTACACATCTTCTCATATCCTCATAATATTTTTTTTTTATTTTCAAAAGAAGATTTTTAACTTGAACGTCGGAGGATATATGATGAAAATAATTTTTACCATCCTCTAACCTTTCATTTTTAGTTGTATTACATAATTCAATTCGAAGAGGAAGATCAAGTAAATTTCTAATTCTAAAGGTAACTCAGATCCAGGCACATATCATTGTTTAATATTGACTTATAATTTTATGATATTTTATAACCCTTTCAAATAAACAGGCTATATATACTTACAAAATATTAAAAAGGATTGTTAAATATTTTGTTTAGTTGTATTTATATTTATATTGTGATAAATATTGAGGATTATCATATATTTTAATTTTCACAGTTTATATATGTTGGGTTATAGTATCAGATGGATTTTTTATAAAGGTTTATATTATAGTAGTTTAAAATTTTGATCAAATATTTTTTCTTACAGACATTTTAGGTTTAATCAAATTCTTATTTTTCTTGGATATTTAACAAGATTTAGTTCAATCAGGTTCTTGTGACTGTCGTTAAGTTATGGTTATTATGTTATTTTTGGGTTTTGGTGTAATATATTCAACTTAATTTTGGTTATTTAAATTTTTAATTATTTATGAATAATTATTATTATTGTCAATATTATTATTACTTATGTTATGCCGGGGTTGTGACCGAGGGACTTTCTATGCCAATTGTCACACTAGGCCTAATTAGGGTCTTTGCCCCAGCAA
Source organism: Nepenthes gracilis (assembly GCA_033239525.1). NCBI lineage: Eukaryota > Viridiplantae > Streptophyta > Magnoliopsida > Caryophyllales > Nepenthaceae > Nepenthes > Nepenthes gracilis. The sequence continues at coordinate 6,699,671 of BSYO01000022.1, read as the reverse complement.
CGAAGGAACAATTCTTGCTAAAAACCATCCTCTATAGAAGGACAAAAGGAATTCAAGAGAAGAACCAAGTATAGAGGGACATAGCAACCTACTAGAAAATGGAAGGAATTCCTAACCGATGGTTGCACACCAAGTCCGAAAGAAGCCCAGCAACTGTTCAGATAGTGCTACCACCCATTCGAGGTCACAGTCACCCACTACTCGGAACGCAGAGCCATCATCACAAGACCACCTGTTAGTATTGGTTCAGGCTCTAGTCACATCCAGATAAATAAATTATAGTCATGTTTCTTCTTGCTAAGCATTTTTTTAGTAATTGACAATTATATAAATTAAAATAAAGAGTTTTATGCAAGAACATAGACCATTAAGGTCCTAAAAAATCAGTTGCAGGGGCCAATCTTATAAGCTAGAAAGAACTAAGTCAAAACCAAAACAGATCTAAATGACTCAAAGAAAAAAATCTAGTCAAATGACTCAAATAAAAAATAATGGATCAAGTTATCAACAGAAAGCTTTAATACTTGACAATACACTGAGAGTGTGAAGACTTGGTTATGAACATAGTTGATTAATGAAGTTATAATAGCTGATAAAGGAATGCGAATATTATTAAAATGACATTATTCTTAGCCCTTCTAATAAAATAAGTTGTATCTTTTAGAATTACTATGTAAGTTGTAAACGATAAGTGGCTTTTTCTCATCTAAGATTAGCCCAATGCAATCCTTACTCTAAATTTACAATCAGTTAAAAGTATCTACTTGTTGAGTGAATATTTTTTCAAACTTCTCGAAATAAATGACGTTGAATAAAAAAGATGATAGTAATCTTTATTATGCATGCCACAAATGTGAAGAAATGGTGCCAAGATAAGAATGCCCCAAAATATTATTTTTAGTGTTAAGTTTGTCCTCTAATTATCAACTAAAAGATAAAAGAGTAGACATAAATTTTTATTAAAATTTAGACATATGCATGGGTTTTCTTTGAACATTGTCGAGTCTCTTACGGTACGTTTGGTTATTGGAATGGAATAATGTGGGAATAGAATAGGATGTGAATATAGTTAAAATTATTATTCCCATGTTTGATTGTTGGAATATAAAAAGGTAAAAATTAATATTTTTTTATTTGGTTTGTAAAATAATATGAAAAATAATGTGAAAATAGAGATAATAATAATAATAATAATAATAATAAATATAATAATAATAATTATTGTAACATCCTGAAATTTTGAAATATTTTTATTGGATTAAATTGAAATTATTTATTATTTTTGGTGATTTTGGATAATTCGGATGTGAGAAAAAATTAATTTAATATTATAAAATTTTAGAAAAATATTCGGAATTGTTGGGTCGGTGCCGGAGTGTGCCCATTCTGTCGTTCGAGTGTCGAATTAAATTTTGAAATTAAAAGAAACGTAATATATAATAATAATAATAATAATAATAATAATAATAATAATAATAATAATAATAATGATAACAAAACAGGGGAGAAGGAGGCAGAATCGGGAGAACGGGTTTCGCGAAGAGAGAGAAAAGGGGGGTGGGTTAGGGTTCGTCTGCGAGAAAGAGAGGCGGATGACGCCGACACTGGCGGCGCACGGGTCGGCGGCGGCCGGCGATGGCCGTGCAAGGCGGTGGCCGGCTGGGCATCGCGGTGGAGCAGCGACGGCACCTGTGGGAGCCCAGTGAGAGGAGGAGCTCGCGAAGGAAAAGAGGGGAAAATGGAGGCCTTTGGGTTCGATTCCGAGCTCGAGCTAGTTGGGAAAGTTGTAGAGCACGTCGAGGCAAGAAACCTCATACCCTCGTTTTTCATTTTCGTGCACTTTTGCTTTATTTTCTTCGGGTATCCTTGTTCCGATACCCGATTAAATTTGTGTTTATTACTTCCTATAATCTAAGCATGAATATATGTTAATTTGGAGACCTAATTTATAGTCTAAGTTCGGTTTCGGAAGACGCAGACCCTCACCCATGCATGTGTACTGTTCATGTACAATCGGGTGTATTCCGGCCCTCGATATTTGGGGCTTTTGTATAAATTGAGACTAGAATACCAATACCCACACATTAGATAAGTTATTTTGTCGATTGGGTATCCGATTTGGTGAAATTATGTGAATTCCCGTTATGGACTAACCCCGCGCCCGGTGGTTTTGGGCTCGATTCTTGGGGCTTTTGATTTAATTAAGACTAGATTATGATTATGTATGACTTGGGTAAGTTAATTTGTTGGTTGGGTATCCGAAATTGTGGTTATTTAGGAATTTTCATTCGCGAAGCCCGTGACTCGTGCTCGGACACCGTTTGATCTTTGATTTGGGGTTTAATGTGTAAATTGACTTGGGATTATAGTTACCCATGCTTTGGGTTTGATAAATTACCTGTTAGATGTTCGAAATTTCGAGAATCAACCGATTCATGCATACGTGCATTGTTCATAATGCACTTTGTTCTTGTGCCTTTGTATCAGTATTTGCTCGTCAAGAAAACTCTCCAGATATTTTGTGTAATACTTCTTTGTTTAAATGCCGATTAAGTGATATGTGTTTGTAGAGAGAGGAAGTTGAGGCACAACAGCAAGCACGACGAGAAAGAAAGGGGAGAGACCACAGTTGTGATTCGATCCGGGAAAAATAATGGTAGAACGAGCTCAGGCAAGTGTACCTCGGACATCGTTTTTCATTTTTACCGTTTCTTTTGCTTTAAACTTGATGAAATGTTATGAAAATGATATTGATGCATATTTATAGTACATGAAGCATGTTTCTTTCAATTAATCGGTTGGATTTTATGTTTATCCATGCTTATTGCAAGATTTAGCTCCGATTTCGTGAATAACCATGAAAATAGTGTTCGATTTGTCTCGGAAAGCATGTGATGAAACCCTAGCTCGAAAATGTTGTGAAGATTGAGTAAATTATATGATTTAATATATATGCATGGCATCTATGACATTAATTTCACGAAAAATGTATATGTAAGAGACCGATTTGAGTCCGACGGTTTTGGCGAAGCCCTTTGTACGAAAATAAAAAGGTTTTGATGAGTTTTAACCGTAGCTTCTGTTATATGAAAGTTAATTGACATCGATGTGTAACTTTCAGTATAATTTGTTTTTGAAAATATGAACGAACGTATACCGATGAAATTTCCATGTGGATTTAAAGAAGTGCTGAAAGTGTATTGTGAAAGTTTGATTTCAAAAAAGGGTTTTCGATAAAGAGATGGTTTATTCAACCCGTTGTTTTAGGACCAGGGGATCGACCACAGTCCGAGAAAAGGTTCTCCGGCATGTCTTAGGACTTTTCGGTGGTAATCGAAGATAACTCTGTCCATGAAGTTATTTGCAATCCGCCCAGCCTCGAGGCGTTACGGTCAGGAGAAATTACCATTATCGGCCTACCTTCGGGTGGCATACCGTACCGATCCCGTTAGATGGGATACCCATATGATGATTACCGGCCTTAGATTGTGTGGAGGAACACAATCTATCTCGATTATTGCCCCCTTCCTAGTAGGGTATACGGCGGGGTGATGATATGATATGAAGTACCGTTCTTGTTTCTTTGATATGTTACATTTCTTGCACCGATCACCGAATAAGAAGATATGTAATACCGATTACCGAATATGAAATACCGATTACCGAATATGAAATACTGTTTATTGATATGATATGTACCATTTACCGTTTACCGTTCAGAAACCGACTAGATTTTGAAGTATTGTTTACCGTTTGCACTGTCAGTATCTATTTCTGTTTGGAAAAGCATCGAACAGTACACCGAATGCAGCGATTTCAATTCCGAGGTATAGTAATTTGTCAAGGTATGTTTTTCTATGTTTTCTTGGACTGCATTCTGATTTACCGTTCTGTTTATGCATAGTTATATGACCATTCTGCATCACAGTTTTACCACTCATATGCATGTACCTTGCTAGGCTCCGGCTCACTATTTTATTATTTTTTCCCCTCCAGATGAGACGGTAGAGCTAGTACGGGACGAGAAAGAGTGACCGAAGGGCATTTCTAGAATTTGTTTTAAGGACCTTAAGTGTTCTGAAACTATTTTGTGAGAGCAGTTGATGTAAAGACTTGCTGGACGTGTGATTTTGTATACCGATCTATTTTTGGATTATTCGTGCACATGTGGATTTTGTATAGAATGCTTGTGATGTACTTGATAGTAAAAAGGAAAAACTATGCTTCTGCAGATTAATAGCTACTTCCACTCTATACTCTTTGATGTATTGTACAGGTCCTAGATGGCATCTCGTTACCGAACTGTTATTGTGATCAATGGTTTTATAGATTTATGTCTCGGATGGCACATGTAATCCTGTGTATGCTTGTTGTAGGAAGAATGATGAATAGTTGATAATTGTGTGCTTGTTATGGTTGATCATACAGGTTGTATTTTGGGGTTTCTTCCAATTACAAGGAGACTCTGCCCCAAAATTTCTCATGGAGAGGTCTTACCTTGTAAATTGCCTGTTAATCATGTTTCTGTCTTGGCGGAAGCTTTTGAGGAAAAATAAATCCGTTCTGTCACAATTATTATTATAAATAATAATAATTATTATAAAATATAATAATAATAATAATTACAAAATATAATAATAATAGTAAAATATAATAATAATAATTATTATTACCTTTAATAATAATAATAATAGTGGGAATAGTTATTCCCATCATTCATGTGGAAATAGATATTCCTACAAATGTGAAAATAAATATTTTCCGAGAATATTTATTTTTAATTAAATTTGTAACCAAATGGAGAAATATCTAGAGGATCTGAATCAATAGAAATTGATGAATGCTTTAACAACTGATTCGACTTTGAATAGATTCGGATTCACCTGCTTCATCCACAAACAATGCATTGTTTGGATCCGACCACCAAGTTTGGACCCTGCACACTACTATAACAAATAAGAGGTCAAGTGTCGGCGGGATGTTATCCCACCGAAACACAGCTTGAGCGCTCAAATCAACATTATCAAACACCAAATTACAAGAAGGTAAATAGAAATATAAGTTGAGATAAAGAGCAAGATTGAGGTTGGTGAAAGCGTTTGCCTTTAGATGTAAAAGACGTTTCCGTGACTCGTTGAGAGTTTGGTTTCCCAGCTCAATTTTCGCGGGGAACCAGTGGGAAACTGTGTCATGAAAGCGTGGAAGCTTAAAAGAACGGATCTCGGGGAGTGGGCAAAGCCTCTGGAATCTGAAGGCTTGGAGTGGGATTATCGAAGTAAGTGATTGCTTGCCCTGGGATAAGCGTTAGTATGTCAAGGATTTTCCAGAAGTAGTGCCAGATGTGTTGTCTTTTGTTCTTTTTTGTGTTCGTGTCCCCCCAGAGTGGAGACTGGTGTGGGGTTATATAAACGGTGGGGAGGGCGACATTCCTTGGCCAAGAAGGCGCGATCTGCAATCGATGTTGGTGGCCTTCCTTAAGTAAGAAGGCTTGATTGGTGCATTCTGCTAGGATTGTTTCCTTTCTGAGCGAGTAATGGTTCTTCAGATTATTTGCCTTCGTTCTGTACTTTTGTTACCGTTAGAATTCATTGTAGGTAGGAAGAGAGAATTTGGTGCCTTTCTTATGGGAAGGGCGTCGAATTTGTTGATACCTTCTTTAGAGGAGATTGTCTTTAAGGAAGGCGTGAAATCAGGGAAAGAGATGATGTCATCGGTTTGAAACCTTCGCTAAACTCATATTAGGTTTTTATCTTTTCTGCTTGATTTATTAAGTCAATCTTCCGATGATAGAAATATTATTGCCTTAAAGAGCGCGTTGGTCATGATAGTTAGTTATTCCACACGATCAACGCTAACGCGACTTTCTAAATACGACGAACTTTTTCCATTTTTGGATCGTTTTTTCTTAATGACATTATCTTATAGATCCGCCTGCTATATGCCTATCCATTAAAAATTTTATTTTTACCTTATTTTTATATTATTTCTCTAATTAAATATGGGGTTACTCTTTTTCTTATTCGATTTTTTGCTCATATAGAGTTGAACATGTACCGGATTTTCAGAGGACCCGAAGACTGCTGACCTTGGTATCAAGCTGTCTCTGTCGTCGAGCAATCAAGCCGGGGTCGTTCATCTGTTTGTCTACAATAATGAACAAAAACTTCAGCGGTTTCACACTACAAAAATTCCCAGAATCTGGACTATCTGATTTCTGGGCGACTCTCTCTCCAGCTCCTTTCCTGTCCTCTTTCAGCTTGTATGAGTTTTTAGTCGCAATTTCAGCAATTGTTTCATCGCAGGCCAATTTTCATTTTCAGCCAAGAAACTTAAAGCCCATCAATGGCCTTTTCTTTTCAATCACAGCCGTTGTGGCTGCTGCTTCTAATACCCTGTTTCTTATTAGACCCTTCATTATCTGACCCAAGAGCTAGAGAGGCAGCTATAGTATGCTCAAACGGCACAGCTCCGTTTTCTCAGCGCCAAGCATTTGTTTCGAACTTCGTAGCTGCTTTGAATTCATTAACTCCTCTAATTTCCCTTCAAGGTTATGGATCTACTGTCAATGGCACTGGGAATCTATCGGTCTATGCATTTGGTGAGTGCATGAAGGATCTATCTTCAACAGATTGCAATCTCTGCTTTGCCGAAATCAAAACCCAGATTCAAAAATGCCTTCCTTACCAACAATTAACTCTTGGAGGGAGACTTTTCTTTGACGGATGTTATCTTAGGTATGATGATTATGCTTTTTATGCTGAAATCTTGACTCCAGACGACAAAACAGTTTGTGGGTCTGATGATTTTGGTGGAAATCAAACCATATTTAAGGATAATATTGTTCGATTGGTGAAGAATTTGAGTACTCAAGCAGTGAACAATAGTGGGTTTTTTGATGGGTCTGTAACTAAAAATAATGTGACCGTTTATGGGTTGGCTCAGTGTTGGGAATTTGTCAATAGGAGTTCCTGTTGGGCTTGTTTGGCTAATGCAGTTTCTAGGATAAGTTCATGCCAATCCAAAGTGGAAGGAAGAGCCCTAAATGCAGGCTGTTATATGATGTATTCAACCCAGAAGTTCTATAACATTTCAGTGACTACAATGGTGGCTCGTCGAGGTAAATGGATTTCCCCAAATTCTGCTGTTGTTGATTCTGTGTTTCTTTCAGGTCTGCTGATAATCATTGTGGTAGCACTATATTCAAGTCTAAAATATCAAAGATAAGCAACAGAGAAATTAGAATTTTCAATAAATGGGTACAATAATTTTGTAGAATAGTTCTTTTGATTCAATGTTAAATGCTTGAAGAGGCTTTGAGTTGAACAAGGGGTTAAGAGGCCTCTTTTAGGAAAACAAAATAATGGGTTATTTTATGATTTTACAATTTATTTTAGTTGTCTTCTGAAATTCTTATGTTCTTAGAAAGATAACTGCACGGTGATGAATAAATGTCTTTAGTTTATGAAAGTTTAGGCCTTCGAAGTGCGATATTGGGGTTATCCGAGGAGATCCTTTGTGATTCATTGTTCTCATTTAGTTGATTACTTGGTTCTTTTATCCAATTATGGTGTTAATAGAACTTCTTTAATTTCAACAGGCAAAAGTCATTTGGCAGTAATCCTCGCCACTACTTTATCTGCTTTTGCTTCCATTTTGCTCTTGTCAATAGCTATTTTCATTGGAAGAGAAAAGCTTCTTAAGGGACGAAGAGGTAAATGCAGCTAATATATTCAATTCAATTATACAATATTTGTGAAAGTAAGAGAGTAATTTCTCGATATTTGGGCAGTGAAGCCTCTTTTTGCTTATGTAACAAAGCTTACTGACCCATATTTCTGTTCTTGGATGCAGAAAAGAAGCAACTACAGGCCTTATTATCCACAGTTCGTAGTTCTGAACTCAATTTCTCGTACGAAGTTCTCGAAGAGGCAACCAGATTACTTTCATGATTCTAATAAACTGGGTGAAGGAGGATCTGGTTCGGTTTACAAAGTAATCCATCTTTTCATGTGATATCTTATAGGAAGCTTCTGAATTTCGAGTTATATATATCACTGACTGCTGCAAAGATGTATAATCAAACAGGGAAAATTGCCTGATGGCACTGTTATTGCTGTTAAGAGGCTTTTCTTCAATACAAGACAGTGGGTAGATCATTTCTTCAATGAAATCAGTTTGATCAGCAGCATCCAACATAAAAATCTGGTGAGGCTTCTTGGATGCAGCATCACTGGGCCTGAGAGCCTACTCGTTTATGAGTTTGTGCCAAATAGAAGCCTCCATGATCACCTCTTTGGTAAATATTGAGAACTCCATTTCAGTAGAATTGCTACCATATTAGCCTATCTGGCTTAGTTTTTCAAATTTCTCTGGTTTTTCATGAAGCTAAATCTGGACTTCTAAGGTAGTTTTTGACAACTACTCTGCTTCAGTGCTTCTCTTAACAAGTTTCTCATGAAGCTAAAATATGACTTTAAAGTACTTTTGGCTGCAACCCTGCTTCAGAGCTTCTCTTAACAGCTTATTCTAAAAGCATTCCTACAATAGGCTCCAACTTTACGTGAGTTTTGTTGAGAGGAAATCAACAAATTCATTGACGACAAACCACTTGAATTTGCTTGAGTCTGTGAGGAAGCAAATAAATACTATGCAAAGGACACAATAGATGTTTACTTGAAAATCCCCTTATCAATTAAGGGAAAAACTATGAGACTTAAAAGTATATAAAGATGACCAGTATTTATAGCTTCAATGTAAGAAAACTAAACCGGTAAAAATGCTCTACACTGGGTCTAGAAAACTTACAGGAGGATGGCTGAAATCAAGGCAATCCTTGTTCGAATGCTCTAACAACTCTTCCTCTTTCTCCTTTCTCTGTAATGTGCTGCTCTCCAAGAAGTGTCTAATGTCATTGATGATTTGTAGCACCTGCATTTTTCTTTTATTTTGAGTTATGAAAGGCACATGTCGCTCATCCACAAACAATCTACATTTGTCACTCTAGCGCCTCGCCATGTGCACCAGCTCCTGCTTTTCACAGCTTGAGCGCCATGTCTCATGCATCAAACACCAACACCATCTTCATAGAAATCAGGAGATTATATATTTGTATATACAATTTGTCATGAGATTCACACAGAAGTGAACATCCCAACAATTCTAACCATGAATTTTTACATTTTGTAGCAATGAAAGAGAATGTCCGGCCAATAAGTTGGGAAGAGAGGTACAAAATCATACTTGGCACAGCCGAGGGTTTAGCCTATCTTCACGAGGAATCAAGGTTGAGGATTATCCACAGGGATATCAAGTTAAGCAACGTCCTGCTTGACCATGACTTCACCCCCAAAATTGCTGATTTCGGCCTGGTTAGATTTCTTCCCCAAGACAAGAGTCACCTCAGCACTGCCATTGCTGGCACATTGTGAGTTCTTTTACCATTTCTTTTGCCTTGCCAGATGAGTTCTCAATCGTGAGCTTTGATGTAACATTAGAGGGGTCGCCATATGACATGGTGGTTATAGAGTCATGTAAGCGGTTTATTGCACAATGTTAGGAAAAACCGCATGCAAAAGATCCAAAATAGTTTGACCCTTTCCCCAAACCCTACACATTGCTAAAGTTCCGGGCACTAAATTATATTTTTATTGTATGACTGCTCAGAGTCACTTAGATGTTTCGAGTGCTGCTTATCTTGCTTCTTCCTCCCAAATCATCTCTTTGCCATAAGATCACTACTATAAATCACTATCTATAGCAAATCTTTGCGTGGCTGCCCCTTCTGTAGAGATAACCAAGTGCTTCTCTGCAGAGGTTACATGGCTCCAGAGTACGTTGTTTGTGGAGTGTTAACAGAGAAGGCCGATGTTTATGGTTTTGGGGTCCTTATGATGAAGTCATCTGTGGAAAAAAGAATAACTCGTTTTCCGAGGACTCAATGTGCCTGCTACATTTGGTAAGTCCTCATTGTCCATTGATCAAATACATTGCTACTGTAGAAATTATTCATACATACTCTAATTTTGAGAGTCTTGTTCTTGTTTTTCTTTCATCTTTCATGGTACTTTAAACGGTGTAGATTCCTTCCATTTTACGCTTCTAGTTGTCCAACCTATCATAATAGAATCATCACCGTTGGGAGGATAAGAGTTCTCCAAAAGATTCAATTCTTGGACATTATCTTATAGATTGAGCTTAAAACTTGCCTACTTTCTTGTATCAGATTTGGAGTCTTTATGTGAGGGGAAGAGCTCATGAAGCTGTTGATAGAGCCCTGGAGGGTGAATTTGGAGAGGCAGCGGCATCTCGGCTGCTTCAAATAGGGCTACTGTGTGTACAAGCAGATGCAGAGCTCCGGCCATGTATGTCAATGGCGGTAAAAATGATCTCCGACGAGGATCACAGACTTCCCGAACCAACTCAGCCTCCGTTCCTCAATTCTAGTGGTGCAGAGATCACACGAAGCATCCAACGCGAGTCTGCCAGTTCGAGGCTTCTCTCCCGGTCAAATTCCTCTAGCGATAGCATTATAGAAAGCTGGATCAACACTCAATAGATCATGCCATTAGAATTATTCCATATGACATGACATATATTTTACTTATTTGTTATAATGATTAGAGATTATAATTCTATACAGTTTTTATAACATTATTGAGGGAATTTGATGCATAGCTTAAATATACATTCCAACCTAAAACATCCCGAAGTGTACTTCTAAATTTTTCAACCCAGATCCTATACATCATAAGCCAAATTAAGGGTTTAAAGATTCAGAATTAACTCTTAACATTCAAATCAGTAATTTAATGTCCAATCTATGACACCTTAGAATGATATGAATATGAATATCTTGAGAATTATTGTTATGTTTTTGTTGAATGCAATGGAGTCGGCATCGGATTTTTGAAACCGACCCTGAGTTTCAACTGCATTCGATCTTCTGGACTTGATGTGCAAATGTTATTTAGTTGGGAGATGTAATTATTTATTCAACATAATTATGGAGAGACTTAGAACCAGTCCAATGAAATTTTATTTGCTAAATTATCCCAAAAAAAAAAAAAAGTAAGTAATTTAAAATTAGAAACAAAGGTAAATATTAGATTTCTAATTCCAATATAAACAAAACAATCTGTTTTCGTATATAGTAAAGATAATAATACAATCAAAAAAAGAATATAGTAAAGAAGAATAAAATTTAAATATTAAAATGAAAAATTAATATTTATTTATTTATTTATTTATTTAAATATTGTTAATATTTTTCTTCAAATAACTACACTAGTGTGAAATTTGAAATTTTTAGTCATAAGGTTGAGCTGACTATAAATTTGTGTTTGGAATAATTTTAATTCTTAATATATTTTATTTGCTAATTATCCGTCTTTTCATCAAAATATTTTGAATATTTTAGCAATATCACAAAGTAATATAATGCCTCGCATGATTGGATCTGAAATTTGGAATTAAAATTTAAAATTTAGATTTAATTTCAATTTTATTATTTGACGTTATGTGAAATTAAAGTTCTATTTTCATATTTTAATTCTTTGAAATTAAAAAATAGTATTGGATATTTTTTTAAAATAATTTTTTGTAATAAAATAAAAAATTATAATTTTAAAATTAAGAATAGCCTGTTAAATAATATCATAAAATCAAGTATGACAGGACTTATAATTTTAAATTTGTTTAATTTAGCTTTTAAAAATTTTATATAATAATTATTTAAAAACTTAAAAATTAATATTTAATAAAGAGTATTATCTAAAAATATTTTAAATAATATATATCGATAAAATAATATCTATATTAAAAAATAAATTTTATAAAAAATATATTATATTACATATCATATATTAAAATTTTAAAATTTATATTAGACTACTTATTTTTTATTTGATATATAATTTTTAAAAGGCAAAGATTTTGAGACCTTGCATGGCGGATTTACGGGTTTCAATAGAATTTAGGGGAGCTTTGTATCTTATAAAGATTTATTAAATTTTTAAATAAATTATTATAATTTAATTAATTTTAAAAAAATAAAAAAATTATTTATTTAAAAATCAATGATTAATATTAAAAAAATATTAATGATTAATATTAATCTAAGTTATTAGATTAAAATTTAATAATTTATACTTAGTAATATTTAAAATGTACTAAAAATAAATTTTTTAATTAATTTATTTTTATAATGTAAATATTTTAATAATCTATCATCATAAAAATTATAAAAAACATTTTCAAATTATTTTTAATAATATAGAATAATAATTATTGCATGGCTTATATCTACAGTATATTCCACGAACTGCAGTCCTGTGTTGCCAACCGATGTTACGCTCCGCGCACGATGGCATGGGCAAGACTTGGACTTGTTGTGGGGTGACATTTGATTGTTTGTTTCTTAATAATAATTAATTTTATATTTTTTAAAAAATTATTATTATTATTATTTGGATAAATAATTATAAAATATATTACTTTTGAAAAAATTATATATTTTAGTTATATGATTTAAAGCATAAATACTAATACCTGATGGGTAGTAGATATCTAAGGTCTAAGAATAAAACTCGTTTTCACAAAATGGGTCTACGTCTTTGAATACCTAAGGTCCAAGAATAAAACTCGTTTTCACAAAATGGGTCAACGTCTTTGAATGACCCAAAAAGCCCACGCGACCTAAGAGGCTAATGTGGTTGAGAATGCTTAAAAATCCAAGGACGTGTCACAAGAACGCTTAGGACGGACGAGGACACCAACTCAAGGATAACGTTCTTAAAGGCACGTGCGTTTTGCAACACGCAACCCACTTCGCCTAAATGAGAAAATGATGACAAATCCGCTTCCCTCGTATTTAGGGATTTTATTTAAGGCACCATTTCTATAGGCGTGACGTCACCAAGTCCGTGTGCACGTAATCTTCTCTCTCGAGTCCGATGGCAAAGTCCTTTGTGTTCTTTACAAAGTTGGTAGTGAGGCTTTGAAGCAACTCCGCCCAAACAGAGTTCAGCACCCCATACAGTTATGTTTTTGTTGCTCCATGCAAAGAATTTCAACTCTATATGCAAAGCATTTAGTTGGGACCTGTAATTATTTATTCAACATAAAAGGACTTAGAACCAGTCCAATGAAATTTTATTTGCTAAATTATCCCAAAAAAAAAAAAGTAAGTAATTTAAAATTAGAAACAAAGGTAAATATTAGATTTCTAATTCCAATATAAACAAAACAATCTTCTTGCATTTACGCACTAAGAGAGAGAAAAAATGAAAAAAATATTTATTTATTTATTTATTTATTTAGAAAGTTAATATTTTCTTCAGACAGAGGGGTTGTATTGTAAGAGTGACTGACCTAAAGAGTTTTCATACACTTTAGTCTTCAACCTATCAAAATATTTTGTACTCACACATAGATTGGAAGCAATTTTAATTTTTTGTGATCAAAGTTTGAAATTAAAAAAATAGTATTGGATATTTTTTTAAAATAATTTTTTTCCTATCATTAAAATTAAGAATAGGGTTTTTCATAAAACGTAAAAATCTTATTTAGCGTCATACTCTCTATTTCTTTAATATTTAATAAAGAGTATTTCTAAAAATATTTTACATAATGTTCGATAAAATGTTCTATATTAAAAATAAATTTTATAAAAATATATTAGATCTTACATATCGTATATTAAAATTTTAAAATTTATATTAGACTCTTATTTTTATTTGATATATAATTTCTCTTTGAGACCTTGCACGGCGGATTTTATGATCTTATAAAGATTTATTAAATTTTAAATAAATTATTATAATTTAATTAATTTTAAAAAAATAAAAAAATTATTTAACATTTTAAAAATATTAATGATTAATATTAATCTAAGTTATTAGATTAAAATTTAATAATTTATACTTAGTAATATTTGTAAAAATAAAATTAATTTATTTTCGATGTAAAAGTCAATTCAACATGTTCTTCCAAGAAACAGAAAGAATGGTGAACATGAGAGAACAGACCAGTACACCTGTCAAAGAAGCGGACTCATGCAATAATGGCCCTACTCTCTACGTCAGAATAGAGGATCATCATGATCCTTATGTGCGGACATTGGCATTAAAAATGGATGACATGTCCAAGGACGTCCAGAGCCTTTGTTCGAATATGGACGCGCAGTTGAAGGAAGCGCCCTCCAAGGCCTCTCAAACCGCAACGTCCCAAAAGAAGGAAAATGAGAAGAAACATCCTTCCAAGCAAGCCGTTTAGCACGAGGACCCTGGGATGCAAGTTGCCTTGAGCAGCAGAGTCCTGTGGAAGCAGTTCTCAGACCAAAGTCTCGTGATTTTTTCCTCTCATTAAGTAGAGGGCTTTCCATGTAAAAATCTTACGTATCATATTCTCTCTCTTTTCGTTTCGCGTACATACTGTTCGGTGTTGCTATCGAATCCTCATTCCTATCAGAGTTATGATCTGAAGACGTAACATTTGGCGCCGTTTGTGGGAATCTGATAAAAAGTCAGCTCAACATGTTCTTCCAAGGAGCGAAAGAATGATGAACACAAGAGGACAGACCAGTGTACCTGTTAGAGAAGCGGGCTCATGCGGCAATGGCCCTGCTCTCTACGTCAAAATAGAGGATCATCATAATCCTTATGTGCAGGTGTTGGCATTAAGAATGAACGGCATGTCCAAGGCCGTCTAGAGCCTTTGTTCGAAGATGGACACACAGCTGAAGGAGGCACCCTCCAAAGCCTCTCAAACAGTGACATCCTAGAAGAAGGAAAAAGGAAAGAAACGTCCCTCCAAGCAAGCTATTCAGCACAAGGACCTTGGGATGCAAGTTACCTCGAGCAGCAGAGCCCCATCATGCCTTCAAGGGCACTTAGGTCCTCTAATACAGGAGGAAAGCCTAAAGAGGAAAAACCCTCACCGTGTTCGTGACAGCCAGGGGCACGCCGTTTAGGATGCGGCTCCTCGCGAAGAAGTCCCTTCGAAGACTAGGAGCTATCCGGGGCAGCAAGCTGCGCAACATCCCTACGAGTTGAGGAATTATTTCAACAAAAAGAAGATGACAATTCCACCCCATGTGGAGGAAAAGTTGGAGATGATCTTCTAGCGAGTTTTCGGCGGAAACAACAGAGGAGGGGTTGCGGACCTACGTTAGTCTCTGCTTACAATGGAGATCCAAACAAGGTCACTCCCCCCGAAGTTTAAGATGCCAAACTTTGATGTGTACGATGGAAGCGCTGACCCCAGGATCATTTGGACCACTTTTATGAGCATCTGAACCTATAAGATTTGGATAAGATGGCGATGTGTCAGTGCTTTCCGTTGACGCTCAATGGGGATACGAGAAATTGGTTTTATGGGCTACCAGGGAATTCTATACGATCATTCAGCAAGCTAGCAGGTTGTTTCCTCCTGCAATTTGCCTACAGCGGGAGGATTGAGAAGCAACTCTAACACCTTACTCTTGTGAAATAAGGAGCCAGAAGAGCTTAAGAGGGTTTTTGAGCTAGTTCATCATGGAGGCCAGACAGATCCCAAAGCTGGCAGATAAGGTAAAGATGAATGCTTTCCTATTCGCTCTAGAAGGAGGATTTTTTTTCAAACACCTCATCCACAAAGAACCCCAGACCTTCGCTAAGGTCGAGGCCGTCACTCGAGCGTACATAGTAGCTGAAAAAGCTAATGACGCGAAGAGGCTTGTCTAGGTGAAGAGCTTCCCCTCGAGACCAACGGAAGGAAAAAGGAAGAATGAGGACCGTCAAGGCTTCCGAGTGCCCAAGAAGCAGTACAAGTCCAAGCAAAATGTTCATAGGGAGTACAGACCCTTAAACCTGACTCCCTTGAATGACTCGAGTGCCAACATCCTGACACAGATTAGAGATAAAAAATTTTTAAAGCGGCTCAAGGCGTTGAAGAACCCAGAAAGTGGTGACTAATCTAAATGCTATCACTACCATCGCTATGGAGGCCACGGTACCGAAAACTGCAGGACGCTGTAGAAGGAGATTGAAGAGCTCATCAAGAAAGGTCACTTCAATCATTTCCTGCAAACACCTAACAAGTTTTGGAATAAGCAGGGAATGATGAGGCAGACCCGCCAAGGAATAAGGTGGTCTCGGGAGTTGTGAACATGATATCGACTTGCCCGACCGAAAGAGGTGCTCGGGAGGATCCAACGGTAAAGAAGAAGAAACCGATGGTAGAATTTAGAGATGAGGTCAATAGTTTTTATAACGAAAATATGGCCCATGTAATATCCTTCCATTCTAACCCTTCGATTGTAACCGTACTTGTTTCGAATGGAGTTTTAGACTACCAGATAAAATGAGTATTCATTGATAATGGAAGTTCGAGAAATTTGATTTACCTTGATATCTTTTTTAAATTATAATTCAAGAAAAGTCAATTGACGACAACTGAAGGACCTCTTTACAGGCTGGACAATGAGCCAGTACTGATATAAGAAGTCATCCAGCTCAAGGTCATGCTAGGGACCTATCCGAGGATAGCAACCAAGACCCTTTCTTTCTTAGTAATAGACCTTTTGTCAGTCTATAATGCTATCCTCAAACGACCTTACCTAGCTACCTTCGGAGCCGTGACGTCAATTCCACATTTAAAGATGAAGTTTCCTATGCCATATGGGATTGGTGAAGTCCTCAAACATCAAACTGTCGAATGAATATGCTATTTGTCCCAAGTCACACAGACACCATTTCCTCAGCCCATCAACAACTTAGACTTCCACGACGAAATGACATTGTAGTAGGTCGAGTTTGGAGACGCAATCGATCGAGTCCCTTTGGATCCTAGAGATCCTGAGAAGACTGTCCAAATAGGAAGTTCACTAAAACAACCTTTCCAAGACCAACTCATCAACTTCTTTCGAAAAAATTCAGATGTCATTATCTGGATGCCAAGTGACATGTCAGGGATACCAATTAAAATAATGATCCATAAATTGGGCTTAAATCCCAATCATAAGCCCATCCGGCAAAAAAGAGGAAACTATTCAGTAGAAAAACGGGTGGCTATTTGGGGGGTAAGGAAGCTCCTAGACGCAAGATTCATAAAGGAAGTACATTATCCAAACTGGTTGTCCAATATTGTGATAGTCCAAAAGAATAACAGAAAGTAGATGATGTGCGTAAACTTCACAAATATCAATAAGGCATGCCCAAAAGACAGCTTTTTCCTGCCGAGGATCGATTCACTTATACAATTGATATCCGACCATGAGCTCCTAAGTTTCATGGATGCGTACTCAGGCTACAACAAAATAAGGATGAGTTCAGAAGATGAGGAGTACACATCATTTATGATAAATCAAGGGACATTTATGACAAATCTCAAGAATACTGGTGCGACTTATCAGAGGCTTGTGAATAAAATATTTGACGACCAGATGGAAGGAATATAGAGGTCTACGTGGATGGCATACTTGTCAAAAGTAAAATAACTGACCACCACATCCAAAATCAAAACGAGACCTTCAACATCCTAAAAGCATACCAGATGAAACTCAACCCAACTAAGTGTACATTCGGAGTGACGTTTGGAAAGTTCTTAGGTTACATTATTTTACATCAAGGGATTGAAGTAAATCGAGAAAAGATCAAGGCCATCTTTGACATGAAATCCCCTCGAACCATGAAGGAAGTCCAAAAGCTTACTGGGAGGTTAGCAACGTAGTCACAGTTCTTGGTCAAGTCGACTGAGAAGTACTTACCGTTCTTTAAGACCCTAAAAGAGATGAAGACTAACGGTTTTCAATGGATGGCCGACTGTGAAGAAGTCTTCTGAGGACTCAAGAGGTACCTCTCGAACCCCCCTCTGTTAATTTCTCCCTAAATAGGTAAGGAGTTGTACTTATATTTTACTATGTTTGACAAAGCGTTGAGCTCAACCTTGAGCAGTCAGTAGAACGATAGGCAACGGCTTGTATACTATATTAGTAAGATCTTGGCTGATGCTGAAACAAGGCATTCTCATGCAGAAAAGATAGCTCTGGTGCTCGTGGATTCCACTCGAAAATTAAGACCATACTTCCAAGCACACAAAGTAGTCATCTTCGCTGACCAACCCTTGAGAGCGATTCTACAGCATCAGGACGGTTGGTCAAGTGGGCCATTGAGTTGGGTGAGTTTGATATAAAGTTTCGTCCGAGGCCTACCTTAGAAGGTCAAGCATTGGCGGACTTTATTCTCGAAACTACAACCCCTACTTAGGACTCCTTGGACACTTGTAATGCCGGAGAATCACACAGCCCAACAATTTGGACTCTGCATGTGGATGGCTCGTCAATGAAGGATGGTTGTGGAGTTGGCGTTGTACTCAGGACGCCTAAAGGGTCAGAAATAAAGTATTCGATTGTCATCGAGTTTCCAGAGATCAATAACGCCGTGGAGTATGAGGCCCTACTTGTTGGACTTCGGTTAGCAAAAGAGTGATTGGCCAAGGACTTGATTGTTTACAATGACTTTAAGTTAGTTGTCAACCAAGTCTGAGGAAACTTCGAAGTAAACAGCCCACTACTATCCAAGTACCTTTCAAAAGTCAGAGAATTCATGTTAGCCTTTGACAAGGTAAAAATAATCCATATCCCGTGGGAAGAGAATGCAAAGGCTGACCAGCTTGTAAAAGCAGTAGCCTCGGGAGACCCAGAGCAATATGCCCAAGGAATGCGTGAGGTCTTCAACAAATCTAGTATGGAAGATTCCAAAATAGAAGTGATGCTAGCAATTGGATGACCCCTTACCTAAGGTACTTATCTAATAGGATATTGCCTGAAGGTGTAGAGGAAACCAAGAAGGTAAAGAAGACGGCAAGATGGTATACTATCATGGACGGTTGATTGTATCGTCGAGGATTCTCTACCCCCGACCTGAGGTATCTCACTCCAAAAGAGGCTAATTACGCTCTCAAAGACGTGCATCTTGAGATTTGTGGATCTCACATTGGGGGCAAGCACCTAGCATTCAAGCTAATGAGGTAAGGATATTATTGACCAACAATGAAGTATGACGTCATGGATTTCGTACGAAAATGCAAGAACTGTTAAGTCCACGACAATCTTACCCACCAGCCGTATATAGAATCCAGAGCTTTACAATCGCCTTGACCCTTCACACAATGGGGGTTGGATATACTTGGGCCGCTGCCAATAGCATCCAGACAAAGAAAATTCTTAATTGTTGGAATTGATTATTTCACGAAGTGGGTTGAGGCCTCACCATTGGCTCGCATAACTGAGCGAAACGCAACAGATTTCATCCGATAGAACATCATGTGCAGGTTTGGGATCCCATAATGCATTATGACTTCATTAAAAAGAGGTTCACCAAATATCGCACAAATCTAAGGATAAGTCTAGTGCATACGTCCTTCGCATACCCACAATGCAACGGTCAAGTGAAGGTCACGAATCGCACGATACTGCACGGACTGAAAACGAAGTTGGAGAACACTAGGGGCTCCTGGACCGACGAGCTACCATTAGTGTTATGGCCATATAGGAAAACTCCAAGGGAGCCAACCTGAGAAACTCATTTCATCATATGTTACGGGGTCGAGGCAATCATCCCAGTGAAAATCGGGCTGCCAAGCCTCCGAGTGGAAAGTTTCGATCCACTCAATAATATACAGAAACTCCGAGAGAACCTTGACCTCCTTAAGAAAATTCGAGACGCAGCAAGATTACGGACAACGGCTTATCAGTAGAGGGTCGCTCGGTATTACAATAAGAAGGCGAAGGCACACCAGTTCGAAATAGGAGATTTAGTGTTGAGAAGCATTGAGGCTACCGATAAAAATATCGATTGAGATAAGCTCTCTCCAAATTAGAAGGACCCGTTCTTGGTCTCGGCCATCCTCCGAAATGGGGCATATAAGTTACGCACCTAGGAGGGAAGGCTTGTCCCATAGACACGGAATGCCACTTACCTCAAAAAACATTATCAATAAATATATACAATACACAGGTATAATAATTACATTATCTCATGTGCTTGTATCAAATTTTGTTAATAAAATAATAGTTTTTACTTAATTATTATTTTGTATTCAACTGAGTATTTGTATACCATCTCATAAAATAACAAGATCTAGGCTATCCCTAAGTCATGTGGATAAGATTCCTTTCACTTGCTACTGAAATTCAGTCCCATACCAAGAGGCCCAAGAGGTCATATTAAAATTCGGCCAAGGCCAAGTGACCTTGGAGGTCGGATCTAAAACTTGGCAGTGCCAAACAACTCTCAAGAGGTTGAACTAAAACTTAGAGGCTTAAACAGCTGGCATGTAGAAACCCTTGAGGTAATATCTTCAACCTAAGACGGTCTAGAGGTTCGGACACTTGGCTTAAAAGGGATAAGGCCTTCAAAGAGTCTAAGTCCAGAAGAAAAACCACCTAAGACAATCTGGAGAAAGATTGTAACAAAAAAGTGAGTGTACAGTATATACAATATACATGTAAAAAAAGAAAGAAAAAACAACTCTACAGCTCAGCAAAATCTATGATCAGCCCTCAGAAGGTCCCGGTTGAAGAGAAGTTCCTTGCTGTTGACTTCCCTATGGTCCGAGAGGCTCTGCTTGCTCCGAAGATCCCAGTTGCCCATGAGTTTCGGAATAGCTTGATGGTCCAGGTTTGGAAGGGTTGGGAAACCCACCCCTTCCTGGGAGACCATACAAGTCGTCCGAGAATGTAGCGCTGTCATTCCAATGATCAAACACGACTGTGGTAAATTGTGGGTGCAGCAACCTCATCACCCAGCGGCATAAGTTGATGCCATCCCAAACTTGCCGTCCAGCATTGGTGCTATGTCCATGGCCCTCACCGAAGTCCTGAACACCTCCTCCAGTTGGAAGTTCTTGTCCCGGAAAAGCCTATACTGAACTTGCTGGATCTTCAATGTATCATCAAGGGAAGCAATCTTCCTCTTGGCCTTAGCAGGCTCAGCCTCCAAGCGTTTGTTGGCCTCTCTAGTAGCCTTGAGGGACTCCAACTCAGAGTGAGTTTGTGCGACACCACCTATGAGCTGACTAAAGTTCTTTGCCAGCTTCTGAAATTGCAAAGGAAAACAAGCTGTTAAAGCATGAGTGGAAGGAAATAAGGAGCAAAAAGTCTAAGGGACGGTAGAAAGATACCTAAGAGACGAGAGAGCCACTAGCTGAGCTCTCCTCTCTAGGGGCCTCGAACTCCAGTGGCTCAGTAGCAAGTACCATAGAAACTTCAACCCTAATCTCGGACGTAGGGGCAACTCCATCAAGATAAAGGGTTGGGGGGCTCAACTGCTACAAATTGATCTGCGGCCCCGGTCTTTGCTTCAACAGCTATTGAAGTCGCAACGACGTCCTCGACTAGAACCTCCTCATAGACCTCAGGAGGGAGCTCGATTGGACTGTAGATTTGGATTGCAAGGCATGGGAGCTCAGTGGTCTTGACAGCGGGCAACTCCGTGGCCTCAGCAGTCTTAGAATATGTCGTTGCAATCATCATCACTGCTTCATCAGCCTAAGTTGCCTCAGCCTTCCCCGCAACCTACTCCTCAATGATGTCCTCAGATGAATTATCCATCCAGTCTGAGACCTCACTAGTAAAAACGGATGAGATATCAGGCACGGGCTCATAGAGAGGAGGAGGAGGAGCAACTGGTGACTCCATGTGCAAGCCCGCAGCCTTTGAAGGCTGCTCGGTAGGCTCTGCAACCGCTAATGGCCCAATGTTCTTAGCTCCTTAGACTAGCGCCTTCTTCCTAAGTAGGCGCTCTATGACGGTCTCGTCTTCATGGGAAGGGGAAGGGTACTCAACTATCGTCATCGGATGCTCCAAGGTTTCAGTCCGATGACTCTTAGTTGTTTGCTCGAACACTTCCTCGATCCTTAGAGTCTACCATTTCTTCTTCAGCTTCTTCTTCTTGCTAGGAGCGCAACGGGCGCCAGAGTCATTGGGTTGGTTCTTCCTCTTGGCTTGCACAAGGAATTCAGACCTTAGCCACTTATTCTTTTTATTTTCATTAAAAGAACCAAGATTGGCGAGCAATAGGTCTGTGAAGTTCTTCCCCATAGCCCTCTCCTTGGTTGTCACGTCCTCGTAAAACTTGGACTCCACATTCCCCCACTGATTGGGGATGGCCCAGATTCGTCCAAGGAATGCTCAGGAAGAAAAATTTATCTTTTCATCTTTTGATGGAGTCAAGGTTTCCACTGCTCATCACCAAAAACTCAGGACATGGGGTCACAATAATCCAGTCTTGACTGTGCGAAAACCTCAATATAACTTTCACCGCCATCGAATCAAGGAGCTTCTCGTGGTAACATGCAAAGATGTAAAGTGAAACAAGGTACCTAACAGTGTTAGGCTGAAGTCTGGCCACAGAGACTTTAAGGTCCCTCATTATCCCATAGAACTCCAATGGTATGAGATATTGAAGACCACATTTAAGGTGGACTTTGTAGATAGTAACAAAGTCATCAGGAGGGCTGTAAACCCTACCATGGGCATCAGGGATCACCATGCCCATCGAGCTTGGAATCCTATATCATACTCTGATGGCTTCGAGATCAGTCAAGGTCAATGAAGAGGCGAGAGCTTTTACTCCTGGCGCCATGGAAGAGTTAGGAACAGCAGAGAAGATGAAGGAGAAGAAAGAAGGAAATCGCCAGAGAATGCAGAGAGAGTTTGAAGACTTAGAAAAATTTTGAGTGCATAAATGGAAGCAACAAAGGAAATGAGAATTTAAATGGCTGAAATTCAAAAAACGCGCCCATTAATTGCTTGGCTACACTCATCTTCCCATGGGAAGTGGGTAATGATGACGCTTCCCTTCCTAAGGCAGTGAAGTGATGCACATTTAATGTGCAAGGTTAGTGCATTTTAAATGTACCAATTGGCGGCGCAGACCAACTCCTCGGATTTGGAGAAAGAGTTCGCGGACGATGTTTTGTCAAGCTGATTCAATTGAATGTACGCGAACACTTGAAAAGTTTGTACTTGAGAAAGACAACGTTCAGTCATGGACAAGGCAACTATTGTCGGTAATGCCCAAGGACATTGATGGACTCGGATACATTTGCCAACAGCGATTAGTTGACGGAACGCACCAACATCTCGGACTCAAAGAAAATCCTCGGACGTTTGTATCGGATGAATTATCCCAAGAAGTCCTCAGGCATTTTGGTCAAACCGCTGGTCTCAGAAAAGTGTCCTCGGAGTTTTTACTCTCAGCAGCATTCTCGGATATTTGCTAGAGAGAAGAACGTGTGCCACCATCAGGCTACAGCTAGAGGATAGACGCGGAGCAAAGACACGGACGAACTTCTGAAGGAGAATTCCTTCTCGTGACGCTTGAGACATTTCTGCGAATGGTGAACATGCCAAATGTTGAGATCCTCGAACCTATTGACATGGAGGGTTAGTGATGGGTAGTGGATATCCAAAGCCTAAGAATAAAACTCGTTTTCACAAAATGGGTCCATGCCCCTAAATGGCCTAAAAAGCCCACGCGGCCCGAGAGGCTAATGTGGTTAAGAAGGCTCAAAAGGCCCAAAGGCTCGGGGACGTGTCAAAGGAAGGACGCTCAGGACAAATGAGGACGCTAGCTTAGGGATGACGTCTTTAAAGGCATGCACGTCCTGCAATACGCAATCCACGCAGAGAATGATGACCTCTAGAGCAGACGCTGTTTCCACAGGCATAACGTCACCAAGTCCGCGTGTATGCAACTTCCTAACACGACAAAGTGGATTTGCAGAGTTGGTAGTAGGGCTTTCTGCACACGCCAACCCCCACGTGGTAACTCTATGCAGAGAATTTCAACTACTATATAGGCATTCACTTTGTACCTACCAAAAAATCTAAAATTCGAAACCCTAAACTCTTGCATTTACGCACTAAGAAAGAAAAGGAGCAGAAAAACCACACTGTACTATAGAGAGAGAGTGCTTGTGTTGTAAGAGTAACTCCTAAGAGTTTTCATACACTTTAATTTTCAACCTCTTGTACTTATACTCACATATAGTGGAAGTAATTCTCAAATTAAAGTCCCGTAGTTCTTCCCTCTCATTCAACAGAGGACTTTCGACGTAAAAATCTTACGTGTCATATCTCTCTCTTTCCCTTTCGCATACATACTATTCGGTGTTACTATCGGATCCTCGTCCCTATTAGAGATAGAATTTGAGGACGCAACAATACCTTATTTATTTATTTAATGCTGCTTTTTTCATAATATAAAAATATGCTAGAATGTTTGTTTAATCTCTTTTAAATTTACTTTTTATAGAAACAAATGAATATATCAAATAAAATAAAAGATATAATTATTAATCATTTAATAATTTAATAATAATAACTAATAACTTTCTATCAAGACACTAATTTTATTTTGATGACATTGGCAGCAACAAACCATAATTGATAGGTACAACAGTATATAGGCTGACACAAATCTAATACCCAAAATGAAAAAAAGCCTAAATGACGACTCAATAGAGAATTCTCTACGCCCCTGAAACAAAAGGTGTAGCGGTTCAAAGAGACACATCCCAAATCATCTAGTATTGAAAAAGCAATAATAGACATTTAAAAAACAGTTTTGAGCGATTACCGCATCAATCTAATGATCAGAAATCATATGGTCAAACCGTTAAATAAAGATGATAGTTATATACATATTGAAGAGGCATAACGCTCACGCATTAATTTAGGGATTTGCTAACCAAACGCTACCCCTCATTATAATTACAACAACTCCCCACAGATGAGGAGATTAAAGTAGATAGATTATAAAATCACAAACTTTCCTATATGAGTACATCACTTCTAAAACTGTTCTTTTATTCGAGCACATTCTAAGTAACACCGTCCTCCAAAAATACTTAATCCCCATCCACTTGCATTCATTTTCTCACATATTTCTCTTTTGAATAGAAAGATTACTAGCTTAAATATCGAATGTATATCGGGAAACAAGTCCTGTATTCTTTTTACTTTTTATTCATTTTATTGTTGTATACAAAATTTAAATTCTGAGTAAAAAAATACCAAACTAGTTAAGGAACAGACACCGGTGTTAGACAGCTCCTTAATTTGTTCAACGATTCAAATTCACAAGATCCATTAATAATTTAATAAGAAAACAACTATCAATAGTAAAGAATACTAAATAACCTAACCAAATAAGGTCTAATTTATAGAATTTGGCAAAATAGAAGACCAAAATAGAGTTTGAGAACACATTCTTCGAGCCTTAAACCCTAGCTAGTGGAACATTTCGTTATTTGTTTTTACAATCGTGCTAAACTCTAGAATATTCAATTTTAAAAATATTTTTCATAAACTCGTGAGTATGTTATTAATTCTAATTCTGGTTTTTTTTGAAGCAGAAATCGAGCACCGGTGCACTATGACCTCTTTACCTTAAGCCAATGACCAAGCAAACTCAACTAACATAAACAAGTTGTAATTACAAAACAAAGGTAGACTACACATTATGTTTAATTCCACACTCCCGATATGTAGAAAAATGCCAGAATGCACTTTGTCCTCTATGCAGCAAAATGCTGAATTGGGTGCAACGACTGGCTTGGTGGCGGTGTGCATTTTTCCCGGTATGCACCAACATGCAGCACAACTGCCGGAATTGAGGTTTTGATGGTTTGCATACCGGAATGGATGGGCTGGTCTTCAATTGGCGGATACAGACAGAATGAATGATTGGCAAACAGATAAGGTGGGACTAGTTCTCCGGAATCGCCTTGGACGGTTGGCAGATTTGGGACGAAATGGATGTCCTGGTATAAATGGCCAATTTGATAGATTTGGATAGAATGAGTTCCTGGAATGGATGCCTGGTATTCACAGAATTTCTAGTTTGCATCTCTTTGCAGATTTGGCCGA
This sequence comes from Nepenthes gracilis, assembly GCA_033239525.1. Classification (NCBI taxonomy): domain Eukaryota; kingdom Viridiplantae; phylum Streptophyta; class Magnoliopsida; order Caryophyllales; family Nepenthaceae; genus Nepenthes; species Nepenthes gracilis. The sequence continues at coordinate 6,673,759 of BSYO01000022.1, read as the reverse complement.
TTTGACTGGTTTGCTCTAATTTTCGGAGTGGTGCTTTGTTATCAAGATTGTTAGGAATGGTGGGCTGTTAGTATGGACATTGTTATCTTCTATTTGACTGACTTGATTGATGGTTTTAGGCAGATGCAACTCTGTTTTATTCCTTTGTTTTTTTTTTACTTTTTTTTAGATTCGTGACATGATTTACGGAGCTCGGGGAATACCCAGGGTCTTTATTTTAAATCTAAGTCGACAAAATACTTAGAAATAAAATATTAATTATATATATATTTTTTTTTATTAATAAAATTTTATTACTTATTAAAAAAAAAGTTCCACGCTCCCAAAATTTAACTAGCGCGCTCTCACACACTAAAAAAAAAATTCCACACTCCCGAAATTTAACTAGCCCGCGCGCTCACACACACACACACACGTGAAAAAGTGATATTAATGAAAAAAATAACATTGGAGTCTAGAATTAACCATCCAATAATCCCAAAACTAGTTCTAATAAATGTATCATGTTGCTTGATTAGAGCTAATTTGAGCTCACTCAATTAGCTTGGTTAGCCGAAATTAATCCTTATTTGTCGGTATAAATATCTTATTTGTTACTTATAAAAATATTTTACTTAGACAAATAAATATAATTTTATTAATATTTGATAATTGTTTGAGGGGTATAAATTGAAAAGACACTTAAAATAAAGTAAGATAATTATTTACGATTATATAAAATTTAAGTTATTGAATGTTAATAACTAAATTATTATTTACAACTATAACTTGTACGTTAATATATTTTTGTTGGTCTTTTAAAATTAAAAAAATTAAATATTATATTTTTAAAATTTTAATTAAAAAAAATTGAAATTATCCTGTCAAATCGATTCGTAGCATGGCGTACAGCCGAGAGGCGCCGCACCCTATCTCGGAAGTGCAGGTCTTGAACTTTAATTTTAATTTTTTTTATTATTTAAACTTTATTTTAAAATTTTTTAATTAAAAATTTCGGGCCAAAAAACGACGCCGTATCTCGAAAGTGTGCTCGTTGCCAACTGTGCATCAAATCCAAAACGCGATCCACTCTCCCAGTAACGCTATCCGCTGCTCAAGTTCACTGTCCCATCAAATCCACTGCTCAAGCCATGTCTGCTCTATCCAGTCTCCCAGTAACGCTGCGAATCAATGGCTGGTGTTACAGGGAAAATAGTGTTGGACGCTAGGTGGAGGCTATCACGCCTTGCCGGCCATTTTACTGCAGTCAACGAGAAACCTAGCAACGGATCAACCGCTTTACGTGGCGCTTCAAGTTCGATGAAAGACAGGTACCACCGAATTCATGGTGAAGTCTCCGCCGAAACGGTAGTTTGGAGAACTGTTCGCGGTGAATCGGGCGAAGTGTTCTCTGACATTATGTACGAAAAAGCTGTTGGCGAAGCAATAGCTAAGGTCGTTTTGAAACGAACTTTGATCTGTTAGTTGTGCAGATCCGATTTTGTGATGAGGAATGCGGTTTGAATGATTTGTGCGTGCGTGCTTGCGTGTTTGTGTGTTTTTCTTTGGTAGATTACTATCAATAGACCGGAGAGAAGAAATGCTTTCAGGCCTCTTACGATTAAGGAGCTTATTTGGGCGTTCAATGATGCCAGGGATGATAGCTCGATTGGGGTCATTATTCTCACTGGGAAGGTAACTTCAAATGAGAAACTTTTCATTTTGATGACTTACTGAAAATTGACATGTAAATTTTGGAATCTGCAGTGATGTAGATTGTATAATTTATACGCCATTTTCCAATACATTCTCACAAAATGTCATCTGCGTGCGTTGTTTGGAATTCGCTAGGTGGGAAAAAAATGAACACGTTCCATCAATGCAGTGTGAACTATAGGGACAAATATAGAGGTTTGATGATTTTTTGTCTGTGAAATAATGTTTAGCACTCAATTTTTTAATTTATATTTATGAAGTTATAATTATTATGTATTGAGTTAATATGAAAAATATTGTAAAATAAAAAATTTGAGAAAAATTAAATTTTGAGGAATTAAGCTCAGTGTTCGATAGATGTCAATCTCATGCTTGTGTATGTTATAGGTAGAATGTCCATCCCTGAGGGTTGCTTACGGGATGCTTGTGTGTGGTTTGGATGGAATAGTCTGTGCCTGAGGTGCATTTGATCTAGTGTTCGTGTGTACGTGTGTCTAAGTGTGATGCCTGATGTGTGTGTCTGATGGGCATTCGTATGCCAATCTGTACGTAACAAGGTTTCTTTTGCTGATTTTTGTCATTTGTATGAGAAAAAGGGAGAGAAGAGAGAATTTAAGGTTTAATAAAGAGAATTTAAGGGAGAGGAAGAGAAGAGAAAGAAGAAGGAAATAAAATTTGGAGCTATTTTGCATCAAATTTGGTAAATTTAATGTTTAAGAAAAGTATATCTAAGTTTTTTTTTTTTTTTTTGTCTTTTATTAATTCATTCGAATTTACTTTCGATTCTTATTTAAATGTACATATATGCTATCCTTTACACCCCTTTTTAGAGTATTAGTACATGCATGTGTATTTTATCGAATATTTCGTAATTTTGTTAGGTTTATTGAACATTTGAAGATTTCGTTTGTTTTGGCCGAATACTTGGATATTGTGAAAGATTATGCCTTGATGTTGAGAGATTGCAAAGAAAATCTTGAAAACATTTGAGCATTTGACATTGTGTGCTATTTTCATGCAAGAATTTGATGATGATTATATTTTGTGATATAATTAGAATTTGTACTTTTGTCAGTAAGTGAAAAAGTTTTATATATTTGTTATAAAGTCCTTTGTTTGACAAATGAGAAATATTATGAGTTAACGGTTTATATTCGGACATGTCCTAATATTTTAGATGCATTTAAAGCGAATTTATCATTCATAGGTGAGAAAAAAAATTGCGTTTAACCCCGTCTATATGGATCTTGAATACTAGCCTATCAGTTTAAAGTTATCGGGAATATTAGTTATCCATTCTTCAAAATTGTCCTTTTAATTAGTTGGTGTACAAGTTTTCAAAGAATCGATCTTTGGTTCTTATGTTCTTACATTATTTGATCTTTATGTTTTAATGCACTTTGATTTTTATGTTTTGACATTTTTTGATCTTTTAAAATTTTCATAGGTTTTCAATATAGTTTTTTAGACTTCATATTTCTATGGACATTATATATATTTTACTTTTTTGGTATTTTCATACGATTTGGATATTTTGAATATTTGTATATATATACTAAACTATTTGTATGAAATCATGGTTTGGAACATGTTCAATAGAAAAATTGGACATTTTGAATTTTTGCATGAAATTTATGATTTTTTCTTCTTTAGCTGTTTTATTAATGTACATATATATTGTTGAGTGTTATGTTCACGTTTGCGATTATTTTCATAACACCTTCTAGATTAGTGGGCAATAGATTCTTGTAGGATTTTAATAAAAGATTGTGAAGATTTTTGTTTAGATTTTATGTGCTGTACTAGATTTATGTATTTGAGTTCCGCATTTTGCTTTTTTGGGCCGATGAGAACAATGAAGTTATGTACGATTTTCTGTTATTGTCTATTGGGTTTTTTACTTAGATACTTTTCTTTACAGAGATTTATGATTTGAGTAAGTATAATATTATTTCGAGGGTGGATGAGGATAATTTGGCCATTTTTGTGACCTTTGCATTTTATATTTTAATTATATTCCTTATAGTGTCAGTATGTAAAGTCTGACATGATTTTGATTATTGGATGGTATTTTTTTTGGATAGTTACTATATTTGAATCATTATTTTTACTTGTTCGTGTCGGGGTCGTAACAAGGAAAGGTATCAAAGGAAGTTATAAGGAAAACATCTTAAAAGATTTGAGGAACTAAATAATAGCATTTGCTGTGTGATAGTTACTGAGATGTCAAGAGATAGAGGAGCTAGTCCTAGCCTCGAGGAGGACTATTATCGATTGTATGGTCTAGCGGTAAGATGTGGAGCTTGTGGCACGTCATGGAGATAGGAATCCGAGGCATGGTATAACGGCATTTTATTATTTTACCAATGAACGAGTTCCTGAATTGTTGAGTAATTTTGATCCGATTAAAGCAGAAATATGGATCTATTGAGTGGAGAAAGTGTTTGAGGTGATAAATTGCTCGAAGGAGGTGAAAGTCAAGTACACTATCTACAGGCTTAATGGAGAGGCTGACCATTTCTGGGCCATGCAAAGGAGAATTTTGGGATTAGAGAACGAGAAGATCTTAAAAAACATGTTTTTGGAGGCCTTTCTAGGGAAACACTTTTGAACAAGTGTTCATCAATAAAAAGAGGACGAGTTTGCTTGGCTGAGGCAATGAAATCATTTGATGGCCGAGTACGATGGCAAATTTACTAAATTGGTTTGTTTTGCCCTGTATATGGTTGTGCATGAAGTTAGTAGGGCAAGGAAATTCCTTCAAGATTTACAGGACTTGGTTTCCTTGTTTCCATCAGCGATCAGTAGCGGCAGCGGAGAGGAACAGTGGCGACGGCTTGGAACGGAGAACAATGGCAACATTCCCTCCGATTTAGAACAGTGGCGGTGACCACGACTGTACAGTCTTGAACGACTCTCAAAATTTCCGCACACCTCTATTTATAACCCACGACAGCGGACGACCGATTAAATGAGGGGGAACGAAATCGCTTGCAAAACGAAATCAAACTTGGTAGACGTACAGGTGAAGAATTGAAGAGATGAATCTGGCGGAGGCATTTCGAAGATAAGAAGATAAATTGACAAGGAAGAAGAAACGGATGGAAATGAAGAAAGAGGGAAAAGAAAGAGGGATGGATGTGGAGAAAGTTCGGGAAGCCATAGCCTAGAGAGAGAGAGAGAGAGAGACAATAATATTATTAAATTTATTAATATTATATTATTATCATTATAATATCATTTATTATTATAATTTCTTTATATTAATATTAACATATTAATATATTATATCATTATATTATATTATATTAATATTATATATTATCATTTAATGTCATTTATTCTATTATTATATTACTAATATTATTATTAATTTTTTTATTATTATTTATCATTATTATTATTAGTTAATAATATTAACTAATTTTAGGTTAATAGATCGTAATTTTAGTTTACGTGTTCTCAACGTGTCGTATTCTCAATTTTTAAAAAATAGCGTGTCGGTGTCGTATTTGTGTCTCGTGTCAGTGTCTGTGCTTCCTAGATGGTATCTACTCTGATGGGTAAGTCTTTAGTAACAAATATTATGTATCCTTAAAGTGCTGTTTGGGTTAGTGAGTTTGAGTTGTCTATATAATTGATTTTATTAGAGATGTAGGAGTTTGATATTATTTTGGGTATGAATTAGTTAGCATGCTATCATGCGAGCATTGACTATTTCAATTAGAAGGTTTAGTTTTATATTCTGGATTATAAACTTTTTAAGTTTCAAGGAAATGTCATAAAGGAGTTAGTATGTTTGATTTGTACTTTGCATGCGTGTCATTTAATCCAAGATGAGTGTGAAGCTCATCTTGCTTATATGATCTCTGTTGGAAGTCATAATATGCCTATCTAGGAAAATTCGGTGATCAAAGAATTTGAAGATGTCTTGTCGAAAGAATTGCCGAGTTTGCCTCCGAATGGGGAGATTAAATTTGTCATTGACTTGGTGTTAGGATCCGCACTTATTTCGAAAGCTCCATATATAATGGCCTCATTTGAATTGTGATAATTGAAACAGCAATTACAAGAATTGATAAAAAAAGATTCATATGACAAGGTGTGTTGTTGTGAAGAGCTCTAGTACTATTTATGAGGAAAAATGATGGATTGATGAGATTGTATATTGATTATCAGGAGCTGAATAAGATCATGATTAGAAATAAGTATGCTTTGACAATAATTGATAATTTGTTCGACCAATTGTAAGGAGCTCAAGTTTTTTTCAACATTAATTTGTATTTGGGATATCATCAATTGAGTATTAAGTAAGAAGACATACCAAAGACGACATTTCAATTGAGGTATGACCATATAAATTTTTAGTGATGCATTTTGGTTTTAACTAATACATTTGTAACATTTATGTATTTGATGAATTGGGTTTTTCAACCGTATTTGGATCAATTTGTGGTTATTTTCATTAATGATATTTTGATTTACTGGAGGAGTTATGAGGACCATGAAGTCACACTTGAGAATCGGCTTACAAACTTCGCGAGATAGAGTAGTATTGATTAAATTGAAGAAGTGTAAATTTTGACTCAAGTTGGTGTCGTTTGTTGGACATATTATCTCTAAAGGAGGAGTCATGGTGGATCAGAAGAAAATTGAAATAGTTGCTAATTGGGTATAGCTAATGAATGTTACTGAGGTTCATAGTTTTCTTAATTTAACCGAATATTATAGATGCTTTATTGAAAATTTTTCAAAGATTTTGGTACCTTTGACATGTTTGACTAAGAAGAAGGTTGTGTTTTATTGGGATGATGATTGTGAGAGAAGTTTTTAAGAATTAAAGAGTTGATTGACTTATGCATAGATTTTAGCAATTCCTGGGGTAATTAGAGATTTTATAGCCTATTACAATGCTTTGAAGAAAGGATTGAGTTATATTTTGATGCAACATGATAGGGTTATCACCTATGGATCAAGGCAACTCAAGATTTGAGTAAAATTATCCTATCCATGATTTGTAATTGACTGCAATTGTTTTTGTTTTGAAAATATGGAGGTGTTGTTTGTACGGAGAGAAATTTGTGGTATACTTTGACTATAATGGTATGTTTGGTTATTGGAATGGAATAAGATGGAAATAAAATAGTTATTCCAGGAAATAGAATAGGATGAAAATAGAGTTGGGAATTATTATTTCCATGTTTGATTATTGAAATAGAATAAGATGAGAATTAGTATTCTATTATTTGGTTTGTAAAATAATATGAGGAATAAGGTAAAAATTGTAATAATAATGATTATAGTAATAATAATAATAATAATAATAGCGATAATAATAATAATAATAATAATAATAATAATAATAATCGTGATAATAATAATAATAGTGATAATAATAAAAATTACCTAATGAAAGGTGATAATTTTTATTCCTATATATGTAGGAATAAATATTCTTACGAAAATATTTATTCCCAGTTAAATTGTAACCAAACGGATAAATATTTATTCCATTGGGAATAAGGAGGGAATCAAACATAGGATAAGTTTGAAATATTTGTTTTTGTAGAAGGAATTGAACATGAGACAGCATCGTTGGATGGACTTGCTAGAGGATTATAATTGTGAAATTTAATATCAATTAGGAAATATGAATATAGTTATTGATGCTTTGAGTCAGAAGTCATTGGGCATGGTGGCTTATATATTGATTAAGGAATGAAAGATACTTGACAAAATGAAGAATTGCAATATTCATTTGCATTCCCAAGGTCGAGAACGATATTGTTATATTTTCAAGTGCAACTGGTAATTATGGAGAAGATTAAGGAGCCCAGATGGAGACCCATATTTGGTGGAAATTGTCGGAGATTTGAACTATGAATCCCGGGCGAATTTTAATATTCGAGCAGATGAAGTTTTGTTTCAAGATTATATTTGTGTACCCAATATTGGAGATTTAAAGGAAGAGATTTTGAATAAAGCCCATATAGCTAAATATATCATTCATCTAAGGATTGATAAGATGTGTTGAGATACGAAGAAGCTCTTTTAGTGGATGAATATGTAGCAGAAAATAGCGAATTTCGTGGGAAGATGTATTGTGTGTCAATAGGTCAAAGTTGAATGTTGAAAGCCTTTTGAATTTTTACAATCTTTTGTATATTTCTAGTTGAAAATGAGAACATATTATGATAGACTTTGTGTTGGGATTGCCTAGGATGGCAATGAATTACGATTCTATTTGGGTGATTGCGGATCAATTGATGAAATTAGCTCATTTTGTTCCGATGAGGACCACATTTTTAAAAGACCATTTGATACGACTTTATATCAATGAAATTATGATGTTACATGTGATTCTAGTTTCAATTATTTTGGATCAAGACCTGAGATTTCTATTTAAATTTTGGAAAACTTTGTATAGAGAATTGGGTACGAAGTTAAAATTCAATATGACTTTTTACCTATAGACAGATGGACAATCTCAATGAACAATAGAGATCTTGGAAGATATGCTTAGAGTCTCTGTTTTGGAAATAAAAGGTAATTGTGATAATTATTTTCTATTAGTTGAATTTGCATATAATAACAGCTATCAATCCAGTATTGGAGTAGCTCCTTTTGAGGCATTATTTGGAAGGAGATGTCGTTATCCGATTAATTGGAAACAAATTAGTGATTGCAAGCTTTGAGGCCCAATGTAAATTAATTTGGGATCATTTGTTGTCAGCTCAAAGCCGATAAAAGAGATACGCTGATCACAGGAGATCTAATTTGTGTTTCAAGGTGGGCAATCACGTATTCTTGAAGGTGTCTCCGAGGAAAGATATTTCGAGATTTGGGATGAAAGGAAAGCTGAGACCAAGATTTATCAGACCATTTAAAATTTTATAGCGAGTCGTAGAGGTGGCTTATAAATTAGCTTTATTTCGCAATTTGGCCGATTTTCATGATGATTTTATGTTTTTATGCTTTAGAAGTATGTTTTTGATCAATCGCATATCATAGAATATGAACCGCTGTAGATTGATGAGAATTTGACATTTGTTGAAGTTCGAATTCTAATTTTGGGAAGGCGAGATCAAGCTTTGTGTACCTAGGTAATTCTGTTAGTCAAAGTACACTAGAGAAATCATTTATTTGAGGAACAACTTAGGAAGGCTAGGATAAGATTCAAGAGAATATCTACATCTGTTTTCTAATAATGTATGTAAATTTCGATGACGAAATTTTATAAGGAGAGAGTTGTAATACCGAATTTTCTAATTATGATATCATAATCATTATGCATTGGGTTAATTTGAAAAAAAATTGTATAATTAAAATTCTAAAAAAATTGAATTTTGATTAATCAAGTTCAACACCTAATATGCGCCTATCTCATGCTTGTATGTGTTTTGCCTATTTGCATTTGAGAGGCACTCATGGGTCTCTCGTGCGCCGTTTGGGAAGAATAGCATGCATTTGATGCAGTGCTCATGCTTGCGTGTAATTTAGTATGGCCCCTGATGCATGCCTGACCAGCGCTTGTGTATTGAATTGGTTATAAAAAAGTTTCCCTTGCTAGTTCTTATCATTTGCGTGGTAAAAGGGGAGAGGAGAGAGAACAAGAAGGGAAGAAGAGGAAGAAAAAGGGAGAGAAGAACGAATGAAATTTCGAGGCCATTTCGCATCATCTGGTAAATTTATGATTTAAGGCAAATATATCTTAGCCTATTCTTTGGTTTATTGTTTAAATTCTTTGATTTTATTTCTGATTATTGTTTAAATATACGTACAATTTACTCTTTACGCCCCTTTTTCGAATGTTGTTGCATATATGTGTATTTCATCGAACATTTGAAATTTTGCTGGTCTTCCTGAACAGTTAAAATTTTCGTTTGTTTTTACCGAATACTTGGATATTTTGAAGGATTATATTTTGATATTGCAAAGAAAATTATGAAAAATATTTGAGTATTGGACTTTACATGCAATTTTCATGCAAGCATTTGATGAGGACTATATTTTGTAGTATGATTAAAGTTTATACTTTTACTAAAGAGTTGAAAAGTTTTGTACATTTGTTATAGTGTTAATCGTTTGAAAAGTGAATTGACAGTTTATATTTGGGTATATCCTAATGTATTAAGTACACTTGATAAACTCATATTATCTATGAGTGGATAAAAAAAGTGACATTTGATCCCGTTTGTGAAGTAATACGGACAATCTACCTATGGGTCTTAAATACTAGTGTATTAGTCTACGGTTACTTGGAATATAAGTAACCTATTCTTCAAAGTTGCTCTTTTCATTAGTTAGTGTGCGAGTTTTTGGTTATTGATTCTTATGTTTTTACATGATTTGATCCGTATGCTTTAACATGCTTTGGTTTTTATATTTTGGCATGTTTTGATCTTTTGAAGTTTTTGCAAATTTTCAATATGGTTTTTTGGTCTTCATATTTTTATGGACGCATTACATGCTTTGGTTTTTTGATATTTTTGTACAATTTGTATATTTTGAATATTCATAATTATTTGTATGAAATCATTGTTTGAAATGTATTTAACGAAAAAATTAGACATTTTGGATTTTTACATAAAATTTATAATTTTCTATCCTTTCATCTATTTTACTTATATACATTGATACATATATATACACACACGCACACACAAACACATACTTTGTTGAACATTAGACTTATATTTGTGAATATTTTCATAACCCCTCCTAGATTAGCGAGACATAGATTCCTACAGGATTTGAATCGAAGACTGTGAAGACTTTTGTTTAATTCATATTTGTAATATTGTGGGTGGTTTAGATTTTATGTACAGTACTGGATTTATGTGTTTGAGTTTCGCAGTTTGGATTTTTGGCCCGTTGAGCCAAATGAAGTCATGTGTAGTTTTCTATTATTATATATTGGATATTTTGATTAGATACTTTTCTTTGTAGAAATTTATAGTTTGAGCAGGTGTAATATTATTTTGAGATCGGATGATGATAGTTTGGTCGCTCCTATGATCACTACATTTCATGTTTTGAGTATATTGCTTATGGTAGTAATATATAATGTCCATTCTGATTTTGGTTATTTATGTATAAATTTGATATTTGAAGTCAATATTTTTACTTGCTTGTGTCGGAATCTGTTGGGGCAAAAGGGACGTTCGGACAGAATGATAAACAGTGAAAGGAAAGAGGAAGAAGAAGCACACGCACGTTTTACGTGAAAACCCTTAGGAACCAAGGGAAAACCACAGGAGTAGAGTCGACAGTAAATCCACTATGTGAAATAGGTTACAAACCTCCAAGATGGAGTATCCGCTACACATCTGAGAATAACAAAGAAAAACCTCATTGGAGTAAACGGGAAACCCTCCACTCTTTTACTCTTTGTTTTTCTTTTCTTTTCCTTCTCACTGGTGGTGCACTCCTCTCTTATTTTCTCACAACTCTTTTTCTCAATTTGCTGCACGTCTCACCCTCTCCAAAAAACTGGGGCAATATTTCATATATAAAAGGACACAATCCGTCCTTTCCAATAATAAGAATATGCCCTGTCCAAAAACAAACCGCTCCTACATAACCGTCTGAGATCACGTATCTCCAGAAAATCTGCTGAGCTGGCGCTGTCCTGGATTGCCTGGCGGACGTCCAACCGTTGGCCGTCCATGTTCTCCACGAGCCATCCAGTCAACTCTCTTGTTGACTGTCTTCTGCTGCTATCCGGAGAACTTAACCGTTCTCCGAAGCCATCCGGTCAACTCTCCTGTTGACCGTCTTCTGCTGCTATCCGGAGAACTTAACCGTTCTCCACAGCCATCCGGTCAACTCTCCTGTTGACCGTCTGACGGTCAACCTTCCGTTGATCGTTATTGCCTTCCAAATGTACCCCGATGACAAAATAGTTTGTTTGAATCACCCACAAGGGAGTGACCGTATTCCAACAAATCTCCCCTCACGACCTTGTGGGGGATACTTCGCCTTTACCCGGCGACCGTCATCGCCTGCCTTCCGGCAGTTTTCCCTCAACTGGGATCCCGGCGTTGGCCCCCACAAGCCTGAACGACACCTTACTCTGCCCCACTGAGCTTGGAGCAATCCCACTCCCTTTCCGTTCTTTTTCCGCGGACTTGTCATTCTCCCTTGCACTCCACCTAGGCTGTCCTCTCCTGCCACCTTGACCAATGCCCCGTTTGGTCACCTTGGCATTTCCTTTGACAGTGCAGGCCTTCATCAGATACCGGCCTGATGTCCTGCTTTCCCTTGCCATCACTGAGGCGCCTTTGGTGAGCTTTCACTGGTCGTTGCCAAACGCCGTCTTGAAACATTTCTCATCGAGCTTCCCGGTTAAAATCACATTCAACCTCAGATCTGGGGCATGGTGCACGCCTTCCAGCACGAGCTTGTTTCCGTTGCTTGTCCTTAAGCAAACATCCCCTATGCCAACAACCCTAGACGAGCCACCGTTACCTATCTTCAACACCCCGTGGCCAACGGGCGTGTAACTCTTGAAGTGGGACTTCCTCGGTGTCGCATGATGTGAGGCCCCACTGTCCATCACCCAACTCGTCTCCTGGCATGTGCGGCTCCATGCTTCCCCTGCATGGACCACCAGGAGGTCTTCACAGAAAGCAATGGTCTCCGGATCAACAGCCTAATCCCTTTTCTCCTGACAATCGCTTCTGCCCTCCTTGTCCTGTCTTCTTTGCGGGCAGTCCCTCTTTATGTGGCCTTTTTTGCCACAAAAGAAGCAACTCCTCCCTTCAAGCTTGCTCCGGCTGTTGCTCCTTTCCACTTTGCCACCTCCGCCTCGTTCCCTCGATTTTCCTCCTCCCCGACTGCTGGTCGCCACAAGAAGTTTTGACTGAGAGCCTGAGGCCTCACCGCTTTCCCTCCGCCTTGACTCGTTCATAAGTAGGGAAGCTATAACCTCGTCCAGCTTCAGCGTGTCCTTCCCGAACAGCAACGTCGTGATGATATGATCGTACGGGGCCGCCAAGGATGCCAGTAACACCAACGCTTTGTCTTCCTCCTTGATCTCCTCATCAAGGGCTGACATCTGCATCACCAGTCGGTTAAACTCGTTCAAATGCTTCTCAAAATACTTACCTTCCGACAACCGCAGGCCATAAAACTGCTTCTTTATATGAAGCCTGGTTGTCAAGGACTTGGACTTATACCGACTTTCAAGCTTTTTCCAGACCTCCGGGTCTGACAGACTGAGGACCTCCTGAAGTGTGTTGTCCGCCAAGCACAACTTAATAGTGCAGTTGGCAAGATCTCTCTTGTCCTGCCACTTGTCCTCGGTCAGGTTCTTCGCCTTCTCCATTTTCCGAAGAGCTTTTACCGTTCCTTCTCGGGTCAAAATATTCATCACCCTTTCCTGCCAAAGGATGAAATTATTTTGCCCATTGAACTACTCCACACTGAACGACCCATTCTTTGCCGACGACGCCATCGAACCGACGGTTCACGAACCAGTCTCTGATACCACTTGTTGATATCAAAAGAGACTTGGCCGTCTCTGATACCACTTGTTGGGGCAAAAGGGGCGTTCGGACAGAATGATAAACAGTGAAAGGAAAGAGGAAGAAGAAGCACACGCACGATTTACGTGGAAACCCTTATGAACCAAGGAAAAACCACGAGAGTGGAGTCGACAGCAAATCCACTATGTGAAATAGGTTACAAACCTCCAAGATGGAGTATCCGCTACACACCCAAGAATAACAAAGAAAAACCTCATCGGAGTAAACGGGAAACCCTCCACTTTTTTACTCTCTGTTTTTCTTTTCTTCTCCTTCTCACTGGTGGTGCACTCCTCTCTCATTTTCTCACAACTCCTTTTCTCAACTTGCTGCACGTCTCACCCTCTCCAAAAAAACTGGGGTAATATTTCATATATAAAAGGACACAATCCGTCCTTTCCAACAATAAGAATATGCCCTGTCCAAAAACAAACCACTCCTGCATAACCATCTGAAATCACGTATCTCCAGAAAATTTGCTGAGCTGACGTTGTCATAGATTGCCTGGCGGACGTCCAACCGTTGGCCGTCCACGTTCTCCACGAGCCATCCGGTCAACTCTCCTGTTGACCGTCTTCTGCTGCTATCTGGAGAACTTAACCGTTCTCCACAGCCATCCGGTCAACTCTCTTGTTGACCGTCTTCTGCTGCTATCCGGAGAACTTAACCGTTCTCCACAGCCATCCAGTCAACTCTTCTGTTGACCGTCTGACGGTCAACCTTCCGTTGACCGTTATTGCCTTCCAGTCGGTCAACATTCGTTGATCGGCTAATGCACTCCGACGACAAAATAGTTTGTTTGAATCACCCACAAAAGAATGACCATATTCCAACAAAATCCTCACAGAATGATACTTCAAGATCAATTGTTTTCCTATGTTTGTCATGCGCAATGAGGAGTTATATTCTTGCATTGACTCAGATCCATGCAAAATAATAGGGTGAACTTGCAAAACCAAAAACCTATGGATGTGGTTGGTAATTAACTTCCCAAAATCAGGGAATATAGAGTAGAAAATCTAGAATCCAGTCATGAGTATTTTGTGAGGCAAAGTAGTTAAGAAGGAATTCAGATTAAGATTTATTATCAATTGGGGACTGATGGTGTAATTTGATACAATTGAGGATCCTGAACGGATAATGAAAAATAAGTTAAGGGGCGTTAAAAAACATGTACCGATATGTAGTTGTGTACATTAAATATATTAATGTCACTTTGAAGTTCTGGTATTGCCTAATTCTCAATTTGATTGAGTTCCTTGTGATACTTCTGATGGCACATTACTCCTTACTAATCTTGCATACTGATATAAGTGAAATGAAAGAAAAAATTGATCCCTATTGGATTGAATATATGTCGGAAATAATTAATTTATAGGACTCACCTTAGTTGTACCCTGTAAAGCTTGGAATTAGATTTGAACTAATGAAAATACTGAATGTAACATCACGATGGAAACCTGAGATTATACACGTAGTTTTCACTCTAACTGTAATAAATCGTGCATATAGAAGTCAGATACTATACCATCTATTAGATCAGGTGTTTTGTGCAGATTTCTCACAGGATTGAAAGCGTTGCCAATATCAACAATTTTATAAGGCAGATCAGCATTGTTGTTACATAATGTTAAGAAAATCATTTGAATACACAAATCCTTGTCAGATTTTGCTCATCCACTTTTGATAACGCAGTTATTATCATTTACATATGGTCTTTAATTGCTTTTGTACCTTAGATTGTTATGTGATTCTCCAAACCTTTTTTTGTACCTCATGTAGGCGTACTACACATGCAATTTTCTATTCATATCCCTCATGTAAAATGAAAATTTCCCACATATAGTGTACTGGACCATGCACACTGGTCAAGGAATTGGTGACTACGGCTTGAGGCTGTTTTAGTACTTCTCAAAAGTTTATGTGCTCGATAAAAAGAAAAATAAATAAATAAATAAGGAACAGGAATGGTCTTTCATCTTCATTTGCTTCTTTTCATAGTCTAAAATAGCATAATTTAATCTAAGTAATAGGAATTTTTAGATTTAATAACTAGTGTAGAAGGGGAAAAACAACAAATTCATAATCTGCTGGGATCAGCAGGGTAGGTATTTGCTATGGAACCAACCTTGCCAAGATCAGTTATTGTTTCAAATCATACGCAGCGAACTAGGATAACGGAGATTTGGGGTAACCGTCTCCTATCCTGCCCTGCCCATATCTACATGCTCTTAGTTTGTTTTTACACCATGAAGACCCATGTTCTATAATCATGGATAAAAATATATATATCGGTATTGATCGCGATCATATTAATGTTGGTTATATCAGACAATGTATACATGTATCAAATATATTAGATAGGAAAAATTTTCTAAAAATTGTTAATTACAAAGTCATGTCGGCTAATATATCAACTGTTTTGACTGATATTTTGAGTATCATCCGATAAATTAACTATATCCACCAATATGAAAATATATCGTCGTATTATCGTGATAATGAGAAATATCAATATCACGGGCCGAAATGTATCGTATCGGTTGATATTTGTATTAATGTCTATAATGAAAAATCTCCACCGCATACAATTCATTGGTCACACTTGTTTGTACCCAGCTTCCCTTTTGGTCAATCTTGGTTGACTTAGTGACCAAACGTTGAGGTGAATATTATTTCGTCACATATCGTTAAGCTGCGGCTGGTTTCTTGGATTATGATGAATGCAAACGGGGTTGCATGTGTTTAGGGCTTGAGAGAACCTTATTTTGTTTTGTGAATTGTGATGCTTATCTGGTCGTGTGATCAATCTGTGGCAAGATTGATTTGTACAATTAGGCTCTAAAGCTTTAGTTTATGCTTTGTGATTGGCAATTTAAAACACACAATAAATTTAAAACACAAAATAATTCCAGAGCCATTGATTAGTCTTTTAGTTTTGCTGTTGTGCTATATTTCATTCATGGATAGAGAAATAGGCAATTGAGGAACCATGTCTTCATGACACCTTCTTTTGCAGGGAACCAAAGCATTTTGCAGTGGCGGTGATCAGGCATTGAGAAGAAAGGATGGTTATGCTGATTTTGAAAATTTCGGCCGCCTTAACGTTTTAGATTTGCAGGTGCTCATTAATTGCGGAGGGAGGAGGAGGGGTCTAATTATTCTTACATCTACACTTCACATCTTACCTTTTTTGTTCTTCTCTCCACAGGTGCAAATTCGTCGGCTTCCGAAACCTGTTATAGCAATGGTACATAATATCTCATTTTTATGTATAATTTACAACATCATTATAATAACTTTTGGTGAATTTAAAAAATAATTAAGTAATAAAAATTCAAGGAAAATTGAATTTGAGGATTAGGCCCAATGCTTGATAGTTGTTTGTCTCTAGGCTCATGCATATTTGAGACAAAAGTGGTGTTCTTGATATGTACCTATGGGACGTTCATGTGTGTTTTGAGTAGAATGTTAACATTTGAGTTGCACTAGATATGGTGCTCGCACAGTTGAGGAAGTATGGAGGGTGCATAATACATGATGGTGCTCGTGTGTTAATTGGATTATAAAAGTGCACCTATGCACATTGTTGGCCATTTTCATGACGATAAGGGAGAGAAGAGAGTGAAAGAGGAATGGAAGAGAAGAAGAAGAGAGAGAAAGAGAATAAAGAAGATTTTTTAGCATTTGGGAGTTAGATCTGATTAATTAGAAGATTAAGGTAAGTATTTCTATAACACTCGGTTCCCACTTAGTTATTGATATTATCATTGCATTTTGGGTCTATTGGAACTAATTGTGCAATAAAAATTTGAAGGGAGATTTGAGAAAGGTATCAGACTTTGAGCCTGAAGTACGCTTGACGTGCACTTATGCACATTTTGGGTAGATTAGGTATACTCGAGGAGCACCTCTGGAGTGCTCGAGCGTGTTTCGGGTAGTGTAGGGTGCCTGTTGTGTGCCTCTATGGCGCTTGTGTATAAAATTAGCAGATAGCTCGCGCCTAAGCTGGTGTTTGTGTTCGATTGGGGTTTGATGTGATGCCTGATGCATGTCTAAACAACGCTTGTACACCAATTTACTTACGTAAGGGCGTCTGACAATGTTTTTGAGCATTTTCGTAGGAAAAGAAGAGAAACGAGAGAGGAAGAGAAGTGAATGAAGAGAAAGGAAGAGAATGGTGATTTTGTAGCATATGTTAGTCAGATTTGTCAGATTTAAGGTTAAAGGCAAGCATATCTAAGCCCTATCTTTGGTTTATTTCATTTTCTTTTTGGTTTTGTTTACGTTTGGTAGTTTTATTGTATAGATATATGTCATTTTTGCTTGTCCCACTTTGAATATATTTGCATGCATATAGTTTTATTGGATATTTTGAGGTTTTGTTTTGATTTTTCCTAATATTTGAGGATTTGGCTTGTTTTATACAAACGGATAAATATCTTGAAATATTATGTTTATGTAGAAAGTATTTGCAAAGGATTAAGTTATGAAAATTTGCATTTGGGTTTTGCACGTAGCATTTCATCGATGTGCTTTGGGTTGGACTCTATTTTGTATTTACTTCGATATTTGTACTTTTTGTGATGGACCATATTCTAACCGAAAACCGGTAGGATTTCGCCTACAAAATGGCCGTCAAACTAAACATAAACCTGTATAAATATATACATATCACAACAACAAACACACAGGATCCAAAAGTCATAATATATTCGTGGCTCCAATGTCGTATATCCGGACATAACGTTGGCACATAGAGATACCACTAGATACCTGAATACAAACCACAAAAACCTGCAGAAGTATATAAAATTATCCATACACAGTGAACTAAACTCATTGAAAAATCATCAATAAAACTAAAACACAGCCACATATCCATCCAGCATATACATAAGCCCTCTATACATATGCACAAAACCATAAAAATCATCCTCCAAGCCCAGCTTAACCCACGAATTCTACTCCTTATCGGGTATAAGTTCGTACTCATTTGAATGCAAGAAAACAGTAAAGAGTGAGCCAAATGCTCAGTAAGGTACAAATATAACAAAGACAATAAGCAATATACTCAAAATAGAGCAAGTGAATGGAATAGGAGCATAATACGTGATGCATAAACATGAGGCATGATTAAATGTACTTTTGGAATACATTTAACTTTTATATCTTGTTTTTGATTTCCTTTGGATACATAGATATTGCATTCAAATTACTGATTTTTTTTTGCCTACAGAATCATACAGAAGCAGATACATCTAACTTTGTCTTTTATTGGTGAAATCTTATGATCTTTGTCACATCAGGGTTTAGAGTGACCTGTCTTTCTTATGCATTTAATTCGTAGATGCGATAAAATACAAATTCTTGGATATATTTATCTGTTGGATATCATATTATTGTTCATGACTCTTTTGTTTGTTTTTGGATTTGTTATCACTTATTAGGCATTTGGCTCACTCTTACTATTTTTCTTTCTTCCAGAGTAGCAGGTGTAGATAATGATGACTCTAGAGTTGGATAAAAGGTTGTGGTAAGAGAGATTGAGACCCAATGGGAGAGAGTGTTGATTTTATGCTCTAGAAATATATTTTGATATTTTGCTTTATTTTGTTGGGATTTTTGGAATTATGTATTTTTCTCAGATTTATTGTTGGTGTGAGGATATTTTAAATTATTATATTTATATTTTTATCAGTTGTGGATGTGCTATATATATATTGATTTGAGACTTACATTTCCTTATGTGATCAGATTTTGGTATTAATTGTGGAATTTGGGTTAGGATCGTCATAGAAACTGTAGACTTTGGTCCATCGACTTTTTAGAATAGTAGCAATCCTTGATCAGATGGCCATATTGACCACATTTAAAATAGGCTCCCATCGATTTATGATAGGACTTCCCTGGATGTACTTTTCTGTAATAGGAACAAGTGGTTGCTACTGTCTGAGGACTCGGTACTATCTGAATTTTAGCACTATCTTTTTTCTTATTTGCTAGCTTAGCTTTCTTAGTGGGTCCTTTCGCTCCCGAATTAGAATTTGCCCCCGATTCTCATCGATTTGCTGCTCTTTTCTTAAAATATTCCTCATCCCTAAGCTCCTTCTCAAATATCAGCGCCTGATCTAATACCTCCTCGTAGGTCCGTAACTTTAATGTCGATAATTGCCTTTTAATTTCGGACCTCAAACCCTGATAAAACCTCCTTGCCTTTCTCACTTCCTCATCCACCATATAAGATGCATAACGTGACAACTCAATAAATTTTGCGTCGTACTCCGCACTGTACGATACCCTTGCCTTAGCCGAATATTTGTCCATAAAAGCCTCTTCAAACATGACCCAAGAAATTTTGTCCTTGGGCACTCCTAGAGCTTTCTTCTTCATTACCCACCAATGGTCGGCTTCACCTTCTAGTCGATGAGAAGTGAATAAAACTCTCTTCTTCGGGATATCGAATGACTAAAAACACCTTTTTGAGCCTCCGAATCCAACTTTATGCTTTTAGTTGATCCGGCTCTCCAAAAAACTCAGGTATATGTTCATTTGTAAAACAATCTTAGGCTGTCATCCCGGGATTTTTAGGGGCTAGGGCAGGAGCAGGAACAGGAACCGGAGCTAAGTTCCGCTGCCCCATATTTTCGATAATGTCAGCCATCCTACCCAACAAATTCAGGTATTTCGCTTCTCTATCACACGGTTGGCCGCCTCTACGCGTCAACCTCCGTCTAGGTGGTATGGTCAGCTACTGATATCTTTTCTAAAACAAGAACGATGTGGGTTAGCTCACATGTCAGACACTAATTAAGACATTACAATCTACGCAATCAAACATAACTAATAGGCCTAACCTAGTTCTAATCTAAGTTAATAAAATCAAGATAACTAGAACTATCCGATCTAACTTAATTATCGTATGTCTACGTCTACTTATTCAGCCTAGCCTATCCTAAGCTTTTGCATAAAATTCAGATTAAGCCTAGGACATATCCTTTTTTGATACTAGCTGTGACGGACCATATTCTAATAAAAAATTGGCAAGGTTTTGCCTGCAAAATGGCTGTCAAACTAAATATAAACCTTTACAAATATATAAATATTACAACAACAAACACACAAGATTCGTAAGCCACAATATATTAGTGGCTCCAACGTCGTGTCTCCGGACACAATGTTGGCACCGAGAAATGCCACTAGGTACCCAAATACAAACTATAAAAACTTGCGGAAGCATATAAAATCATTCATACATAACGGAAATCAAACTCATCGAAAAATCATCAATAAAATCAAAACACATCCACATATCCATCTAGCATATACATAAACCCTCCATGCATATGCACAAAACCACAAAAATCATCCTCCAAACCCAACTTAATCCACGAACTTTACTCCTTATTGGGTATAAGCTCGTACTCATCTGAAAATAAAAAAATAGCTAGGAGTGAGCCGAATGCTCAATATGGCACAAATATAACAAAGACAATAAGCAATATACTTAAAATAGAGCAAGGAAATGGAATAGGAGCATAATACGTTATGTATAAACATGAAGAATGATTAAATGTACTTTCGGAATACATTTAACTTCCATATCTTGTTTCTGATTTCCTTTGGATACAAATATTGCATTCAAATTACTGATTCCTTTTTGCCTACAAAATCATATAGAAGCAGATACAGATGACAATACTGGTAATGGCAGAACAGATAACTGATTCAGATAGCAGATATCAGCACTGACGAAACAGATAACGGATTCAGATGGCAATACCGATACCAACGGAACAAATAACGAATTCAGATGGTAATACCGATACTGACGAAACAGATAATGAATTCAGATAACTGATAACGAATATCGGATAACAAATTATAGAGTTCTAATTTCTTTTCTTATCTTAAAGGAATTTCTACATTTAGTTCTTATCATTTAATTCTCACTCTCTGGAAAATGATTCATAATTCTTAACAAATAATGGAGTCCCCTTATACTTTTCATATTTTCATATTTCTTGGATACAGATATAGATAATCATATTCATGGGTATACTGATACCTATTTTCTTATTCTTGTGAGTATAAGTCTTCACATGACCTTAAATACATGCATAAATCGATATAAAGTTTTGAGAATTTAGGAAATTCTTACCACAATAAACCAAATATAACTTTAGAGCTTTCGGACAACAAATCCGTTCATAAATAGTTCGCAACATAATTTTCAGAACACATGAAATATCATATACAAGATACATGTAAATAAACATCAAATAATCACGTCCACAAATTAGGGTTTCAATTTTCTAAAGCCAAATCATGCAAAAATTTTAAAATAAACAGGTAAAAAGAAGGGGTGTGGGTTAGGGTTTCCATGTACGAAATACTGCGTAAAATCACCAAATTGGACACCAAATTAACAAATAAAGATCCTCAAGATATGGGTATCATAAAATACATACTTGGATAGATATCGGGACAAAAATACCCGAGAGGAACGGAACAAAAAGTGCAACAAGAGAAAGAAAAGCATATAGTTGCACTTACCTCGACCCGATCTACAACTTTTTCAACTAGCTCCAAGCTGGAAACGAACTTGAGAGCCTTGATCTCCTCCTCTCTCTCTTCTCCACGCTCTCTCTGATCTGAGCAAAATGATGGAAGAAAGAAACCACGCGCGCTTAAATAGCCAAATTGGTACTCGAGCGTGCATCGGGCACTCCTTCCCTGAAATCGGCGCTCCAGCGTGTGTCAGGCACTTTGGGCATCCCTCCCCTCGAATCGGCGCTCAAAAGGGGGCTCAAGCGTGCGTCAAGTGCCTGCAACAAGCCAGCTTCGCGCACACGCCGTCCGGGACCCGTTTCGACCATTCTAATCCAATTTTTTACATTCTTTGATCCTAATTTTGATTATATTAGTTTAATAAATTATGATTATCATTATTTAAAATTCGAATCTTATTTATGGATTAACATTTCAAGATTTACAACACTGGTTCTCGATTTTGCCAATTCCTGGTCTTTGGGCTTTTCAATTCGATTTCTCCTATATCCTTTGACATCGATTCATTTATATTAACTTAGTTACTCATATTTATTGTGTTTTAGAAATTAGCACTTTACACTTTTTCACAGGGTAGATGTGAGGTACGAGTTTTGAATTTCAAATTTTAATTATAGTTAATTAAGTTGAGATAAATAAAGTTGAAGTTAAATGTAGAAAATTTGGTCAAAGTCAGTTTTAGACCGAGTCACATCAAATTGAAGGATGCTTGACTGGCGTCTGGCGCGTGCACACATGTGTCTTGGGCAAAGAGGTCACGTTTAACGGATGTCTGACCAGAGCTTGAGTGAGTTTTTTGGATTAGCTTACACTTGCTGTACGTCCGAGAGACATTGAGCTTTTGACTCACTCTTACTTTTATTTTTCGTTAACCCCCTTCAAATTAGTGAGTTCGAGTACTTACAGGTGAGGATTTTGAAGGAGCTGATTAGAAGAACAATTAGTTTAGAATCGTAAAAGACTTTGATATTGTATTTAGTTTCTGATCAGTAGCTCCCGATGTTTACATTATTTTGGACAATGGTTTTTCTGAAAAAGATAATATGATGACACAGATGTGGTAACTCTGATTATGGCTTAGACGTAACTCCTTATGCATATATTGACATCTTGATGCGGTTTGTTTTCCAACCACATGCCGATGTGACATTTCGAGTAATGTAGTTAGATTATTTATTATATTTATTTCATTTGAGTTGGCTATAATATTGACGTGAACTTTACGTCCATTGTTATTTTGGGGTTTTTACCTAATAACATAAGTAATTAGTATAAGATGAAATAATTTCGTTAATTAATGTCGGGATAAGGTTTTGGGAGGTGACAGTAAAAAGTTTTACATCTGTACTTCTCTGACGTAGAAACCTTGGACTTTTTTGTCAAAAAGGAAAAGTTTTGGACGTTTATTATATAGTCCCCAAGTTTGGTATTTTATTGAGAACTATTGTAAGGAATTAAATAGAATTAATATATTTGGATGTCCTATATATTTGGAAAGACTTGAGAACTGCACTTATCATGTACAAGTGATAAAAAAAAGTAGTGTTTGACCCCGTTTATAAGGAGGAATATATAGACAGTTTGCCTATGAGTCCAAATAGTAGTAATTCAGTCTAAGGTTATCGAAAATATATGTAATCTTTCTTCAAAGTCAATCTTTAAGTCTTTGGTTCTCTAATTTTAGCACATTTTGAATTTTTGATATTTTTACTCGTATCTGACTTAATACTCGAGACATTTAACCATAAAATTTGCAAGTTTTGACTACCATTTGAATTTGTAATATCGGGCCTTGGATGGTATCATATATTCGGGTTATTTGATATTTTGCATTTGGATTATAAATTTTGTGTACGAAATCATATTTGGATATTTATTGATTTATTGCATTGTCATGTTTGGTCTTTTAGTTTATATGGAAATTTTGTACATATTTTATTTATTTTGTTCATTTGCTCTGATTTATAGACGTATTGTTTTGTTATATGTATATATACACTAATACTTGTTGAGCACTCGGCCTATGATTTTATTATTTCTAACCCTTTCCAAATTAGAGGGTTATAGATAATTTATAGGAGGTTCAGACGAGGATATTGATAGAGATTTTATTTATATTTTATGATTATTAGAATTGTAATTGGGTCATATTTATATTTTGATGTATTTTTGTATCAAGAGAATTATGTATAGATTGATTTCTGTATATTGCATGGTTTATGGAGGCACAATTGGATTATTTTGATTTTGGGATTGTCATTTTTCCTTATGGATTGTATAGCAGGTTGTGTCATGTGTTTGTTGTTTGGACAGATAATTTTGAGAAATCATGTGATGGTTGATGTGATTATTATTATTGGTGGTATTATTTTGTTAGGTCTAACCCAGATTTGGTTTTCGTATTTTGGTATATTTTTGGTTCAGAATTCATTTCATATCAAAACAACCAATGTTATGATTTTATCTGACTTTACATATTTGATCCTTTGCAATCAATTGATAATTGGGCATTTGGTATTTGGGCATTTAGAATGATTTTGTATTTTGGACTATTTAACATTCGTATATGGATGACGAACTTTGTATATGGAATTGGATTTAGACATTTGACATTTGAATATTCAATCCTTGAACGTTTGATATATATGTATCATTCGATATATTGGATTTTGTATGTGTTTTACCATTTGAGCTTTAGGCTCATGATTTGTCATATTTCTAACTCTATCAAATATTTGGATGGAGAATACTCCAAGATTTAGTTATGTATATTTTGTATTCGGATGTATATTTGATTTATTTTGGGATTATTGTATATTTGATTGTTACAGTTGTATAATTTTGGGATTATCATTTAGTTTGTTTTTTTTGGGGCTATATAATTTGGATATAGTTAGATATTCTCCTTATATATAGATTTTGATCTTATCAGATTGTTATATATACTTTAGAGATCGGATAGAGTTAGTTCAGTTAGATATTATATTCGCTGAGATTTATAGTTCTCTTATGCTGTATTTGGTCTTTAGGTTTTGTATGTCCGATCCACATTTGGATATTATATTTAGGCTTTGTTATTTAGGAAAAAATAAAAAAAATTATTCTGATTTTTTATTATTAATTATTTTCTACTCTTGGACCGGTAACATGATATGGTATGCTCAAGTGTACTTTCCATCATGCGTTTTCATGTGTTGATAAGCTATTCTCAAAGTCATTTTATACTAAATTAGGTTGCTGGTTATGCCGTTGGTGGAGGACACGTATTGCATATGGTGTGTGATTTAACAATTGCTGCTGACAATGCCATTTTTGGTCAGACTGGCCCTAAGGTGCTTGCTTATTGATCTCTCCTGTTGCTACTTGCTATGATGCCACACTTAAATCTTTAGGCATGAGATCTGACTTCAGCACTGAGCAAACTGATATCCATCAAGCGATATGTGGTCTCCTTGTCATTTTCTTAAAGGGGAGCATTATCATAATATTAGAATTATTGTCTATGTGATTTGGTAGTCATGGATTCTGCTGGATACTTTTTCAAAATAAAAAGAATGAATATTTGAGTCGATGTAGTTGTTTAAATAGGTGGGATTTTTTGAACGGTGTGTTTCTTCAAAAGTATTAGGATAGACATTAATGTTCAATAATAACGCGAAAAGGCGGATATGTCCTTTCATCTTATTATTTATAAAAGTCATATTGGTGGTTAGTTTTTAGATTGGAATGAAAAGGAAAGAATATAAGAAAAGATGTGAGAAAAAGATATTCATAAATATCATATCATTCTTTATAATTATTTAGTGCAAAAAATAATTAATAAGAGAGATAATTTTGTTTTCATCGGAGGTTCCAAGCCCGATTTCGTTACTGCAAAACACAATTAAACAGTGCTTCTTTATATCCTCAAGACAATTTGCACGAACTTATTTGTACTTGTAACACGGCTTGAAGCCTAACATTCAAAGCATCTAGATGATTTCAAAGGCCCTGATTTTTCCCATCAAATTTGAGCCACACTTATATCAAAATTGGTCCAAACCTTCCATGGACATTGGACATATCATAATTGTGGCTTGGCACGAGGAAAAAGCGGAAGCGATAATGTTTTCTCTACATAATGCCTGCTGAAGTGGTGACCTTAATATTTGTGCTCTGGTGCAAGATGGTAGGTAGGCAGCTTCGACGCTGGCTATGGAAGTTCCATTATGTCCCGTCTGGTGAGCCCTAACTGCAATGGTGACTATGTTTTTTCCAAGGTAGTCTGAAATTGTTGAGCATTTTTTATTGTTGATTCTGGTCGAGCAGATCGGACCTAAGAAGGCACGTGAAATGTGGTTCCTGGCCAGGTTTTACAATGCTGTTGAAGCAGAAAAAATGGGGCTCATCAACACTGTTGTGCCGGTGAGTTCATCCATGATTAATCTGAATTTCTCTATGAGAATTCTCTGTATCCATGCTGTTAATATTGTTGATCAAGCGTTCGGAGATATGTAACTAGCGCTCTGTTTTTGCCTTTCTTTCGTTTCATGAGCATGGATTTTGCTCTTTCCTGCATTTTTTTTACACCATTTCGTGGTGGCTGTGATTAGCTGATTGCATGAAGAATATATGACGTGCAGCTAGAAAATTTAGAAAAAGAAACCGTTCAATGGTGTCGTGAAATTCTGAGAAACAGCCCAACTGCCATTCGAGTGCTTAAAGCAGCTATTAATGCAGTCGACGATGGCCATGCAGGACTCCAGGTACTTTCTTTTTTAGTCTTATCATACTGAATCAACCTACAATGGCTCCGCTGCTGGTTCCCTGTAAAAGATGATATTCATCATGATAGAAAATGAAGCAAAAAATGAGCGAACTTTTAGAAATCTTAATATATTAGAGTTGTAATAATTTCTTTTTATTTTTCATTGATAATCAAACAAATAAAAAAATTTTATTTTTCAAAATTATTTTTTTTATTTAATTT
This sequence comes from Nepenthes gracilis, assembly GCA_033239525.1. NCBI lineage: Eukaryota > Viridiplantae > Streptophyta > Magnoliopsida > Caryophyllales > Nepenthaceae > Nepenthes > Nepenthes gracilis. The sequence goes on along the minus strand of BSYO01000022.1, from coordinate 6,646,996 downwards.
TTTATCTACACCTAAATAAAAAAAGAAAATATTTTTTCATTTTCTTACATTTCTATTTTTTCATTAGTGGTTTCTTTTCTTCAAAATTTTCAACAATCAAACAACCCTTTAAAAAAAAGGTCTAAAAGCACAGGTAAGAAAAAACTTTCTTTTAAGACTATATTAGCCCTTTATAAATGCAAATGTGCTTATATGAATTGTCCGTACAATGCAATTAACCAAGTTAAATATCAGAATCTTTAATAAAAGAACAGAAATCAGATTGGAATCCCCCTATCAAGCCAACCCAAAGGTTAGCCAAGAGAGCCACTTCCAAAAGCCCAAGCTTTCACACCCAACAGTGCATAAAATGTTCGAACACCAAAATATCATTGATTACAATAATTGCATCAGTGCCCTCTACTGTGGTTAGCATAATACAAGAAGGGATTGCTTGGGAGTTAGGTTCCCAGTGTTTCGGCCAGTCGATGTCATGTCTCAGGAAGGCCAGCCTGTTGGGGTGCGACTACTCCCGCCCTCTTGAGGTTGATCCTTTGAGATCCGGTGCTTGGAAGGTCCATCTATTGGGGCTTGGATCGCTTGGCCTCAAGAGGACCTTGGCTAATTGACATTCTTCTCCCCTTGGTGCAACCCGAATACTTCTCTTGAGTCTTCTCTTGGGTGTGGGGTCCTAAGAATACCTAAGAATAATATGTTATTTGAAGTTGAATTCAGGAGTTTCCCAATCTTCATGCTCTTAAACTATAACCACATATGCGTCTTTTCCTCTCTTATTATAGGAACTCGGAGGAAATGCCACCCTTATATTTTATGGAACCGAAGAAGGTAACGAAGGAAAAATGGCATACATCGAGCAACGTCGCCCAGACTACTCCCAGTTTCCTCGCCGGCCTTAGTTTTTAGTTAATTTTTTCATGTAGTTCTTATTCCAACATTGGCCTGTTCTCTATTATTCAGTGTGCACATGCCTAACCCCTAATATATATTAGCTTTCTCTTGTTGAAATAATATAATTCTTAACAAATTATATCTAGGTATCAAATAGCTTATAAATGAGTTATTAGCCGTAAAGGTATAAGAACTTACATAATATAGATTCCTTGATAAGTGAAATGCCAAGTCAGCAAAGTAAACCATTCTATCAATCTTAATATGTAATTAAAGGTGTGTTGTGTTGTTAAAAAAATTTAAAATAGGATTAGAAGATGTACTTCAACTTGCATTTGTTTTCTTCTTCTTTAGGTCATATATCTTTCTAATGCAAAACTTTTCATTAAAAATTGGGTTTAGGGAGATCCTACGTTACTCAATGATACTTGGTTGGGCAAAGAAACCCTTTTTAGTGCATTATTTTACACTTTAATCTTTGTGTCCCTCTCCATTTTTCACTTTTTATTATATCATTTTTTTGCAAGTACCAATCCCTAAGCCAAGTAACTTTAGTAGATGAGTATGAACCTTTGTGTAGAATTTTTCTTTTCGTTCGAAGGCAAAAATAATATTACCAATATAATTTTTCATCTCATTTATTAATCTTATCATATCTTGTAATACATAATCATAATGGTTTATTATTGTCTTCTTCGTTATAAAGTGAAAGTGAACTAGTGCCAATTTCAAAAAATAGTATATTAATAATCTATTAAAATAAAAAACAATTAATATAATATTATTTTAAACAACTAAAAAAATTTATCGTATGTTAATAAATTATTGACAAATAATACATTATGTTACAATACATTGTTATAGTATAACAAATAATATGTTGCCACAAAATACTATAGTTATTAACTTATTATATAACATTACAGTAAAAATGGCAAAACAATCTATAATATACAGACATACATTGAAAAGAAGGTTTTGAAAGTCAGAACAAGGAATTTGAAATCTGACATATTCTATAGTTCGAAAATGAAAAGAAAAATTTCAGTACAATATGAATGGTTCAAAAAACAATAACATACATTGTTATCTCCTTCGTTTGCTTCACCTTTGTATCCGACTTGTCTTTCTATTCAGTTGGTTGTGTCGAGTGATTGGGAAATCAGATTCGAAGGACAAAGATGAAGGAGATTTCTCCCTTGTGAGTCATGACTGTGAGGAATTCAGGAGTGGGGAATGGCAATTGGATTCAAAATTTAGAATTTGAACCCTCAACTATAGCTCTGCTCGACAGAACAGAAGTGGAGTAACATGAAACTCTCTCGGGTTAGGATGATCCAACTTTAACCAAGAAAAGAGTAAGAATTTTACTTTTTAAAATTTATTAAAAAAATCTACAAATTTTAAAATTTATTCAAAGGCCCATAATTTTTAAAAAAATTATAAAATTATTCAATATATTTAAAACGAACCTAAAACGTATCCATAATGTGTTCAAAACTTATCAGGCTAAAAAATAAACAATTAATATAATATTATTTTAAACAACTAAAAAAATTTATCGTATGTTAATAAATTATTGACAAATAATACATTATGTTACAATACATTGTTACAGTATAACAAATAATATGTTGCCACAAAATACTATAGTTATTAACTTATTATATAACATTACAGTAAAAATGGCAAAACAATCTATAATATACAGACATACATTGAAAAGAAGGTTTTGAAAGTCAGAACAAGGAATTTGAAATCTGACATATTCTATGGTTCAAAAATGAAAAGAAAAAATTTCAGTACAATATGAATGGTTCAAAAAACAATAACATACATTTTTATCTCCTTCGTTTGCTTCACCTTTGTATCCGACCTGTCTTTCTATTCAGTTGGTTGTGTCGAGTGATTGAGAAATCAGATTCGAAGGACAAAGATGAAGGAGATTTCTCCCTTGTGAGTCATGACTGTGAGGAATTCAGGAGTGGGGAATGGCAATTGGATTCAAAATTTAGAATTTGAACCCTCAACTATAGCTCTGCTCGACAGAACAGAAGTGGAGTGACATGAAACTCTCTCGGGTTAGGATGATCCAACTTTAACCAAGAAAAGAGTAAGAGTTTTACTTTTTAAAATTTATTAAAAAAATCTACAAATTTTAAAATTTATTCAGAGGCCTATAAATTTTTTTAAAAAAAATTATAAAATTATTCAATATATTTAAAACGTATCCATAATGTGTTCAAAACTTATCAGGCTAAAAAAATAAATTAATTAACATGCGTCATAGCGTGTTCAACATGTGTTCTAGCATGTTTAGGGCATATCAATGTCCGGTATGCTAGACACCGACACTTTAAATCTAAGAAAGTGTTTGTAATTCTCATCGTTGCTGAAGATACGAAATACAAAAGGGTGACATGACAAAATGTATATTCAAAATGTAGGGAAATAGGACTGAGTTATGGTAGCAATGGTAGTGCTTCGGTCAGGTAAAATGCATCATGTAATTATTTTATTTTCAGCTATGCAATAATAATAATTTTTCAAGATTTTTAATGGCCATAATATTTACATGCATTATTTTATTTCTAAATGTAAGTTTATAGATTTTATTTAATATTTTTATATTTCAGACCGTATTTCATCCCAGGTGGGTATGGGGAATTTATAAATTTCAAATTATAATAGATATTTTTGAGACATTATTTAGTAAAATTATGAAAAAAAAAACCAAGCCAGAAAAAAAAAAAAAAACAACGTCGTCCCATTGGTGATGGACTTAAAAGGCTGTCAATCTAAATTTATCAATTTAAAAATAATTAATTAAACGATCAAAATTACTTCTTTTTAAATAAAATAACTCAAATTTTTTAAAAAAATAAATAAATAGAGAGATTACTTTTTATGAGAGAGACATGCCCCGGGAAAGTTGGACTGACCCGATTTGATTTGGGCCATTCTAATCGGGCAAGGCCCATTTCCAGGCCTGCAGTCCAGACAGCAATGTGAATAATCTAGAGGCTCCTCAATTTATCCCTATATTGGCGCTGCCTGCCTTAATTTCCTGGAGTCAGAACTGTTGACGGCTGCGTTTCCAATCCCGCAAATTTACAGATCTCGTCGGTTTGCCGGTTCCTCTCCCTCTCTCTCTCTCTCCCTCTCTCTCTTAATTGCTTTCGTTTTATTTGACAGTTTATGTTCGGGGTGGTTCTTGTTTTTTTGCAATTTATTGAAGATTGAGAAAAAATTATAAGTTGTAGGTTTTGCCGGAACTGTTGATCACGATTATTACTTATGTTTTGTATGTAAAAATTTGAACTTGAGGTGCCATCGTTGATATTTCGTCTTCATGTTTCTTTTTCGGTTAATATTATCTTTCCTATATTTGGTTCGTCAAAGTCTGCTGCTCCGTGTCCCGGTTTTTTTTTCTGGTTCGCAATTATTGAAGAGAAGTAAATTTATGACCGTTTTCGAATTGTCGGTCAAAATTTTGTAATGGGTCTTGTGAGTCTCTGTTAACTTCACTGTTAATCTATCCCTATGCATCTATTTGGCCATGAAAAATGTCCGATTTATTGTAATTATGTTGTTGGCTGGCCTATATGAAACTTTAAATGTGAAAACAACTTTTGTGGGTTTTTCATTGTTATGCAAAAGGGACGGGTATTAAGGAATCAAAAAAAGGGGGAATGGGTATTTTTGTAGTGGTTTAGGAGACATCATTTTAATTGTGGTGTCTTATCCATGGTAGCTGAAAGAGGGATGGGTAGGCACCAATTGTAGCTGAAAGATGTCCCTAAACATGTCTCCCTGTATCTTTTTTTTTTTTTAAATAGCTTTAACTTTAAGAACTTCCTCTCTGCCTGTATCCTGCCTGCTGAAGTTTGTTGACTTGAGGTTTTGTTCATGATGGTTTGAAGTTGTACCAAGAATGGCAGAATCCAAGCCGGTTATGAGGAAGCCAGAATTTATTAAAGTAGACCAGCTACGACCCGGTACTAGTGGCCACACACTCACCGTAAAGTCATTGATTCAAAGAAGATTGTGCAAAGAAGTCGCACTGATGGACCTCAAGGCCGTCAGAGTCGAATGGCTGAATGTTTGGTGGGCGACGAAACAGGAATGATTGTCTTCACTGCTCGAAATGATCAGGGTATGATCTTTATTACACAATATACTTATGCCTAGCAACTTGTACCATTATATGATTATCTTGAGAGTGTTCTTGTCCTGTGCTGTTTATACTTCTGTGCTGTTTTTTATGTGTGTTCATTGTCATGAGAATGATAAATGTTGGATATTTTTATAGCGATTAAGGTCAACCTGCAGCGTTTAACTCTAGTAATTTTGGCAACATTTATTGTTTGCTTAGCAGTGCCTTCTTATAATGAGCCACATCACCTTTTTAAATTTAATTATTCATGTACACATTGCCCATGCTGATAGTATAGCAATTTTCTCTCCCCCAAAGGGTTTTTAATTTTTATCATGTTGGGATTGTAAGATGTTCCTTGAGGCAGTATGGAATGCTGTCTGAGTGTTCTGTAATGGATTTTTATGACAAATATCTTCCTTATCACTGCTGTCATCTGGTACAATGAATCAGAATAGCCCAACCCATTAGGAACGGGGAATATGCAAGTTGTATGCTTGTGCAAGGGCCAGAAATCAAATTTGTGATCATAGCTCTGGCCATGCAGTCTCAAGTCTCTATTGATGAGAGTTGAACTATTGTAAATTTTGCATTCTTTGAATATAGACAGCAATTCAATTTTGTTGATGCCTCTTGATAAGTATTTTCTGGCACATTTGTTTGATGCAGTTTTTTCTTAAATACTTACAATTATTGTGTAATCCAAGCTTAGTGAACTGTATTTGACCTTGCCATTAATACATGGCCAAGCTTGAAGACTACCCGAGCTTGGTTCCATAACATAAAAGTTAAAAGCTTCAACTTTACTCAAATTCAGAGCTTTTTGCATTGCTTGCTTGAGCTTATCGTGTTCCATTATTCTGTAAGCTCATGAATGAAATGATTGTGGCAATGTGCATGAGTCTATGAAGTATGTTGGGTTTAGAGTTGGTTGGGGTGAACCTAGTCTATTGGCCTAGGCAAGTGTATCCGGCTCTTGATTCTTGAACAGTCTGATGATACTTTGTCATGCTTATCATCAACAAGGAGAACTAGACTGAGGAAACAACGTCTAGACCTACGGACATATAAAGGGGGTGAATATGTTTTTTTTGTGGAAGTGCAAATTTAAAATCGCAACAAATACACATAAAAAAATTACAAATTTAAATGCTCAAACATAAATTATCAACATCTACAAATGACATAAAGTATAGAAATATAGAGAACACAAGATTTTGTGACAATGAGAAACTCTTGAATAACTCGTTCATAGAGAAATTTGTCTGAGCCTTAAGTTGTCAATTGAAAATCAATTATACAAGAAGAGTTAATTTATAGACTAATGAATATACGTGCTAGACCCTATAACCGAATAACCTAGGACACGTGATTATCTTAGTCCCTTGTTAGATCTGCAAGCCCGCAGCTACCAAGACATATTCTGGTTCAACAGAATGAATATCCGGTTAACTAAACTCTTCTGGTACACACTCCAAATATTTTTATGAGTCACACACCATTGCCGGAAACGGTAAATTTGTATTAAATAGAAACTAGTAACTACTCCTAACATGGAGTATTAAAAAAAAAAAACCTCATATCAGCATACTCATTGTGGATCCTGCAATGAAATAAATGCTTGTGGAGCAGGATCCTTGGGGCTGTGTAAGGCTTGCAACCAGTTAAATGGTTGACCAAATTCCCTCGGGGCAGTTGTGGCTGTTTGTGGATGATTATTCAAAATTGTTATGATGTTTTCTGAGTCTTCTCTTGTCGTGGCTAATGCAATTGAATGATATTTTATTGATTTATATTGATGGAGAACAGCATGAGCTTATATAGGAATTTCACTAATCTCTTTAGTATAGTGTTGTTAAAGGCACAAGGCATATCAATGTGCGAAGAGCCCAGGGGCCTATGTCGAGGCCCGATGGAAATAAGTCGTCAATTTATGAAACATGTAAATAATATGTTCTTATAATAAGTTTCGTGGTTAAAGTAATAATAGAATAAAAACATGAACAAATATTTTTGACAATAATTATAAACTCATAGTTTAACTAACAATATAAAAATAGCTAAATATTAAGTACAGTTTACAAAAAAATGCATAAGAACGATAAAATTTATTATCAATTTGAAATATTATTTTAAGGTACTCATGGTAAAGACTAATATTTATTATCATAATTAAATAAAAATTATTCTTCCTATTTCTTAGTTTGTAGGTTTGAATGACTTCTTTGATTTTATGTCTCTATAAATTAAAACTTTTATCATTTACAAACTCCAATGGAGTACCCTTTAGGTACTTGTCGTTTAAGGTTTATACTATATCTCAATTTAATGGGATGAATAGCCTCATTTTATCCAACAATTTAAACTATAGAATCTCTTGTCAAAGAATCATCCTTAAATGCAAATTTATTATTTTTGTCATGCTCTCCATTTATTCTTATAATCATTGCTCATTACTTTCATCAATACCAATTTTATAAACACTAAAGTAGTATTAAAATAACAATTGAATATAATAATTAATTTAAAAATAAACAATCAAAAAATTTTAATTAAATATCTGTACGACACGCCCTTGAGCCTAAAAAAAAGGGTGCATGATTTATTGCTCAGCCGCTCAACTCTTGGAATGAGCCCACCTTGCTATGTTGAGTCATTAGGCTTGGAACCACGAGGCTGGACATGCCTTTAACAACATTGCTACATGTCTTTGCATATGTAAACTTATTCTGCAATCAAGTTTGAAAATATCCTACATTTCTTCTCATCCTCTAGACCTAAAAAAATGTGGAATGATGTAATAAAATAATATAAAATTATTTGTACCAGAGGATATTGTAATAAGTCTGAGTGAAATAATGAAAACAGATTTATGTAGCGCTGACCTCACTTAATTAGATGTAAAGTTTTGTTGTTTATTGTTGTATTATATCCTAGATTCCTTCTTATATTTTAATTTTGTTCTTTGCCAGATCTCAAAAGGGTGATTTTCATTTATATAATATGTGACCGAACAAGTATAACGTGTGTTATGTGATCACACAGAACACTCTTAAATTGCACCAATGGAATGAAACATAGTTGGATATATGTCGGTGTTTGGCCACCTCAATACTGATACTTTTGAGTAATGTAACAAAATCACAATATGTCATTATTTTGACGATACATATGCCAATGTTCTCTCCACTTTTTCTTGTTCTACTTTCCAAAAAAATCAGATGCTTTCGATATTAATACGTATTGTCCTATACGGCCAATATTGATATTTTTATCTACGGTGGCCTCTCATTTCCCATGCTGGAGTTCCTCTAGCATATCGAGGGTAACGAAGCAATTTTTTTCTGTTTGAAAATTTTCCTTCCTGGTTCAGACCCTTCTAATGACGTGGTGTGCTCACTTTTTCAGTGGATCTGATGAAAGCGGGAACCACTGTGATTCTGCGAAATGCAAAAATTGATATGTTCAAGGGATCGATGAGGCTTGTTGTTGATAAGTGGGGCCGCATTGAGGTCACTGAACCAGCTGTTTTCACTGTTAAGGAGGACAACAACTTATCTCTTATCGAGTATGAACTCGTTAGTGTTGTTGAAGGGTGACTGGAAATGCTTCTATCTTTTCTTTTCTCTACCTCTGGAATAGAAAAAAAAATGAGAACAAAGCCAACGAAGGGAGTTGTGTAGTTGACTGCTGGGGACATTACACTTGCAAAATTCGTGCTCGGGAAAGTCTTTCCTTTCTTGGGAAAGAAATCTTGGGAACTCACACGCGAATCGATACTAATACATTTGCAGCATCTGAAGCAGCTATTTTGGATTCTGATCTAGTTGCTACTGGATACTGACTGCTGGCTGCCGGTAATTACTTTTTGTTTTGTTAGACTCTTCACCGGTATTTTTGACATGATCTTCCTTCATAATGTTATAATGTGTATAATGGTATTGATATGATTTATATTTCTTGGGCTTCCATTAATCTTACTCTCATATTCTAGCTTCTTGTGATGGAACCTGTTATGGCCCTCCCACAATTATGAGCTCTTTCTGACTTTCAAGTAGTTGAGATTATTTTACATAAAATGAAGGGCGTAGATTGAGATATCTCATTGAAACGGACATGGAAGTTAGCTAGGCATGCCTTGTCTGGATCCAAATCCTGACTGATTTTTCTGGCACATGCAACTACTCATTTGTTGGTATTAGTCGTTATTATATTGATATCAGATAATATGTATTTGTATTAAATATATTAGAAGGAAACAAATTTTTAAGAATCATTAGTTGATAGAAAAATTTTAACTGATAGAAAATTATTAAAAATATTAGTCGATATATTGCTATATATTTTTAATACAGCAATTTATCAAGATAGTGGTTCAGGTAATGGGCTTTGACACTAATAAATATGAGCCAATGTTTCATGAATGTACTCAGCACTTCTCTCTCCTTTTGCCCAAATCCCCAATTCTTCTTTCTGCGTCAGCCGCACCGCCCACCGGTCACCGACAGCACTAAAACCGGCGGCCACCTTCTCAGGTATTTTCTTAATCTTAATCATAAATTTAACACCCGCATCGTCAAGCTCCATCGATCCAAATCTCTGACTTTTCCTCATTCTAAAAAAACAAAAAATCAAATCAAATCACTTCACTTTTCTGTTTTCACACAACTGAGAGGTTTCTCAATGTTAAAAAATGATGCCTCGAGAGATAAAAAATCAGCACCTCTGTGCGGCGTCTTCTGTTTTTTAAAAATCTAACCGAGGAAGAAGAGATGGCTTTGTGTGTGTTGGGGTTTAGCCCCTTGGATACACACTATCCGGCATAGCAAAATAATACCGCTTGGTTACTTATTAACCATCAAACTGATGAGTATAAGGAGTATAATAATACATAATAATTTTTAATGTAGAAAAATTATTTTAAACCAAAAGAAAACTCAGGGGACAATTTTTAAAAATTCTTACTATGTAAAATCAGTTATATAAACCCTAAAAATAGAATACAAACAACTTACTTGAGGCAAAGTAAGAGACGAGAGAGTAAAATATGACTGGTAAAGTGTTCTTCGCGGCTTAGAAAACAACATGTACAGGTCAATGGTGATTGGAAGTTTTGATCCTTTTTTTTCATCCTATTCTTTTTCCCTTTCTCTTTTCTCTTCTCTTTTCTCTCACTGGCGACGCTCTCTACTCCTTGATTTTATAAGTGTTAGGAGAAAGTCAGGGTTTCTTTACTATCGCTCTTCTTTTATAAGCCCTAAAGTGCATTTCCCTCGCTTTTGTTTCGGGCTTGTACTCCAGTTGCTCTTTGGCATCAACGCTTGGTGGCCCTTTGGACTCGGCTACTGGTTGCCCCTTAGTCTCGACATCGCTTGGTCACCCCTCAGACTCGGTTTCACTTAATTGCCCTTCGGACTTAGCTCTCAATTGCCCCTCAGTTGGCACCACCGGGTTGCTTTTCAAACTCGGTACCTAGTCGCTCCTTTGGCCTTGGCATCTGGTCCGTCCTTCGGCCTTTACATCTGGTCGCCACTCGATGTTTGAGCACGAAAGCCCTCAGCCACTCATTGCATGCGTGAGTACTCCGACTCTCGCACAAATCTTATGCGATCTTCTAATAACCATCCGTTTGTTACAACACCCATAAGGAGGTGATCGAAACCGAACAAACTCTCCTCACGACCTTGTCGAGGACCCTTCGCTTTCACCAGTGATGGTCATCACCTGCTCTTTGGCAACTTTCCCTGAAATGAGATCTCGGCATCAATCTCCGTAAGTTTGAATGATATCTTCTTCTACTCCACCGAACCTTGATTATTCCTACTCCCCTTCGGCTTCTCCTTAGCAATAAAATCAATTCTCATTGCACTCTTCCTAGACCTTCTTTTTTCGCCATCTGAACCAATGCCCCTGATGGTCATCTTAACTTTATCCTTGATAATTGAAGCCTTCATCAAGTACTGGCTTGATTACTTTCTTTCCCTTGCCACAACCGAGGCTCCTCTGGTGAGCTTTCACTAGCCATTTCCAAATGTCATACTGATGCCTTCATCATCAACCTTTACGGTTGAAATTACATTCAATTGCAAATCTAGGGTATGCCACACATCCTTCAACACGATTTTTGTTCCGTTGTTTGTCCACAAGCTGACATCCGTGGCGCCAATAATCATTGATGAACTATCATTACTCATCTTCAATATCTTATAGTCCCCGGGTATATAATTGGTGAAGTGGGACTTCCTCGATATTGCACGGTGTGAGGAAGTATTATCCATCACCCAATTCGTCTCTTGGTTCAAAAAATTTTATGTCTCTCCTGCGTAGACAACCAGAGGAATTTGCAGAGAGCGACAGAGGTCCGATCATTATCTTCATGATCCCTTCTCTCTTTACGCTCATCTCCGCCCTCCTTCTACTTCCTCTTCGGACAATCCCATTTCATGGGACTCTTCTTACCACAATGGAAGCAATTTATGTTGAGAAGCTTGGATCAGCCATTACTCCAATCCAATTTGCCGCCTCAATCCCTCAATCTCCCTATCCTCGACTGCTAGTCGATACTAGGAGCGTCAGCTCCTCTGACACCTCAAAACTTCTCCGCTACCTTAACTCATTCATAGGCAATGAAGCGATGACTTTATTCAAATTGAGCATATTCTTTCCAAACAATAGTGTTGTGACAAAATGATTATATGAGGCTAGTAAAAAAGCCAAGAATACCAACACCTTGTCTTCCTCATTGGTCTTTTCTTCAAGTGCCGATAGTTGCATCAAAATCCAATTAAACTCATCCAAGTGCTTTTTGAAACATCCCCCTTTCGACGAACGCAAGATGAAGAACTTCTTCCTTACATGCAAACTTAGATCGCCCTTAAACTTCATTTCAGACCTCCGCTGAATCCGACAAGCCAATCATCTCCTGAAAGACATCCGTGAGGTACGATTTAATCGTACAATCAATAAGATCCCTCATATCGTGCCACTACTCCTTCATGGTCTCCGGCTTATCCTTCTTACTCTGAAGTGATTTTATTATTTTTTCAGATCAAAATATTTCTCACCATTTCTTGTCCAAGATAAAATTATTTTGTCCATTAAACAGCTCCATATATAATGGCAAGCTCCTCAATGTTGATGCTATCAAATCAAAGTTTTTCAATCTCACTCCGATATCACCTATTGGAGTTTGGACTCTAGGATACATACCACTTGGCACAGTGGAACAATACCTAAAACCCCTCGGTCATTCATTAACCACCAAACTAGTGAGCACAATGAATATAATAATGCACAACGATTTTTAATATGGAAAACTCTTTTTAACCAAAGGAAAAAACTACGGGACAATTTTTAAAAAATTTACAATATAAAATTGATTACATAAACTCTTGAAATAGAGTACAAGCAACCTACTCAAGACAGAGTATGAGACGTGGGAGTAAAATACGACCGGCAAAATATTCTTCGCAACTCAGAGAACAGCACACACATGTCGACGGTGATTGGAAGCTTCGATCCTTTCTCTTCACCCTATTTTGTCTCCTTTTCTCTCTTTTCATCTCTTTTCTTTCACTGGTGGCACTCTCCACTTCATGATTTTACAAGTGTTTGGAAAAAGTTAATTTTTCCTCACTATCGCTCTTCTTTTAGAAGCCCTAAAGGGCATTTTTCATGCTTTTGTTTCAAACTCGTCTTCCCATTGCCCTTTGGCATCAACGCCTGGTTGCCCCTCAGTCTCTGCACCGGCCGGCCCCTCGGACTCAATTTTGCCGGTCGCCCTTCGAACTCGACTCCTGGTTGCCCTTTAGTCTTGGCACTGTTTGATCGCTCTTTAGACTCGATACTCGGTTGCTCCCTCACCTTGGAATCCAGTCCGCCCTTCGCCCTCTGCATCCGGTTGCTTCTCGGTGCTTGAGCGTGAAAGCCCTCAGCCACTCACCGCGTGCGCGAGTACTCCGACCTTCGCAAAAACCATGTGTGACTTTCTGATGATCATCTAATTGTTGTAACACCTATAAAAGAATAACCAAAACCCAATAGTGTGGATATTTGTGGTGGAATTAAAAATAAAAATAAAAAGGGCCCTCTTCTATTTTCCATTTTATCAGTGCTTCAATCTCCTTCCTCCATTACGTGGAAAATAATCTTAGTCGTTAGATCAGTATGGTGTGGGTATTTATGTCTCTAGCAAAAAATCTAAAAAATAATATTATTTATTAAAAAAAAAAAAGTGAAAATTTGTGCAATAAATTTGTAGGGTAAGCAACCTTATAAACGAAAGTGGGTGTGGTGATGTTACATTCTTAAGGAAGCCTGTGCCTTGGCATAATAATTAGTAAATCTTACATTCTTTAGTAACATAAATAAATAAAATGTGTCCAATATTATTAATTTCATAGCCGGTTGAATATTATATGATGTGTTTTTTGGCATCCAACGGTATGATTTTCATCTTCAACTTACACAAAGCCATTGCAAACTGTCACCATTCTGTTGTTATCACGGCAAAAAATCTGTTTATTGAGATGAATAGTTCTAAGTGTTTCATATACTTTGAATTCAATTATATCCATTAAATATATTAATTGCTTGCTTGATTTAACCAACCAGTTGAGATAATCTTTTAATTCATTTAACTATTTGGCATGATTAACCGTTTGATTTTGTCGGGACTAATACTAGTGAGGCCCAGAGAAAGCGCAAGGCTCAGTCCAGGAAGCAACAGTCTTAGTGGCTAGCTCAGCTGAATATTCAAAAAGGCCTACATGGCAGTCCAGTGCTCGTAGCTAATTAGCGCCACTTGCAACTAATGTTACTGTAGGCGGCAAGTGCAGTGCAGAGAAGACAAGTCAATGAGGAGGAGGTCAATACTGCCAGTCGCGGCCTGCAGCTCTCCATCCAATCTTAGCGCAAGAGGTAGACCAAGCATGGTCTGCGATGATATGACGGCCTCCCCGCCACCACAAGGTGAGAATTGATACGCCGGCGACCACCATTGGGTAACTGCTGACGAATCCCTGCAAGAGGGATCTCACACCCAAAGCTCCAAGCCAAGGAACCTATAAATTTCCTTTTCTTTCACAGGAGAAGGGATCTCTAATTCCCGATTCTTAAGAATACAACTTGGCATTAGGCACTGAGACACGCACTCTTGGGGTCAAAGCTCTTGAACATGCCTCCAAGCCAATCTTGCGAGCTTCCTTCAGGTTACGAGAGTAACCCACCCTCTACGATGCATACAGGGAGTCAGGTGTCCCACTAACGCTCATCAAATCCCTCACTCTTGCATCCATACACTCCCACTGCATACACAACATATTTCCGTATACTTCTAAGCGTGCGCCCCTTTTTGTTCATTGTGGGAAATTGCTGACTTGAGCGTTGGAGTATTTTTGGTGGGAGAAATCCTGCCGGACCTCTAACCTCTCATTTGTGATTTGTGTTGTGTAGGTTCCAGGTTCATAGTGATAGAGACCGGACCCACTCGAAATTCAATCCGGATTAGGAATCCGAAGACTCCCTAATTCGTACGACAACTCGAGACCCGGAACGTAACATTGGCACCGTCTATAAGAACACAACAAAAAGTCTAGCGCCTCCCTTCAACACTCAACTCCTTCTACCCAAATGGTCAACACCAAAGCGCAAGCCAGTGCTCTAACAAAAGATGCAGCCACTCACAGCTACAATCTCTCGGTGGGTAGCCGTGTCAACGAGCGGCCGCAACAAGACATCCGTTAGCTAGCTGCTGAGATGGGAGACATGTGCCTGATGATTCAGGCTCTCTGCGACTGAAGAGGCATGCAGTGGATGGGGATAGCCCCTCAAGCATCTCAGGCGTCATCCTCCCAATGAGGAAGGCGTCACACCAGAGCCCCCAGGGGCAGATCAGATCGGCCTGACGATGCCGAGGCCTAGGCGGCCTCTGGCACCATGGCCCGAATAGATGGTTGGAAGACACCCTAGCTGGGACAATTAGGAGGAGATCCTAGAGTGACACAACCCCCGAAACTCCCGCAAAGAGAGGAGGAAGACAGCCGCAAGCTCGTGCAGCGCGCGACCTCCCCGAGTGGGAAGCTGTTGTGACCACCACGCCCAGCAGGATCCACAGAGTCACATAGAGCTCCGTGACGTCATTTACGTACGGAGGAGCAGATCCGACCTACCGATGGAGGAGAAAGTAAAGGTGATCTGGGATCACCTATTAAAGGTGACTTGCAAAGGTCACCCTTCGCAATGGACATCCGGACCCAACCGCTCCCCCATAAGTTCAAGATGCCGACGCTGGAGGAATATGTCCGGAACAAGGATCCATAGATCACCTCAACTGCTTCCACACTCATCTGTCCCTCTCCAGGGAGCGAGCGAGGCAGTGATGTGCCAATGCTTCCCCATCACTCTTAAAGGGGATGCGCTGCTTTGGTTTCACGGCCTCCAATCAAACTCTATCTGCTCTTTCGAAGAGCTCACTGACTGCTTCTTGAGCTAATTCTCCTCCAACCAGAGGGAGGAGCAAGGGAGAGAGCGAGGCAGTGATGTACCAGTGCTTCCCCATCACTCTTAAAGGGGATGCGCTGCTCTGGTTCCACGGTCTCCAATCAAACTCTATCCGCTCTTTTGACGAGCTCACTGACTGCTTCTTGAGCTAATTCTCCTCCAGCCGGAGAGAGGAGAAGCAGATTTGGCACTTGGTCCGCCTCCGCTAGAGGTTTGATGAAAGCCTGAAGTGGTTCCTTAGCGCGCCGAATCCCCCAGCTCTCTGAGGAGCTAAAACTCAACATTTTTATTGCCACAGCTGGCAGCGAGGGACTTCTTTAAGCACTTGTCACACCAGCACCCTCACCCTTCCGGGAAGTTGAGGCCATCGCTCAAACCTATATCTTGACGGAGAAGGCCAACAAGGCAAAGAGTCCCAAACGGGTGGACCGCTCCCCGGAAGGACCAAAGCTTGCTGTTGGGAAGAAGAGGAACGGCGACAGCAACCGCTCCTAGGAGCGGCGAAAGCAGCCGTGGCCCGCACCACGGCCCAGGAAGGAGTTCGGGCCAACGTCCCTAACTCCTCTAAACGATACCCATGCCAACATCCTGATGCAGATCCAAGAGGAAAAGTTCTTCAAATGGCCAAAGGCGCTGAAGGGTCCCAGCGGTGGAGACCAGACGAACAACTGTCAGTACTACCACTACCTGGGACACTCCACGGAGAACTTTCAGACCCTTCAACTGGAGATAGAGGATCTGATCCGCCGCGGACACCTCGAGGAGTTCGTGAAGGGCTCGGGGTAGGCCCCCGCAGCCTCGGAAGGCGAGGTGAACAAGCCTCCAAGGAACCGTAACGGCCGCCGCGTGATCAGCATGATCTCCATAGGGCTAGTCAAGTGCACCAGGCAGGCGCAACTTGGGTAGCCTTCCAGCAACAAGAGAGCGAGAGTAGGGAATAGGAGTGATGTTATTAGCTTTAGTAGCGACGGCATGGCACATGTAACACTCCCATTCTGATCTCTTTATTGTATCTGTATTCATTTCAGTCAATACAATTGACTATCAGTTGAAATGAGTCTTTATTGATAATGAAAGCTCTCAAAATTTATTATACCTTGATACATTTTCTAAGCTTGGACTGAGAAAGAACCAAATGAAAGCTGTCGATGGCCCTCTATCGGCCTGGATAACGATCCTGTGTCTATGTAGAGAAAAATTCAGCTAGAGATCACGATGGGAATGTACCCGCAAACTGCTACGAGGGAGTTAATGTTCCTCATCGTCAATCTATTGTCTGCCTACAATGCCATCCTAGGCAGACCGTTCCTTACTGCCTTTGCGGCTGTCACATCGATTCCTCATTTGAAGGTGAAGCTTCCCACTCCGTGCGGTGTAGGAGAGGTGCTTGGTGATCAGGTGATGAGGCAGACATGCTACCTATTCGAAGTCGCCCCTGTGGTGCCAGACCGCATGGACGGAGACTTGGATCTTCGCGACGAAGTCACACTGCAGCAAGCTCAGTAGGGCGAAGCCACCGAGGCGATCCCACTTGAGTCGAAGAAGTGCGTCCACGTCGGTGGCTCTCTCACCACAGCCAACCACGATCAACTCATCAGCTTCCTTCGGAAGAACTCAAATGTATTCGAGTGGGTCCCTATCGATATGCCCGGGATACCAGTTGAGGTGATGGTCCACAAGTTGGGCCTTAATCCCGATCATAAGCCCGTCAGGCATTAGCGTAAAAATCACTCCATTGAAAAGACGATCACTGTCAAGGAGGAAGTAAAGAGATTGTTGGACGCCGAATTCATAAGGGAAGTTCAGTACCCGGATTGGCTATCCAATATCGTACTTGTAAAGAAAAGAAACAGCAAGTGGCGAATGTGTATAGATTTCAGCGTAAACAAAGCTTGTCCCAAGGATTGCTTTCTGCTCCCTCGGATCGATCAGCTGGTGGACTCTATGTCCGGGAACGAGTTTCTGAGCTTTATGGATGCCTATTCAAACTATAATTAGATCAGGATGGATCTGGACGATGGGGAACACACCTTCATGACCACCAGGGAACATACAATTATAAGGTTATACCCTTCGGCCTTAAAAATGTCAGGGCAACCTATCAGCACATTGTGAGCAAAATGTTCAAATTCCAGATTAGGAGCGTAGAAGTGTATGTCGACGACATGCTCGTCAAGAGTAAGACGGCCAGCAACCATGTTCATGATCTTGAGGAAGACTTCAGGTACTCTGGGCCCACAGGATGAAGCTCAACTCGACCAAATGTGCGTTCGAGGTAACCTTCAAAAAGTTCTTAGGCTTCATAGTGTCCCAATGCGGCATAGAAGCAAACCCAAAGAAAATCATAGCCATCCTCGATATGAACCCCCGCGGACCGTGAAAGAAGTCCAGAAACTCACAGGGTGCTTGGCGGCCTTATCGCGATTCTTAGCCAAATCCGCGGAAAAATATATGCCCTTCTTCAGGCGCTTAGAGGAACCAAGCATCCAGATTTCGGTGGACAGACGAATGCGAGGAAACATTTCAAGAGCTAAAGATGTATCTCATCATCCCACCTCTCTTAAGTTCACCATCTGTGAGTGAGGATTTGTACCTCTACCTGGCCACGTCAAACATAGCGCTAAGCTTCATGCTCGTTAGAGAGCACAAGGGGAGACAACGGCTTGTGTACTACGTGAGTAGGGTATTGGCTGATGCGGAAACTCGGTACCCGCAACGCGAAAGGATTGCCTTGACTCTCATCTATTCCACGTGGAAGTTGAGGCCCTATTTCTAGGTGCATCAAATCATCGTTCTAACGGATCAACCGCTGAAGTCAATCCTCCGAAAGCCAGAGACCTCCAAACGTCTAGTCAAGTGAGCAATAAAATTGGGCGAGTTTGACGTAGAATTCTAACCTCAACCAGCCCTTAAGGGCCAGGCTTTCGCGGACTTCATTGTCGAAGCGGCGACCCTGGCTCTAGATGTCCCACACAGCCTAAAGAACTTGAGCTCACCGGACGTTTCAGTGTTGATCCTTAATGTCGACAGGTCCTCCACTCAAGCAGGTAGTGGAGCCAGAGTCATCCTCAGGACTCCCGATGGGATAGAGATCAAGTACTCGGTAGCACTGACTTTCCCTGCCACTAATAACGTGGCAGAGTACAAAGCCCTCATTGCAGGACTTCATCTAGCCAAAGAATGCTCCGCGAGGGCGCTGGTCGTGCGCAGCGACTCGGAGCTAGTGGTCAACCAGATCCAAGAAGTCTTCGAGGCCTCAAACTGGCAACTCGCAAGGTACCTAGCGAAAACAAAAATTGAGATTCTAGCGTTCGAAACCTTTGAGATCGAGCACATTCCCAGGGCCGAAAATTGGAAAGCCGATCAATTGGCAAGGGATGCTACCACGGGATCCCAGGAGTAGTACGCCAAGAATATACGGGAAATCCTGACCGCGCCAAGTGTGAATGGTCCGGATTAGGAGGTGCTGCAACTCAATGAATACGACAACTGGATGACACCATACCGCAGGTATCTTACTGGTGGGACGCTACCGACGACCACTGACGAGGCCAAGCAGATTAAAAGGACAGCAGGTTGGTACACGATCATTGATGGCAGGCTATACCGGCGGGGATATTCTACTCCCTACCTGAAGTGCCTTACCCTTGATGAAGCTAAGTACGCGCTAAGTGAAATCCACCTCGGCATATGCGGCTCGCACAATGAAGGGAAGAACTTTGCTTTCAAGATCATGCAACAATGCTTTTTTGGGCCCACAATGAAATGCGACGCCTTGAAATTCGTAAAGAAATGTAAAAGCTGTCAGATTCATGGTGCATCTACCTCACACGAAGCTGCACAGCCTTAGTCCCCGTGGCCATTCGCGCAATGGAGGGTTGACATCCTCGGGCCTATGCCCTTGGCCTCCGAGCAAAGGGAAGTTCTTTATAATTGGTATCAAATACTTCACCAAGTGGGTAAAAGCGATTCCCCTGGTGCAGATCACTGAGCAGAACACCACGAAGTTTGTTTGCCAGAACATTGTTTGCTATTTTGGGATTTACAATGTCATAGTAACCGACAATGGAAACCAGTTCACCGGAAGCGGTTCACCAAGTACTGTGCAAGCCTACGCATCAGGCTAGTTCCCACGTCTGTGACATATCCTCAAGCAAACGGGCAAATCGGAGTCACAAACCGCACGTTGCTGCATAGATTGAAGACTAAATTGGAAGATGTAAGGGGCTTCTGGGTTAATGAGTTGTCTTCTATGCTCTGGTCATATCGCACGACCCCGCGGGAACCGAGGGAGACATCCTTCAACCTCTACTACGGGGTTGAAGCAGTTGTCCATGTCAAAATTGGATTCCCTTGCCTACGAGTTGAATGCTTCGATCCAGCCACCAACTCCCAAAGGCTCCAGGAAAACCTAGACCTGCTCTCGAAAGTGCATGACGCGGCCCGCATGAGGACTACAGCCTATCAGCAGCGTATCGTACGATATTACAACAAGCGGGTCAGAGCACGACCGCTTGAGGTTGCAAACCCGATCCTACGGAGTGTAGAGGCCGCAAGGAAGGCCACTAGCAAGAATAAGCTCTCCCTAGGCTGGGAGGGGCCATTCCTAGTCTCAGCAAAATTCTAAAACGGAGGGTACATGCTATGCACCCAGGACGGTAAACTGGTCCCATGGACCTGGAACGCCGCCAACCTTAAAAAATACTATCAATAGATTCTCCCTAAGCCCAGGTAAGACACACACGCACGTCATAAGGAATGCCTATACATATCATGTGTTTCCATTTAATAAAATTGATTGTTTCCGTTATCTTGTATGATCATTTATATGAGTGTTTGCATACGTGACATTTCAAAAACGAAACGACCTAGATTGCATCTAAGTCGGGCGAATCCTCATCCGTCCATAAAGCAGAGTTTTGGCTCCTCGCCAAGTGGCCCGAAAGTGGCCATATCCAAACCTCGACCCCGCATCGAGTGGCCCAAAACGGTCCCAAAGCCTTGGCTCTGCACCAAATGGCCCAAACGCAGTCATATCGGAACCTCGACCCCGCATCGAGTGGCTTTAAAGCAGCCATATCTGGACTTCGACATGGCATTGAAAGGGCCTTAAGCGGCCCGCCAACCTAGCTTTGCGCCAAATGATCCGAAAGCGGTCATACCCAAATCGCGGCTCTGTGCCAGAGGACCCATGAGGCCCTGAAAACCTTGGTTCCATACCAAGTGACCCAAGCTGTCAAAACATCAGGCCTGGGGGCTTTTGAAGTCCCCAACATGCGGCCACCAAAACCTTAGGGGGCAAGAATGGCGGGCGTGCGACGACCTTCTCCTGACGAAAAGAGCACCCTCAGTCTACGATGGTCGCGAGCTAGGACCGTGCACATGAGAGCGACGATGCCTTGAGCGAGGCCTAACATCTAAGACAGGTATTGTGTGTGAAAAGGCCCAAGACCCGGAATCCGATTGCTGTGGCCTAAAAACCCAGCTGGCCTTTAGCGTGACTCCACGAGGTTAGCGACAACGTCCACTCTACTGAACTGAGCTTTCCACTAAACATGCGAGATGCGATGACATCCTCTGACAAAGGACAAGTGCAGCGCAAGAAGGCGCCGGATTGAGCCCTTGGCGACAATAGTTCCACAGCTTAGCGTCTAAGACATGAACAGAGATCCGAAAAGCTATGTCATGCAGCCGAAGACGTCAGGTGCAAGAAAAAGTAACTACCTTACATTTATCAAAGACGAGTGACATTACAACGTGGCACTATACAACGAAAAATACAACAGCTATTCTGATCCTATGAGTCCGGCAACCCAGCCTCTCCAGAGAGGTCTCTCAAACAAGAGCTATTAGGAACCTCGGCATTCCCTGGGTGTAAGATACCCATGGAAATGTGAAGAAGTGCAATGGAGACGATCTGGAGGCACAGGCGGATACCATCCCAAAAGCTGGCATTGAGTGCGAGGCACACTTCTTCCGGAGTAAGCCGCAGCCTGAGGTTAGTGGTGAGGCGAGGTATGTCATCCGCCATAGCGGAAGTCCATCCCCTAAGCCACTCAGCCTCCTGCCTCAGTCGTCCGCCTTCCTCCGTCAGCCATATGTTCTCCTCCCCCAGTTGGTTGTTCTCCTACCTTAGTCGTCCGATCTATTCCTTCATTGACTCGTTCTCATCCCTAAGCGCAGCGATTTCAACTCCCGTGCATTGTGTCATCTCTTTTCTGGACTCTTCCCTGACCTGGTAAAAGAAGTCGAGCAGTTGAGCATGCACCGTGTTGAGGAAGCTAAACTCCTCAGGGACCTGCAAGAGTAGAGAAAAGAACCAATCTGCGGAAAGACACAAGGACCAAGGCAATCGTACCTGAGTAGAGAATGCAACTGTGCGACTGGGCCCACCTCCTGATGCCGACACGCCTAGGGGCTCCACATGCCCAATAGCAACCTTTGCGGAGCGGAAGGTATCCGGAGTCACCGGTGGCAAGGAAACGCTTGGGGGCTCCGATTCCTAAGCCACTCGCACCGCAATCATCTCTAGGGCTAGGTTAGCACCAGGCGGACTGGCAGCCCACCCAGCTACAACTTCCTCCTTAGCGGCAACACTTTCCTGGACACATACCTCTTGGGACGCTCTGTCAGGCGGTCTGAACTCCAAAGCATGAGATGGCCCTGGCGCAGGCTCCGAAACGCCAGCCTCCTCCATGTCTCCTGCTCGAGTGTGTCGACCTCCATTATCGGCACGCACTCAGTGGCCACCCCGGCCGCTCCTAGATCGACAAAAGGACCCATGGGGGACTCTCCTCCAGAATGAAGATCCACCACGGGAACTCCGTACTCAACCAGCACCATAGCGGGTATTGGTGAGTGTTCGGCTGCTCCTTCTTGTGGCTCCGAGCCTGACACCTGCTCTGGAGTAGGACACGCAGCAAGTGCGGCAGACTCTACCGCTTGTCTTCGCGACCTCCGAGTGGAGGTGCCATCAGCTTCTCTTAACCTCTTCAGTGGAGCCTCCACCTCCTCCTTTGATGAGGTCTCCAACAACGAGACACTTTCCTCTGGAAGTTCCCTCGGAGGCTTGTGAAGCACAATGGCGTCGGACTTCTTCTTCTCTGGGCCGGCGATCGCCCACCTAGACTTCGGCCCCCACTTAGCGTCCTCAAAAACATGCGAGGTCAGAAAATAACCCTGGATGGAAAACGTCTCCATCTCTGAGCGGATTGCTACGATGAATTTTGCCAAGTCACTTTTCTCTTCGGTAGTCACTCCCTTGTAAAAATATTTGGGGATTTGACCCCACTCGTTGGAGAGCTCCGAGTTGGAGGGCTCATGTAGAAAGAAGAACTGATTCTTCCAATTCTTCACCGAGTCAGGATTAATTCCCCAAAAATAAAAGCCAGCTTGGGGAGATATTGAAATCCAGTCCTTGGACTCAAAGAAACGAAAGATTACCTTCGCTGCTTTCGCATCGAACGTGCAAGAATGAAGGCAGCCAAAAATGCACAATGTAACCAAACAATGAACGGCGTTCGGATGAAGCCTCGTAATGGGAACACGCAACGCGTTGAAAAGTGCGTACAATTCACACACCATGGGATAGCGAATCCCGGCCTTCAGATGGTGCTCATAAATGGAGATAAAACCCTCTGGAGGAGTGTTGGCTCTACCAGCGGGACCAGGAGCGCGATAGGCCCAATCATTGGGGATCCCATAGTCTACCATTAGAGCAGCAATAGTGCTCACCGTCAGGACGGACCTAATATTGTTAACCGCGTGACAAACAACACGAGAAACTCAGGAAGAGGAAGGAGGTCCTTTCTTCTTTTCCATCTGCCTCTCTCTGTCTGGAATAAGCCAAAAACCTTCAGCACAAGGAAGCATAAAAGAGGGATTTTATTGAGGCATTGCCTAAATAGGCAACTGAGTGCCAGCGCACGGGAAAACTCAAACGACATCTTCGCTTAATGACCAGGTCACGTGCCTATTCAGCAAGAGCGTCACAAGTCCCAAGCGACAGCCAATCATGGCCCCTGCAAGACGGTAGATCGTCGTCGCCTCAGCCGCTTGCTAGAATCTCGACTGTCACATTTGCATTTAACGCGAGGATGCTGACCATCGGAGACGGCGACGACAAGGCTTCCGAGACAAGCATGTGAACCATTCAAGCACAGCAAGTGATAGGAAATAAATGGTATAGCTAAGTATAAAGTTTTATTATCTAATTCGTTAGTAACCCTTTTCTACAGAAGCCTGCGGCCGCAAAGAACAATTAACTACCCCCTTCGTGCTCGAAAGGATCTTGAGTCGTATACTCTGTCAGGTCTGCGCGTGTCAGGGCACTTGAGTTTCAAGAGTCCAGGGTGCCAATGTAGAAGTTCGGGTCCTCTAGTGAGACTAATCTCCGACTGAGACGAATGCTATCCTGGAAGTTCCTTTCCAGTGCAGGATTGACATCCTCCGGCAAAAATCTCAACCTCAGCTCGGCCTCCATCCGCACGCAATCCTCTCCAAGCTGCACTCAGAGTCGCTCAAGCTCCTCCTGAAGAGCTAGTGTGCAATCCTGAGCTTCCATATTAGTGCTAGTGAGTCTCGAGACCCTTGCCTCAAATTCTAACCACACTCGTTCAAAGCATGCCGCGCGATCTTGAGCCCGCTTGATGTTGCTGGTGGTAGCTTGCACACAAACCTCCATGTCCTCTACGGCCCTAGCGACTCGAGGGAAGGCGTTAGCAAAGGCGGGCCGTAGGCTATTGGAAGCGCTCAAACGCGCGAATAAGCCCGTGCGACGAAAAAAGAAGCCCCGCAATCCGGGGGATGTAATGCACCAAGTGACAAAAAGGGAAAAGATTCACGCAACAGGTGAAGAGAATAAAGGCAATAATTGCTACTTTTATTAATCAAAGTTCCTTTACAAGTACACGGCTTACAACAACAAAAGTATAAGAAAGAGAATGAAGATACGGCACAGGGCATAAAGCTCAGAGCAATTGCCCCGGATGCTTGGAGCGTTGCCAAGGAACATGATCCACATGGGATCACCACGGCTCAATTGTTGAAACCCCAACTAGCCCAAGCACCGGAGCTATTGGTGTTGGCCAGCTCTTGCAGGCTAGCCCAATGCTAATCATAGGGACAGAACCAACACCTGCAACAGGAGTCCCCGACAGGGGCGCAGAAAGCCTGCGCTCTCCCTACAGAAGCTCTGCCTTCTACCTCCCCTCCAGATGGCACATATGATGACCCAAGTGGAGTGGAGACCGCGAGCGATGCGCTACCCCGGAGGCAAAGAGCCCCGTGATAGCTCTGCCGCGACCCTCCTACATACGGGAGATCACCAAAGCCCGGAGGGAGGCACGCTACAACGGCAGAGTGGCCGAGCCACCCTCATTAACATGAGAAACCACCTATAGTTGGGCACACTCCCCTGTAGCCGTCATTCATGAAGAAGGAAAGTCCTCAATACCGATGCAATCTTAGGTGTGCGAATCTATCCATTCAGAGCACCGAATCATTGCGGCATTTGAAAAGCCTGCATGACTACCTAAGGAAGACGCAACGCCAGAAAAAGACAAAGCCTACGCATCTCGAGGAGGGCAATGCGGTGACAAGCTGGACCCGAAGCAGACATGCTAAGCCTCAACCATAAGTCGGCCCAGGCATGGGGGCTAGTTTGGGTCCAATACCAGTGAGGCTCAAAGAAAACGCAAGGCCCTGTCCAGGAAGCAGCAGTCTAAGTGGTCAGCTCAGCCCAATATTCAAAAACGGCCTACATGGCAGTCCAGTTGTAATATTTCGGATCTCATTTGGGATTTTTTAATATTAATTATGATTTTTGGTATTTCGGACGTGGTAAAAATAATTTAAAATATTGTAAAATTTTGGGAATGATCGGAGGTGCGGAGTGGGGCCCGGAGTGTGCCCGTAATGTTGTTCAGAGGCCGAGTTGGAATTTAAAAATAAAAGAATGTTATATATATATATTATGTATATATATAATAATAATAATAATAATATAAGTTAAAAAAAAGAAAATGGGAAAAGAAGAGATTGGAGTCGGGGAGAGAGAAGAGGAGAGAGGGGCGGCTAGGGTTGCGCGAGAAAGAAGAAGGAGAAGGGAGGAGGAAGCGGCGGCGGCGACGGAGGAGATCAGTGGGGAATCTGCGGCGTGTGGTGGTTGGGGGAGGTTGCGATTGCCGTGGGTGAGGCCGCGACGGTGGTGGATTGAGGCGGCGGCGAGTGAGGAGATTGGTGCCGAAGAGTCCGGCGGCCATTCTGGGGTGGCAGCGGTGCATTGGGTGGTCGCAGGTGGTGTGCGGTGTTCGGCAATGAGGCCCGGTGGCGTGGTGCGAAGGAGAGAAGCTCGAAAGCCGGGTTCGCGAGAGAGAGGTCGCGCGGGAGAGAGGAGCGGCCGGCGGGAATAGCTGGCAGGTGACGGGTCAAGGAAAGCCCGGAAGGCGTGCGAGGCCGTTCGATCTCGAGTAGGGCCATGGGCGCGGCGCGAGCGAGAGGAGAAAGGGGAGGATGCGCGGGGTGCGTGGGTAGGAGAGAGAAATGCTAGAAGTGCTTAGGGACATCCTTTCTTCGGGACATCATTTCTTCAGATCTGCAGAGTATGATGTTAAGGCAAGTATCCTCTATCCCTATTCTTGGTCTGATTTAATTTTCGATGCATTTTGACTACTGTGGAAGATTTTACTAACATGCATGTATTTTTAAATACCCTCAATTTATCAATTGTGTACATGCATGTATATTTTATCGGTTGTGCGGTGATTTTGTGTTGGTATTTATGATTTGGAGGGATTTTGGACACCCGGACGATGTATATGTACATTTGTATATCCGTATATTGTGGAACCATGAACCTTGCACTAACCATGCATGTGCCGAGGGTGGGATCACCACGGGACCATGGTGGTCCGAGACCCTAGGGGTCGAATATCCGAGGCATTGGTTATTTGTGGCGCCGCTCCCCCGACGTGGAAATATGATTAGCTACTTCGCCCGTAAGGGAAGATGTTTTAGGTGACCGCCCACTGTGTGTATTTAATTGAGAACCATCGTAAGGTCGAAAAACTAATATATTCGGACGTCCTAATATATAACTAAAACTTGAGGTTGCACAAAGCCGCGGGTGGTAAAACATAGTGAGCAAGTTCCTAATTTATGGGAGATGAGTACATGGATGGCCTGAGCCTTCGGCCTAATTCGTAGACGATATATATAGCCGTGGCGACGAGGGTAACCCTTCCTCAAGTTGGTATCATTAATCTTTGGTTCTCCGATTTCGTGCATGCAAGCACGTATTTGGGTGTACGGTGATTTGAGATCGTGGTTTGGCCATGGATGGGCGATAGGAATGTCAACGTAATAAACCGGAACGTGTTTTGATTTATGTTTTAGTTCCGGTGGTTTTCTCTTGATTTCTACATTATGAGTTTTAGATCCGGGACGACGGTATGTGTCCCCACGTGGATGTGGTGACGGTTGCGGCGTATGTGACCTCGGATCATATGATATGATATCGTCTATGAGATTTTACGGACGTGATTTATATGATTTTGTCGGAGGGACGAGTTATTACTGACACGACATTTATACGAGACATCTCCTCGATTTTTGAAGGATTTCAACGTTGTGTTTTGTTTACGTGATTGTTATGCGACATCCCCCTCGATTTACGTTTTATACGATTCTTGATAACGAGTTCTAGGCTCACGTTTTATATTTTATCCCTTACTAGTGGCATGGATATGGATTCGGACACGATCGGGCTCGGATATTCCCCAAGATACTATATTTGGTATAGTCAAGGATATGGTATGGTTATTATTTATGGCCGGATGATGACCTTGATCATTGTATGTAAAATATTGAAGTTATGGATGAGTTGTTGTAGATTGGATACCTCCTTGCGATCGTGGTTAGCAGGTCGTATTAAATTCTTATCCCGAGATCTTGGCTGGATTTTATTTAGGCACCGAGAATCACACATCCGGATGGGTTATTGTTGTTGATGGAAATCTTATTATTGATTTTATTTTTGACCTGCGTACGTTATGTTCCTGGGTCGTGACACCAGTGCTTGTAGCCAATTGGCGCCACCTACAGCTCATTAATATGGCTGCATGCGGCAAGCACAGTGCAAAGGAGAAAAGCCAATGAGGAGGAGGTCAACATTCTCCGGCGTGCCCGGGAGCCATTCTCTAACCAATCCCACGCAAAAAGGTAGACGCGTGGCCATCAAACGGTCTCCCTGCCATCATAAGGCGACAATTGACACGTTGGCGACTACCACTGGCAACGGCGACAAATCCCTGCCGGAAGGATTCTCGTACCCAAAACTTCAAGTCAAAGAACCTATAAATTTTCTCTCCTTTCATAGGAGAAGGGATCTTTGATTCCCAATTCCTGAAAATACAGCTTGGCATTAGGCATTTGGAATCACACTCCTAGAGTCATAGCTCTCGAACGTGCCTCCAAGCCAATCTCGCCAGCCTCCTTCAGGCTACAAGAGTAAACCACTCTCCGCGGTGCATACGGAGAGCCAAGCCTCCCACTAACGCTCATCAAATCTCTCACTCTTGCATCCATACACTCTCACCATATACACAGCATATTTTTCGCGCTCCTCTAAGCGTGCGCCCCTTTCCGTTCATTGCAAAAAATTGCTGACTTGAGCGTCGAAATGTTTTCTGTTTGAAAAATTTCACCGAATCTCTGACCTCTCGTTTGTAGTTTGTATTATGCAGGTTTCTGGTTCATAGCAATAGAGATCAGACCCGCTCGAGATTCGATCCGGACCAGAAATCCAAAGGCTCGATAATTTGTATGACAACTCAGGACCTAGTTAGCAACAGATTTAATTAGCCGTTTGTCCATTCAAAATTTTGGTCTTTTGTATACTTAGTAGTTGATCACTCAATTGTTTGATAATTTGGTCATTCAAAATTTTGGCCATTTGGCCCTATTTTTTCTAATTTGGGTTCAATAATTCAACTGATTTATATCTCTTCATAAATTTATTATTTGAAGGCCCCTTATATTAATAGATTGGGTTGGTCTTATTTTAGACAATACTAACAAAATGGCCTTAATACTTTAACCACGGGGCTGGCCTAAGATAAACATAGCTAAAGTCGACATCTGACTCATATCTTAGTTAGATTTAGATTTTTTTTTATTTTTAGGTTTTTATTACTTTTCTTTTTTTTCGTTTCAGGATTTAGGTTGGTTAGTTTTATAATTGTATTGTAATATCTATCACTATACATATTTTTTTTGATATTATTACTTATCAAAAAAAAAAAAAAAATTAGATCTATAACTTTATAAGTAGAGATTATACATAAAATAAATTAATAAAAATAATATGACAATAATAATAATAATTATTATTATTATTATTATTAAACTGGTGATTATAGTTCAATCAAATTATTGTAAAATTGTTTTTTTTTTTTTAATTATGGTTATTGGGGTAATAAAATGTGTTTTAATTTCGCAATAATAGCTAGAAGACGGGACGTGCTCACGGACTTGTCATACGTCCGTCCAAGAAGCAGTTAATTTATTTTTTATAATTATAATTATTTAATATTAATTAAATAATTATATTATTTTTAAAAAAATATAAAAATTATTATATATTTTTTTAAAAAAATATTTATCATTTAATATTGATCAAATAATCATATTAAAAAAAATTAAATTAATTTATTTCTTAAAAAAATAAAGACTCTAAAAATTATTTTAAATGCTTTTCAATTTTTAATTTATATTAACGGAGTAGCGCCTAGAAACAAACAAGGCCCATCACGAAATGTTCGAGAAACCTTACGTTACGTGAAACAAATTTGTGGCGGCTAACGCTCCTCCGTAACTCCATTTGACAAGAACATGTCCACCGGATTGTTTTATTATAGTCGTTTTAGATTGTAAATTTAAATTTAAAGTACGCGTTAAATATAATTAAATTAATGAATTGAGTTGTTAAATTTGAGTTATATTGAAGTTATGGTATTAATTTGACATTTATTTTTATTCTAGTAATATAGATTAATTGATAAAAATAAAAATAATGTGTATTTAGGAATCGAGTTATGGGAATTAGAGAATTTGGTAGAACTTTCGATTGATTCGAGAGGAAACGGGTGTAGTCTTTACAGTTGAAAATCTTAGCCCTGTGCACCATAACAACTTAATAAAATCACTCATTTTTTTGTATATCCTCTTATACTCAAATTAATTATTTTTTTTTTAGAAAAATTAAAAAATATTGAAAGAAAAATGAAAATGGGTGAGTGTAGAGGTTTATGTGTATGAAGGATTGTATTTCATTTGATTATACTTGTTATAGGTGCTTGTATACTAGTGTATGAGTTGCCTTTATTCTTGATTGAGGGTCTGTATTTATAGTCTAAAATCTAATGAATATGTTTACCTAAAATTTGCGCCTGTAATGAGAAATGTTATGCTGCATTGATTACTAACCATTATAATAGTTGTGTTATCGCAACTTGTATTACTCGAATAGCCATTCAGCCATTAATGTCTGACATTTGTTATGTCATTGTATTTCATTCAATCAAACTAACCTGAAATTTGTGATGCAATCTTGAATTTGAATTATTGTATGGATTCTGGAGTTGTGGATCAGATCTTTGTGTTGGCTTCATCTAAAGCAGGTCTGATATTCGTAGCCTTGGATCTAGACCTTACGCAGTAAAACGAACAAATAAGATATTAGAGAATTTATGGGACTTACTCCGACTTTAATCTTGATCATCAGATACCAATTTATACCTTCCATCTGAGGGGTTAGAAAAACGGCAAGCAAATGAGCCAAATACTCATTAATGTACATAATATATAAAGACATGCATATTTATACTGAAACTACGATATCATACGGAGTAGAAATCGAATACATGAAATTGCAATGTGTTTATCTTTCTTTGCCTTATCTTTATATTATTTTTCATTTTAATTTCCTTATCTTGAGGGATCAAAACTAGTAGACCCTACCAGCTAAATGAACAATTGATCGATATCTGGATTACATTACACAATTAAAAGACCAAAATCGCATAGTATAGCGATACATCTTTTATATTTACATCTTGAAGACAGGATGGATTGTATTCAGTTCACACAAATCAAATGTCTTATCTTTCTTATTTACATCCCAAAAATAAGATGGCACTACCTATTATCTCTCGATAGATATGG
The DNA here is from genome assembly GCA_033239525.1 of Nepenthes gracilis. NCBI lineage: Eukaryota > Viridiplantae > Streptophyta > Magnoliopsida > Caryophyllales > Nepenthaceae > Nepenthes > Nepenthes gracilis. The sequence goes on along the minus strand of BSYO01000022.1, from coordinate 6,616,230 downwards.
CCAAAATCACAAAGCGATACTAAAACTAAATTATCGATTTTGATCTTTCATCATAATATACTAAGACATATCAAAATATACTATTCGTTAGTCTATTTTTGGTCCAATTGCTTATTTCACTACAAAACTTCTTATGAAAAACTCCACACTTATCCATTTTAATTTTCTTTACTTTGGAAGAAAATAACTGAATTTCTTCATATTTTTGTAAAGCTTCCATCAAAACTTTCATGAATATAGCTACATATAGTAAACAATTATCTAAATATATCAAATTATCAAGTTGTGCATATGTAAAGAATGCATGTTGAAATTTATATTCCATCCTTGTTGTATTTTAATTTTTCTTGCTTGTCGATTTATTTTCTAATTTATCCAATTGATTTATATACTACCGTTTTAGAGCTAATATATGATGTGCAATCAGTTTGGGTTCGGTCCAAGCCGGTTCGATATTTTACTCATAATTCAGAGAATTTTTCAGGTTTATATAAACCGATTTAATTTTAATTTAGAGGCCTGATACGGTATTATTCCGGAGGTATTTTTGGCCACAAATTTACATGTTGGCAATTGAACTTTAATATTTCATAACTTGGTCAGGTCGGGTGCTAGTTCAACTGGTTCCGGGTTGGTTTTGTTTATTTCCTCAAGCTGCTAGGTTCAGCACTCAAGGTGCTAAAACCAGTTTGGTTCATTTTAAGTGGCCGGTTCAATACATATCTTAGGGAGTTTGAGGTGGCCCTTTTACTTGTAAATAGTTTAGTCTTAGTACATTATACATTGGCCGGGTCGGCAACCAGTTCATCCGAATTGGGTCCGGTTTAATCTCTCTTTTCTAACCTGCCAATTCAACATCAGCAACGGTACTTAAGAACCTGTTCTACTATTTCCGATTTTATAGCCAATTCGAGAGCCTTTTTTCCTGGTCCAATGAGTCCTATTACAACTAAGAGATTCATGTTTAAGTTGATGTTCGGTTCCTGGCCGGTTTAAATTAATTTCTTAATCGGTTCGGGTCATATTTTGCAACTAGAGATTCTGCTTTAGCATTTTCTGTTGCAGCAGATTTCGATTCTTCTTTTGGTGACTGATTCATGACTTGTTCGGGGCTAATTTTTGAAGGATGAAACATGAACATTGCCACAGGAAGCTTAAGTCATCATGGCTTCCAGTTCAGTCCGTTTCGGGTCCGGATCGGTCCTGGTTCAGAGGCTGATTCCCATCTGCATCTTGATGCAGTTCAGCAAGATAACTTACTGTTTAGGGATCCGATTCTGTGACGATTCAACTCCTTTTCTTGAGCCGTTTGGTCATCAGATAATTAAGATGTTAAGCTTGTTGGATACCAAATTTGAGCAGATTTGAAGGTTATTTGGCCACCCATTTGATTAAATTATAGTAGCTGGTTCAGCTACTGAATTTGGCTCTGGATTCTACCAGTTGCTGATATGGGTCCCGATTTAATGACCTGTTCTGCTCATTTCCATGAACCGTTTGGCCACAACTTACGTAGGATATTGAGCTTATTGTATGCAAAATTCGAGCCAATTTGAAGGGCATTTAGCCACCAGTTTGGTTGAATTACAATAGCTAATCCATCAAGTTGCTGATTTTCAGATTCAGCACTTGATGTCTAGCAACCCTTTTTTTCACTTAAATTTGAATTTATTCATGCTATAAAATGATACTATAACAATGACAAGATAATAAACTAAAGAATTGAAATATTAGATCAATCAATACTATTAAGAAATTAGTAATAAAATTTCAACAAAAGAAGGAAGCTTAGGATCAGTTGCCAAATCAGCACCAAGTAAGCACTGGTTTTGCTGAATTTTCCTCCTTCCTCTTGTCCTTTTTCTAACTCTTGGCCCTTCCCTCTCTTTTTCCACTTCTTTTTCTTTTCCTTTTATCTTTCCCTCACGTTTCTCTCTATGAAAATAATTAAGAAAATTACTAAATTTCGTCTTATTTTTGTAAAGCTTCCATCAAAACTTTCATGAATATAGCTACATACAGTAAACAATTATCTAAATATATCAAATTATCAAGTTGTGCATATGTAAAGAATGTATGTTGAAATTTATATTCCATCCTTGATGTATTTTAATTTTCTTGCTTGTCGATTTATTTTTTGATTCAGCCAATTGATTTATATACTACCGTTTTAGAGCTATTATATGATGTGAAATCAGTTTGGGGTTGGTCCAAGCCGGTTCGGTATTTTACTAATAATTCAGAGAATTTTTTAGGTTTACATAAACCGATTTAGCTTGAATTTAGAGGCCCGATACGATATTATTTCGGAGGTATTTTTGGCCACAAATTTACAGGTTGGCAGTTTAACTTTAATATTTCATAATTTGGTTGGCTCGGGCTCTAGTTCAACTGGTTCTGGGTCGGTTTTTTTTATTTCCTCAAGCTGCTAGGTTCAGCACTCAAGGTGCTGAAACCACTTTGGTTCATTTTAAGTGGCCAGTTCAATACATATCTTAGGGAGTTTGAGGTGGCCCTTTTACTAGTAAATAGTTTAGTCTTAGTACATTATACGTTGGCCGGGTCGGCAACCAGTTCAACCGAATTGGGTCTGGTTCAATCTCTCTTTTGCAACCTACCAATTCAACATCAGCAACGGTACTTAAGAACCTGTTCTACTATTTCCGATTTTATAACCAATTTGAGACCCTTTTTTCCTGGTCCAATGAGTCCTATTACAACTAAGAGATTCATGTTTAAGTTTATGTTCGGTTCCTGGCCAGTTCAAATTAATTTCTTAGTCGGTTCGGGTCATATTTTGCAACCGGAGATTCTGCTTGAGCATTTTCTATTGCAGCAGAATTCGGTTCCTCTTTCGGTGACTAATTCATGACTTGTTCAGGACTAATTTTTGTAGGGTGATACTTGAACATTACCACAAGACGCTTAAGTCATCTTGGCTGCCGGTTCAGTCCGTTTTGGGTCCAGATCGGTCCTAGTTCAGAGGCTGATTCCCATCTGCATCTTGATGCAGTTCAGCAAGATATCTTACTATTTAGGGATCCAGTTCAGTGACTGATTCAACCTCATTTCTTGAGCCGTTTGGTCATCATATAATTAAGATGTTAAGCTTGTTGGATACCAAATTTGTGCCAATTTGAAGGTTACTTGGACCCCCATTTGATTAAATTATAGTAGCTGGTTCAGTTACTGAATTTGGCTCTGAATTCTACCAGTTGTTGATATGAGTCCCGATTTAGTGACCTGTTCCGCTCATTTTCATGAGCCGTTTGACCACGACTTACGTAGGATATTGAGCTTATTGTATGCCAAACTTGAGCCAATTTGAAGGTCATTTGGCCACCAGTTTGGTTGAATTACAATAGCTAATCCATCAAGTTGCTGATTTTCAGATTCAGCACTTGATGTCTAGCAGCCCTTTTTTTTACTTAAATTCGAATTTATACATGCTATAAAATTATACTATAACAATGATAAGATAATAAACTAGGAATTGAGATATTAGATCGTTCAATACTTTTAAGAAATCAGTAATAAAATTTCAACAAAAGAAGGAAGCTTAGGATCAGTTGCCAAATCAGCACCAAGTGAGCACTGGTTTTGCTGAATTTTCCTCCTTCCTCTTATCCTTTTTCAAATTCTTGGCCCTTCCCTCTCTTTTTCCTCTTCTTTTTCTTTTCCTTTTATCTTTCCCTCACGTTTCTCTCTATGAAAATAATTAAGAAAATTACTAAATTTCTTTATATTTTTGTAAAGCTTCCTTCAAAACTTTCATAAATATAGCTACATATAGTAAACAATTATCTAAACATATCAAATTACCAAGTTGTGCATATGTAAAGAATGCATGTTGAAATTTATATTCCATCCTTGTTGTATTTTAATTTTTCTTGCTTGTCGATTTATTTTCTGATTCAACCAATTGATTTATATACTACCGTTTTAGAGCTAATATATGATGTGAAATCAGTTTGGGGTCGGTCCAAGCCGGTTCGGTATTTTACTAATAATTCAAAGAATTTTTCAGGTTTACATAAACCGGTTTAGCTTTAATTTAGAGGCCGGATACGGTATTATTTCGGAGGTATTTTTGGCCACAAATTTACAGGTTGGCAGTTTAACTTTAATATTTCATAATTTGGTTGGGTCAGGTGCTAGTTCAACTGGTTCCGGGTCGGTTTTGTTTATTTCCTCAAGCTGCTAGGTTCAGCACTCAAGGTGCTGAAACCAGTTTGGTTCATTTTAAGTAGCCGGTTCAAAACATATCTTAGGGAGTTTGAGGTGGCCCTTTTACTTGTAAATAGTTTAGTCTTAGTACATTATACGTTGGCCGGGTCGGCAACCAGTTCAGTCGAATTGGGTCGGGTTCAATCTCTCTTTCCCAACCTGCCAATTCAACATCAGCAAGGGTACTTAAGAACCTGTTCTACTATTTTTGACTTTATAGCCAATTCGAGACCCTTTTTTGCTGGTCCAATGAATCCTATTACAACTAAGAGATTCATGTTTAAGTTTATGTTCGGTTCTTGGCCGGTTCAAATTTATTTCTTAGTCGGTTTGGGTCATATTTTTCAACCGGAGATTCTGCTTTAGCATTTTCTGTTGCAGCAGAATTTGATTCTTCTTTTGGTGACAAATTCATGACTTGTTCGGGACTAATTTTTGTAGGGTGGTACTTGAACATTACCACAAGAAGCTTAAGTCATCATGGCTGCCGGTTCAGTCCGTTTCAGGTCCGGATCGGTCCTGGTTCAGAGGCTGATTCCCATCTACATCTTGATGCAAGCCAGCAAGATACCTTGCTATTTAGGGATCCGATTCGGTGACCGATTCAACTCCTTTTCTTGAGCCGTTTGGTCATCAGATAATTAAGATGTTAAGCTTGTTGGATTCCAAATTTGAGCAGATTTGAAGGTTATTTGGCCACCCATTTGATTAAATTATAGTAGCTGGTTCAGCTACTGAATTTGGCTCTGGATTCTACCAGTTGCAGATATGGGTCCCGATTTAGTGACCTGTTCCACTCATTTCCATGAGCCGTTTGGCCGCGACTTACGTAGGATATTGAGATTATTGTACGCCAAATTTGATCCAATTTGAAGGTCATTTGGCCACCAGTTTGGTTGAATTACAGTAGCTAATCCATCAAGTTGCTGATTTTCAGATTCAGCACGTGATGTCTAGCAGCCCTTTTTTTCACTTAAATTCGACTTTATTCATGCTATAAAATGATACTATAACAATGATAAGATAATAAACTAAAGAATTGAAATATTAGATCAATCAATACTTCCAAGAAATCAGTAATAAAATTTCGACAAAAGAAGGAAGCTTAGGATCAGTTGCCAAATCAGCACCAAGTGAGCACTGGTTTTGCTGAATTTTCCTCCTTTCTCTTATCCTTTTTCTAACTCTTGGCCCTTCCCTCTCTTTTTCCTCTTCTTTTTCTTTTCCTTTTATCTTTCCCTCATGTTTCTCTTTGTAGAAATAATTTAAAAAATTACTGTTTTCTTTCTGCCAGCACTTCCCTTCTCAGCTCCCCCTTCTTTTTTCTCCTGCTTTTCCTTCTGCTTTTCTCCTTCTTCCTCTCACTTTCTCCACAATTTTCTTTCTTTTATTCTTCCTCTCTTCCTCACACGTCTCTTCTTACATTAGAAATTAAAAGGATGAGTCACCAGCCCTGCCAGCACACCTATTTTTCCTTCAGCCATGTGTCCCTTTCACCATGCTGAGTCATCCTTCTCTTGGCTGGGTGTTGGCCTAATATTTTGCCTAGTGGTAGATTGTTATTGGTGGTTAATTTTGCTGAGGTACGAGGCTGTGTGGGGCTGCTGACGTGAGGGGGAAATTGCTGCTTCAGAAGCTGTGGAAAGCTGCTTCAGTAGCCGTGTGAAGGCTGCAGCTTCAGCAGCCGTGTGCTGTTTTTACTTTGCTGCAAATTTGGCTAAATTTGCCGAGCTTCATGAGCTGTCGTGTTGCAGCTTCTCTATGAAAAAGGACTTTTTATCTTAAATTATACAATTAAATTTTAATCTCGGTAAAAATAAAAAAATAGTAAAAATTAAATATTCAATATACGTAAAGAATATTTATTTCTAGATACTAATAATAATGACAAGTATGCAAAATATAAAAGATCATAAACAATAAAAAAACACGATTTTTGGTGACGAATAAAAAATTCGATACCCACGGTAATTGAAAAAAACCCTCCGGGCTTCAACAGCCAAGGAAGCAATGCACTATGAAAATCAACTTACAAACCGGGTGGTAACGACGTGCTAACCTAGCCGACTTACTCCCATCTTGTGATCCCTACCAAGGAACTCCTTAGATTTGTCTACGGCAACGGAACCGGACACCTTACGGTCTTCACGTTAATCTTCCCTCTTATACCACTTGAATTGCTGAATACGATTGGGTCTCCTTCTTCAACGTACCAACGTCTCCAACGAAAGTAAAATAATGGAAGTGTTTAAACGGTAAAGAGAAAATATAGAGAAAACTCATTAGAATATGAATCACAATGTTGTAGTTTTTGGTTTTCTCAAATAAAGCAAGATCAAAGGAGTATAAATAAGGTTCTTCTCAAGTAGGGGCACGAAACTGATCTACCAAGAGTCCTCTAGTTTCACAATTATAAGACAAATATTTATAGAGGGCGCAAAAATAACATTCAAAAAATTACCCGTTGCCGCGGCGCTCGAACGCAGCTCAAGCGCATGACGGGCGCACGGAGGGTTTTCAGAGAACCCTATGTGCGCTCGGCGGAGAAGAGGACAAACATCAAGCATGGCCTTTCGGGATTTTGTGCTTGAGCACGTGGTGAGCTCACGGCGAGCGCAAGGCTTCAGGTTTTTGAGGTCGAACGTGTAAAAAGCTCACGGAGAGCGCAGGGCCTCAGGATTTTAGGCTCAAGCTGCTGGAGAGCACACGGCAAGCGCGGTATCCATGGAAGGTGAAACGGACAGCAACGGGTGTATGTTGATGTAGTACTTCGACAATCCATAACCCGACATCGATGTAATATTACATATAGTCACGAAATATGTCAATCATAAAAATGACCCTAACAATCTCCCCCTTTGACAATTTCATGATAAAACTCGTAAACAATAAGATAAATATAAGAGAAGCACGGGTTCAGATACCACTAAGATAGAACCCGTGTACATAAAAATTTACACCTAGTGAGAAATATAAATGATACAATAAAAGATGGAGAAATCTACACTTGCGCTACTGTGTCGATAGTGTAACTGCCGTGTCGATATTATAACTGAGTTGCTTGATCAAACAGGATTAGTACCAACAATGCATAATATGATATAATAAAAATGGTAACACTAGACGAAGACAACCAACATGCGGTAGTAAAATAAATGAAATACAAGCACTACAGAAATCTAAACAGTACGAAAATCTAAGAAAAACTCCTCCTAACAAAAATAACAAGGCTCCCCCTAATATAAATAATCACGTCTCCCCTAATCTCCCCTAGCAAAGTAAAATAGGTCTCCCCCTTTTTATCACGAATGGCCAAGGGATAATGAAGCTCACTTTTCTTGACCCATACTTGTCTCACTGAATTCACTTTCTCATTCAACCTTTTTACTTGTTCATTTAATTTCTAAATAAGATCAACAAGTTTATTCATTTGTAGCCCTTATCTTTGATTGTATGGAAAATTCATGGTGTAGCAGTGGGGACGAATGTGATCAATCTTTCCACAAGCATGACAAGCTAGCAGAAACTTGGTGAGTTTGTTCATGATTTTTTGGCTATATGGATCAGCCAAATAATTTGAGTTAAATTTGTTATCCACAAGTCGTAGTGTTTGCTTAGTGATTTTGGATGTTCTAGCATTGTAGTGTGAAATTTTTTGTAGCGAGAATGAAAATAGTTTTAGGTTTCATGCCATTTTGGGGAATGTTCTCAACATACCCCAAACTCTGTTTATTTTCATTAATTTTTTCCAACCCGAGTATATGATCTAATTTTTTGGACCCATTTAAAAATTATTTTAAATTATTTCTAGTAGCCTCAAGTTCAGATTTTAGAGTTATAATTTGTTTTGTAAATGAGGTTTTTGGAAGATCAACTTCTTGAACTTTAATATCTAACTCGAATTTTTGAGCTATTTTTTTTTTAAATTTATGACCCTACTATTTATGGTTCTATTTAGTTTCTTTACTTTTAAGTATTCTCTAAACAGTTTATCATATACTTCTTGAAACCCATTAAATTCGATTTTTAACTCATTCTCAGAGTATCAGATTGATTAAAGTTTTCTACTGAATTTTCACACATTAAAGTCATAAAGACTATGTACTTGACGGGGCCATCTTTAGAACATTTTTTAACCTTTTCTTCTTCGTCATCGCTTAAGGTCACATTAGCTTTAAAAGTTTGACCTTACTAGCGTTTAAAATTTAGGCATTCAGCTCGATAGTGGCCAAAACCTTTACACTCATGGCATTAAACTCCTTGGGTATTTTTTGATTTGAAATCCTTGATTTCACGTCGGTCTTTCTTCTCAAATTTAGGTGATCGTTTTAAATCCACATCTAATTTGTCTGATGAAGATTTATTTTCCTTTAAAAATTTTTTAAAATTCTTAACAAATAAGAAAAAATCATCATCACTACACGATTCTTCATTGGAGTCCCGGTTTCTCTCTTCCTTACTTGATTTTAGAGCAATTAATTTATTCTTTCTTAACTGTGGTAGTGTGTGCTCATAAGTTTGAAAAGATCTTACAAGTTCTTCTATTTTTAATTTATCTAAATCTTTACTTTCTTCAATAGTAGTAACTTTTGGTCTAAATCGTTCAGGCAAAGATCGTAAAACTTTTCTAACAATTCTATTTTCAGGTATTCGTTCTCCTAAATGAAACGTAAAATTTACAATATCATTTAATTGCGCATAGAATTCATCAAATGTCTCGTCATCTTTCATTCGTATTTCTTCGAATCTAGTGGTGAGTATTTACAATTTTGAATTTTGAACCAATTTAGTACCTTCATGAGTGATTTTAATAATGTCCCACGCATCTTTAGAGGTTTTGCACTTTGAAATACGTTTAAACTCATCGGGAGATACAGCCATAAAAATAGCATGTAACCCCTTACTATTCTAGTTATAAGATCAAGTTCTTATTTTTACCACAACGACAGAACTTTTGGTTCATCACCACTCTTAGGTGGAGTCCACCCAATTTGAGTACTGGCCCATACACACTGATCCATTGATTTGAGAAAGGTTCTTATCCAGACCTTCCAATAGACATAATTACTCCCATCAAAGAAGGGATGAACAAACAAAAATTAACTAGTATGCATCTAGGTCGGGGTCGTGGATCGGGGTAAGTCTCTAATACCAATTGAAAAAGGATTTTTTTGTCTTAAATTATACAATCAAGTTTTAACCCCGGTAAAAATAAAGAAAGCAGTAAAAATTAAATATTCAATATACGTAAAAAATATTTATTTCTAAATGCTAACGATAATGACAAGTATGCAAAATATAAAAGATCATAAATAATAAAAAAATATGATTTTTGGTGACAAAGAAAAAATTTGACACCCACGGTAATAGAGAAAAATCCTCCGGGTTTCAACGGTCAGGAAAGTAATGCACTATGAAAATTAACTTACAGATCGGGTGGTAATGTCGCGCTAACCAAGTCGACTTACTCCCGTCTTGTGATATCTATCAAGGAACTCTTTGGATTTGGCCGCGGTAACAGAACCGGACACCTTCCGGTATTCACGTCAATCTTCCCTCTTATGCCACTTGAATTATCGAACACGATCGGGTCTCCTTCTTCAACGTACCAGCGTCTCCAACGAAAATAGAAGAATAAAAGTGTTTAAACGGTAAAGAGAAAATGTAGAGAAAACTCGTTAGAACATGAATCACAATGTTATAGTTTTTTATTTTCTCAAATGGAACAAGATCAATGGAGTATAAACAAGGTTCTTCTCAAGTAGGGGCACGAAATTGATCTGCTAAGAGTCCTCTAATTTCAAAAGTATAAAACAAGTATTTATAGAGGGTGAAAAAACCGCATTCAAAAAATTGCCGAGTCCCCTGGCGGGTGCATGAAGGGTTTCTAGAGAACCCTATGTACACTCGAGCGAGAAAAGGGCAAGCATCGAGCGCGGCCTTTCGGGATTTTGTGCTTGAGGGCGTGGCGAGCTCACGGTGAGCGCAAGGCTTCAGGTTTTTTAGGTCGAGCGGGTAGAAAACTCACGGAGAGCGCGGGGCCTCGGGATTTTAAGCTCGAGCGGTTGGAGAGCACACGGCAGACGCGGCATCCATGGAAGGCGAAACGGACAGCAACGGGTGTATGTTGATGTAGCATTTGGATAATCCATAACCCGACATCGATGTAATATTACATATGGTCATAGAATATACCAATCATAAAAATGACCCTAACATTTTTTTTATATCCGGCTGCCTCTGTTGTGAAGTAGCAGCCGTGATGTGTGTGCTGATTTTCTATAGGAAATTTAGAAGTGGAGCTCCAAAATGGCATCTGAATTCATGTGCTACTGGGTAGCCGTGTGCCGTTGCTAAATTCATCTTAATTTTAGGCTGCCGTGTGTATTGTTTTCCTATTAAATTATTGAAAATGTAGAGCTGAAATGGGCTGCCGTGTGTGTGTATTTGGCTGAATATTGAGAAGATTTTAGTGCTGCCGTGGAGCTGTTTTAATCCTTGCTGATATATTCCATTCAGCAGCTGGGTGTGTGTCCCTCCTTGTGCCACGTGAATATATATATTTCATATTATTTAGTGTTGCTAAATTCTTATTTAAGTACTTGGAAAATTCAGCTGCCGTGGACCCTTATGTTGTGTGTACTTGCTGAATTTGGTTGTAAATTAGGCTGCTTTGCTGCTGTCCGTGCTTCCTTTATTTTTACTAAATTCTTGCTTAACTTGGGCTACCCATGCAGCTGATTTGGCCAGGGTCCTCTCTTGCTGAATTCAGCGTGTATTTTGGGTTGCTCGGTTGATTCGGCAGGCTACCCGGTTGTGTGAAGTGCTAAATTTTACTTAGTAGATTTGATTTGTGCTATATTTAATTAACTGAGCTAAATTGGATTACTAATCATGTTCATCGGATAATTTTTTGGGTTACCTTTATACCTCGCGTTGAATCTCCGACTTTCGGGTTTATAATAAATCTCGATTCAAAATCCTTAAATCGGTGGAAGTCTCCAAGTCCACATATTTAAATTTTAGTAGTTTCAAAATATCGGATCTTTTAATATAAATTTCTCTGTATCCTTTGACCTCGATGATTTACTTGATTGAAAAATCTCGAGTCTTACAGTTGACAGGCAATTTGCTATTCCCTAACTGGTGACAACTGTCCGCTGAACTATCTGGATGGATAAAGGAATACCAATTGGTCGGCGATTATAGTAAATTTCTTCAACGTGTAGGAGGAGGGTCGTAGGCCATTCTGACTAGGCCATCAGGGTCATTTTGGTTGACTAGGCTGTCTGAGCGGATTAGGCCTGTTGGTACGTTACTCAAATCATAAGTCTGCTCCTTTTGCTTATAGGCTCTCTTCTTAAATTGGGCAGACAAAACCCACCAATTTGTAAATCAATTTTAATTTTAAAAATAAAAAATAAACCCAATTATAAAATAACAATAAGAGGTGCAATTATAATTAGTTTACCCGTTGATAAACCCAATTATACAAGTTAAATAAACAATATACATGAAATAAATAATAAATAATTTTCCATTTATCAATTCTATATATTTTTCAATTAATTTCAAGTTATTTACTAATATTAAAATCCCATGTTTTATCTCAATCAAGCTAACATTGTTCCAATAAATAATCTAATTAAAAATGCTCAATTATTCTTAAACTTCTAACCTCAATGTAACACTTTCATATTTGACCTCGTTTCCCCATAATTTTATATTTGTTGTGATTTTTTAATTATACACTCAATTTACTTAAAATGGATAAAATTAATAAAGTTATACATAAAAAATTATTTAAATTTATGAAAAATTATATTAGGGGCTAATTGTTTCAGACAGCCATAAGAATAATCACCAAAATTTTTACTCGTATATACCACATTCCATAAAAAAATATATAATAATTGAAAGGCCACTTAAACTATTTCAATTTTCTAAATTATAATGTTAGTTTATGTTTAGTTTCAGGTTGATGCATCCCTAGTATGTTGATTATTATACAGATTAGGAAGTTACTCAATCTTTCACTGTGTATCGAATTGGAGCGAATTCAATCTCAATTTCTATTAATCTAGAACCTGCGCACCACAAATTACAAATAAAAGGTCAGTGGATTAGCGAGACTCACTTTCCGATTTATCCTTCGATGTTCATGTTAGAAATCCTTCTAAGAAAAATAAAAAACATAAGAATATGTAAGAATATAGAGTTGTATTTATGTGGGGATGTGAAAAGATGATTGGACTCCTGAATGCGTTTAATAGGAAGCGATTTAGAGATGAAAGATTGGGTTTTGGTTTACAGCACTTCATGAGTGGCTCACTTGAAGGCGTTTGGTGGGAAGCGGGTTAAAGAAATGGAGGAAGGCACTCAATTAGAGTAGCTCATTAGTGGTACACTTGATAAATTGTTCACTAGGGGTATATTCGATTGAAGTGGCTCACTAGGGGTATACTCAGTTGGAGTGGCTCACTAGGAGGAGAGAGACAGAAAGGCCACTTGACTGGTGTGAAGAGAGAGTTTGTGTTAGAGAATTTGGTTATCTCCTTCCCTGTGTTCGAATAGCCTTCTCTCAAAATAGGTCCTCACTCTCACTCAAAAGAAGGTCCTCTCTCGTCTGTAAAGGTAAAGAGTATTTGTAATATTTCGTGAAGAGGGATTTGGTACTAAGGCTTATGACAGACATCCCATTAGGATTCGACGGCTGTTGAAATGTTGACAGGAGTTCCTATTGCAAGTTGTCACTTTGCGATGGTGAGGTGATCGTGAATGATCCTCTCGACTTGTTCGTCAAATTGCTGCAGCGACGGCTACAGGCGGCGCCTGTATACGCAAACTCTAATCGTTGCATGCACATACTTTGCCTTCTCTGTTAGTCGCTTAACCGAGAGTTTTTTCGATTGATTCGTCTGTTTGTATTATCGGTTGGGTCGTTGACGCTTGTCCCATTGGCCCATTGCTCCCTGGGCCTTATCTTGGTCACTGTAGTTGCGATTGAGTTGGGCTAGATCAATCTCCTTCCATGAGCTTTGATCGCTGCTCGTTGGACCCTTACTCTTTTTGGCATACTAACGGTTGAGATCATTGTTGGATCGGCTTATAGTACTATTAGACCCATCACAAGTAAACTTTAAAAAGGGAAAATATAAAGTATTTTTTGTTTGTAGTTATAAGAAAAAATATGAGAAAGTGTAATAAAAATTATTTAAAAAACAAAATATTAAATACATAGAGTATTTTTATGGAAATGTGGACAGTAAATAATCGGCCAAGCTAGAATATAGGAGTTTGCCCTCTAAATGGCAATCTGTCTTTTTATTTCCCCCCCCCATCATTCTAATCAAGTTAGAATTTTATTGAGTTAAAATATGACGAGGTAAATCAGAGAATCAGACCTATATAATTAATATCTTATTTTATTTTATAGCGTATAAAGTTCATATTAAAAGAGTTAAAAAATCCTTCAAATAATCACTTGAATCAAATTTTAAATTTACAATACACATCAACATTTAATTAAAAAAAATATTTTGTTCATATTTTTTTCCGATTTATAATTTTATATTAAGTTATTTTATTAAAAAAATTGCTAAAATCAAATTAGCCCCTGTCGTCGTCTCTCCATGGTACCTTCTCGTACACAACCCTTCTTCCTTTCACTCTACTTACTGTGAGCTTTAATTCTCTCTGTCACCCGTTTATATTCCTCCTCATTTCTTTTCCTGTGCCTCTGCATTCTTTCTTTCTTTCTTTCTTTCTTTCTTTCTTTCACCCCTGCCATTTTTCTTAATTTTTGTATTCACTCAGCAGCAGGCCAGCTTTCGCATGAATTTTCGCTTTTTAGTGGTTTTCAGTTTATGCATCCTCGAGCGATGGAGAATGAGCTTCGCGACAAGGGAAATTGGAGGGATGGCGCAACTATGGAAATGGGATAGCAACAGAACAGAGATGAAATTTATGATATTTTTCATATTTTGTTCTAAATTATCGTTTTCGCGAGAAAATAATGCATCTGACTTCATTTTCTTTTTCTTTCATCCACTAATCTTTTACGAAAAGATTTCTTCAAGCTCAATCATTCTGTGTTATTCTCCTTCTATATATAAAAAGATGATTCCAGCCAAGCAAATCCGACCAACTCTCTTTTAACTCACCCTCTGTCGGTCGTCTTCTCCAATTCCCATCACCAATTTTTGCTGAACACACAAAATGAAAAACAGAGTACTGAAGCTCACCAGCTTCGTTCTCCTCTTCTTCAGCGTCCTCTTATCTTTCAGAGTATTCTTCTATCTCATGATTAATCTCTGTAACTACCACAATGTCGTTTCTTTCGGTCTTTATGATATAAAAATTTAATACATCTCTGTCTTCTCATTGCAGGTTTCGTTGACTGTCGCCACCGGCGTAACTTCCGGCGACAACCCATTTACCCCAAAAGCCTATTTGATAAGGTACTGGAACAACCGGATCTACAAGGTCCCTAGGCCTCAATTCCTCCTATCAAAGGCCTCCCCATTAACAGCCGCCGAATCAGCGAGTTTCGCCAAACTAGCGAGTCAAAAAGCCTTGTCCTCTCACCTGGACTCGTTCTGCAAATCCGCCAAACTTTTTTGCTTCCCCGATATGAGCTCCAGTTTCGAGACACACGACCAGAATGTGAACTTCGCCACCTATTCAGACAAGAACTTCACCAATTACGGAACAGATAGGGTGGGCGGAGTTGACGCGTTCGGGAGCTACTCGCCGGAAGAGAACGTTCCCATCGACACATTCCGCCGCTACAGCCGCAACTCGGCGGGCCACGGGGACAGCTTCACCGAGTACGCCCCCGAAGGCAACGTCATCAGCCAGAGCTTCAACACCTACGGAACAGGAGCCACCGGCGGCGAAGGACAATTCACTAGCTACGCTGACAATGTCAACGTCCCCGGCCTCAAATTTACCTCGTACTCCGACAAAGGAAATGGACGTCTGCAGTCCTTCTCCACCTACTCCGACAACGCCAACTCTGGCGACCAGAGCTTCTCCAGCTACGGGAAGAACGGAAACGGCCTCTCGGATTCCTTCCTCGGCTACGGAGACAATTCCAACATCATCGGCTCGGGATTCTCAAGCTATAATGAGGCCGGAAACGGTGGCGAAGACAACTTCACGTCCTATGGGTTAGAAAGCAATGTACCGGAGAACAATTTCAAGAACTACGCCGACGGAGGGAATACAGAACTCGAGAGCTTCTCAAGTTACAGAGATCAGTCTAATGTCGGGGACGACTCTTTCCAATCTTACGCGAAGAAATCAAACTCAACGGAGGTGAATTTCGCGAATTACGGGCAGACATTCAACGAAGGGACCGATAAATTTACCGGGTATGGTAAAGGGTCGTCGAATCAGGACATCGGGTTCAAGATCTACGGCGTTAACAACACCTTCAAGGACTATGCGCAGAAGGGGGTCACCTTCGCTAGGTATATGAACACTAGCAACGACATTGAAGCCCGGCTGGCTAGCCATGGAAAAACCGTAAACAGATGGGTTGAACAGGGCAAATTCTTCAGGGAGAAGATGCTGAAGACTGGAGTCGTGATACCGATGCCTGATATTAGAGATAAGATGCCTCAGAGATCGTTTCTGCCTCGCTCGATTGCGTCGAAAATACCATTTTCGTCGTCGACTGTTGCTGAGACGAAGGAAATCTTTCACGCGTTGGAGAACTCGAGCATGGAGAGCATCATAAACTCAGCGCTGCAGGAGTGTGAGAGGCCGCCGAGTCTAGGCGAGACGAAGCGGTGTGTCGGTTCAGCCGAGGACATGATAGACTTCGCCGTCTCTGTGCTTGGGAGTTCCCCGGAGCTTAGAACCACGGAAAATGTTAACGGATCAAGGAATAAAATCATGATCGGAAGTGTAAGGGGAATCAACGGTGGAGATGTCACCACGTCAGTGTCCTGTCATCAGAGTTTGTACCCGTATCTACTCTATTACTGCCATTCGGTTCCGAAAGTTCGGGTCTACGAGGCGGATATATTTGACCCGATAAGTAAGTCTAAGATCAACCATGGGGTTGCCATCTGTCACCTGGACACCTCAGCATGGAGCGCAACTCACGGGGCATTCTTGGAACTCGGGTCGGGTCCGGGTAAGATTGAGGTGTGCCATTGGATCTTCGAGAACGACATGACGTGGACAATAGCCGATTAAATAAGCCAATGGCCGGAAAAACTTGCTGACTCATCAGAGCTATGACACGTGGCTGATCCGTATTGTTACGGGTTCGGTTTGTTTACCATGTTGTCTCACCCGGGTGAGAGTTTGAAGGCAAAGTTGGCATTTGATGTTTTATTCATTTCTTTTAATTTCATTCCTTCCTATTCCGAAGTTTATTCAGTTTTGCAACCATTATGATTATATACATATTTATTTTAATTCCAATTGCACTTAGTATATGTTTAATGAGTGAAATTAGGGAGATATTCTTTAACTATTATTAGAATACTCTCGATGATATAAATATAAAAATAAATGAATAAATAATTATCGTATTATCCAAATATATTTTAAGTATGTCTAAAATATTTTTTTAAATAATTTTTGTTCCACTATCTTAAATTTTTAAATTTTTATATTATAAAATATAAAATTATTAGATTGAACAAATATTTCTAAAAATAACTTCTACTTTGTAATAATGGTTGAAAAAACGACTTGAAACTATATAGTAAATGATAAATTGACATTTTTCAGTAAGAAATCAATATACATAAATAAAAAGCTCTATTAAAAAAGTTTAAAAAGCAAGCAAAAATTCAGCCCAATGTCACCGAAATTCAATCATTGAGGAACAGGTGAGTAAAGCAAAACAAAATTCAGGCACCAACTATTAAACCTAACAACAAGTAATAAGCAAAATATGAGTCTGATATTACGAGATAACACTTTTAACTAGTTTATTCATACATTACGTTACCATCATCTTAGATTTATCAAATTATGTGAATCTCACACTTAGATATAAATTTATTGGCTCAAAAGTAAGATATGAGTACTAAAAAATAAGCTAAAAAGTACAAAAAGAGTATAAGATAATGTAGATATTGTATTATTTGAGAAATAGGTGTCCTACAAATGAGTCCCCTTCCTTTTATAATAGTAGACTTTTTCTTATTTACCTCTTTAATCAATGGTCAGGATTATCTCATATGGATAGTTTGAATAGAACTTCTAGACTTCTCCTAGGATATTCCTTTTAGAATTCTCCACTATTTTTCTTATTTTAGAGTATTCTATTAAAATATCTACATATTTAAAAAGGAGACATATCTATATTTTTTTAAAATTTATTAGAATATTCTTACCTATCCTAAATGACTCAACTATACACAGTAATAATATCATAATATTGTACAAATCTAGAACTATATAAATATATGGTTCGAGTACTAACATGGGTCAACTTCTGAAGCCTTACTCAATAATAGTCCGTTAATGACATCGGGCTCTCAATGTGAAAAAGAAAGAATGAATACACCACTCCCTCTCATGATCATCGCCCAACAACCTCAGAGCTAGGAATATAAAAATACGAAATCAAGGATAACAAATAAGAGGGACTCTCTAATGTCTAATAATAAATCGAGAATGGTTTATGGTAGGAAATACCATTAGCACAAGCTCATCACAAACAATGTGAAAAATAAGTTTCTCGGGCTATTAAGTGTCCAAAATCTATTCTCTTTTAAATATAACTTTGTTATGCATGCACTAAATATAATCAATTGTAGCTGCTAATATCGTTCTAAGGATAATCATATCATATTCTTCCCCTTTCATCTAATACTGGCTCTATTGATTCCCATTAACCAATCATGAACTGGCTAGGTACAACTTATCCTACAACAAAGCTTGGACCAAATTGAGCGAGAAAAATTATAAATATAAAAAAGAGATATTTTGTAATTTCTGATAGATACTGCACAAAAGAACACAACATGTTGTACTTGGCAAATTGTATCACTCTATCACATATGCCTAGGTGCTTTGATACCACACAAAGAACACAACAGCTTGTAGTTGGTGAATTGTGTCACTCTATCGCATGTGCCTAGGTGGTTTGATATAGTTAGCCAAATAATGAAAGCATATGCAGAAATATAATTTGACTCCTAGACCAATATATATTATGAAATCTCAATACTAACAAGATCAAAAGAAAGAAAGAAAGAAAGGGCTAACCTAGTGGAGAATGAGAAATTAGATAAAAGATTTCAAACCACCTCATTGAATGAGAAAGAATTTGCAGTATAGGATGACACATGCTCTGTAACTTCAGTCTATGAATAATTATGCTTATTGGGCTAATATTATATATTCTCAAAGATTATATCATTCACATATTTACTAGGGATTAGGCCAGATTTAGGTAGATTTTACTTAAGATACTAAGAGGGTTCAATTGTTATACCATAATCAGGTGGAATTGTCATCTCAAATAATATAAGTTATCTGCGGAAAAAATATCATTTTGAAGACCAAAATCTTCATTGAGTTCCAAAGCTCATCATGGGAATTTTAATGATTCAAGAACACCTATTATTGAGTATAAATTTATAAAACTAATCATCCTACATAGAGTCTCTTGATGTGTACAAAGGACATCATAAGTGCTAAGTTAGAAGAGTTTTATTACTAGCCACTAAATTATGAAACCTATGTCACCCTTCTTTTTAAGAGAGTACACAACTAACAAAGCAATTTTTATTAATAGGAGGCACCTGAAGACCTATACCAAAGAAAGTTGTGCAAGAGAACTACTTATTTAAGAACTCTCTGGGGAAGAAGGAACATTGAAGCCTAAAAGACATGAATGGCAAAAAGAATAGATCTAATTAATTGAGTAAGACCCACAAAAGAAAAACAACTTATTCTTCTAAGCATCAATCCTCTTCAAATCCTATCTATGATTGGTTTATAATTGTAATCTTGAATTTCTTTGTTAAGATTAGGAACCCTAAAATATTTTATTGAAAGATTTCTCCATCTACTCTAGCCAATGACCCAAATATTGCTAGATTTTCTTTACTGAGGTAATCTATATTCAAATGCCAAGTAATGTGATGCTATGTGGTGGGGGAATGGGGAGGGTTTTATCATGAAGGTCCTTTATGGTCTACAATTGTTGGGTTAAAAATTTAACAATTCATGTTTTAAATTCAAAAAAAATTAAAATTTACACATAACATAATAATTTTATTATTTTATAGTACGAATATTTCAGTATTTTTATAAAAGGCAAAAAAATTTAAAAAAAAAAACTATTTTTATAATTTCTTTTTATATTTATAGTTATTTAACATAAAGGCCATTGGACTCTCCAAACCAGTAAATTTGAGTTCTCCAATTTTCTAATCTCAATAATATATTTTTAAATAAATAATTATAATTTAATTATTTTAAAATAATTAAATTTTACTAACCTTTATTTTTTAAGAAGCAGTTCAATCCCAATTGTATAGTTTAAAATATATAATTGAGATTAAAGAGGATAAATTTATTCATTTCTTACGGAGATGAAGCTTTCCTGAATTTCATATAGGTTCTGTCCTGACGAGATGGCCCCAATGCTGGATGAACGACTTTAAGAGGGCATCCGTTTCTGCAGATAAATAGTCTCCTTGGCAGCTCCGTATAATCCACATATTGATTATGAAAATTCAAACATAGGATCCACATTATATCCAATTTTCGTATAGGTTGATAGTAAAACTAAAATTGTCAAATAATGCTTATTTTATTTAGATATGATACAGCTCTTACTTATATAAAGAATATTATATACTTAGGTCTATACATAATATATGCAGTAAATCCTATAAATATGGATTATTCAACCTTATATGCATGAAATGATGAACAAAAACAAATTAAATAATCTAAAATAAACAGAAGAATGAGAAAAACACATGTGCACCAAAAAAATGAATCATATAACACAACAACATATTTACGTTTAAATATACATAAGATGTGAAATTTCATAATCATTTAGTCCATAATTATGCTTAGATTTTCTCATAAAATTTGGAAAATATAAAATTATTTTATTTATGAACTTCATATGAAAAGAAGCATCATATGTATATATCATATTATATGCTAATTCAATGCTCATTGTGAAAATAAATTTCTCTATAATATATCTAAAATTTGAACTAACAATATATAAAGATGGCTCCGATATAGCCAAATATGTAGACATTATTTGCTCTAAAAAATAGATTGAATATAACTTCAACTTCATTTAATTAAGTATTAATGGTGATTTAAACTGAAAATATGGAAGGATACACATGCCATATATATCCAGGTTAGGTTAGAAACCATTTTATATTTTTCTTGATACTTCTTTCAATTTATCTGTTGGATCCAACTCAGATATGAACAAAAAACGATGAGGCCCAATTAAAAAGGGACCAGTCTGACCGAGCAATAGGGCCCAGATCTCCCTGTAAGGCCCAACGAATCTTAGCGTGCGGTCTACATGACACCTCAAGTCGGCAGCCAATCAACACGCCTTCACAGCCTACTAGGATGGCTGTAGACGGCTGGAGCCAAGGCAGAAGATGTTAACCAATGAGAGAGAGGTCAACCCTGTAAGCCACGGGACAGACCGTCCTCACAGCCGCTTAACCAATCCCAGCACAAGCAACTGACCAAGCATGTTTGGCACCTGGTAACGGTCCCCTAGCCTCCGCTAGACAACAATCAACGCCATTGACTACCACAAACGCCCAGTGGCCGGTGAATCCTAACAAACCTCTTGTCAGGAAACCCAACTCCTCAAGCCTCCCAAGGGGAGCCCATAAATATCTTTTCCTTCTAAAAAAAAAGGGGAGCAAGGCCTTAAGCAAAGAGAACGGTGAGTAGAGATCAAGTGTTCGATCCTTCACCCAGCATCCCAAGTCTCGAGGATAAAGAACCAACTCTCTTTCCTCAAGCCACTGCCACTTTCCCGTGGAGTTAGCGAGACACTCACAACGGTGCAACCAACAGAGCCCACATCTCCAAATACATCCCACTCATTCTCCCTTCATATCTGCCTCCTAGCACTCCCATCACGTTTACTTTTAAGCGTGCATTTCTCCATCTATAATGGAAGATATCTGATTTGAGCGTCGGAATATTCGTAGTAGGACAACCTCCCGTTGCCCTCTAACCTCCTGTTCGTAATTGTAATGTATAGGTTCCAAGTTAACAGTGACAGAAACTAGACTCGATTTAAATCATCCCGCAGCAGAAAACTGGAAAGCTCTCCACCCCACATCTCTATCCGGGAACCAAGGATGCATCAAATAGTATATGAGTTACAACATTCATCAATAATATTAGAAATAAGTAATTTTTAATCACCATAATTTAATATAATTTAATCCTTCAAAATATAAAGGACTGCATATTGATTATGAGAATTCTGACAATTAAATTAATCATTTCATAATCCAAATAATAATAGAACATTAGAATTTATTGAATTATTGACAATAACTTATTTTAGATACGAGCTATAATCGTAAATAAAAAAATTCCTTTTTTATACTTGAAATACACTAAGTTTGGGGTAATTAAAGATAAAACGATTAAGTCCACACGTATTTACCCTCTACTCATTCATATTAAATACTAAATGATTATAGATTGGGTTGGATAATTTACCATAGGAAGACCATATCAACCAAAAAAATTTTACCGTTTGAGTAAAGAGCTAAACTCTACCTTTTAAGTAAAATGACTATTTTTACTTTGATAATTTTTTTAAAGGATAAATCATACGTAATGGGGTTAACAATTGGATGCATCTTACATATTTTTTTCAAAGGAGACATTACATTGAATAGAACATGCTCACTCTAAAAAATTAACAATAATGTAGTCTATAAAAATTTATACTGACACCCTAATATAACTGATAAATACCTTTTCTTAAGCATGATATTTTGGAGGACAATTATCTCAAGTTGGTTAAGTAAAGCTACTCCATCTTGCATATAAGTGAAAGATTGTTTTCTCCTTTCGAGATATCTTTTAAATGATAAAATCATGCAAAATGAGGTTAATGATCAAATGCATTCCACGCCTTTTTAAAGCGGACAATGCCTCAAATAATAATGGGTCCAACTTCGAGACTCAACAATAACATTATCTATGAGAATTCATATCAGCGCCTCTAATATAGTATTAGACCATCTTTTCGTTGGAGCTATGTTATGAGGATAGATTATCCAATATTGATTGAGTATGAAGATAAACTTCTTGTTATAAATGGGAAGGCTTTATTCTCCTTTCACGACGTCTTTGAAAGTATAAAACTGTATGGAAGTGAGTTAGCGACCAAATGCACCCACCCCTTCCCTCATGCGGGCAATGTTTTAAATAGGAATAAATTCAATCTCAAAACTCAACAATTGTATTGTTCGTGAATGCATATCAATATCCCCAATATATTAGCATGACTACCTTTTCGTTCATGACTATATTATGGGATGAATTTTTTCATATTAATTGAATAAAAAGATAACCTTCTATGATGCATGCGTTGATCCTGAACAATAGCTGACAACAGAAGAAGGAAAAACAGAGAGCAATAGAGAAGCAGAGAGCGGGAGTGAGAGGGAGAGAGTTAGAGATGGAGTTCAAACTGAAGGAATTTAGAACTGAATCTTCTTACTCTTTCCACTTCTGCAATACAATATATAGCAGAATAAATCAGTAACATAACAATAAGTGAAAACAAGCAGCAGTAACTGAAAACAAGTGAAAATAATTGAAAATATTCAGAGGCATGTGCACGGGTGCTAAATCAATAACAATAATTCCGAAAT
Source organism: Nepenthes gracilis (assembly GCA_033239525.1). NCBI lineage: Eukaryota > Viridiplantae > Streptophyta > Magnoliopsida > Caryophyllales > Nepenthaceae > Nepenthes > Nepenthes gracilis. The sequence goes on along the minus strand of BSYO01000022.1, from coordinate 6,593,122 downwards.
TTAGAGAGAACCCGAAACTGACGAGAATTACGGCATGGTCCGGTTGACTGGTGGGTCGGGCTGATTGAGCCGGATGGTTCAACTGAGGGAAGAATTAGATTGGTGGGCTCACCCTCCTCCAGTTGTACTAATGGACCAAAACCATGGGCTAATGGGCTAGTTGGGAGAAGGCCCACAACATTCTACTTATAAATAAGATGATTTTTCATTCAAGACAACTTTTAAAGAAAAAACAAAAACAAAATGAAAATAGTAACCAAATATAGTACATGTATGTTTAAAGCAAATAATACCTCAAATAAAAATGACTCTAACTTAAAACTCAATAACAGTATCATCTGTTAAAATCTACAGCATTGCCCCCAATATAAGAAATTATTAAATTAATAATTAACATATCATATACAAAAAATAAAGTAAATAAGAAATAATATTAATATAATAATGATAATATCTTAAATATATTTTAAAATAACATAATAAATGTATTAAAATATACAATAAATAAATAAAAAATAATATTTTAGTAAAAAATTAATCATTGATTAAAAATACTCTAATATCAAATTTAAATTTGACCCACGCTACTTTGATGAGAAAAAAAACATGAAAAACTAATTAATCTAAAAAATATTTTTAAAATCCTAAGCAATAATATCTCTACAGAAAATAATATCATATGTTATTTCTTTAGAATTTTTAACTTTCAGAGCTTCTTTAATATTATGACAATTTTTTTTTTTTTTTTTGGAATATAACCAATATCATCGGTGAATAAAAACATTTAATAAACTAGGTGGCTAAAATTTTAAAAAGATAAAAAATTTGAAATACATTAAAAATTAATTTAAAAGTATGATTATATATATATATATATGATAAAAATATTTTTAATTACGATAGTAATTCTGTTTGTCATATCATGGATGCGGGGCGTCCTGCCATGGTGGAGAAGGACCGTCCTTCTCCTCATCTGGACCGTCGAATGTAAAATTCGGATTTTACCACGTTTTGAATGGATAATATAACGTGGTAGTTCGATTTTAAATTTAATCATCCAAAACACATGGCAGTCGGACTTTACATCCGGCGGTTCGGATGAGAGAAGAGCGGTCCCTCCACGGGCAGAAAGGACACCCTCAACCCCGTCATTATGCATACATATAGAGAGAGAGA